>CM038147.1:450956277-451556277 GCA_021437245.1 Aegilops speltoides | reverse complement strand
AGACCAAACTCGTAACTCAAATATTCGCCTCCACGATCAGATCGTAGAAACTTTATTTTCTTATTACGATGATTTTCAACTTCACTCTGAAATTCTTTGAACTTTTCAAATGTTTCAGATTTGTGTTTCATTAAGTAGATATACCCATATCTGCTTAAATCATCTGTGAAGGTGAGAAAATAACGATATCCGCCACGAGCCTCAACATTCATCGGACCACATACATCTGTATGTATGATTTCCAACAAATCTGTTGCTCTCTCCATAGTACCGAGAACGGGTTCTAGTCATCTTGCCCATGAGGCACGGTTCGCAAGTGCCAAGTGATTCATAATCAAGTGACTCCAAAAGTCCATCAAGATGGAGTTTCTTCATGCGCTTTATACCGATATGACCTAAACGGCAAGTGCCACAAATAAGTTGCACTATCATTATCAACTCTGCATCCTTTGGTTTCAACATTATGAATATGTGTATCACTACTATCGAGATTCATTAAAATAGACCACTCTTCAAGGGTGCATGACCATAAAAGATATTACTCATATAAATAGAACAACCATTATTCTCTCGATTTAAATGAATAACCGCCTCGCATCAAACAAGATCCAGATATAATGTTCATGCTCAACGCGGCACCAAATAACAATTATTTAGGTCTAAAACTAATCCCGAAGGTAGATGTAGAGGTAGCGTGTCGACCGCGATCACATCGACTTTGGAACCATTTCCCACGCCAAGATCGTCACCTCGTCCTTTGCCGGTGTTCGCTAATCCGTAGCCCTGCTTCGAGTTGCAAATATTAGCAATGTAACCAGATCAAATACCAGTGCTACTACGAGCTCTAGTAAGGTACACATCAATAACATGTATATCACATATACCTTTGTTCACCTTGCCATCCTTCTTATCCGCCAAATACTTGGGGCAGTTCCGCTTCCAAAGGACTATCGCTTAAAGAGAAGCACTCAGATTTCAGGTTTAGGTCCAGACTTGGGTTTCTTCTCCGAGCAGCAACTTTCTTGTTGTTCTTCTTGAAGTTCCCTTCTTCTTCCCTTTGCCTTTCTTCTTGAAACTAGTGGTCTTATTGACCATCAACACTTGATGCTCCTTCTGATTTCTACCTCCGCAGCCTTTAGCATTGCGAAGAGCTCTGCATAGTCTTTACTAACCCTTGCATATTATAGTTCATCACGAAGCCTTTGTAGCTTGGTGGTAGTGATTGAAGAATTCATCAATGACACAATCATCCGGAAGATTAACTCCCAGTTGAGTCAAGTGATTGTAATACCCGCACATTTCGAGTATGTGCTCACCGACAGACCCATTCTCTTCCATCTTGCAGCTATAGAACTTATTAGAGACTTCATATCTCTCAATCCGGGCATTCGTTGAATATCAACTTCAACTCTGGAACATCTCATATGCTCCATGACGCTCAAAACGTTGTTGAAGACCCGGTTCTAAGCCGTAAAGCATGGCACATCGAACTATAGAGTAGTCATCGCTTTGCTCGCCAGACGTTCTTAACATCGCGGTTGCATCAAGAAGAGTCTGCACCTAGCGGTGCATCCAGACGTAACTCTTACGTGCAGCAATGACGATAATCCTCAAATTACGGACCCAGTCCGTGTAATTGCTACCATCATCTTTCAACTTTGCTTTCTCAAGGAACGCATTAAAATTCAACGGAACAACAAAGACGAGCCATCTATCTACAAACAAACATAGATAAGCAAGATACTATCAGTACTAAGTTCATGATAAATTTAAGTTCAATTAATCATATTACTTAAGAACTCCCACTTAGACAAACATCTCTAGTCATCTAAGTGATCACGTGATCCAAATCAACTAAACCATAACCGATCATCACGTGAGATGGAGTAGTTTTCAATGGTGAACATCTTATGTTGATCATATCTACTATATGATTCACGCCGACCTTTCGGTCTCCGTGTTCCGAGGCCATATCTACATATGCTAGGCTCGTCAAGTATAACCTGAGTATTATGCGTGTGCAAAACTGGCTTGCACCCGTTGTAGATGGACGAGAGCTTATCACACCCGATCATCACGTGGTGTGCGGGCACGATTTAACTTTGGCAACGGTGCATACTCAGGGAGAACACTACTTGATAATTTTAATGAGAGATTATCTTAAAATGCTACCGTCAATCAAAGCAAAATAAGATGCATAAAGGATAAACATCACATGCAATCAATATAAGTGATATGATATGGCCATCATCATCTTGTGCTTGTGATCTCCATCTCCGAAGCACCGTCGTGATCACCATCATCATCGGCGCGCCTTGATCTTTATCGTAGCATCGTTGTCGTTACGCCATCTATTGCTTCTACGACTATCGCTACCGCTTAGTGATAAAGTAAAGCAATTACAGAGCGCTTGCATTTCATACAATAAAGCGACAACCATATGGCTCCAGCCGATTGCCGATAACCGGTTACAAAACATGATCATCTCATACAATAAAATATAGCATCACGCCTTGACCATATCACATCACAACATGCCCTGCAAAAACAAGTTAGACGTCCTCTACTTTGTTGTTGCAAATTTTACGTGGCTGCTACGGGCTTAAGCAAGAACCAATCTCACCCACGATCAAAACCACAACGATATTTCAAATAGACTCCGCTTTAACCTTCTCACGGACCGGCGAGCCACACTTGGTTTAACTAAAGTGAGAGAGACAGACACCCGCCATCACCTTTAAGCATGAGTGCTCGAACGGTGAAACCAGTCTCGCGTAAGCGTCACGCGTAATGTCGGTCCGGCCGCTTCATCTCACAATACCGCTGAACCAAAGTATGACATGTGGTAGGTAGTATGACTTGTATCGTCCACAACTCACTTGTGTTCTACTCGTGCAAAACATCAAACCATAAAAACCTAGGCTCGGATGCCTTTGTTGGGGAATGTAGTAATTTCAAAAATTTCCCACGCACACGCAAGATCATGGTGATGATATAGCAACGAGAGGGAGTGTATCTTCATACCCTTGAAGATCGCTAAGCGGAAGCGTTTATCAACGCGTTGATGTAGTCGTACGTCTTCACGATTCGACCGATCCAAGTACCGAATGCATGGCACCTCCGAGTTCTGCACACGTTCAGCTCGATGACGTCCTCGCCTTCTCGATCCAGCAAGACGGGCGAAGTAGTAGATGAGTTCCGGCAGCACGACGGCGTGGTGACGGTGTTGGTGAAGAACAATCTCCGCAGGGCTTCGCCTAAGCACTACGCAAACTATGACGGAGGATAAACTAGAGGGGACGGGGTTGCCGGCACACGGCTTGGTGTTTCTTGATGTGTCTTTGGTGCTAGCCCTACCCCTCTATTTATATGTTGAGCCTTGGGGTCGAAACTTGGAGTAAAAGCCTCCACAAAGTCGGTTTCACCCGAAAGGCAAGAGTCCTTCTCGGACTCCGATGCGACGCTTGAGGTTCCGGCGTCGACCCAGACGCCGAGGACCTGGCGCTCGCCTCGGACTCGCAAAACTTCCTTTGCGCTTTCCAAAACCTTGTGGGCTTTCCCTTTGGCCCAAATAACGTGTTCTCTTACCCAAACATTTCGAAACATCCGAACCCCTTCCGTGAATTCGAACCCTTCCGGAGATCAAACACTATTATCCCATATATCAAACTTTATCTCCGACCATTCCGGAGTTCCTCGTCATGTCCATGATCTCATCCGGACTCAACAACATTCGTTACCAACATGCATAACTCATATAATACTATATAAATCAACTAAACGTTAAGCGTCACGGACCCTACGGGTTCGAGAACTATGTAGACATGACCTAAAACCATTCTCGGTCAATAACCAATAGCGGGACCGGATGCCCATATTGGTTCCTACATATTCTACGAAGATCTTTATCGGTCAAACCGCATAACAACATACGTTGTTCCCTTTGTCATCGGTATGTTACTTGCCCGAGATTCGATCGTCGGTATCCAATACCTAGTTCAATCTCGCTACCGCAAGTCTCTTTACTCGTTCCGAATACGTCATCTCATAACTAACTCATTAGTTACATGCTTGCAAGGCTTAGGTGATGAGTATTACCGAGAGGGCCAGAGATACCTCTCCGACAATCGGAGTGACAAATCCTAATCTCAAATACGCCAACCCAACATCCGCCTTTGGAGACACCTGTAGTACTCCTTTATAATCACCCGATTCGTTGTGACGCTTGGTAGTACCCAAAGTGTTCCTCCGTAAACGGAGTTGCATAATCTCATAGTTATAGGAACATGTATAAGTCATGGATAAAAGCAATAGCAACATACTAAGCGATCGGGTGCTAAGCTAATGGAATGGGTCATGTCAATCAGATCATTCAACTAATGATGTGACCTTGTTAATCAAATGACAACTCCTTTGTCTATGGTTAGGAAATTAACCATCTTTGATTAACAAGCTAGTCTAGTAGAGGCATACTAGTGACACTCTGTTTGTCTATGTATTCACACATGTATTATGTTTCCGGTTAATACAATTCTAGCATGAATAATAAACATTTATCATGAAATAAGGAAATAAATAATAACTTTATTATTGCCTCTAGGGCATATTTCCTTCAACAAGGCATTTCTCTGGTATCCGGGAGTTGCATAATCTCATAGTTGAAGGAGTGTGTATTTTACATGAAGAAAGCAATAGCTATAAAACTGCACGATCAATATGCTATGCTAACGGATGGGTCTTGTCCATCACATAATTCTCCTAATGATGTGATCCCGTTCATCAAATGACAACACATGTCTATGGTTAGGAAACTTAACTATCTTTGATCAACGAGCTAGTCTAGTATAGGCTTACTAGGGACACTGTGTTTTGTCTATGTATCCACACATGTATCAAGTTTCCGGTTAATACAATTCTAGCATGAATAATAAACATTTATCATAAGCTCAAAAGAACATTTATCATGATATAAGGAAATATAAAATAACAACTTTATTATTGCCTCTAGGGCATATTTCCTTCACTTAATACCTAGAGAGGCAACCATAGTAGCGCTCTTGAAGTGAAGTAATAGCAGCACACATCAGTAATTTTAACGGACTACTTGTCACGGACGTAATGCATATGTATCGATCATGTCATGAATAACGTCATAACTATGTGCCTTTCGATCAATTGCCCAATAGTAATTTTTATGTACCCGCCATTTGCTATGTTCTTGAGAGAGATGACTCTAGTGAAAGCCATGGCCCTCGAGTCCATTCACCTCATATTACTGAAAACCTAAAACCTTGCTGCAATTTATTTACTTTTATTTACCTTTTCAATTTATATATTTGCCACTATCAGAATTAATCTTTGAAATTAATGAGTACAAGGGGATTGACAACCCTCTTGCCCGCATTGGATGCAAGTATTTACTTGTGTGTGTGTGCAGGTACTGCTGATAGTCGTTTGTGTAAATCTCCTATTAGTTTGACAGACCTTGGTTCATTACTAATGGAAATATTTTCTGCTACTATACTATTTCACCCTTCCTCTTCAGAGGAATCCCAACGCCTATCATAAGTAGCAAGAAGAAATTTTGGTGCCGTTACCAGAGAGACTTCATCAAACAACTAAAGGTCTCTTAATAAACATTTATCATTTACTTGTTCTACTTCTAGTTGCCTTTATTAGTCTCGTTGATACGTCCATTTTGCATCATGTTTACCTACTATTATTTATGTTGTTTTTATGCATAATAATGCTTTTTGGAGTAATTCGAATGCCTTTTCTCTCATAATAGGCAAGGTACACACAAAGAGGGAGAATTCTGGCAGCTGGAAATCTGGACCTGGAAAAGCTACGTCAGGCCACCTATTCTGCACAACTCCAAACAAGCTGAAACTTCACGAGGAATTTTTATGGAATATATAAGAAATATTGGAGCCAATAAGTACCAGAGGGGTCCCACCAGGAGGGCACAACCCACCTTGGTGTGCCAGGGAGCCCTCTGGTACTTTTGTGTTCAATCATCGTCATCATCATCACCAACAACTCTCCCATCTTGGGGAGGGCAATCTCCATCAACATCTTCAACAGAACCATCTCCTCTCAAACCCTAGTTCATCTCTTGTGTTCAATCTTTGTACCGGAACTATAGGTTGGTGCTTGTGGGTGACTAGTAGTGTTGATTACATCTTGTAGTTGATTACTATATGGTTTATTTGGTGGAATATTATATGTTCGGACCCAATATGCTATTTAATACCCCTCTAATCTTGAGCATGATTATCATTTGTGAGTAGTTACTTTTGTTCTTGAGGTCACGGGAGAAATCATGTTGCAAGTAATCATGTGAACTTGATGTGTGTTCGATATTTTGATAATATGTATGTTGTGATTCCCTTAGTGGTGTCATGTGAACGTCGACTACATGACATTTCACCATATTTGGGCCTAAGGGAATGCATTGTGGAGTAGTTATTAGATGATGGGTTGCGAGAGTGATAGAAGCTTAAACCCTAGTTTATACGCTAGTCCGTAAGGGACCGATTGGATCCAAAAGTTTAATGCTACGGTTAGAATTTATACTTAATACTTTTCTCGTAGTTGCGGATGCTTGCGAGGGGGTTAATCATAAGTAGGAGGTTTGTTCAAGTAAGAACAACACCTAAGAACCGGTCCACCCACATATGAAATTATCAAAGTAGCGAACACAAATCAAACCAACATGATGAAAGTGACTAGATGAAATTCCCGTGTACCCTCAAGAACGCTTTGCTTATTATAAGAGACCATTTTGGCATGTCCTTTGCCTCAAAGGGATTAGGCTATCTTGCTGCACTTTTGTTACTATTATCACTACTTGCTCGTTACAAATTATCTTGCTATCGAACTACTCTGTTACTTACAATTTCAGCACTTGTAGACATTACCTTGTTGAAAACCACTTGCCATTTCCTTCTGCTCCTCGTTGGATTTGACACTCTTACTTATCGAAAAGAGCTACAATTTGATCCCATATACTTGTGGGTCATCAAGGCTATTTTCTGGTGCCGTTTCTGGGGAGTGAAGCGCCTTTGGTAAGGAAACATTTATATAGTGTGCTGAAATTTACTGTCACTTGTCACTATGGAAAACAATCCTTTGAGGGGTTTTTTCGGGGTATCTTCACCTCAATCGGAACCAAAATTAGTTACCCCTCAACCTATTGCACCTACTGAAAATATTGAATATGAAATTCCTTCGGGTATGATAGAACAAATGCTAGCTAATCCTTATGTAGTAGATGAAACCGAACATCCTGACATGCACTTGATATATGTGGAACAAATTTGTGGATTGTTTAAGCTTGCAGATTTACCTGGAGATGAAGTTAAGAAGAAGGTTTTCCCTTTATATTTGAAGGGAAAAACATTGGTATGGTATAGGCTATGCGATGATATTGGATCTTGGAATTGGAATCGATTCAAATTGGAGTTTCACCAGAAAAAAATATCATTCTCATCTAGTCCATCGTGATTGGAATTACATATATAATTTTTGGCCTCGTGAAGGAGAAAGTATCGCTCTATCTTGGGGTATTCTTAAGTCAATGTTATATTCATTCCCCAATCATGAGCTCTCAAGAAAAATTATTATCCAGAATTTTTATGCTCGGCTTTGTCATAATGATCGATCCATGCTTGATACTTCTTGTGCTGGTTGTTTTCTTAAGAAGACTATTGAATTCCAGTGGGATTGGAAAGAATTAAATGCAACTCTGAAGATTGGGAACTTGACGAAGGTAAAGAGTCAGGTATTAAGCTTAAGTATGATTGTGTTAAATCTTTTATGAATACCGATGCTTTTCAAAAGTTTATCACTAAATATGGACTTGACTCTGAGATAGTAGCCTCCTTTTGTGAATCATTTTCTACTCATGTTGATCTCCCTAAGGATAAGTGGTTTAAATATCACCTACCTATTAAAGAAGAAATTAAATAACTGTTACTAGCTAAAGAGGAAACTATACTTTATAATGTTGATCCAGTTGTTCCTACTGCTTATATTGAGAAACCACCTTTCCCTGTTAGGATCAAGGAACATGCTAAAGTTTCAATTGTGGTTAACAAAAGTTATATTAGAACACCTAAACCTGATGAAAAAATTAAAGTAGAGCCTAGTGTTGCTATGGTCAAGGATCTCCTGGAAGAAAATATAGATGGACATGTTATTTACTTCTGTAATGAAGCTACTAGAATTTCCAAACCCGATAAAATGGATAATCATAGACCCGTTGTTGGCATGCCCGTTGTCTCAGTTAAAATAGGAGTTCACCATTGCCATGGTTTGCACGACATACGTGCTAGGATGAGTGCTATTCCCTTTACCTTATATCAAGAAATTATGAATGACATAGCACCCGCAGAGATAGAAGAAATAGATGCTACTATTAAACTTGCTAATAGAGACACCATCACACCACTTGGGATTGTTAGAGATGTTGAAGTCTTGTGTGGGAAAATAAAATACCCTACTGATTTTCTTGTTCTTGGTTCCCCACAAGATGACTTTTGACCCATTATCTTTGGTAGACCTTTCTTGAACACCGTTAATCCTAAAATAGATTGTGAGAAACAAACTGTCGGTGTCAGCTTTGGTGATGAGTCTCATGAGTTTAATTTTTCCAAATTTAGTAGAAAACCTCATAAAAAATAATTGCCTAGTAAGGATGAAATAATTGGTCTTGCTTCTATTGATGTGCCTCCTACTGATCCTCTAGAAAAATATTTGCTAGACCATGAAAATGATTTACATATGCATGAAAGAAAGGAAATAAATCAGATTTTCTTTGAACAACATCCTGTGATTAAACACAATTTGCCCATCGAAACTCTAGGAAGTCCTCCACCTAAAACTGATCCTGATTTTGAATTAAAACAATTGCCAGACACTTTGAAATATGCTTATCTTGATGAGAAGAAGATATAGCCTGATATTATTAGTGCTAACCTTTCAGAACATGAAGAAGAAAGACTATTGAAAGTTCTAAGGAAGCACCGAGCTGCTATTGGATATACTCTTGATGATTTAAAGGGCATTAGTCCCACTCTATATCAGCACAATATTAATATGGAACCTGATGCTAAACCCGTTGTTGATCACCAATGTCGGTTAAATCCAAAGATGAAGGAAGTGGTAAGAACGGAAAAATTAAAACTTCTAGAACCATGTATAATCTATCCTATAGCTGATAGTAGATGGGTAAGTCTTGTTCATTGTGTCCCTAAGAAAGGAGGTATTATTTTTGTTCCTAATGATAAGAATGAACTTATTCCACAAAGAATTTTTACAGGCTATAGAATGGTAATTGATTTTAGAAAATTAAACAAAGCAACTTGAAAAGATCATTACCCTCTGCCTTTTATTGACCAAATGCTAGAAAGATTATCTAAGCACACACATTTTTGCTTCCTTGATGGATATTCTGGTTTTTCACAAATACCTATTTCTCAACCTAATCAAGAAAAGACCACTTTCACTTGTCCCTTTGGAACTTATGCTTATAGACGTATGCCTTTTGGTTTATGCAATGCACCTGCTACCTTTCAAATATGTATGACTGCTATATTTTCTGACTTTTGTGAAAAGATTGTTGAGGTTTTCATGGATGACTTCTCTGTTTATGGGAACTCTTTTGATGATTGTTTAAGCAATCTTGATCGAGTTTTGCAGAGATGCGAGCAAACAAATCTTGTCTTGAATTGGAAGAAGTGCCACTTTATGGTTAATGAAGGTATTATTTTGGGCCATAAATTTTTGAAAGAGGTATTGAGGTGGACAAAGCTAAGGTTGATGCAATTGAGAAAATGCCATGTCCTAAAGATATCAAAGGTATTCGTAGTTTCCTAGATCATGTTGGTTTCTATAGGAGATTTATCAAAGACTTATCTAAAATTTCTAGGCCTCTTACAAATCTTTTGCAAAAGGATGTTCCTTTTGTTTTTGATGATGATTGTTTAGAAGCCTTTGAAACACTCAAGAAAGCCTTAATTTCTGCACCTATTATTCAACCACTTGATTGGAACTTGCCTTTTGAAATTATGTGTGATGCTAGTGATTATGCTATTGGTGCTGTTCTAGGATAAAGAGTTGATAAGAAACTGAATGTTATTCATTATGCTAGTAAAAATCTAGACATTGCTCAACAAAAGTATGCTACTATTGAAAAAGAATTTCTAGCAGTGGTGTTTGCTTGTGATAAATTTAGATCTTACATTGTTGATTCAAAAGTAATTGTTCACACCGATCATGCTGCTATAAAATATCTTATAGAAAAGGAAGATGCTAAACCTAGACTTACTCGATGGGTTCTCTTGCTACAAGAATTTGTTTTACATATCACTGATAGAAAAGGAGCTGAGAATCCCGTAGCTGATAACTTGCCTAGGCTTGAAAATGATCTTGATGATCCACTACCTATTGATTATAGTTTTCCTAATGAGCAGTCAGCTGCAATAAATGTTTATCATAACACTCCTTCGTATGCTGACTATGCTAATTACATTGTTGCTAAATATTTACCACCTAGATTTACATACCAACAAAAGTAAAAAAATCTTCTATGATTTAAGACACTACTTTTGGGATGACCCACATCTTATAAGATAGTATTATTAGACATTGTGTACCTGAGCATGAACAGGGACAAATCCTACGGACATGTCACTTTGAAGCTTATGGAGGACATCATGCAGGAGACAGAAGTGCTCACAAGGTATTGCAATTTGGGTTTTATTACTCTCTTCAAGGATGCCCGTAAGTTCGTCTTATTTTGTGATGAATGTGAAAGAATAGGTAATATCGGCAAGCGTCAAGAAATGCCTATGAATTACTCACTTGTTGTTGAACCATTTGATGTGTGGGGATTTGATTACATCGGACCTTTTCCTTCCTCTAATGGGTATACACATATTTTGGTTGCTATTGATTATGTTACTAACTGGATAGAAGCTATTCGAACTAGTAGTGCTGATCACAACACCTCTATGAAAATGCTTAAGGAGGTTATTTTCCCAAGGTTTGGAGTCCCTAGATATTTAATGACTCATGGTGGTTCACACTTTATTCATGGTGCTTTTCGTAAAATGCTTGTCAAGTATGATGTTAACCATAGAATTGCATAACCTTATCATGCTCAGTCTAGTGGTCAAGTTGAACTTAGCAATAGAGAAATAAAATTAATTTTGCAAAAGACTGTGAATATGTCCCGGAAGAATTGGTCTAAGAAATTAGATGATGCACTTTGGGCTTATAGAACAACATATAAAAATCCTATGGGTATGTCTCCTTATAAAATGGTTTATGGAAAAGCTTGTCATTTGCCTCTTGAGTTAGAACATAAAGCATATTGGGCAATCAAAGAACTCAACTATGATTTTAAACTTGTCGGTGAAAAGAGGTTATTTGATATTAGCTCACTAGATGAATGGAGAACCAAAGCTTATGAAAATGCCAAGTTATTTAAAGAAAAAGTTAAAAGATGGCATGATAAAAGAATTCAAAAGCATGAGTTCAAAGTTGGAGAATATGTTCTTGTGTACAACTCTCGTTTTATATTCTTTGTTGGAAAACCCCTCTCCAAGTGGGAAGGACCCTATTTTATCGAGGAGGTTTATCGATCTGGAGCTATCAAAATAAATAATGCCAAAGGCACTAACCCGAAGGTTGTTAATGGGCAACGAATAAAATATTATATTTTAGATACGTCCATTAATGTTGAAAGTAATATTATCCAAACTTTGACACCGGAAGAACACATAAAAGAGGCCTTCCGGAACACTCCAGAATTGTGAAAAAGAGGAGGTACATGATACGGTAAGTAAAGGGACTCCGAAAGATCCGCAAAAATATTTTTTGTCGGTTTTGGAATATAACAAAAATTAGGAAAACAAGAAACTACCGGGAAAGTGACCCTGGTGGGCACAAGACACCAGGGCCCACCTCGGGTACCTTCCGGCCTCCGTTTTTCTACCATTTGTTTGTCTCCCAAGATAAAAAATCTTTATATAACCCCCGAACCTATTGACCACCGTATCATGGAGAAATCTTCTGTTTTCTTTCCCTTGCTATTTTCTACCAGATCCCATCTACCATGGCGGCTTCAAGCTCCTCCAAGGACAAGTTCTTCAAGAACGTCATCAACCCATATTTGTGGGAGGTGGTACAGCACCCTCAGGTCATCCAGATACATGAGGGGGTGCTACACATCTGCGATGTGCAAGGTCCCAAGGGGATAGGAACTGTGGAGGCCAGCACTAGTGCGTGTCGGTACTAAACAAACGGTTTTTAACCCCTTTCCGCGATGACATTTGGAACTATCGCCAAGTGAGTGTGTGCGATAGGGTGTCCTTCCCACACGACCCAGAAATCGTCGGGGATAGGCCCTCCTAGGACCCAGGCTTGGGCCGTGTGCAATCGGGCGAGGCATCGAAACCCAATCATTTCTGTAGGTATGTACATCCCACACGGTATTTCGAGAAAATCATTTCTGTAGGTATGTACATCCTACACGGTGAATCCCAAAAAAACATTTCTGTTCGTATGTATATCACACACAGTCAATCCAAGGAATACGTTTCCTTCCTTATGTACATCCCACACAGTCAATCTAGGGAAAATGTTTCCGTTCAGATGTACATCCCACACGATTTTATGTATACACTCGTGTGTGAAAGGTGTAACTATCACACATGGTCTGCCATGGTTAACTGTTTGCTTTCATTAACTACATCACACACGATTTGATGAAGAAAACTATGTGGCATTGGGCTATCCATCACAAGCACTTTTACTGCCAGAACCGTTTGCAAAGTTCCATGACCGTCTGTTCTCTTTTTATTTTTGCCTGTAATTTATTATTCTAATTGGAAATTTTGAAATACGAAACATGCAATTCAAATTCTCAGCAGAATGGTTCAACAACGAATCCATAAATAAAGTTGCAAGTACAATATGTTCAATAATTACAGGATTAGGCAGCAATAAACTATGATGAACCACAGTATTTAAAGGCGGTAAAGGTGAAGAGACAACTGTAAATCATTTTGACTGTCGATGGTGTAGAAGAAGCGGAATGCCCATAATGTGCCTTCCTGCATGCCATAGGCACGAGCCACTTTTGTCCAACCCCTTGTGACGATCGCCCGCCCATCCTACACCGCCTTGAGGAAGATTTCTAGAGCACTATCATGGTAGCATGAATTATATACTTTAGCCTTAGTTGCCTCCACACTGGTCATGTAGTTCGCAAGGTCATCATCAGTAAATAGCTTCAGAAACCATTGAAAAGAGAAAAATATCAGATATCAAGGTCTAACAGAGTAACTTGTTGTGGGCAGGGGGAAAAGGCAACACATTACTTACCATCCTAAAGATCACTGTTATCTTCGACAAAGTGTAAATAAAGAGCTTAATTCCAATCACCCATTTCTTTCACCTAACAATCTTTCTTAGTTTCCCCACTTGACGCTTGTTCATGAATATCTCATTGCCCCATACGCAAAAGGGATCAAAGCATGGATCAATACCGCTCATATATGTACCTACAAGCAACCAGTAAATGTTAGAAGCTAAACTGAGATTGCACAAATGATGTAAAATACAACTACCCATGTTCCTAAGTACAAGGTTTTTTTTGAGATTTCATTATGAACTACATACGGATGTATATAGAATTATAGATATAGTTTAGATTAGTATCTAGATTCACTCATTTTTCTCTTTATGTAGTCTTATTGGAATCTCTAAAAATACTTTTATTTAGGAATAGATGGTGCATAAGACATGGGATGCAGTGTAACACCCCGGATGTAACTTTCCATATTTGTAACACCAACTCTTGCCATTTTCGGCTATGTGCTATGGTATTCCCTCCATGGTTGGGTTTTATTTTTCATTTTGCATTTTGTTCATGTCATGCATCTCATATCATGTCATCATGTGCATCTCATTCGCATATGTGTTCGTCTCATGCATCTGAGCATTTTCCCCGTTGTCCGTTTTGCAATCCGACACTCCTACATGCACCGGCGCACCCCTCTTGTCTCTTTTCGTGAGCGGGTGTTAAACGTTCTCGGAATGAACCGAGGCTTGCCAAGTGGCCTTGGTACACCACCGGTAGACCGCCTGTCAAGTTTCGTGCCATTTGGAGGTCGTTTGATACTCCAACGGTTAACCGGGTATCCACAAAGGCCTCTTTTGGGTTGCAGCCCAACACCCCTCCAAAACATCCCAATAACCCATCTAAGTCACTTCCATGCTCTCCGTCGTCGGATCACGATCGTGTGGGCAAAAACTACACCCCATTTGGAGTCTCCTAGCTCCCTCTACCTATAAATATGTGAGCCTCCCCGAAATCCCGGAGTCCAAAAACCTAGCCCCACTGCCTCCCAGATGTCGGACACTTTCGTCCGCGCGGACAAACCCCCCGCCAGCGCTGCACCTACGCAGGCCGCACACGTGGCGAGCGCGCCGCCAGCGCCCGCCCGAAGCCACAGGGGCCGCTGGAGGCCCTCCGGCCCAGATCCGTCGCGCCGCCATGGACCCCGCCCGCGCCTCCCACAGCCGCCGCGGCCGCCTGGCCATGTCCAGCGCTCCGCTGCCCGCCGCCCGCGGTCCCGCTCCGTCGCCGCCGCCTCAAGGCTTCCATCGCGCTGTCGCCTCGTCGCGTCCGCCGCCCGGCGCCGGATCCGGCGAGGAGCGCCCCAGATCCGGCCGGCCCGTCCCTCCGGCAACTTCTCCGGCCGACCCCGACCTCTTCCTCTCAACTCCGGCGAGCTCCGGCCCCGCCTCGGTTCACGTGCTGGACGAACCCTAGATCTGGACGAGGTTGACCTGATTTTTCCTCAAGTCGTTTTTCCTGTCACATTATTTAGCTCTGTTCATCGCATCATAACTCTCCATCCATAGCTCCGTTTCATGCGCATGATATACCAAAATGTTCATCATGTTGTGTTCTTCATTTTGTTCCATTGGGCCATGTCCATTTGAGCTCATATCGATGCCCAAAACTCTGATGCAAGAGTGCTATATAATGTTAAGTTCTGATTCTTAATAGATTATGGCAGGGCCGGTCCTGTGATTTCAGGGGCCCGGGGCGAACCGAAACCTCGGGGCCCCTAGTATAAACGTCACATAAAAATTATAAGCAAAATCACATACATTGTTATTGCCATTGTTGATGTCAGTATTTTCATCTTGTTAAGATTCAGAATTCCAATTACATAGTTGGTTTCTCTTCCTTCGCAAGAAGTATCCACAATATTCAACTCATCATTAGGGTTCTTCGAAGCACCAATGATCCACACGTTGTTCCATTCCCTTTAAAGAAAAACTACCACAAGCATACTTTGTAGACGACATGATAACAGAAGGGCTAGGCTTTTTTGGCATCGAAAGGTTGGACTGTCTTGTAAATTACTACTTAATTTACCTCGCAAAAAATTACTACTTAATTTACAAGATACTTGTAGGGAATGGTTATGTGATATACCGAAATCGCTTAGATCGGCGTCGCACCACTCATCGGACGCTGGCACGGCAATGGTGCAATGTGGATCGTCGTCGCGAACACCCTCGACGATGTGTGTGTGCTTCAGCGCCTAGGGACAGGGATCGGAGTTTTTGGCGAACTACAGCGGTCGGCTGTCGTGGCCTCAGACCTTGGCGAAACCGTCGGCGCTCATGAGGCCGGAACTAGCGATCGGGGCTCGATTTAGTATACTAGGGTAGTAGGGAATTAGGGCTCGTAGCAAAGAACCAGATATGGGAACTCATGATGGAAAGAAAACAAAATTGGCAATTGCCCGGGAGTAGTAGACGGGATTCTCGGGATGGATTGTAGGCTTCCTAATGTACCTCCTAGCTCGACTGCGTGCATAGACAAAATCAAGGCTGCTTAGCCTGTTACCGCGAGGTTGTGTATCGGGCCAGGGTCAAGGGCTAGCTGCTGTGCATATCGGGGGTCCGTGGCGGCCGCTCCCTGCCCCCCCTCAGGGCGGCCCTGGATTATGGGCATTTGTCATTTTTGCTACATTTAATGTGTGCATCTTATGGGCATGAGCTCTACATGTGTTTTGGACTATGCCATGTCTTCTTTACAGAGGTGCTTGCCATGTATTCTTGTGATTTATGTGGTGACTAGAACAAGCATGCAAACTAGGCTTCGTGATGTTGCTGATTTCAGTCCCTGGTCTGTTGTTATTTTTATGCCATGTAAACTTGATGCTACAGAGAGATCCATGCATATTTTGAGATACTTCAGTAAGGATGTTTTGAACATATGGTTATGCTCTATCCATTCATGCCCCTGTTTGCAATTATGGAGTAGTCTAGCATGTCATTTGCTTGCTCTACTTTTGCTATAAAATGTTTCCTGGCAGATTGTTTACATGTTATTCAATTTTGCCAAGGTTGTTGTAGTTGATCCTTGCATGCTATAAACTTGTTCTTGCCATGTTTAGTTTCATAAACATGTATTCTTGCTGGTGCTATGCTTATCTTGTCATGCAATGACTTGTGGTGAGTTAATCGAGCTCGCAAAGATGCCTTCATGATGTTGTTAATGCCATGCTCTGTTTCCTGAATCTGTTAATGAAACTTGCTATGTTTACATGAGTGCCATCATATCTTCTGATCCTTTTTGGCTCATGGTCAGTAAAGGACTTTTGTTCTATGCATTTAGTAGTATCATGCCATGCCTTAGGTTTCTATGATATGTTCCTGTAGCATGATGTTTTCTTACTCTAAACATTGCTTCCTGATGCTGATTCTGCCATGTTCAGTAATTTTCACTAATTCTGTGAAGCTGATATCTTTTGCACTTTTGCCATGCTTGTTTGAACCTGTTAATTTGTGAATTAGCCGTAGCTCAGTGTTCATCTTTTGTCAAGCATCTCTTGTAGATCACTTCCATGTGATTTGTTGATATGTTGGGGTGTTGTAGCATAGTTTCTAGATGTATTCTAAGTGCTATCATGCTGTTAATCACAGAATTGTGTCATTCTTGTTTTACTTGCCATTTGCAAACCGTGCATCCGGTTCCGGTGATCTTTATATCGATTTCAACCAAAATCATCTCATCTTTCTATCGGCATACTTGGTTTGCCAAGTTGATGCCTTGTTCATCATTTTCCTTCTGGAGCACGCATACGCATTACATATCACATCTCGCATATCATGCCATGTATTGCATCATGTTGCTTGTGCATTGCACCGTGATTTATTGTGGTTCCATTGCTTGTGTTATTGCTTTGGGTAGAGCCGGGAGACGAGTACGTGAATGAGGAACCTGTTGAGTATGCTAAGGAGGATCAAGCTTTCGACAACTCTGAGAACCTTGCAGGCAAGATGACCATACCCTCGATATCACTTCTATCTTTGCTTTGCTAGTTGCTCGCTCTATCGTTATGTTAGCTCTACCTACCACTTGTTAATCATGCCTCCCATTTTGCCATGTCAAGCCTCTAACCATCCTTTCCTAGCAAACCGTTGTTTGGCTATGTCACCGCTTTTGCTCAGCCCCTCTCATAGCGTTGCTAGTTGCAGGTGAAGATGAAGTTTGTTCCTTGTTGGAACATGGATATTTTGGGATATCACAATATCTCTTGTTTTAATTAATGCACCTATATACTTGGTCAAGGGTGGAAGGCTCGGCCTTATGCCTGGTGTTTTGTTCCACTCTTGCCACCCTAGTTTCCGTCATACCGGTGTTATGTTCCTTGATTTTGCGTTCCTTACGCGGTTGGGTGATTTATGGGACCCCCTTGACAGTTCGCTTTGAATAAAACTCCTCCAGCAAGGCCCAACCTTGGTTTTACCATTTGCCACCTAAGCCTTTTTCCCTTGGGTTTTCGCGAGCCCGAGGGTCATCTTTATTTACCCCCCCGGGCCAGTGCTCCTCCGAGTGTTGGTCCAAACTAGAGCACCGTGCGGGACCGTCCCTTGGCAACTTTGGTTATGTTGGTACTTGTACGCTTAGCTTATCCGGTGTGCCCTGAGAACGAGATATGTGCAGCTCCTCTCGGGATTTGTCGGCACAGCGGGTGGTCTTGCTGGTCTTGTTTTACCATTGTCGAAATGTCTTGCAAACCGGGATTCCGAGACTAATCGGGTGTTCCCGGGAGAAGGTATATCCTTCGTTGACCGTGAGAGCTTGTGATGGGCTAAGTTGGGACACCCCTGCAGGGTATTATCTTTCGAAAGTCGTGCCCGCGGTTATGAGGCAGATGGGAATTTGTTAATGTTCGGTTGTAGAGAACTTGATACTTGACTTAATTAAAAGGGACAATTGCATTTTTACCCCTAGTTGGTTCCTACCCACGGGGTTTGCCCTTACTTTTCGAGCTTGCTCAGTTTTGCCCTTACTTTTTCCATCGAGGTCCCTCGAATCCCTTTGACCATTTGACCAAAACTTTGAAAATTCATAACTAATTGATATGAACTCAGAAAAATGCAAATAAGATATAAAAATGTTCAGATAAACAATATCTTTATGGGCATATCATTTGCATTCAGGACAAAAGCATCATTTAAACTACCCAAGGTAATTAATGTTATTAACATTGTTAAAAATAAATAGGTATAAACAAAAAAAAATCATGAATAAAAACTACATGCAAATGTAGGTGATGTTTTATGAACATCCTGATAACTTATTTGCATTTTTCTGAGTTTGTGTCAACTTGTTATGTATGTTCTGACGACTTTGACCATTATTTGGAAACTTCATAACAAGTTGATACGAACTCAGGAAAATGCAAATAAGGTATCAGGATGTTCAGAAAACATCACCTACACTTGCATATAATTTTTATTCACGAAAAAATATTGTTTATACCTATTTATTTTCAATAATGTTAATAACATTAATTACCTCGGGTAGTTTAAATGATGCTTTTGTCCTGAATGCAAATGATATGCCCATAAAGGTAATGTTTGTCTGAACATTTTGATATCTTATTTGCATTTTTCTAAGTTCATATGAATTAGTTATGAATTTTCAAAGTTTTGGTCAAACGGTCAAAGGGCATTCGAGGGATCTCAATGGAAAAAGTAAGGGCAAAATTGAGCAAGCTCGAAAAGTAAGGGCAAAACCCGTGGGTAGGGACCAACTAGGGGTAAAAATGCAATTATCCCTAATTAAAATGCATCAACCGCGTGTGTAGCCATGATGGTCTCTTCTCGTCGGAGTCCGGGAAGTGAACACGGTTTGGATTATGTATGAACGTAAGTAGTTTCAGGATCACTTCTTGATCACTTCTAGCTTCTCGACCAATGCGTTGCTTCTCTTCTCACTCTCACTTGCATATGTTAGCCACCATATATGCTTAGTGCTTGCTGCAGCTCCACAATATTACCCCTTTCCTACCTACAAGCTTATATAGTATTGATCTCGTGGGTGTGAGATTGCTGAGTCCCTGTGGCTCACAGATTCTACCAAAACAGATGCAGGTGCCGAGGATACCAGCGCAAGTGGCGCAACCGAGTTCAAGTGGGAGTTTGATGAGGACCTTGGTCATTACTATGTTTTGTTTCCAGATGATCAGTAGTGGAGCCCAGTTGGGACGATTGGGGATCTAGCATTTGGGGTTGTCTTCTTTTCATTTGGATTTGACCGTAGCTGGTCTATGAGTGTATTTTGAATGATGTATGATTTATTTATGTATTGTGTGAAGTGGTGATTGTAAGCCAACTCTCTTTATCCCATTCTTGTTCATTACATGGGATTGTGTGAAGATGACCCTTCTTGCGACAAAACCACCATGCGGTTATGCCTCTAAGTCATGCTTCAACACGTGGCAGATATAGCCGCATCGTGGGCGTTAAAAGTTGGTATCAGAGCCATCCCCGACTTAGGAGCCCCCTGCTTGATTGATTGCTGGTGTTGTTGAGTCTAGAACAAAAAAATGTTTTGAGTCTTAGGATTATATATATATATATATATATATATATATATATATATATCGGAGAGTAGGATTCTTTTTACTCCTCAGTCCCTTCGTCGCTCTGGTGAGGTCTCGTGACGCAGAAGTTTTGACTCTCCTCTCCTTAGATTTCACTAAAAAAATTAGGATCACGCGGTTATCTTGGAATCGTTCCGATGGTTTTGTGACGAGAACATTGTTCTTGGTTCCTCCTGACATTTAGGGGTTGTGGCAGTGTCCCAGGGAGTTGAGCTCCGAGGTGTTGTCGTCACAATTTTATTGTTGCGATTCGAATACCGAGTTTTGCCGACATCGAAAATCTCTTTTATGCGCTTGTTGGTGAGATAACCTCGACGTCACCCAAGATGGGAGTTCGGGAGTATTGCCATAACTCAGATAATGATGCTTTTCAAGGTTGAGGTACACGATTTCGAAGGTTTCTTGGTTATGTGTTGACGGATGGATACAATTTGGATGTAGGGATTGTTAGTTTGGGTGAGATATATTGCTTCCCTGTATCCCCAACACCGATTGCATAAGCAGAAAGTTTAGGGAGTTTATAGGTGGGATTCAAGTAGCTCTAGCATTTCTTCCCGCAGATATTTGGTTTGTGATTGGGTAATCCTTACCACTTATTTGTTCCATTGTACCTTGTTTATTTCATTCATCAACCCCTTATCAAGTGGCTTCTCACCTTAATGGACGGATGTTTGCTTTCAATTCATTCGCTCATCCTTTTCAATGTTTATTGTGAAGACTATATGTTGCAATTTCTATCTGCTGATTCAACTTGTCTATCTGCTCTATCAAGATGCTAATGGTGTTACCCTCTTCAGATGGCTCGCCAACGCGCCGTAATCCGTAACGCAATGATGGGAGTCAGTTAACCCTCCACCTCCACCTCCGCCTCCGGAGGCATGGCAAGCTTTGATGTCAACCACAAACGCCAACGCCGATTGCTGATTCAGCCGATGCAAGAGCGCAACCAAGGCCAAGGCAACCAAGGAATCAAGGTCAAGGGGTTCAAGCATCAGCCTCGATTTCCTACCTCAACCAGTTCCTTGCAAATCAGTCAAGTCTTTCACCATCGTGCCGAGGCCACAAACGTTGATGATTGGCTCGTGGATATCAACAACCATTTTGAATGCAGCAATGTCAGGCCTGAGGACTACGTTAAGTTCGCTTCTTTTCAGCTCAAGGACCAAGCGGTGATTGGTTCCAAAGAATACAAGGATTCCAGAGGAGGTCGAGTGATTACTTGACCGACTTTGCCGGGACTTTAAAGCTCACCACATTCCTACCGGTGTTGTTGAGAGTAAGCGTGAGGAGTTCCGCAATCTCAAGCAAGGCAACATGTAAGTGTACGAATACAACAAGCAGTTTCAGAAACTTGCTCGCTTTGCTAAACAAGACGTTCCTGATGAAAAGAGTATGATCTATCAATTCAGAGGTGGCCTTAGAGAGGATCTGCAGTTAGCTCTCGTTCTTGTTGAGCCTACTCAGTTTGATCAATTCTACAATATGGCCCTCAAGCAAGAAGGTGCTCAGCTCAAGTGTGAGGCTTCTAAGAAGAGAATCAGGGATGTAGTTCAGTCTTCTTCTTCCTCTCAAGTGGCAGCTAAGCAGCAGAAGTTCTACCTTCCTCCTCCGTTTCGCCAGCCTTACCAGCAGAAGAACTCAGGTGGTCGTGGATCTTCCCACCCACCCAACCCAGGCTATCAGAACAAGTCAAATTATCAAGCTCCAAGGTCAAATGCTCCGTATAATCGTCCGCTCTCAGAGGTGACTTGCAACAAGTGCCAGCAGAAAGGTCACTACGCGAACAAGTGCTTCAACCAAAGGCACCTTCCTCCTCCTCCTCCTGTGAGGTCTTCAAGCAATGCAGTGGTCGAGCATAATCCAAAGTCTGCAAAGGTGAACATGATGAATGCAGTGCAAGCAGAGGATTCTTCTGATGTGATTATGGGTAATCTTCCAGTTAATGATATTCCCGCAAAAGTTTTATTTGATACCGGTGCATCGCATTGTTTCATGTCTAGATCATTTGTTGCAAAGCATGATTTCAATTCGGAAATGTTGGAAAAACCCATGGGAGTTGTTTCTCCGGGCTCTTCTATGAGGGCTACCACAATGATTCCGGATGTTTCTATCAAGTTGGGCAACTATAAATTTCTATCTAAACCATTTCTTCTTGGTGACTCGGATATTGATCTAATTCTCGGGATGGACTGGCTTTCTCAGCACAAAGCTCAACTTGATTGTGCTGCCAGAGAGATTCAATTGACACACTCTTCTGAGGATGTTATCATCTATGCCGCTCGCAATGAAACCATTCGGCTGTTTTCTCTCAATGAGAAGGGCGAGTACCAAGATGTCTTTCCAGAAGAGCTTCCGGGTATGCCTCCGCATCGGCCAGTTGAGTTCGTTATCGATCTAGAGCCTGGCACTGAACCCGTTTGCAAGCGTCCATACAAGCTTGGACCTAAAGAGCTGAAGGAATTGAAGAAACAACTCGATGAACAAGAGTGTCTGGGTTTGATCAGACCGAGTTCATCTCCATGGGGTTGTGCAGTTCTTTTTGTCCAGAAGAAGGATGGCACGGACCGACTGTGCGTCGATTACCGTCCATTGAACAAGAAGACAATCAAGAACAAGTATCCACTTCCCAACATCAATGAGCTTTTCGAGCAACTCAAAGGTGCTAAAGTATTATCAAAGCTTGACCTTCGTATGGGTTATCATCAGATTTGCATTCGTGAACAAGATATTCCCAAGACAACATTCAGAACAAGCTATGGTTCTTATGAATATACTGTCATGTCTTTCGGCCTTGTCAATGCTCCTCCAACATTTTCTCGAATGATGAACTTCATTTTCAACCCCTACACCAATGAATTTGTTCTGGTGTATCTCGATGATATTTTGGTCTTCTCCAAGAATAAGTCGGATCATGCCAAACATTTGCGATTGGTGCTAGACAAGCTCAGAGAGCATCAATTCTATGCGAAGTTTTCCAAATGTGAGTTCTGGCTTGATGAAGTTCTCTATCTTGGTCACATCATCTCCGCCAAGGGCATTGCTGTTAATCCCGAGAAGGTGTCTGCAGTTGTGAATTGGGAACCTCCTCAGAATGTCAAGCAGCTCCGCAGTTTTCTTGGTCTTGCAAGCTATTGCCGAAGATTCGTTGAGAATTTCTCTAAGATTGCAAAGCTTCTTTCCAACCTCCTCCAGAAGCATGTCAAGTATGTCTGGACTCCTAATTGTGGCGTTGCTTTCAACACCCTAAAAGAGAAGCTAGTCACAGCTCCTGTCTTGACTCCTCCTAATGAATCCAAGCCATTCAAAGTTTTTTGTGATGCTTCCTTGCAAGGTCTTGGTGCTGTGTTGATGCAAGAGAAGAAAGTTGTGGCTTATACCTCTTACCAGTTGAAGCCCAACGAAAAGAACTACCCCACTCACGATCTGGAGTTGGCGGCAGTTGTCCATGCATTAATAACATGGAGACATCTCTTGTTGGGAAGGAAAGTGGACATTTTCACCGATCACAAGAGCCTCAAGTATATCTTCACTCAACCCAACCTCAACCTCAGACAAACTCAATGGGTCGAAATGATTCAAGAGTACAATCCAAGTATTGAATATACTCCTGGCAAGGCCAATGTGATTGCAGATGCTCTCAGCAGGAAGGCTTATTGCAACAGTTTAATTCTCAAGCCCTTCCAACCAGACCTTTGTGAAGCTTTCCGCAAACTAAATCTTCAAGTTGTTCCTCAAGGCTTTCTTGCCAACCTCATAGTCTCTCCTACTTTGGAAGACCAAATTCGTGAGGCACAACTCCTGGATACCATGGTGAAAAAGGTGAAACGTGGTATCGACAAGGGCATTTCCAAATACAAGTGCTTCCACATTGATGACAAAGATACTCTTTTCTTCGAGGATTGTATTGTGGTTCCTAAAGGTGATCTGAGAAAAGTCATTATGAACGAGGCACACAATTCCCTTCTATACATTCATCCTAGAAGTACGAAGATGTACCATGACCTCAAGCAGTCGTATTGGTGGACTCGAATGAAGCGAGAGATTGCTCAATTCATGAATGAATGTGATGTCTGTAGAAGGGTGAAAGCAGAACACCAACGACCAACTGGTCTCCTCCAACCTCTTGCTATTCCAGAATGGAAGTTTGATCATATCGAGATGGACTTTGTGACTGGATTTCCTAAGTCCAAGCATGGAAATGATGCTATCTTCGTTGTCATTGACAAGCTTACTAAAGTGGCTCATTTCCTTCCTATCAAAGAATCTATCACAGCAGCTCAGTTGGCAGAGCTATACACCTCTAGGATTGTCTCCTTGCACGGCATTCAACAATTGGTTTCTTCAGACCGTGGAAGCATTTTCACCTCTATGTTCTGGGACTCCTTTCAGAAGGCCATGGGCACCAACATTCGTTTCAGCACAGCTTTCCATCCTCAAACTAGTGGCCAAGTCGAGCGAGTCAATCAAATCCTCGAAGACATGCTCAGGGCTTGTGTCATCTCTTTCGGTATGAAGTGGGAAGATTGTCTTCCTTATGCCGATTCTCCTACAACAACAGCTTCCAGGCGAGTTCGGGCAAGGCCCCATTCGAAATTCTCTATGGCAGAAAGTGTCGTACTCCTCTCAATTGGTTCGAGACAGGTGAACGCCAACTTCTTGGCAACGACTTGATCACAGAAGCCGAAGAAATGTGCAAAGTCATTCGTGAGAATCTCAAAGCCGCGCAATCGCGCCAGAAGAGCTATTATGATGTCAAGCACCATGATGTGGCTTTTGAAATCGGAGACCATGTCTACCTCTGCGTCTCTCCAATGAAAGGCACTCGTCGCTCCGGTATCAAAGGGAAGCTTGCCCCTAGATATGTGGGTCCTTTCAAGATCATTGGCAAAAGAGGCGATCTCGCCTATCAACTTGAGCTTCCGTCCAACTTTGCAAACGTGCACGATGTGTTTCACGTGTCCGAGCTTTGCAAGTGCTTCAAGACTCCTGAGCGCACTATCAACTTCGAAGAAATTGACGTCCAAGAAGATCTCTCTTATCATGAGTACCCCGTTGCTATTCTTGAAGAAACTGAGCGCAAGACTCGCAACAAGTCAATCAAATTCCTGAAAGTGAAGTGGTCACACCATTCCGACCGAGAAGCCACCTGGGAGCGTGAGGATCACCTCCGTTCCGAATATCCGGAGTTCTTTGCGTCCTAGATCTTGGGACGAGATCCTCTTGTAGTGGTGGAGTGTTGTAACACCCCGGATGTAACCTTCCATATTTGTAACTCCAACTCTTGCCATTTTCGGCTATGTGCTATGGTATTCCCTCCGTGGTTGGGTTTTGTTTTTCATTTTGCATTTTGTTCATGTCATGCATCTCATATCATGTCATCATGTGCACCTCATTCGCATATGTGTTCGTCTCATGCATCCGAGCATTTTCCCCGTTGTCTGTTTTGCAATCCGACACTCCTACATGCACTGGCGCACCCCTCTTGTCTCTTTTCGTGAGCGGGTGTTAAACGTTCTCGGAATGGACCGAGGCTTGCCAAGTGGCCTTGGTACCCCACCGGTAGACCGCCTGTCAAGTTTCGTGCCATTTGGAGGTCGTTTGATACTCCAACGGTTGACCGGGTATCCGCAAAGGCCTCTTTTGGGTTGCAGCCCAACACCCCTCCAAAACATCCCAATAACCCATCTAAGTCACTTCCATGCTCTCCGTCGTCGGATCATGATCGTGTGGGCAAAAACTACACCCCATTTGGAGTCTCCTAGCTTCCTCTACCTATAAATATGTGAGCCTCCCGAAATCCGCGGTCAAAAACCTAGCCCGCTCCTCAGCCTTGCCGGACACGTCCGTCCGCGCGGACAAACCCCGACCAGCCTTTGCACCTACGCGTGCCACCACGTGGTGAGCGCGCCCGCCGCCCCGCCCGCCGCGAAGCCCGCGGGCCAGCAGGGAGGCCCTCCCGACCAGATCCGTTGCGCCGCCCGCTGGGACCCCACCAGCGCCTCCTCCCTTGGCGCGCCGCCTGCCACCGCCGCCGCGGTCTCGTGCTCCGTCGCCCGCCGCCACGGGCCCAGCGCGCCAGCGCCGTCACCTCGTCGCCTCCGCCGCCCGGTGCTGGATCCGGCGAGGAGCGCCCCAGATCCGGCCGATCCGTCCCTCCGGCGACTTCTCCAGCTGACCCCGACCTCTTCCTCTCAACTCCGGCGAGCTCCGGCCCTGCCTCAGTTCGCGTGCCGGACGAACCCTAGATCTGGATGAGGTTGAGCCGATTTTTCCTCCAAGTCATTTTTCTGTCACATTATTTATCTCTGTTCATCGCATCATAACTCTGCATCCGTAGCTCCGTTTCATGCGCCTTATAATTTAGACGATTGATAACCCACGAGTATAGGGGATCAATTGTAGCCTCTTTTGATAAGTAAGAGTGTCGAACCCAACGAGGAGCTAAAGGTAGAACAAATATCCCTCAAGTTCTATCGACCACCGATACAACTCAACGCACACTTGACGTTCGCTTTACCTAGAACAAGTATGAAACTAGAAGTACCTTGTAGGTGTGATAGGATAGGTTTGCAAGAATATAAAGAGCACGTAAATATAAACTAGGGGCTGTTTAGATAAAGAAGCAATAAAGTAAATATAACGAGTGTGGAAAAGTGGTGGTAGGAGTTGTGAAATTGTCCCTAAGCAATTGACTACGTTACTAGACCGATAGCAAGTTTTATGTGGGAGAGGCATAAGCTAACATACTTTCTCTTCTTGGATCATATGCACTTATGATTGGAACTCTAGAAAGCATCCGCAACTACTAAAGATCATTAAGGTAAAACCCAACCATAGCATTAAAGCATCAAGTCCCCTTTATCCATACGCCACAGCCCCCTTACTCGGGTTTATGCTTCTGTCACTCAAGCAACCCACTATAAGCGAATCATGAACGTATTGCAACACCCTACAGCGGGAATCCCTCACGCTTACGCGACACGGAGAGCACCATAAGACAGCAACATAACCACAAGCAAATTAAACCAATCATAGCAATTCACCAATTACCGATAGGACAACGAAAATCTACTCAGATATCATAGGATGGCAACACATCATTGGATAATGATATGAAGCATAAAGCACCATGTTCAAGTATAGGGTACAACGGGTTGCGGGAGAGTGGACCGCTGAATATAGATGGGGGAAGGTGATGGAGATGTTGGTGAAGATGGCGGCGGTGTTCGTGTAGATCACGGTGATGATGATGGCCCCCGACGGCATTCCGGTGCCACCGGAAGCAAGGGGGAGAGAGCCCCTCTTCTTCTTCTTCCTTGACCTCCTCCCTAGATGGGAGAAGGGTTTCCCCTCTGGTACATGGTATCCATGGTGTGGGAGGGGCGAGCGCCCCTCCGGGATTGGATCTGTCTCTCTGTTTCTGCGTTTTCCTGCACTCTGTTCCACCGTTTCTTATATCCGGAGATCCGTAACTCCGATTGGATTGAAACCTTCACCCAGATTTTTCTCCGAAAATTAGCTTTCTTGTGGCCAAAGAAGAGCATCAACCGCCTTACGGGGTGCCCAAAAGGGTCAGGGGCGTGCTCCCCTGCCTTGTGGCCCCCTCGGGCACCGTCTCGCGTTGATTCTTCTTCCCAAAAATCATAAATATTCCAAAAATATTCTCCGTCCGTTTTTATCCCGTTTGGACTCCGTTTGATATGGGTTTCTGCAAAACATAAAACATGCAACAAACAGAACTGACTGAGCCTTTGGATCAATATGTTAGTCCCAAAATAATATAAAAAGTTGCCAAAAGTATATGAAAGTTGTAGAATATTGGCATGGAACAATCAAAATTATAGATCTGACGAGACGATCAGCATCTAAGCTTAATTCCTTCTCATCCTCGAGTAGGTAAATGATAAAAAGATATTTTTTTATGTGGAATGCTACCTAGCATAATCTTGATCATGTAATCTAATCATGGCATGAATATTAAGACACAAGTGATTCAAGGCAATAGTCTATCTTGTGACATAAAAACGATAATACTTCGAGCATACTAATAAAGCAATCATATCTTTTCAAAATATCATGGCCAAAGAAAGTTATCCCTACAAAATCATATAGTCTGGCTATGCTCCATCTTCACCACACAAAATATTCAAATCATGCACAACCCCGATGACAAGCCAAGCAATTTTTTCATACTTTTGACATTCTCAAACCTTTTCAACTTTCACGCAATACATGAGCATGAGCCATGGACATAGCACTATAGGTGGAATAGAATATGATGATGGAGGTTGTGTGGGGAAGACAAAGAAGGGAGAAAGTCTCACATCGACACGGCTAATCAACGGGCTATGGATATGCCCATCAATTGATATCAATGTTAGGAGTAGGGATTGCCATGCAACAGATGCACTAAGAGCTATAAGTGTATGAAAGCTCAAATTGAAAACTAAGTGGGTGTGCATCCAACTTGCTTGCTCATGAAGACCTTGGGCATTCGAGGAAGCCCCTCATCGGAATATACAAGCCAAGTTCTATAATGAAAATTCCCACTAGTATATGAAAGTGATAACTCAAGAGACTCTCTATATGAAGAACATGGTGCTATTTGAAGCACAAGTGTGGTAAAAGGATAGTAACATTGCCCCTTCTCTCTTTTTCTCTCATTTTTTTATTATTTTTTTTATTTTTTTTTTATTTTTTTGGTCGGCTTCTTTGGCCTCTTTTCTTATTTGGGCTTCTTTGGCCTCTTTTATTTTGATAACCTCACATGGCGCAATGCTCTAATAATGATGATCATCACACTTTATTTACTTACAACTCAATATTCTCGATGTCTAGAACAATGATATGACTCTATGTGAATGCCTCCGGTGGTGTACCGGGATGTGCAATGATCTACCGTAGCAATGACATCAAAAACGGACAAGCCTTATGAATTTTTAATACATGTTCCCGTTTTAAAAAAATGGTCACAAATTCAAATAATGTTCATATTTTTATAGAAAAAGTTGGTGTTTTCAGAAAAAGTTGGTGAATTTTAAACAACTTTCCCTTTCATATTTTGTTCATGTTTTCCAAAAGTTTACATAATTTTGAAAAATATGTTCAGGATTTAAAACTTTGTTCATGTTTCCTAGGACATTCAGAAACTTCATACCTTAAAATCCCCTCGAATGAAAGGATTGAAAGAAAAAGTAGATTGAATAACTCATGGGCCTTCTATGGCGTACGATGACGTAACAAAACTCTTAAATGTCCTCGATCACTGAATGGAAAAATAGCGGATTGATCCCTTCACACGCAGCGAAACCGAGAAACTAAATGTTCTTTTTTCGTGTGCACACAGGATTTTGCTGGCACATATAATTTTCACCGACTTTAAATGCATACTATTTTATCTCACGTTGCAACGCATGGGCATATGTGCTAGTAAATGCTCAAGTCATGTATATGATGATGATGAAAGTTGCATGGCAATATATCTCAGAATGGCTATGGATATGCCATGATAGGTAGGTATGGTGGATGTTTTGAGGGAGATATAAGGAGGCTTATGTGTGATAGAGCGTATCATATCACGGGGTTTGGATGCACCAGCGAAGTTTGCACCAACTCTCGAGGTGAGAAAGGGCAATGCACGGTACCGAAGAGGCTAGCAATGATGGAAGGATGAGAGTGCGTATAATCCATGGACTCAACATTAGTCATAAAGAACTCACATACTTACTGCAAAAATCTATTAGTCATCGAAAGAAAGTACTATGCGCATGCTCCTAGGGGGATACATTGGTAGGAAAAGACCATCTCTCATCCTCGACCGCCACTCATAAGGAAGACAATCAACAAGTAAATCATGCTCCGACTTTGTCACATAACGGTTCACCATACGTGCATGCTTCGGGAATCACAAACCTCAACACAAGTATTTCTACTAATCCACAACTACCCACTAGAATGACTCTAATATCACCACCTTTATATTGCAAAACTATTGCAAGGAATCAAACATATCATATTCAGCGATCTACAAGTTTTATGTAGGATTTTATGAGTAACCATGTGAATGACCAGTTCCTGTCATCTCTCTAAATAGATATAAGTGAAGCAAGAGAGTTTAATTCTTTCTACAAAAGATATGCCCATGCTCTAACAAATATAAGTGAAGCAAAAGAGCATTCTACAAATGGCGGTTTTCTATGTGAAGATAAATAGGCAATTCAAACTTCAAATGATATAAGTGAAGCACATGAAGCATTCTATAAAGCCATACTCAAAATATATAAGTGAAGTGCAATGAGCATTCTATAAATCAACCAAGGACTATCCCTTACCAGCATGGTGCATAAAAGAAAAGTGAAAACTAAATGCAAAAGACGCTCCAAGATTCGCACATATCACATAAAGGAAATGCATCCGAAAACATACTGATACTTGTTGAAGAAAGAGGGGATGCCTTCCGGGGCATCCCCAAGCTTAGATGCTTGAGTCTCCTTGAATATTTACTTGGGGTGCCTTGGCAATCCCCAATCTTGAGCTCTTGCCTCTCTTCCTTTTCCTCATATCGAGACCTCCTCGATCAAACACTTCATCCACACAAAACTTCAACAGAAAACTCGGTAAGATCCGTTAGTATAATAAAGCAAATCACTACTCTAAGTATTGTTGCAAACCAATTCATATTTTGTTTTTGCATTGTGTCTACTGTAATATAACTTTTCCATGGCTTAATCCACTGATAGAAATTGATAGTTTCATCGAAACAAGCAAACTATGCATCAAAAACAGAATCTGTCGAAAACAGAACAGTCTGTAGCAATCTTGTAACATCCCAAATTTTCAATTTGGAACGTTATACATTAGATCATCATTGCATATCATATTTTATTGCATTTTGGGTTGATCCTAGAAATTCTACGCAACTCAAGGACCCATGGAGAGAGTTGGGGATTTGGTTATTTTCATATTTGAGTTTTCTCAAATTTTGAAAAGAGATCGTTTGATTTTAATTATTTTTCTCTTTGAAAATTTCTTCTATGAAAATAAAAGAGAGGGGATAAAATGACTTCCCCAAAATAAAGAAATATTGGAGGTTAAATATTAAAATCAAATAAGATTTTTTTATTTGGAGTTTTATCGCTATTTTATTTGAATTAGCAAAAAAATGCATTTCTCAAAAATGCATTAGAGGCCCAAATAAATGTTCACTTTGTCCAATATATTTTTAGAGGATGGGGAAAATTTATTTCAGGACTTTTGGAGTCCGTTTAGTATTTCTTTTCTTCATTTTTCTACGTGGAATTATTTAAAAAAAGGTCAACCGCCTTACCTGGCCGGGTCTGACTAGGACACTGCACCTGGCCGTCCCTTTTAAGCTGCAGGCCCGAGCCGCCCCAGCCCCAAACCTTAGATGCCCCGCTGCTTTGAAGTCCGCGCCACCACCGCCGGATTTTGCCGCCGCCGGAGTCCACCACCGCCGCGCCGCACTTCTGCCACCGCGCCGTCTCGCCACCCCGCCGCCGCCAACGTCGGAGCCCGTCGCCGCCGGAGTACGTTGCCGCCGCCGCCATCCCGATCCGCGAGGTAGCCGCCAGTTTTATTCCAAAAACCGTTCGGTTTTTGTTTGAAAACCTAGATGCATTTTTTATATTAGATTGATTTATATTATTTCCCGGTTTAGTTATTTAGTGAACGCCCGTTCGTACGTTCGGTTTAACGAATGGTTCTCACCCGTTAGCCGCAGGCAGCGAATGTTCGTTCGTTAGTCTGTTCATCGGTTTTCTTTTTCCAGGGATTTTCCGCGATTATTTTCGATCGCGATTTCTGCCCTGATTTTCGTTTTAGTTTATCTCTTCGCTCGTTTATCGGAATCAGGCATTTCAAGCGCCTAGATCTTCGTCTCGAAGCCCTCTTTCTGTTTAATCAACTTGAACAAGATTTTGGTACTATAAAATTTGACCTAATTCCAGATTAGTAAACGAATCTTGTTTCTTTTGCAGTTGGAGTTTTGATGCTTCATTTGATTTGATTCTTTTTGCAAATCGGAGTTCTTAAGTTGAACTTTCTTGTTCAATCTCTTATTTGAGTTTTACCCGTGCTTCTAGTTGAGTGCTTATTGTATGCTTGTTTGTTTGCCATAGAGTACCCGGAGTGCGAATCGTGCTACTATGAGTCTCTAGGTTTCACGGATCATCAGCAAGGCGAGTAACACTTTGATCATACCTCTTTACTACCCAGTTTTTGTTATGTTACTTCAATCCTAAAACAATTTGCATGGTTAGTATCTAATTTAAAATGTGGGTTTTGGGAAGTAGATGATGAGGTAGAACCTATTGCCCTGTTTACTATCAAACTTTGGGAGTTACTTCTACGTTGCTTATATTGCTATGCTATGCTTGCAGACGTGGTTTGGTTCGAGTGATTCATGACAGATGTGAGAGTTATTATTAATGGTTTACTTAAGGTGGCTACTTAAATACACATCTGGGTGGATTGCTTGAGGCACCCTGGAGTACCTAGTGGTTGTTAGGGCACCTGGAGAATCCAGTGTTGTCCAAGGATATCCCAGAGTACCCGTGTGATCATCCTACGGTCCGCCACCCAGGCTCAAAGGGATCATAAGATTATTCATGCTAGAAACTTGCGTGTGCAGCCACAAGCTATTATGGCTCTAGCATAGTTGAGTAAGTTGCAAGACCTCTTTCAGTGGTGGGCTAGCAAATGTAGGGGACAGTAGGTGTAACTGTCCACCCAGAGTAAAGAGTTATTGTTTCAGAAAGACTGTGTCTCCTTTCTCCGACCATGGATGTATTCGAGTCTTGTGGGGAAAAGTGCGCAAACCTCTACAGAGTGTATAAACTAATGATGGTTAGCCATGTCCCCGTTATGGACGTTTTGAGTGTCTAGTTCTTGGATTATCATGTTGACTCATCACTCTAAATATAATTTGATTTGGTTAATGATGTTGTTTAATTGGGATTGAGTCGGAGGAACCTTCTCAATGTTTAACAACCACCATGATAGTTAAATCAAATTTATTCCTTTGTTGTAGGGGAAAATTGGCTTTATGCAAAACTGTAACAGCTTTCCACCAGCCATATATGCTTGTAGTGATAGCAATTTATTTTGTTCATTACCCTATGTGTTACATTGCCAGCATATTCCATGTGCTGACCCGTTTCGGGCTGCAACGTTCATGTTGCAGACTTTTCAGACGACGAGTACGGTGCCATAGGCGTTTTCTTTCACTCAGTGATGACATTGGAGTTGATGGACTCACTTTATCTTCCAAGCCTTCCGCTGTTATCGTTTTTAGATGGCCTTAAGCCATATTATTGTAATAAATTCTCTTTTGAGACATTCGATGTAATAAGTGTGTGATTGCTACTCTGTTATAAATCCTCAACTATTGTGCGTGTCAACATTACCGATCCAGAGATGACATTGATGCACAGAGATCAGACTGTTTGAGGTCTGGACGTTACAAGATGGTATCAGAGCACACGCTGACTGTAGGACACGACCACTAAGCTAAAGCCCTAGATCACTACTCTCTTCTCATTTCTGACTCCTCCCCTTTTCTACTCTATAGGATGGCGGATGCAAGGAACAAGTTCACGCAACCGGATGAAGATACACCTTTTGGACGACACTTGAAGGTAGTTACTAGATACCTAAACATCGGAATACCAAGCTTCACCGAAACCTACATCGCCAATTTACCAGAAGAGGAGCGTTGGATGATTCGAGTTCAAGTTCCAGGAAGGACGTTCATGCCAGTCACTGAGCCCATAGAGTTTTCCTTTGATGCACCAACCTGGAGTCTAGGAAAGAGCATGGCAGCCCACATCACCGTGGGACGCATTGGAGAAGTTTACCACAAGGATCTCAAGGATACTATCTACCAGATTTGTGGGCGCCGAGATGAGCAATGGGAGATGATCAACACCAGGAAGGATAGGTCCATTGCAGCTTTCATCTAGGAGTTAAACCAGCACATTCGACGCCAGGAGAACCAGATGTGCGCAGGCATGATAGATCTAAAGAAGGCAATGACCAAGATCACGGAGCTAGAGGAAGAACTCAAGTCTACACATGATGGATATGAGGAGGAAATTATGATACTCGTGGAGAAGAATGACGATCTGACAAGGAAGCTAGGAGTATTCATGGGAGACCCCGCGCCAGGAGGAGAAGGCGACAATTCCACTTGCCCGTAGAATTACATCATCATCGACGACACCGACTCGGACCCTGATGATAGCGATGATGACTATGTTGATGAAGCTAGAGCAGATATCATGGAGTCTTCCACCGATCAATTTTTCTAGTCGACCACCATATCAGTAGTAGTATTCCCCCATGTATATAGTATAGTCCGAGCACTTATGTAACGATAGTTAGACTGATGTATGTACTTATGTAACGATATTGTTTGTGTTTGTCTCATGTGCATACGGGTAGTGTTTTCCCTCTAGATCTCATTCTAGTCTGTTTTCTCGTCTTTTCTAAACCCATCAGATGCCTCCGAGAAGCAACAATGGATTTGCTTTCGCACCGGAGCTCACCCAGTTGATCCAGCAGCAGAATGCATTGATGCAGATACTAGTCCAGAATCAGAATCAGGGGAACAACAACAACAACCCACCACCACCACCTGTTGATCACTTAGCCCGTTTTCTAAGGCTAAATCATTGGTGTTCTCCAAGAGCACCGAGCTGATTGTTGCAGATGATTAGCTCGCAAGATTGGAAGGAGTTTACCGCTGCGGGATGCATAGATGCGAGAGAGTGCGTTTGTCGCACATCGGCTTGATGGACCCTTGACATCATGGTGGGAGAATTTCACGACCACTTACCCCATCGACACTATCACATGGGACCAGTTCCAGCAGGCTTTTCGCACTGCCCATGTTTCAGCAGGATCTATGGCCCTGAAGAAGCACAAGTTTCGCAACTTGCACCAAGGAGGACGCACAGTGGGCCAGTATGTGGATGATTTTTGTAAGTTAGCATGTTATGCCCCGGATGACGTTGCTACGGATGCAGCTAAGCAGGAGAAGTTTCTGGAAGGACTGAATGATGAGCTGAGCATGTAGTTGATGGTGGCAACCTTCAACAACTACTAGGAGTTGGTAGATAGAGCTCTCATGATTGAAGGGAAGCAGTAGCAGATTGACAACCGCAAGAGGAAGTATGGACAAGGGAAGTACAATTCAGGAGCTCAGTTGAGGCAACGTTTTACCCCGAACTCGGGAGGACACCTTCACCATAACCATGGAGGTCACAATCACAATGGAGGGAGTTCGCATAACCATAGTGGCCTCAAGAATGGGAATGGTAATGGAGGAAGCAATGGCCAGAACCGTTCCAGCCCAGCAACACCCGCCAAGAACGATCTAAGTCACATTACTTGTTTCAAGTGCGATAAGAATGGACATTACGCCACGGAGTGTTCTGAAGCAAAGAATGGAAATGGCAATGGAAGCTCTGGGAAGAAACCCAACCCTCTCAACAGGAGACAAGTGAACCATGTTAGCGTGGAGGAGGTTGAAGCGCAACCCGATGCAGTAATAGGTAAGTTTTTGGTTAAGTCATTTACTGCAATCATTCTTTTTGATACTAGTGCATCGCATTCATACATATCAAGGGGATTTGTGGATAAGTTTAAACTGCCAACCCAAGTTCTTAGAACACCTATGTTAGTAAGCTCGCCAGGAGCGGAGCATATGACAAGCCAAGGATGTTTTCAGATGCAATTGACCATAGTTAGGCACGTTTTCCCCTCAGACCTGATAATTCCGGAGTCGCAAGGTTTTGATGTGATTTTGGGTATGGATTGGCTATTGATGTATGGAGGAAATATCGATTGCGCCAGTAAATCAATTATGCTCACCACCCCAGAAGGAAGGAGGATTAAGTATGTATCCCAGCATGTGCCGAAGAGGACTCAAGTGAATTCCTTATCAGGAGTTGTACAAGAGGAAGTACCAGTGGTGAAGGATTTCTCTGATGTATTTCCAGAAGAGTTGCCAGGCATGCCACCAGATAGAGACACTGAGTTTTTTATTGAGCTTTTGCCAGGCATAGGGCCAATATCTAAGAGACCGTACAGGATGCCCGCAAAGGATTTGGAGGAAATTAAGAAGCGGATTAAGGAGTTACTGGATAAAGGCTATATTCGCCCAAGTTCGTCACCTTGGGGATCACCAGTGCTTCTAGTGGAGAAGAAGGATGGATCGTTGAGGATGGTTGTTGATTATCATGGATTGAATGAAGTGACGATCAAGAACAAGTACCCACTGTCAATGATCAATGATTTATTTGACTAGTTGCAAGGAGCTAAAGTATTTTCCAAGATCGATCTGCGATCAGGATACCACCATCTGAAGATTTGAGAGCAGGATATACCTAAGACACCTTTTACCACAAGGTACGGGCTATATGAGTATACCATTATGTCATTCGGTCTGACTAACGCACCTGCCTATTTCATGAACATGATGAACAAGGTGTTTAAGGAGTTTTTGGATAAGTTCGTCGTGGTGTTCATTGATGACATATTGGTCTACTCGATGAATGAAGAGGAGCATAAGGAGCATTTGCATTTGGTACTTGGGAAGCTCAGAGAATATCAGTTATATGCCAAGTGCAGCAAGTGTGAGTTTTGGTTGAAGGAAGTTGGATTCCTCGGACATGTTATATCCGGAGAGGGAATAGCAGTAGACCCCACCAAGGTTGTCACTGTGACAAATTGGGAAGCACCCACGTCAGTTGGAGAGATCCAGAGTTTTCTTAGACTCGCAGGATACTACAGGAGGTTCATTGAGAATTTCTTGAAGATTGGAAAGCCCATGACGGAGTTATTGAAGAAGGACACCAAGTTCAAATGGGTTGAGGAATGTGAGGCCATTTTTCAGGAGTTGAAGAAACATTTGGTTACAGCCCCAGTGTTGATTCTCCCAGATCAACGAAAGGATTATCAAGTGTATTGCGATGCTTCTCATCGAGGACTTGGAGCAGTGCTTGTGCAGGAGGGAAGAGTTGTTTCATATGCCTCACGACAGCTTAAACCCCATGAGTTGAATTATGCTACACATGATTTGGAATTAGCAGCCGTAGTGCATGCGTTGAAGACATGGAGACATGTTCTCATTGGTAACCACTGTGAGGTGTACACGGATCACAAGAGTTTGAAGTATATCTTCACGCAGAAGGAATTGAATCTCAGGCAGAGGAGATGGTTGGATCTCATCAAGAATTATGACATGAGGTTGCATTATCATCCCGGAAAGGCTAACGTAGTAGCCGATGCGTTGCGCCGCAAGAGTCATGTCAATACACTCATGACCGGAGAGTTACCCAAGGAGTTAGCAGAGGATCTTTGTGAGCTATGTATGGAGATAGTTCCGAAAGGCTATGTAGCAGCATTGGAAATTCAGTCTACTTTGATGGATAAGATCAGAGAAGCTCAGAAGACGGACAAGGAGATCGCCGAGATAAAGGAAAGGATGAGCAAAGGAAAGGCTAAAGGATTTCATGAGGATGAGCATGATACCTTATGGTTTGAGGAATGCGTAGATCTGCCTAATGATCCAGAGATCAGGAAGTTGATTTTGCAGGAGGCCCATGATTCACCATATTCGATTCACCCAGGAAATACCAAGATGTACCTGGATTTGAAGGATAGTTTCTGGTGGACCGGAATGAAGAAGGATATTACAGAGTATGTAGCAGTTTGTGATGTATGTCAGAGAGTGAAGGTAGAGCATCAGAAGCCCGTTGGATTGTTACGTCCATTGCCGATACCCGAATGGAAGTGGGATAAGCTAGGCATGGATTTTATCACGGGATTGCCCAGGACTCGTTCAGGCTATGACTCGATATGGGTTGTAGTCGATCGGTTGACGAAGGTAGCTCATTTCATCCCAGTGAAGACCACTTACACTAGTGCTAAGTTGGCGAAGATATACATGACCAGAATCGTATGTCTGCATGGAGTTTCGAGGACCATTGTATCAGATAGAGGAACCTAGTTTACCTCAAAGTTCTGGAATCAGTTGCATGAGACTTTGGGAACCAGGCTAGAGTTCGGTATAGCCTTTCATCCACAAACAGATGGACAGACCGAGAGATCAATCAGATTCTGGAGGACATGTTGAGAGCTTGTGCGCTAGATTATGGATCTAGTTGGGACGACAATTTGCCATATGGAGAGTTCTCTTACAATAACAGTTATCAAGCCAGTTTGAAGATGGCCCCTTTAAAAGCTTTGTACGGAAGGAGGTGCAGGACACTGTTGTTATGGGATGAGGTTGGAGGCCGTCAGTTGTTTGGACCAGATTTGATTAAAGAGCCTGAAGAGAAGGTTAAGCTGATTCGCGATAGACTCAAGGTAGCTAGTCCAGGCAGAAGAGCTATGCGGATTCGAAATGCAAGGAGACAGTTTACGAAGTCGGAGACAGAGTTTATCTTCGTGTGTCCCCACTTCGAGGAGTTAAATGCTTTGGAGTTAAGGGAAAGTTAGCACCACGTTTTGTGGGACCATACAAAGTTTTGGAACGTAAGGGAGAAGTTGCTTACAAGTTGGAACTGCCAGAAGGATTGTCAGGAGTTCACGATGTGTTCCATGTTTCCCAGTTGAAGAAGTGCAATGCAGAGATGGCTGATATTCCTCTGAGAGATATAGTGCCCCTGGAAGCGATACAGTTGGATAGCGATTTGACCTACGAGGAGAAACCAGTGAAGATTCTCGAGTTTGCCACCCGAGTCACCCACGACAAGGTTATCAAGTTTTGCGAAGTTCAGTGGAGCCACCATACCGAGGATGAATCCACCTGGGAACGAGAGGAAGACCTACGGAAAGATCACCCTCACATATTTTCTAGCCAACCCGAATCTCGAGGGCGAGATTCATCTTAAGGGGGGTAGGTTTGTAACATCCCAAATTTTCAATTTGGAATGTTATACATTAGATCATCATTGAATATCATATTTTATTGCATTTTGCGTTGATCCTAGAAATTCTACGCAACTCAAGGACCCACGGAGAGAGTTGGGGATTTCGTTATTTCCATATTTGAGTTTTCTCAAATTTTGAAAAGAGGATCGTTTGATTTTAATTATTTTTCTTCAAATATTTCTTTTATGAAAATAAAAGAGAGGGGATAAAATGACTTCCCCAAAATAAAGAAATATTGGAGGTTAAATATTAAAATCAAATAAGATTTTTTTTTTATTCGGAGTTTTATCGCTATTTTATTTGAATTAGGAAAGAATGCGTTTTTCAAAATTGCATTAGAGGCCCAAATAAATATTCACTTTGTCCACTATATTTTTAGAGGACGGGGAAAATTTATTTCAGGATTTTTGGAGTCCGTTTAGTATTTCTTTTCTTCATTTTTCTGCGCGGAATTATTTTAAAAAAATGTCAACCGCCGTACCGGGCCGTGTCCGACTAGGACACTGCACCTGGCTGGCCCTTTTAAGCCGCAGGCCCAAGCCTCCCCAGCCCCAAACCCTAGCTGCCCTGCCGCGTCAAAGTCCGCACCGCCGCCGCTGGATTTCGCCGCCGCCGAGTCCGGCCGCTGCTGTCTCGTCGTCATTGCTGCCGCGTGCGCACTTCCGCCAGAAGCACTGCCTCGCCACCCCACCGCCACCGACACTGGAGCCCGCCGCCCCGTCGCAACCCTACCGCCCCTTCGCCGGAGCGCGCGCCGCTGCCACCATCCCGATCCGTGAGGTAGCCGCCAGTTTAATTCCAAAAATCGTTCGGTTTTTGTTCGAAAACCTAGATGCATTTTTTTATTTTAGATCGGTTTATTTTTTTCCCGGTATAGTTATTTAGCGAACGCCCGTTCATACGTTCATTTTAACGAATGGTTCTCACCTGTTAGCCGCAGACATCGAACGTTCGTTCGTTAGCCTATTCGTCAGTTTTCTTTTTCCAGGGATTTTCCGCGATTATTTTCGATAGCGATTGCTGTCATGATTTTCGTTTTAGTTTATATCTTCGCTCGTTTATCGGAATCAGGCGATTCAAGCGCCTAGGTCTTCGTCTTGAAGCCCTCTTTCTGTTTAATCAACTTGAACAAGATTTTGGTACTATAAAATTTGACCTAATTCCAGATTAGTAAACGAATCTTGTTTCTTTTGCAGTTGGAGTTTTGATGCTTCATTTGATTTGATTCTTTTTGCAAACTGGAGTTCTTAAGTTGAACTTTCTGGTTCAATCTCTTATTTGAGTTTTACCCGTGCTTCTAGTTGAGTGCTTATTGTATGCTTGTTTGTTTGCGATAGAGTACCCGGAGTGCGAATCGTGCTACTACGAGTCTCTAGGTTTCATGGATCATCAGCAAGGCAAGTAACACTTTGATCATACCTCTTTACTACCCAGTTTTTATTGTATTAGATCAACCCTCAAACAATTTGCATGGTTAGGATCTGATTTAAAATGTGGGTTTTGGGAAGTAGATGATGAGGTAGAACCTATTGCCCTGTTTACTATCAAACTTTGGGAGCTACTTCTACAATGCTTATATTGCTATGCTATGCTTGTAGACATGGTTTGGTTCGAGTGATTCATGACAGATGTGAGAGTCATTATTAATGGTTTACGTAAGGTGGATACTTAAATACACATCTGGGTGGATTGCTTGAGGCACCCTGGAGTACCCAGTGGTTGTTAGGGCACCTAGAGAATCCAGTGTTGTCCAAGGATATCCCGGAGTACCTGTGTGATCATCCTATGGTCCGCCACCCAGGCTCAAAGGGATCATAAGATTATTGATGCTAGAAACTTCCGTGTGCAGCCACAAGCTATTATGGGCTCTAGCATAGTTGAGTAAGTTGCAAGACCTCTTTCAGTGGTGGGCTAACAGATGTAGGGGAAAGTAGGTGTAACTGTCCACCCAGAGTAAAGAGTTATTGTTTCAGAAAGACTGTGTCTCGTTTCTCCGACCATGGATGTATTCTAGTCTTGTGGGGAAAAGTGCGCAAACCTCTGCATAGTGTATAAACTAGCATGGTTAGCCTTGTCCCCGGTTATGGACGTTTTGAGTGTCTAGTTCTTGGATTATCATGTTGATCTCATCACTCTAAATATAATTTGATTGGGTTAATGATGATGCTTAATTGGGATTGAGTTGGAGGAACCTTCTAAATGTTTAGCAACCACCATGATAGTTAAATAAACTTTATTCCTTTGTTGTTGGAAAAAAATTGTCTTTATGCAAAACTGTAACCGTAGAGCTTTCCACCAGCCATATATGCATGTAGTGATAGCAATTTATTCTGTTCATTACCCTATGTGTTACATTGCCAGCATATTCCATGTGATGATGCGTTTCGTGCTGCAACGTTCATGTTGCAGACTTTTCAGACGACGAGTAAGGTGCCATAGGTCGTTGTCTTTCACTCAGTGATGTCGTTGGAGTTGATGGACTCACTTTATCTTCCAAGGCTTCCGCTGTTATCGTTTTTAGATGACCTTAAGCCATATTATTGTAATAAGTTCTCTTTTGAGACATTCGATGTAATAAGTGTGTGATTGCTACTTTGTTATAAATCCTCAAGTACTGTGCGTGTCAGCATTACCGATCCAGGGATGACACTGATGCACAGAGATCAGACTGTTTGAGGTCTGGTCGCTACAAATCTGAACATTCACCATACTTCTGGTACACCAAAAATTCTACCAAAACTAGGAAAAATAAACAATTTGTATAGAAAGACAGTGTAAAAAGTTTCAGAACTGTTTGACATTCCCGCAAAAAATGCAAAATAGCGCACTACAGCCAAAGTTTTTGTCCTTCACCGTACAAACCAGCAAGCATTGTAAACATCCTAAAGGCAAACCTTGGCACATTATTTTTATAATACAATGGAATTGTACAAGGTGATAATTATTTTTGATGAAAATTTTCTTTAATTAAGATCCACAAAGTTTCGGTGAGCATGAACAAAGTTCAAGGCTAGCTCCCACTTTAACAATGCTCGTCTTTCTCACTTTCGCTTTCCTTTTTGAAAAGTTTTGGATTCCCCTCTTTATTTTTTTTGTTTTTAAACTTTGTGAAAGCACTCAATAGAAATAATTGACTCTCTAAAACTTCCGGGTTGTCTCCCTGGCAGCGCTTTCTTTAAAGCCATTAAGCTAGGCATATAGTGCTCAAGTAATGGATCCACCCGGATCCCAAGGTATATCAAAGCCAATTTTAATTAACAATGATTTGTAATTTAGTAGTGAGCACAAAGTAACATTTATCATGCAACAACGAAGTCTAACTCTCTTCATATGCATCGGCATGTCATAAAAGAACAATTCATGCACACATAGTAAAGGCCAATGCATACACTACAAAAAAATACACTTCCGTGATGATACGTGTTTGTCACAATGGGTCGCGTTTTTTGTCATGCATGTACATCCATGACGATTTTATGACAGAATCAAGATAGTCATACCTGTGCTGTCGTAGAAGTGTTCCATGACATTACCAAAATTATCATCACGAAAGTGTCCACTTCCATGACGATAAATCGCGCGTCACAGAAGTGCTTTCATCAAGGGTGACCGACATGTGGCATCCACCATAACAGAACGTCGTTAAGCTATTGGGTCGGGTTTGGGATCCGATAACCCGTTAACAACCCCGACCAATGGGGATTTTCCATGTTTAAAATCATCATTGGCTGGAGGAAACACGTGTCGGCTCATCGTTGGGACAGATGTCATCCACTCATTGGACAGAAGGCGCCTATGATACGTCGACATGTGGCACGGCCCAACAGAGGCCCATTCCTGTGAAAAGGCTGGCCCGTTTGACTTGGTCAAAAGGTGGCGGGCCGGCCCATGGAAAGCCTGTTAACGGCCTGTTCGCATATAGCCCATTTACAGCCCGCTAACCCAAGGCCCATTACGCCCTATCCGAGTTAGGCCCAGTCGCGTCATGTGGGCCATCTAATATGATTCCAACCCGTTTTCATTTCTGGCCCATGTATGTCCCATGACGTCTTTCGGCCCATATGAGGCCCTTTGTAACTCTTGGCCTATTAACGGCCTGTGGTGAAACTAGCCCGTAATGAACAGTGTATCACTTTACACCCATTAACGGCCCATGGTGAACCTGGCCCGTAATGAACAGTGTATCACCTTATACCCATTAAAGGCCCATTATTCCGTTGGGCCGTTTCCAGCCCATGTTATCTTTCGGCCTTCTCAGAGCCCATTTATTCTTGGGCTCATTTCCAGAATTCGTTTACGTATGGCCCGTTACTATCATTTACTACTTGTGGGCCAAATTCAGCCCGTGGTTACAGTCGGCCCGTTTGTGGTCCGTTAATACGTTGGGCCGTTTTCATAGCGTCATCAAATACGTCCTATTAACGATGGCCCGTTATGGTCGGCCCATGAACGGACGATTCCAACTCTAGCCCGTTTACGGCCATAATGCGGTTTGTTTGGCCCATGTTTGGCCAATCGATCATACGACCCATATAAGGCCCATTGATGATACAGCCCGCAGAAGGCCCATTGTGTCTACGGCCCGTAGAAGGCCCATTGTTTCTACGGCCCGTAGAAGGCCCACTGTTTTCTGACCCGTAGGAGGCCCAAATGCACTACTGATAAATATTAGCCCATGGTTATTGTGGCCTAGTTTTAAAAAATAGGTTATTGCAGCCACTAGCAAACCACGGAAAAAGAACTGCAATGACTACAAGCAAACAAATAAACAAGACAACAAGGAAATAAATAAGCAAGCAACTAACGCTAGGCTATCACGGCTATTACACATATTACATCCACTGGGCATCAAAGTTCGCCACCAGTGCAAATATAGGGAACAAAGCAGCATATCATATACACTGGTTGTCAAAGTTGGCGACCAGCGCAAATAAATGCCACGGCAAACAAATACAGGAATGAAACCACTTTAGAAGATCTCAAGAAACAATATCCAGGTACCCATAATCTTTGGCAAGATGCTTAGCAAGATTATTAACTTTCTCTTGTGTGGCGCTTAAATCCTCCGGTAGCTTCTTTGTTGCACCAGAAATATGCATCTAAATTCTGCAGGACTTCCTCGCTTCTTGACTTCTGTCAAAGACATCTCGATCGATGTCTTTCAACTTGAAGTTGAGACTCAAGAAGACGAACTAATTCAGCAATGAGTTGAAGAGCTTGTGCAAGAAGAGTGGCCGATAACTCGAACACTACATCAAGACAGGACTTTTGGGTTCTCTCACTATCGTCAAGATAGTTTTATCACTTTTTGGAGACCAACAGGATGTCTCACTATCTTGAACCTTATCTGCATTACTTCCTTTACCATTGGATAACGCGGTACTGTTGTCCAATATTTTGTCTGCATTCTAAAGAGAAACAAGCAGACACATCACATGTTTACCATGTTGTATATGAAACTCATTTTGGTAAATGAGTTCAGTAGTAAAGTGGACAGGATAACAGCATGAAACAAACATATATCTATGTACCATGGTCACTTTTATGGTCTATATCATTCTAGTTTTTGTTGCCAAATCAAGATAGAGACACAGTTCAAATAATATTTGTTCAAGACAAAGCAGAATAGACAGAATATAAGTGTGGGAAACTATAGAGCAATAACAACACTTGTAATGTGCATGACATGAGAACATAACTGTTTATTCAATTGAAACTGAAATCAACATAGAGCAGGTTACAACAAGAAACCAGTTAAAGAAACGGGTTTAAAAATACCTGTTGCGCCATTGGAGTTACAATTCCATCCTTCAAATTTGAAAATAGTTGGTATGAGTAAATACAGTAATGCAAGAGCAAAGGAGTATGAACCATAGCTACAGAACTTGACCTGAGAACAAATCTTCTTCTCCTTTAAGCGTCGAGTTGGGATTCAGAGTGGTGGTGCTCGTGCTTTGGGCACTGCACTTCCCTTACTAACTGCTCGTGTTTGGGTGCTCTGTGGTGGAGACGGTGTTGTGTCAACTAGAACTGGGTTACTATCTGCCGGGGTTGGGGTTAGAAGGGGTGTAGCTGGTTCTCTGTCCAACTGGGTAGGGGTACAATCTGTGAGAGTCTGGGTTATGTGTGGTGGATCTGGTCCTTGGGCAAGTGCAACCGTGGTTCTATCTGCATCAACTGGTAGCACTATCTTTTCTGAAGACCGTGTTGTTACTCCCTTAGATACTGCCATCACTCTCTCCAATTCAAATGGCTGATAAACAAGAAAAGTAATTGAAAGTATGGACATTGTATGATAGACAGGTGCAATGGATAGTGGGGAATAAAAGAGGGCATGAAATAATTCATATTTATGTTGTCTAACCAAACAGGATAGCATGACACAATTTCACATATATGATGGCTAACTAAACAGGATAGCATGACACAATTTCACATTATGATGGCTAACTAAAAAAGATGGAAAGACATAGTTCAAAATATGAGACTATGTAAACAGGATGACATGATATAACTATATAATGTGTTTATTAAATAGGTTGGCATGCCATAATTCACATACATTCACGAATAGAATGCCATAATTCAAACTATGATGACTGTAAACACTAAACAAGATGAGATGATATAACTATATGATGTCTTTATTAAATGGGTTGCCATGCCATAATTCAGATAGATGATGTGTATGTACTATGTAAACATGATGATGGCATGATATAATTCAAATATATGATTTATATAGTAAGTAAGTAAGCAGATGGCAATCCATATATGATGTAAAAACTAAGCAATGCAAGACAACATGCATGACATGGGTAATATAACCCTGCCAAGTTTAAGCATAGACCTCGGGGAAATAGGACTGGTCATCGGTCTACGAATCCTCCTTTGAGGAGCTCTCTGTAACCACAAGATGTCGCTTGGCGAGTAGCATTATCGCTCTGAATACCTTGTTTTCACTCCAGATACTTCCATCACCGCTTCAAATGGCTGATGCATAGGAAGAGTAGTTGAATATACAAACATTGTCGACAAATGGAACACGTAATACAAAAAATGATAGCATGATATAATTCACATACATGATGATTGGCTAAACAGCATGGCATTGCATAATTCACATATATAATGCCTTTGCAACAAGATAGCATTGTATAATTCACATATATAATGTCTTGCAACAAGATGGCAATGCATAATTCACATATATGGTAATTAGACACTGAACAGGTGGCATTCACACAAAGCATGTCTAAACTAATCAAATGACATAGCAATGCGAGACACCATACACACGATATGAGCAACATAACCCTGCCAAGTTAGAGCATACACCTCGGGGGGGATAGGACTGGTCATCTGTCTCTGAATCCTCCTCTGAGGAGCTATCCGTAACCAACGAGATATGCGCTTCATCGGATAGCATAGTCTGCTCCGAAGACCTTGTTTTCACTCCAGAATTTACCATCACCGTGTCAAATGGCTGATGCACACGAAGAGCAGTTGAATGTACTAACATTGTTGACAAATGTAATATGTAACGGAAAAAAAATGGATGGCCTGATATAATTTACATACAAGATGAGTGGCTAAGCAGGATGGCATTGCAAAATTCACATATATGATGCCTGGCTAAACAAGATGGTGTTGCATAATTCACATAAACGATGAATAAACTAAACAGATGGCATTCGCACAAAGGATGTCTAAACTAAGCGAAGACCTCAGGGGGTAAATAGGAGTTGTCTTCTCCTTCTGAATCCCCCTCAGAACAGATATCTTCCTCTCGATTACAATCTGAAATGCGTGGAGGGGGGCTGCCTTTGCGCCTACCATGGAGCGACGTCTGCATGAAATTTTATTGCCACGCAAGGCTCGTCTCTTTTGCTCTACATGTTCAGTTCCATTGTTTACAATAACTGTCATGCATAGGAATAAAACATAGTGAGATTATGTAAGGAGTGCATGCAGAAATCCAGAGTGATGGTAGCAACCTGGGGATAGACCCAAAACAAATAATAGCAGGCAGATAATGGCTTCAGTTAAAAAATACAGATAATGGCTTCTTTACTATTTGTTTCCCACCCAACATGAAACTCTTAGTAGACACCGGAGATTAACTAGATAGTAGATAGATACTATTGATTGCGGCCCCGATATGTACCCCACAACCATTTAAAAACTCAAGTTTGACTATTAGTTTGGAGCTGACTCAGAGTCTAATCGGTGAACAGGATGATAAAGTAGCATGTAGTATTAAGCAATGCATAACGTAAGCAGACACGAAAGAGTGCGACCTCTCTTGCGGACCCGTGTAGTCCTCAAGGTCATCTGCTCACTTGATGATGGTAATGCAGTTTTCATGGCTGCGGGCAGCGGGGAAGAAGATCTAAGGCGGCGAAAGACAGTCTGAAGGCCGGATCCCTGCTGTGCTGGACCCTTCTGTCGTTGGAGCAGCTGAGCTGGGGTGGAAGACGGCGCAGCAGGAGCGGGACAAACCACGCAAGGTTTTCTTTGACAACTATCTGTAAGAGAAGTAATTCTGTAAGGGCTCATTTGAATTGGAGGATTCCAACAATGCAGGGATAGGAAATAGACAAGAATAGGATAGGAATGCACGTACAAAACAGAGAATTTAAAAACTCAGGATTTCTGCCAATCTGGGTGTTTGATTCACAACAATTGGAAGATCACAGGATGCAAAGAAGCATGGTGAGATCAAGTCAAACCACAAGAAAATGTACTGTTATAATGCTATTATGCTACTATCTCTTAGTCTTGTGCTTCATGAATAGGAATTTGAAAAGGAGAACAAGTGAAAATTAAAATTCCTACGTTTTTTCTTTCAAGGAGACACTAAAGGAACAAATTCGTATGCTCAGTGGACAATATATATAACATGTAGAGTAAAAAAGAGATGCAACAAGTGTACAACCTCTTTGGCGAAGCCATGTCGATCTCAGCGTGATTGGGTTGGCCGGTGAGGATGCTCCGACTGACTTGGATGTTGGGGGAGGGGAAGAAGATCTTAGGCGTCTGGAGATGGAGCCCGAGGTACTGCTCCGCTATGATGGAGGGTTTCGTCGTTGGAGCAGCTCAGGTGAGTTGTATGACGCCGAGGCTGAAGCAGGACAAGAGAGACAATGAACAACGTTAACCTGAGTGGAATTATAATAGCATCTCCAATACATGACGTAAAATACATAACCACAAAGTGCTAGATGGAAAATACGTCAGCCGCTCATCTCTGAACTTAACTATCGAAACTGAATTTAACTATCGAAACTGAACTTAACTGTCGAAACTGAATTTTGCTATCGAAACTAAACGCACTAGCAAGGTGAGGCTACATGTCGGTCAACTGACTTTTTCATCTCTGGTTAGTCGATTTTGCAGCCGTTGGATACGAAATCAAGGGCCTGTGGTTCATCTTCAACCTCCACCCTCCTGAGCTGCCAGCCACCACCGGCCAAACAGCAGCCCCCTGCCGCCCCGCCCGCCCCGAAAACACTCCCCACCGCCGGTCCGCCGCTGCCCCGGCCGTCCCTCTAGGCCCCCCTGTGCCGAGCTTTTTCTCTGGCGATCCCCACGCCACCGCCCATAACGCCCGCCACCATGGCGACCACCGCCCCACCCCGAACCCTAAGATAGATAGTGGGGTACCTCTCCGTGAGCCCCCCCTCCTGCTGCGGCTGGTTCTTCCTTCACCCGTGAGCCCCCACCCCCACCCCGAAATCGATCGACCCAAAAGTCGATTCAGTCGACTGAAGTGTAGCTAAATCGGAGCAGCATCACAAGCAAGAGCAAGAGCGAGAGCAGCAGCGCGAGCAAGAGCAGACCAGGCAGGGGACGGAGAGCAAGAGCAGAGCAGCAGCGCGATCAAGAGCTAAAGCAGCAGCAGCTCCTACTGATGTGGACGTCACCGCCGAGGGAGCGATGCCGTGGAGGAAGTGGCCGGTGATGCCTCCATGGATGGAGCCGCGTTGTGTCGGCTCGGGACCGAGCAACGGCAGCACCATGAGATCGAATCAAGAAGAAAATGCGGCGATTAGTGTACAACCTCTTTGGTGGCACCGATTAGGCCGCAGTTTCATTCGAGGAAACGGTGATGATGATGCTCTTCCGTGGTGCAGGTGAAGACGGTGGTGTGGGCATGGAGGTGGCGCAAAAGACGAGGGGAACGTCGGGGCAGCTCCTTGGAGGTGGAGGACGGGGTGGATGAACCGGTGGGACGACGAGATCGACGACGGATCCTCATCCGGTAGGGTGGATGAGGGACGTCGAGGTGTTGCTGTGGACGATGTCGTCGGGGAAGAGGCTCCGGCTGGGTGGCGGACGGAGCAGGGTGTGGGGTTTCGTCGCGGGTTTTCGCGGCCTCGGTGTACGAATGGGTGGGCGGATGGGATGGCAGTGGGGAACCATGGCTTAGGGACGCGCTTGTCCGAAATGTGGGGTAAGTTACGAAAGTACCCCCACCGATTTGAGGCGGTTCTTTCGGTTCAGGGGTACCACGGGCATTTCGCGTGTCGGGATTTCACAGGAGGTGGGAGTTTTCGCGCGCGTTGTAATTTCAGAATAGCAAGGCGTGGGTTGAGATGGAGGGAGTTATCAGAGCACGATGAGACAAAGATCTATCTTAAATATTTCGGGCTAACGAGGCGCAGGTTGAAATTTCCGGACAAGCCTAACGTGTAATGTACCAAATCAATGCGCACTACAAATGTCATTCAAAACTTTGAATTCATGTTATGTTCAATTAAAATATTTCGCTACGTGTATAATGCATGCAACCTACTACTCAAATGAACGTTTTAGTGCATTCCAAACGTATATACTACCGCTTCAATATGAACTAAATTTGAATTCATTTCTCTATTTAAATAAGATCTACAGTAATGATTGTTGTGAAGTCAAAGCATTTGAATCCGTTTCTCTGTTTTAATAAGATCTACAATCATCATTATTGTCAAGTTAAACCATTGTTTGTGTATTATCTTCACAGTACACCACATGATTAGTCTCGAGTTACATATGAACTATGTGTACTATATGAACTCGAACTCGATTTTTTGAATCCACTTTATGTTGATTTCAAATCACATTACATTTCTAGCTCTAGCTAGATCTTCATAATCTAAACCATGTCTCATATGTATAATGTGTTTATCACATTATGTATGGTGTCCCGCCCCCTATGCCTACAAGTATTTAGATGTGAGTTGCAAACACCACACATTACCACAAATTCAAATAAAATGTGAGAATGTTTGATATATAGTATTGTTTAGATTGTTCAATATTTAGTTGTAAGCTGCAAACGCCACACATTATCACAAATTCAAGTAAAATATGAGATTGTTTGATGTATAGTATGGTTTAGATTGTTCGGCATTTAGCTGTGAGTTGCAAACGCCATGCATTATCACATTATGGTATAACATGTGCACAGCACATGTATCACCGCTATATTCATGCATGCAATGTTTAAAACAATATGATCTCCTATTCAAATATATGAATCTGCTTTCATATCAAATTATGGTCTTTGTCAGTCCCTTACACCCACACAATCCTCTAACCTTTGTAGCTACCACTAACTTTCTCTCGTGCATGCACACACCCTCCTCGCCCTCCCCCTCCCTCGGCATTCTATCCACCAGGCACATTCATTTTTTTTCTTTAGGTCGTTCTCCCAGAGTCTCCAAAACTCCTTTCCGACACACACCGATCGATAAACCTCTCCAGCGATGCCTGCCTACAACATACACACACACCTTCAATCTCCTCCTTTATGTGTCCTTGCCTCGTGTCTCTCATACGGTCACACACACATGTAAACTCTCACCCCTCTTTTCATCGATCTCACAACCGCACACTCCCCCCCCCCTATCTAGCTAGTAGTTGGGCCTCTCGTACCACCTCCTAGCTCCATTCTCTCTGTCTATCCGTCTCGCTGGGTCTTATTTGCCTCTAACAAATGGACGTACACCGACCGATCTCTCGCTATACATATAGCTAGCTAGGTCCTTATAACTCGTTTTTACTCACGCGTCGATCGATCTACCTCATCAGTTGTGTCTCTCCCTTCCTCCGACAAACAACAATTGATCTACCGATCTACTTAGGTTTGCTTACCAAACACATGGTTCCCCTTCATCATCCATGGATACGTCCTAACAGATCTGTCACGCACGGGCACACACAGAAACACATCCCCGCTCTTATTGATAACATTGCAGTTCCACCCTCAGTTTGTCTAGTAGGCCTCTCCCACCATCTTCGAGAAGCAACTCCATCACCCCTCCAGCACTCTACCCCTCTCCCTCCCTCTCTCTCTCTCCTCTCTCTCTCTCTGTCCCATCATATTTCCCGTCCTTCGGTTATGTACGGATGTCGACCGATCTCCCTCAAGACATAGCTGGGTCTCTCCTTCTCAACACATATATGAGTCGTTCTACCTCTATAGTTAGGCCTCTGCCTACCCCTCCCCCACCCCCTCCCCCCACACACACTGATACATCGAGCGCTCTAGTCATGTCTCCCTGCCACACACAACTTGACATGTGCCCTCTAACGTTCCAGTAGGCCAGCCACCCTATATCTTTGACTTGCACACACACACACACAATTTCGATGGCTCTCTTCATCGATCTCGCACCCACCCACTTGATCCTCTCTTCGACTCTATTGATAGCTATGACCCCTCCCTCTCTTCTCGTGGATTGGCCCGACCCTCTATATATGATATGGATATGCCTCCATTTCACACACATTGCATGCAAAATTTTGTTTGAGATGTCATCGACACATATTCCCACAAATAATTCACGAAATCAACCCCCCACCCCCACCCCAAAACAAAAAACACTCACGAACGCGGTTTGTATCTCTCACACACACCCACATAGGTGGGGGACATGCGCGAAGAGAAGAGGTGCATGCACGGCGCACGTACTCCCGTCTCTTTCCCAACCACACCCGCGCGGGTACACGGTGGAGCTCATTTCTGTATGAAAAAGGCAGCCCACGTGGTAATTTGGCACGTGTACTGGTTGTCCACTTGGTGGAGGGAGGATCATCTACCACGGGTGAACAAACAAATTGCGACTTGACGCGTTATGTTAAATTAAAAAAAGAGGCAAACCATGTGGGGCCTACCTTAGAGGCCAGGCTCTATACACTGGAGTACTTTTGATGTGTCCCGGCAACTCGCACAACGAGGAGAAGCTTGCTTAGTACGCCGTCTCCCCCGCCCACGGGCGCAGTGGCTCGCAAGATGAGGTGAAGCTTGCTCCGCCTTACGCCCACTCCCTTGCCCATGCGCGCGGTGGCTCGTAGGACGAGGAGAAAAATTTGCTACTCCCTCAGTTTACTCCTCGTCCCTACTACCTTGGTTATAGAGGTTATATCATATTGTTTGGAATATATATGTCCTTTAGTAGATTTCAATATGAACTACTAATACATACTCCAAACACTGATGTATATAGACGTATTTTAGAGTGTAGATTCACTCATTTTGCTCCGTATGTAGCACTCTCCCTTGCCCCTCGACCCTCGACCACGTGGTGGACGTGCAGCAATTTATTCGGTCTCATATAGCCAGAACGATATATACTGCACTACCATTATTGCTCAACTCCCCGAAGAGGCGAAGAGCCAATCGCAAGGTTAATATTTTGGAGATGCCAAGCGCAAGGTTATAGGAGAACGAGTAGTAGGTGCCGCGTCATTTATAAATAAAGTTTTTTTCTTGAGGGCACGACGCGATATGATAGGTTCATATGGAGAGAAAAGGAAACCGCTCCACTATATACATAGTCAGGACGGGCCATCCTACACGGTTGCTTGCTGGGGTTGCTCTCTTCACACTCTCTTGCACAAAACGACTGTGGCCACATCCCTAACATCCCGGCGGATCACGTCCGCCGGGGGAAGGGGTGGATGCTTAGTGTAGATGTGGTCGCTGTCCGCCGACAGCAAAAACCTTGTCGGCACGCCCCGATCAGGGGTCCCGCCGTTCTCTCTCACAAAGCCGGTGAGGTTGCCTTCTCCTTGCTCATTGCGCGACATGGGCGATTGCCGCCTCCTCCGCCCTCCTCAAGGTTGAGCTCGCCCTCGGTACAACTCCTTTACAACCGGCTTGCACCATCGCTCCAGCTGCCCACATCACTCCGGTGGATATTTCTCTACTTCTTGCCCCCGCACATACCTCTCTTGGCTTCTCGTCTTGTATTTGTGATGAGTTTATGTCTCATCAACTAGTCCCTGTAATCTTATTCTAATCATGCTTCTTCAATTTCTTTGCCACAGGGATGCTCATCTCGATTTTGGTGAAACTGCACAAAATGATCCGATGGTCAAAAGGTTGCAAACTTCATTTATTAGGAAGCTCGAACGTTGCCAGCAAATTGAAGCCTGGTTAGGGTTCACGGTTCAAGGGCTAGGGACTGCATGGATCGTCTTTTTCTTTAGCTACCTCTGTTCCAAAATAAGTGTCTACTTTAGTAGTAGTACAACTTTGTACTAAAGTTTCACAAAGTTGAGACACTTATTTTGGAACGGAGGGAGTACATATTTGCTATGATCTGTCAATAATTGAGATGTAATAGCATGCATGTTAGTCTCTTTTGTATTTGATGAAATGTTGCAACGGGCAACCTTGGACGCAAGATACATGTAATAGAAGCTGGAAGCTTCATAGCATTGTACAAATTTATCTCGCTGATAAATTACAATACGTACTGTACTAGTACTTCCTCCGTTCCTAAATATAAGTCTTTGTAGAGATTTCACCATGAACCACATGCGGATGTATATAGATGCATTTTAAGTGTAGATTCATTCATTTTGTTCCGTATGCAGTTCACCTAGTGGGATCTCTACAAAGACTTATCGTGTAATAGCTAGCCCCCACTACTAGGAATCCTCTATCCTCTCCTTGAGCCACATCATCAAAATTAATGTAGCCGTTAGATGAACTAAATCAGTCCATAATAGCCGTCTGATCTAGACGTTGAGAGGCTCCGCACTAAGCCACATGCAAGCATGCAGAAATACCGTGGCATGCATGTGAGTGGGTTTTAAATCACATCAACATGTCTGCATGCAAGCATGCACCGTTAGCATGCATGTAAGTGAGATTTTAAGTCCCATTAACATGTCAAAAAGAAAAATATAATCCCATTATGCAGTAGGAGTTGGATGATCTTTTTTCCTTACGTGGGATGATCTAAATGATGATGGGAGTTTATTTAGTTTGGCTACCACATTTGTCGTGCGGTTATAGAGTTTTTTTAGTTCTATGAAATCGATAATTTTGCGCAGAGAGATATATGGTTATTCCGCGGCAACACGCAGGGACTCATCTAGTAATATTTAGGAACGGAGGGAGTACTATGTAAAGAGTTAGCTGTCGCACGATGATAGTGTGAGGTGGGCCATGTAATCACTGAGCATGCGTGTTTTCACTGCTCTTGCACTCCTCCGCTGTAAGAGTGGAGAAAATTGTAATCTAGTAGTACCTCCTTTCGCCGAAAGCGTGGGACATCCAGTAGTCCTACCACCTCAGTAATAAAGACCAATGAGTCGTCAAATCACATAGACCCAGCAGTAAGTTGGACGGACGAAGCAACCATCACTCTTGCGCCAGTGAGAGGTCGCGTCTGCTCTACCCGATTCTTTGGAGTGGCACTAACCGTTTCGGGCGGGAAGCGCGCACGGGCGATGGAGGGGCTTTGGATGGGCCAGGCTGGTCAGGAGCGGGCGTGGCAGCTGTCCGCATGTCCCTACCGGACACGCCCAGAAACAAGAGGATGCACCGACTCTCGCGGTTAAAATCATACACTACACACCATCTCTCTGTAGAAGTAGGTCGATCTGTCGCTCTCTCTAACATACACATGATGTTAAACACACACACGCGCGCGCGCGCGCGCACCTTGGTCCCGTTGCACCTTCTAACATGACTTATTACACCTAGACGGAGGGAGTAGTAAGTATACGAGATATGGTGGCACACTGACTTAAGTCGAATACAAGTGCCAAAAATTATGTGCATGTTATAATAAGGATTCACTTAAAATAGTACGTGAGCAAACAGAGGGATCAATTGGACAGTGTTCCCCAGCAGTAGCGAGATGTGTGAGGTAAGATACACCGCTGGCGCTTTTAATTTTTCTTATTAATTTGTTTGTTTCGCCCTCTGACTGGTGGGACCCAATGTACTACATGGAGAGAGGTAAGGTGACTAAGGCTGCATTATTTCTGCATCACTTTGGATAGTCTTACCACCAAAGCCACATGACACGATTATGATTGAAATCCCAATGACTCCCACACACACAAAAAAACACGGCATGCTTGTCGCACGAATGCAGGAATGTACAAAAGGTTATTTCCTCTCGTTGAACATAACGGGAGGGTTGTGTAGCTGGTTAGCATGTTCACTCATCAAACTTGAGGTCTCGGGTTCGATAACTACACTTGAGCATAATTTGTGCCAGGAGGATTCTTTGACTGGTCAATATGGATGGATACGGAGCTATACGATCTCGTAGTGACCGTATAATCACCTCATCATGTATAAGCTGCAGCCTCGGCGCTTGTTTTCTAGGGTTTGCACGCTTCACACTCTCTCTCCAGTATATATATACACGCTGGAGCCTCAGCGCTTGTAGTTGCTCTCTTCACACTCTCTCGCCCTCTCCAGATCTAAACAAGACTTCGTTGGCCTCTCTCTCCCCTCACTGCTGCTCAAAGAGCCGGCGGGATCCGTCCTTGGGAAGGGAAGCTTAACACCTGCCGCCATTGGTGAGGAGGAATCCACTACAAGCAGATTGTTCACTTTCACCCAGTGGCGGCAGGAGGGCCTCCGACCCCTTCTTTTTCGCTGCCGTCCCGTCGCCCACCAAACCACGCCCCAAGAACCTTAAGGTATAATTTACTTACTCCACATGCATTGCTCTAGCTGCATGTATACCATGAACCTAGGGCGTGGTTCAAAGAGGAAAGGAGTGGGGGGAAAGTAGTGGGAAAAGTTGTATATAGCATGAATCTAGGACGTGGTTCAAAGAGGAAATGAAGGGGGAAAGTTGTATAGCATGAATCTAGGACGTGGTTCAAAGAGGAAAGGAATGGGGGAAAGTAGTGGGGAAAGTTGTATCGCATAAATCTAGGATGTGGTTCAAAGAGGAAAGGAAGGGGCGAAAGTACTAGTACAGACTGGCTATCCAGCACCTATGTTGGTCGAAAAGGGAAAACAATGACAAACGCAGTACACACATCTGTAACAAACCGATCTTTTGTTTTGGGGGACAAGGCTGTAGAGTTTGAGCAGGACTAGATTTGCTGCGCTCACATAGGGAAAGGTGTCTAAAGATAACAAAACTGGGACCAACACAAATATGCTCCTTGGTTGTTTGTTCTTTGTTGCAACAGACTATGCATGACCACAGTACATCGGTAGATGCACATGGTGCTGGTGCGTCCACTGTCCCGTGCAACTCATTAGCTGTTGTTAATCTAAGGCCCTGTTTGGTTAAAAACTCCCTAGTCCCTACCTGCTTGGTTCCAGGGACTAAACATGGACTAGAGGTTATTAAATGACATGCTAAAAGGCCATGTTACCCCTAGTAATGAACTAATAGAGACAAGGTGCGATGCGTGGCAGGGGCAACTGTTGGAAAAAGTCCCAAAAAGACTCCCTCGGGGTCTTCTTTCTTTAGTCCCAAATGCCCACTTTTAGTCCCTAAAAGTCCCTCCTGTTTGGTTTAGATGGGACTGACATGGAGTTTTTTTAGTCCCTACACCAAAATGTCCGTGTAAACAAACACCCTCTAATAATGCCGCTGGAAAATTGATGTAATGCCACAGTTAAAAGCAAATTACATATTTAATGAATTTTATTGTTAATATAATCTCTATGTTAATATTAATCAATACCACCGTTTGAGAAATGCTACTGTCTTGCTTTCTTTCCCATTTAGATAAGGTAGATGCTTCTTTTTGTTGGCTTCTGTATCATCCACCGTTATTGACCACTAATTGTTTCCTTTGCACCTCTGTGTAAACAGGGTAATCTACTTCACCTCGTTGCCATTGTGATCTTTTGTTGCACTGCACAAAACACTTTTGTTTTAAGAGTGTTTTCTGTAGTTCAACCAAAATGTCACACCGGCAACGTTGCTTGATTGCTTGATCTTAGTGGAACTGCACAAGAGGAAATCTTACTTCCTATCCTTGTGGGCAAATTTGGTTCAGATCTTCTTATTGTGAGTTGTTTGAATTCCGCATCATGAGAGGTCAGTACTAGCCTTCTTTCACATGATTCTGCAGTGTTCTTTCATATGTTGTGATACTTGTACGATAATGTTGCTTGATTTTAGTGAACTGCACAAATGGAGACAAGACTTCCAATCTTTATGTGCACCGTAATATCCCATTGAGGTAAGATAAGGATATTTCACTGGCTGTTATTCAGTATTTTGCCACTTTCATCGAAAATTAAGTTTAGTACTATACTTGTGCTCCCTAATTGACATGCCAAACTTACATTGAAGGCTAAGCTTGTGCATTATTGAACCAAGTGATGAAGGAAGAACAAGCGGAATAAAAACAAAATAAACTCCGGTCTCAGTAATGAACCTTTGGGCTGTGATGACACAAGTAATGATATAGTTTTGCATCTTAATTTATTGCTATGGCTAGAAAGAGCAATTGTTTTGCCACTGATTTGATGCCACTCTTAATGTAATACGTAATTATCTCTACTTGTGCAAACAGGGATCTTCTTTGAAGATACCATATATTTTAGTGGAACTGCACAAGACGATGTTGGAAACATTAAACTAATCGAGGAGTATATAGTAAGCATGGCCACCACCGTAGATAGCAACAGATGGTTCTGGAGAAGTGCTTCATCTGTATGCTCTACACAATAAGCCTCCTGATAAAGATTGGTACTCGCTGATAACCCACAAGTGTAGGGGATCTATCGTAGTCCTTTCGATAAGTAAGAGTGTCGAACCCAACGAGGAGCAGAAGGAAATGATAAGCGGTTTCCAGTAAGGTTTTCTTTGCAAGCACTGAAATTGTAGGGAATAGATAGTTTCGTGATAAGATAAATAGTAACGAGCAAAAAGTAAATAAAGTAAATAAAGTGCACCAAGGTGGCCCAATCCTTTATGTAGCAAAGGATAAGCCTGGACAAATTCTAATAATGAAGAAGGAGCTCCCGAGGACACATTGGGAATTATCGTCAAGCTGGTTTTCATCACATTCATAAGATTCACGTTCGGTACTTTGATAATTTGATATGTGGGTGGACCGGTACTTGGGTACTGCCCTGACTTGGACAAGCATCCCACTTATGATTAACCCCTATTGCAAGCATCCGCAACTACAAAAAGGAGTATTAAGGTAAACCTAACCACAACATTAAACATATGGGTCCATATCAACCCCTAACGAAGCAACACATAAACTAGGGTTTAAGCTTCTATCACTCTAGCAACCCATCATCTACTTATTACTTCCCCATGCCTTCCTCTAGGCCCAAATAATGGTGAAGTGTCATGTAGTCGACGTTCACATAACACCACTAGAGGAAAAGACAACATACGTCTCATCAAAATATCAAACGAATACCAAATTCACATGACTACTAATAGCAAGACTTCACCCATGTCCTCAGGAACAAACGTAACTACTCACAAAGCATATTCATGTTCATAATCAGAGGAGTAATAATATGCATAAAGGATCTGAACATGTGATCTTCCACCAAGTAAACCAATTAGCATCAACTACAAGGAGTAATCAACACTACTAGCAACCCACAGGTACCAATTTGTGGTTTTGATACAAGATTGGATACAAGAGATGAACTAGGGTTTTGAGAGGAGATGGTGCTGGTGAAGATGTTGATGGAGATTGACCCCCTCCCGATGAGAGGATCGTTGGTGATGACGTTGGTGATGATTTCCCCCTCCCAGAGGGAAGTGTCCTCGGCAGAACAGCTCCGCCAGAGCCCTAGATTGATTCCGCCAAGGTTCCGCCTCGTGGCGGCGGAATTTCGTCCCGTAAGCTTGCCCACGATTTTTTCCAGGGTAAAAGTGATGATATAGCAAAAGATGGACGCCGGAGGCCCACCAGGGGGCCCAGGAGATAGGGGTCGCGCCCTATAGGGGGGTGCGCCCCCTGTCTCCTGGACAGTGTGTGGGCCCCCTGGCCTATTTCTTTCGCTCATAAATTCTTATTAAATCCAAAAAGTTGTTTCATGGAGTTTTAGGACTTTTGGAGTTGTGCAGAATAGGTTTCCAACATTTGCTCCTTTTCCAGCCAGAATTCCAGCTGCCAGCATTCCCCCTCTTCATGGTAAACCTTGTAAAATAAGAGAGAATAGCCATAAGTATTGAGATATAATGTGTAATCACAGCCCATAATGCAATAAATATTGATATAAAAGCATGATGCAAAATGGACGTATCACTCGCCCACTGATTTCATCCATATGATTGAGCTTTGTCATCTTGTCAGGACCCCGACTCAAAGCCACACCGATCTAGCATGTAACACCTCATATCACTTTGCGGCCTCACGCACGGTATTCCCAAGGGTGTCGCCTTACCAAGCCAGGACCGTTTGCGCCTTTTGGCACACGTATATGATAGTGTCGCTATCATCCATATGACAAGGATCTCGGGCTGACATGGCTAGTTGTGAACCCAAAGTGGCACTAACTTACAGGGACAGGCATACATGACCGAGCAACGAACGTGTCGGTCAACAGCGGGTGAATCCGGGCTGTAGCAACTGGGCTAGCAGGACTCCGGTAAACCGGGCTGTAGCAGGCTAACATGACTCCGGTAGACACCGCGTGACATTTCCCTGAAGGGACAGACATAGGAACGAAGAAGGACACATGCCGGCCAGCCTAAGTGTTCCGGAGCAGTAGCAAGCTACCAAGGCTCAGCGGAAGCACTAGGAGACATTTCCCAGTAAGAGAGGCTACCAAGGATAAACAACTAGATAGTCAGATCCCACACATACCAAGCATTTCAATCACATACACACAATATGCTCGATATGTGCAAATACAACATGGCATCACAACATGACTCCACAACTCAAGTATTTTATTCAATAGGCTCCGAGGAGCGAGATATTACAAACATGGGTCTCTTGACCCAGCATTCAGAGCATACAAGTCAAAGCACAAGCGGAAGCTTAACATGTCTGAGTACAGACATCTACAAATGGAAAAGGCTGAGAAGCCTGACTATCTGCTAGATCCTGCCGAGGGCACAAGATCGTAGCTGAGGTAACAAGCTAAACGTCAAAGTCCACGCGGAACTACTAGTGAGACGGAAGTCTCTGCAAAAACATAAAATAGGCAAACGTGAGTACAAATGTACCTAGCAAGACTTACATCGGAACTAACTACATATGCATCATTGTCAACAAAGGGGATGGTGGGGTTTAACTGCAGCAAGCCAGCTTTGACTCAGTGGCTATCCTGAACTACGACTGCAAGTAACTCTTTTGAGGTGGCACACACGAGTCCACATATTCACCATATCAATACACCACTATGGATCTGCTCCCGTCTCCCTACGAGAACGCCATCCATAGCACTCGCGCTTATCTTGCGTATTTTAGAGTATCCACTTTCACTTGTCTATGAATTGTACAGGCAACCCAGAAGTCCTTTACCGCAGACACGGCTATTCGAATAGATCATTTATAACCCTACAGGGGTGTACTTCTTCACACACGCTCTCACCACTTACCACCATGTACACGTCGTGTATCTCGGCAACCTTCAAGCAGAAGCCTGGCGAGGGAGTCGGCCATGACCTGACTAACCACACAAATCTCTCGTCTAGGTTTATCACCTATTCGGGTTCCATCCGCAAGGAGATCCGGCCGAGGTGTCGCTCACGGCCCCAGACGATGTGCATAGGGTTCCCAAGCCCACCTCGACGGGTGGATCTACGCTTGGTACACCGTGCCATGGTGCCTAGTCTGTCCCAAGCCCACCTGTACCGGGTGCCACTTGGTAGACTACTAACACTACCTACAAACACCAGAAACTAGTTGCAACTCCTGGACAGAGATCGAGTTGATTAATAAGTCGAGAGAGCTTGGAGTGCCCGGAGCGCAATATTTTTGGATATGGAAAATTTTAATTTCATTAATTGTTGCTAGCGCAATGTTTTGTTGGATTTTTACGTAATATAAATTTATATTGAAATTGTATTTAGTCTAACTAGAAATTTTGGGATAAAAATATTTCGGATCCCATCAAAATGTGGGAAATTTTATTGAATTCTGTTTTGAACGGTTGGTTGAAATGGGTTGTACTTTTAACAAACTGTAAATGGGCTGTAGTAAATTCCATTAGAATTCAAAAATGGGCTGCACATTCTTACAAATCTCAAATGGGCTATAAGTTCTCTGCCACACACTTCTGGCCTTACTAAGTTGACGCGTCCCCTAAAAAAAGAGAGTTGACGCGTATGCAAGGCTTTGTAAACTTATAGTCAACACACGGTTCTAGCAGCAGTGGCCGTTGGATGTCCATCCAACGGATGCCTTCAATCTCGGATATTCTAGCTTCACCCGCCCAAAAAATGATTCCTCCCCCCGACATCTGGGGGGCACCGTTTCGGAAGCTGACCTGTGGGCCTACTAAGTTGACGTACCAAGGGCTTTATCAACTTAGTCAATATAAACGATTCTAGTTGCAGTGATCGTACGATGTCCATCCAACGGCCGTCGTGCTTCTTCAACCTTTGGTCTTCTTGCTCCAGCCGCCCAAAGCAGCGCCGGTTGTGCCGCCTGCTCCTGCCTCCCATGGTCGGTTGTGCTGCCATGGAGGCCTCACCGCCCCTACTACTCCCACCGCTAGCCAGGCCATCCCTCCACTCACCCACACCCCTGTTATTACGTGGCGGCAGCGGTACGGCGAACCAGTGAACCCTCGTACTCCTCTCTGCGTGTGCATCCACTGCCGCGTCTTCCCAGGCTCCGCGTCGTCCCCTTCCTAGGCCTCGCCGTCGTCCACCGCCGTGGTGCTCTCGGCGCGGCGTGGTCAACGTGGTCAAGGAACAACTTCCATCGGACGTGGACTGTACATGGAGAGGCTGACAGCTGGATCCACGGCATCCACAAGGAAGTGCCTCCTTATTACGTGCAAAATAATTATTCCTCCACTTGACAGCGGGGACCCACCGGACAGGCCACCGTATTTCATGAAAAAAATGATTCGCCCCCTGACTGGTGGGACCCACCAGCTACATCTTCGCACGCAAGGAAGTGCGTCCAAAAAACGATTCGCCCCCCTGACTGTTGGGACCCACTAGCTACATCTTCGCACGCAAGGAAGTGCGTCAAAAAAACGATTCGCCCCCCTGACTGCTGGGACCCACCAGCTACACCTTCGCACACAAGGAAGTGCGTCCGGACAAAAAAAACGATTCACCCCCCTGACTGCTGGGACCCACCACAAGTAAGTGCCTGACAGTCGGGACCCACCTGGTCGAAGCGTACGTAGCATTGTCATTCTGGTCGCGAACGTGTACGTACATACTGGTCGATGTAGAGGCGCGCACGTGTCGTAGTAGAGGTTCGTACATGTCGTAGTAGAGGCGCGCACATAGCATGTACATGTACGTACAACGGCCAGTGTGCAAGAAAGAAACTATGGCCATGTATGTGTACATATGGGCGGGGTCTCGAACGCCTACTCGTGCATACGTACGGCTAGGGATCGTGTACATGGCTGGGTCGGAACGGAGAAACAGCGTCGTCCTCGTGTTCATGGGGAGCCAACCGGCTGGGTCGGAACGGAATGTGTTGTCGTGTTCATCGGGAGGGCTTGGATGGAACAGGCGATGGAAACGAGGCCTGGCGTACCGCAGAATGGAGGAAACGGCCTTGTGTTTGACCGGCCACGTTCGAAACGGGATCCTGTTCATCGGGAGGGTGCCGCGTACCGCAAAACGGAGGAAACGGACCTCCTACGGTCGAAACGGGGGTCCTGTTGATCGAGAGGGGTGTGGTGTACCGCAAAACGGACGAAACAGACTTGTGTTGGAGCGCTACGGTCGAAACGGGGGTCCTGTTCATCGGGAGGGGTGTGGCGTACTGCAAAACGGACGAAATGGACTTGTGTTGGGAGCTTCTGATCAAAGCGGGGTCTGTTCGCCGGGAGGGTGTGGCGCATCGCAAAGCAGGACTCCACGGATCTGTTCATCTCCATCGTCGACCTCCTCCAGCCTCCACGGGCTACCGTCGACCTCCTCCAGCCTCCACGGGCTCCTGTTCATCCCGCCTCCACCGCGCGCTACTCCACCGGCTACTGTTCAACCACCCCTCCACGGGCACCCCTTCACCATCTACTATTCATCCAGCCCTCCATGGGGTCGTCCTTATCATCCAGAGGCAACGCCACGGGGTCCTGCATCCACCCCCACCGCTGACTGTTCATCCAACCCCCCCCACCCCCCGCTGCAATGCTCACTGTTCATCCAATCGATCGGCTTCACTTAGCAGCAATAGCGAAGGAATCGCTCGATCGGGTTCAGTTAACAGTCATTGATCGATCGCTTCGGGTTCAAGAACGCGTAACTGCGGTCTGTCAATCGCGGGTTCGATTAGAGCCCAACGCCTCGCTCGGGTTCAGTTAGAGCCAACGCCTTGCACACACGGGCGTACGTGTATGAGAGAACGCGCATCGCTTCGGCCCCGACCTCCCACCAGGCAAGGAACTCCCGAAATTTTCCTCGCCCTCGCTTCTACCACGGTTTTTTCCGTCATGGATGGCCCAAAGAATGTCATGCAGCTGCGTCTTCGGCCCGCCCAGGACGAAAAGCCCATTTTCTGTCATGATTTTTTGTCAGAGAAGTGAAGCCCACCACATCTATGATGATACCGGGTTTTGTCACAATTATCGTCATAGAAGTGTCATATGTATGACAGAAAAAAATTCGTTCGGCCCAAAATGTCACGGATGTGTCTTTTTTGTAGTGATAGTATAAACAGTTTCTTGCAATTTTATCATATTGGAAACATAGAGAGGGGGAGATATAGTTCCTCTCTCATAATAATTGCAAGTAGGAGCAGCAAGCACATATCTATCAAAATCATCATGTGTAGTAGTAAAACGGAACCCATCAATATAATCCTTAATAAGTGCAAACTTCTCCGATATAGTGTAGTAAGGAGAATTCAAAAAGATAATAGGACTATCATGCGTGGGTGTAATAGCAACAATTTCATGTTTAACATAAGGAACTATAGCAAGTTCATCTTCATAAGCATAATTCATATTGGCATCTAGGCCACAAGCATCATCAAAAAGGGATATTTCAAGAGAATCAACGGGATCATAACAATCATCATAGCAATCATCCTTCGGTAAGCACGAAGGGAAATTGAATAATGTATGATTTGAAGATTTACTCTCATTAGAAGGTGGGCACGGGTAGCTAATCCGCTCTCCCTCCTTTTGTTCTTCGCTCTCCTCATCATCTTTTTCATCCAATGAGCTCACAGTTTCATCAATTTCTTCTTCCATAGACTCCTGCAAAATATTAGTCTCTTCTTGGATAGTGGAGACTTTCTTAATAAATGCATCAATATCGGAATTGAATTCATAATTCTCATAGCAATATTTAAGTATAGCAAAAATTTTAGGTCTATAAACTGAATCATCAAAATCTTCAAACTCTTTAAACAAAGACTCAATCTCATAAGCACCCATAAAAGCAACAAATTCTTCTATTTGTTCCACATCGTACTAATCATATATACCATTAGCATAAGAAGCTAAGGTTTCATTATCATTAAATTTGCATGAAAAGGGAAGGTGTGGAGCCTTCATCCTAGAGCAACAAGAATACCATGTCTCAAGCATAGATCCCGAGCATACCAACGCAACATATAAATTTGATCCCATAATAGTTTCCCTTTTTGAGTCAAGCGATAATCCCTAAAGTATTCACGTTGATCCAACGTGTCTCCCATTACATAATTTAATGGGGTTTTCTCAGGATTATCAAAGCAGTACATAATATCTTTCACATAACCAGCATCGAGGGTTTTAGAAGGTTCCCCATCTCCATGAGTAGCAAATACACCTAATTTTTTTTGGGTATTTCGTGTTCCATATCCATAACTAAAGATAGAGAACAACTAAGAACAGCAAATAAAAATTACTTAGTGATAAAGCAAACAAGCACACACGAGAATATTCACCCCATGCTATGACTCCCCGGCAACGGCGCCAGAAAAAGGTCTTGATAACCCACAAGTATAGGGGATATTGTAGCTGTAGGACCTTGAAGTATGTCTAGAGGGGGGCTGATTAGACTACTTAACCAATAAAAACTTAACCTTTTCCCAATTTTAGAGTTTGGCAGATTTTAGCTACTTTAGGACAAGTCAAGCAATCATCACACAATTCAAGCAAGCATGCAAAGAGTATATAGGCAACGGAAATTAAAGCATGCAACTTGCAAGAAAGTAAAGGGAAGGGTTTGGAGGATTCAAACGCAACTGGAGACACGGATGTTTTTGGCGTGGTTCCGATAGGTGGTGCTATCGTACATCCACGTTGATGGAGACTTCAACCCACGAAGGGTAACGGCTACGCGAGTCCACGGAGGGCTCCACCCAAGAAGGGTCCACGAAGAAGCAACCTTGTCTATCCCACCATGGCCGTCACCCACGAAGGACTTGCCTCACTAGCGGTAGATCTTCACGAAGTAGGCGATCTCCTTGCCCTTACAAACTCCTTGGTTCAACTCCACAATCTTGTCGGAGGCTCCCAAGTGACACCTAGCCAATCTAGGAGACACCACTCTCCAAGAAGTAACAAATGGTGCATTGATGATGAACTCCTTGCTCTTGTGCTTCAAATGATAGTCTCCCCAACACTCAACTCTCTCTCAATGGGTTTGGATCTGGTGGAAAGAAGATTTGAGTGGAAAGCAACTTGGGGAAGGCTGGAGATCAAGATTCATATGGTAGGAATGGAATATCTTGGCCTCAACACATGAGTAGGTGGATCTCTCTCAGAAATGGTAAGTTGGAAGTGTAGGTTCGTTCTGATGGCTCTCTCCACGAATGAAGAGGAGGTAGAGGGGTATATATAGCCTCCACACAAAATCTAACCGTTACACACAATTTACCAAACTCGGTGGGACCGAATTGTTAAACTCGGTCGGACCGATTTAGTAAACCTAGTGACCGTTAGTGATTTTCGGTGGGACCGACATGCATCTCGGTGAGACCGATTCGGTTAGGGTTAGGGCATAACGTAATCTCGGTAAGACCGATTACACAAACTCGGTGAGACCGATTTTGTAATAAGCTTTCCAGAGAGTTGGTCAGGTAAACACGGTGGGACCAAATTGCTCTTTTCGGTGAGACCGAAATGTTACAAAAAAGGAAACAGAGAGTTTACATTGCAATCTCGGTGGGACCGATCGCTCACTTTGGTTAGACCAAAACGTTACGAAGGGAAACAGAGAGATTGCAACCCCATCTCGGTGAGACCGAGATCCCTATCGGTAAGACCGATCTGCTTAGGGTTTGTGGCAGTGGCTATGACTTTTGGAATCGGTGGCGCCGGATAGGAAGTTTCGGTGTGACCGATTTTGGCTTTGGGTTTAGGTCATATGTGGATGTGGGAAAGTAGTTGAGGGTTTTGGAGCATATCACTAAGCACATTGAAGCAAGAGGCTCATTAAGCAACACTTCATCCCTCCTTGATAGTATTCGCTTTTCCTATAGACTCAATGTGATCTTGGATCACTAAAATGTAAAATGAAGAGTCTTGAGCTTTTGAGCTTGAGCCAATCCTTTGTCCTTAGTATTTTGAGGGATCCACTTTCATCATCCATGCCATGCCATTCATTGAGCTTTCCTGAAATAATAGTCTTGGAATAGTATTAGCTCAATGAGCTATATGTTGTTATTAATTACCAAAACCACCTAGGGATAGTTGCACTTTCAATCTCCCCCTTTTTGGTAATTGATGACAACATATAGATCAAAGCTTCGACAAATGATAATAAGATTTAATAACATCGTCGCTTTGAGAAGTATGTGATAAGCAAGAGCTCCCCCTAAATTTGTGCATAGTTTAAGATTTGCTTTGGACTGCAAATGCGCAAAGAATTAGGCTCATGGGTTACTCTTCCATGTCACATACATCTTGGTGGAGCACTCAAAATAATAAACAATGAATACATGCACTCATCACCAAGCATAGTGAGTGATCACATAAGATAGATAGGATAATATCAAGCATGCATAACTGTAGCTTATGATCAAACACATGATCATCAATGTCTCACAGGCATAGTATCTCAACCAAAAGCAAACAAAGTTTGAAAAACCACCAAATAAAGCAAGAGAGAATAAAAGCAACACTCTCTCGAAGCCTATGATCTATACATTTTCTCCCCTTTGGCAACAAGTTACCAAAAGTTCATAGAAAATGCATAGTGCTAGATCGTCTCTCGTGCTTGATCTTCGGTGGTGGTGTAGAGATGGCTCCTCGGACAAAGGCTTCATTGAAGTAGAGGTTCTTGTAGAAGTTGGTCTTTGGAGCTGGTTGCACCGAACTGTTGGGGCGATGGCTGGTCTTTGAAGTTGTAGCTCTAGTGTCATCCATCGCACTGCAATCGACCTCTGGCTCTGGGCACTCTGGCAAACACATTGGTGGTTGTCTTGCCCTTCCTCTCTGCATGTCACCTGCAATGCTGCTCTACAACCGATCAATCTCGATTACCTTGACATCTAGATCATAGAACTTTTGTTCCATGATTCTCTCGAGCTCTCTGGTTTTGAGTTAGGGTGGCCAACCCTTCTCAATCCTCGAGTTGATGCTATCAAGTAACCAAGCTGCTCTTGTTTGGTCTTCAAGAAATACTCAGATGCCTCCTCTTGAGTTGGCATCTTGGCAGCCTTCTCCTTCTTTGCCTTCTCCTTCTTCTCCTGAGCTTGGACAGATTGTGGATCATCTTCATTCATGACAACCTCGTTATCCTCAAAGTCTGGATAAATTGGAAAATGTTCCTTATCCAACTGGTATTTCCCTATGCCCATCTTGGAGTTGCTTAATTCTTGAATTTGATGTGCATATCCACAGCTCCTCTTCTGATCTGCTGCAATCCTCTTGATTGTCTCAATGATTAGGCTCATGACTTTGAACTTCTGGGGCACATCAAACACATGCAGCATGTTGATGGCATGCCCTCTGATCATATTATGGTCACCTGACTTGGGCAACAAAGTGTGCCTCAGAACCCAGTTGATGGTTGCCAATCCTGATAGCAGAAAATGAACTGATCCAAACTTGTGAGTCTCTACAGCCTTGTCAGGAATTTCCTTGTACATGTGAGCCATTGAATTGTGACCCAACTTCTTCTTGGCATATATGTCCAAGTCATCTTCTTCTTCCTTGGGGGCATTGATCAAACTTTCCCATTCTTCAACAGCGGATTGGTACCTAGTACCCTCAGACATCCACACAATTCTACCATCTGGATAAAAGTGTGCTGTGGAGTAGAACTGCATGATAAGCTCATCATTCCAGTTGGTGAACTTCTGTCCAACAAAATCTGCTACTCCACAAGCAATAAAGCTCTCCTCCACTCCAGGGTAGTGCTGCTCATTCTCCCTGATGAATTTCCAGTCAACCCACCTCATATCACAGACAATGGGCTTCTTGTCCAACAGAATGGTCTCATAAAAGTCCTGTTGTTCCTTTGTGTGGAACCTGTAGTCAATAGCAGTTCTTCTTCTTGGAGCATATGGGTCTTCCATCCTCCATAGCCTCAGCCCTGAATCCTTCCTGATTCTCATGTCCTCGGACAGAGGATGGGCATCACTGTGGTCTGGTATCTTGGGCTTGAGCTTTCTGAGGATTTGTCCTTCTTCATCTTCATCTTCTGCAACACTTGGCACTGGGGCCTTGTTCTTTTCAGTAGCTGGAATACTCCTAGTATTCCTCTTTGGAGCTTGCTTGGTCTTGGAGGCAGCTTTGGGTGCATCTTTGGGCTTGGATGTTGCAGCCCCTGACCTGATTGCATCTCCCATAAGCTTAGCTGCCTTAGGAGCTGGTGCAGTATCTTCTTCCTCTTCATCAGAATCCCTTCTCATTGAGGGCTTTCCAAGGACTTTGGCAGTTGTGGTTCTAGCTCTCTTCTTTTTCTTGTCCTGGTCACCATCATCCTATGATTCAATTGTGAACTTCATGGTTGCACCAGTGGGGACTTTCTGAGGTTTTGATGGTGGCTCTTTCCTTGCAGGTGCCTGTTTGGGTTGAGCTTGAGCTGGCACTTGAGTGGACTTCCTAGCCTTTGGCATTGGAGTTCTCTTGGCAGGAACTTTCTTCTGCAGGCCTGGCTTTGTGCTTTGTGCAGAGCCATACTCTTTCTTGAGCACCACCTTTTTGGAAGTGGCCTCATCCTCCTCAGCTTTGTAATCCTCATATTACGAGTCCGAGGTTCTCTTCCTCCTTTGCCTAGTTGCAGCCTTAGGCAAGTTGCTAGGAGTGCTTCGCTCCCATCATCGAAGTTGAGGGAATAGTGCCCTCACTCAAGTCCATGTGCTCTTGAGAGACTGTTTCGGCTATCACTCTGATCGGACATCTTGCAAAAGCTGATGCTGACCTGTGAAGAGTTATAGATGAGATAGAATAGATGAGCATCACAAAATGCAGAGATTTTTGTAAAAGAATGATTCAAAAGTTCAGTTTTAGTTTTCCACAGAAAGCATTTCGGATCAACCGATTTTCAAACTCGGTGATACCGAAGCAGTTTTGGTACTTAAACTGATGATCTCGGTTGGACCGAGTTTCAGTTCGGTGGCACCGAGACTGCTAGGGTTTCACAGAATCTTCAAATCGGTCGCACCGATTAGTAATTCTTAGCCAGACCGAGAGTCACTAGTGCAATGGCATACGCCAAATCGGTGAGACCGAGTTTTTCAACTCGGTGGGCCCGAGATGGTTTCGGCGGAAACCTAAACCTAAAAATTTGAATCGCATCTAAACTACGGACTGTTTTGGTTGGATAGAAGAATCTCAATCGTGGCAAGAATCAATATGTAAACAATGTGCTAGGAATCAGACGTGGATAGAACAAAGATCAAGTTCATACCCTAACTTGGTGGTGGACTTGCTACGGCGGCAACGGCGGGGACGATTTCCGTTGACGGCGGAAAAGACCAGCAACAGGAGGCTGCTGGCGGCGAGGAGACGATCCGGAGACCACGATGGCAGAGCGAGCTATTGCGCGGGCGAAGGGTTTCGGAGAATTTCCAAACTTTTGCCCGTGGCTATATATAGCCCGACCCTGTCGGTGTGACCGAGTGGAACAACTCGGTGGCACCAAGATGCATAACTGTGTTCAGTTATAGCAAATCGGTGAGACCGAAAAGTTCAAATCGGTTGCACCGAGATTGAAAACTCATATCAACTTGGTGATCTCGGTAGGACCGAAATGGAAGAATCGGTCAGACCGAGAATCACAAAGAGGTTTTGGAAGTTTAAGTCTATGACGAATCGGGGATTCCGAGTGCTCCTCACACAGAGTGGTTCGAATCTGACTTGATCAAATTTTGTGATGTAGCATGAATAGAGTTTGAGATGAGAAAAGCATAGATAGCTAAAGAAGGTTCTTAGGCATTCTTGTCCATCCACTTGGCACAAAGAAAACAATCCAAATAATCAAAAACACAAGTGGATGTCTTTGAATGAGTAAAATATGCACCAACATGCTCACACAGTAAGATAGCAAATGAAATATGTGGCAAAGCATGCACAACGAATTTTAGCATCTATCAAGCAATTTGGCGATGACTAGGTCATCTATATATGAGTATATTGACTTAGGAGTCAAATGAGAACATTTGATCCTAGGTCATACTCATCGTTTAAGCTCAAGTGGGGTTACCACTTTTTTTTGAGGGTACGCAAATTGCGTACCTTAGCTTTATAGAAGGAGAGAAATAAGACATACAACAACGTCTACCACTCGATGTGAACAACGAAGGCGACCAACTCCACACCCAGCACATACAAGAACAACCAAACACAACAACACCGCTACGACACAAAAAGCCTGCCCAACACCGAGCCCCTCGCCGCGTCTCGGCCGACACTGAAGACCTCCAAAGAACAGCAACTCTAGCTTCCTTGGAATAGATAGCGACGACCGTACATGGCACCGGAGGAGAGAGATCCGGGCAGCAGTGAACACCGGAGAAGTGCATCATGGGACCTCGAGTCTCCCAGCACAATGCTCCCAACAGAGTAACAACCTCAAAGACGTTGCCATCGTGCCGATCCTAAGAATCAAGGATTTCGCCCTGGGGTTACCACTTTTACAGAAAGCATTAATGTGTTCACACCATTAGAATTGCTTTGACTCAATTCTTAGAGTTAAGCTCCCCCTAGATGTGAAATCCCCCCTTAGAGGGATGAACTAACCTTGGGTTTTGTCGATGATGACTTCATGTAGGTGTTGAAGATGTAGATGCTCAATGTTGATGTAGATCATTTGGAGCAATCCTTTGGAGTGAGTTGCACTTTCAACTTACCTACATGGGTTAGTCCCACAAGGAACAAACAAGAATATCCGTAGACATAGAGTGATGCACACACAAGATGATGTCCATGAAATCATTAGGTTACCTTGTCCCTTGTTCTACCAACATGAGGGTTTGTGACTCCTTGAACTAGTGCAAGATGTGGAAGTTGATTGCGCTTGTTCTTGCCAAAATGATAAGAGTGAAAAATGTTGGCGGAGTCACCCTCAAGAACTCTCTAGTTCTTCTTCTTCGGGATCCACATCATCTTGATGGGAATCCTTGGAGTTGTAGTTGTACTTGATGAAGTAGAACTTGACGTAGTCTTGGGGACCCACTTGAACGAGGCTTTGGGTGCTTCTTCAAATGCATTAATCTCTTCTTGAAGCTTGTCCTTGCCTTTGTTCTTGTGGTCTTGTGGTGGAAGATCATCTTGAGCTTGTGTTCCCTTGAAGGAAGTAGGATCATACTTCTCTTGTTGAGGAACAAACTTCGTCTAGGGGTATTGATCTTCTTCCCACTCAACTCCATTGGCATTGAACTTTCGTTCAAAACCAACACCTTGATTCTTCCGGTGCCTTCCTTGCTTGCGTACAATTTCCTCGAATTGCTTACTCCCGGCAAGGCTCTTGTAAACACCTTTCTCTGTAATTCCCTTCAATAAGCTATTTTCTTGCTCAAGTGTAACTTGGCTAAGAGAATCATTAGTGGAATCAAGAGAACTACTAGAAGCAACAATATTGGATTTAACATTATTATTGTTACTACTAGAGGAAGTATCTTTCTTGTGCTTGTTATTAGACTTGGCTTGAGGCATGTAAGTAGATAAGAGTAAACGCTTGGCAATGTAAGAAGAACTTTTCTTGCGAAGATCATCATTGATTGCTTTTAAGAACTCATGCTCTTGCTCCAGATTGAGGTTTTCAAAGCGTAACTTCTCATGAGCCCTTAAAAGTTCTCGATGATCTTCGTAGATAGTTTCATGAGCTAACTTAAGAGAGTTTAATTCTTTAGTTAGAAGCTCAATCTTCTCCTTATCATTGTCATTCGTTTTAGCATGATTAGCATGATTAATTGACGTTTCATCATAGTATTCATCACTAGAGTTGTCAACAAGTAAATCATCATCCACAAGCAAGTCATCTTCATCACTATTGAAATCAACATACTCGGGATGTGTTACCTTTGGACCTTTGGCCATGAAGCATCTTCCAACACCTTCATTTGGTGAATCAAATATGTCGAGGAGTTGGTTGACACAAGTGCTAGACCGGCAACACCTTCATCTTGAGTATATTCGGAGTCGGAGTGATAGCTTCTCTCGGAGTGATTGTCGGAGTCGGAGCCGGATAGCCATTCACCAACATGAGCTTGATGTCTTTGTTTTGTGTAGCTCCTTGATGACTTGTCCTTCCTTTCCGAATCCTTGCTTCTCCGTGAGGGTCTTCGTTCATAACGATCATCTCTACTCCTCCTCTCTCTTGGTGGTGATTCTTCTCTTTCGCTCCTTCTTCTTGGAGAACCTTCTCTTCTTTTGTAGGGTGTCGTACACTCATTGGAGTAGTGTCCGGGTCTCCCACAATTGTAGCAATTGCACTCTCGACTAGAAGATCTCTTGTCATTGTAAGACCTTGATTTGGAGCTTCTTTCTTTGCTTCTACTCTTGTAGAATTTGTTGAAGTTCTTCACCATTAAGCTCAATTCTTCATTGAAGGTTGGTTTATCACTTGATGATGTGGGGGCTTCGCTTGAGGCTTTGTAAGCACCACTTGACTTGTTGTGAAGTTCCTCCTTATCCTTGAGTGACATCTCATGAGCAACAATCCTTCCAATGACTTCCGTTGGCTTGAGATCTTTGTAGTTTGGCATCATTTGAATCAATGTGCACACGGTATCATACTTTCCATCCAATGCTCTTAAGATCTTCTTGATGATGAATTTGTCGGTCATCTCACTAGTGCAGAACCGGGCATTAGCACCGGTTCGTAAGGCTCTATAGTGTCGGTTACATAACCGGCACTAATTTGTGGTCACTAAAGCCCCCCCCCCTTTAGTACCGGTTCAGCACGAACCGGTGCTAAAGGGCAACCACGTGGCATGAGCCAGCTCCGGGGACCTGGAGCCCTTTAGTACCGGTTGGTAAGACCAACCGGTACTATAAGGTTTGGGGGGTTTTTAGTTTTATGATTTCTTTTTCATTTAATTTTGTGTTTCCATTTTAATTCTTTTTCATTTGCTGGTATTTTACGATACTACACATTGTACACGTTATGCATATATATATATATATATATATATATATATATATAGAATTTCTAGTAGAACCAATCATGCATATATATATATCACATCAATGTCTCACAAATTAAACCACCATATTAATTAATTCACACATACACACATGTATAGCTATATACAATTTCTCCTACATATGAATGTTGCCTTCGGAGCCAGTGGCATTAGCCTAATTGGTGCCTTCGGAGCACGATGACAATTGAAAGTGGTTTTCATGGGGGCGGTAGCGGGTAATAGAATTCTCCATTCGGATTTATGACTTGGTCAAGCAAAAATCCCGCTATTTCCTCTTGAAGTGCTTCTACGCGCTCCCTTTCTATGAGCTTCTCCCGCACCTCTTTGAACTGTTAAGAAGGAGATCAATATGCATGTGTATTAGTTGTGTGACTAGCTAGATATCGATAATGGTGTAAAAATTGTGAATAGTGTTCTAACAAGCGTACCCATTGCTGTCTTTGAGATATGCTCCTTTCGGACGCCATCATGCGAATGTTCTCGCAAATGCAGAATGCACACAGATCAGTCCCCTGCGCCTACTTCAGGGCCTTTATGAGAATGGAATTTGATCAGATAAAAATTAATCAAGCATGATAATTAAAGAGATGGCAGCTAGCTAGCTAGCTAGTACTACTTAATTACTTACCTTGGGTCGAAACCATTGAAGCTTTTGTTTCCATTCACCTTCCGTGGCGCTAATGAATCTTGCCCAAGCCCACCTTGCCGACAAAGAAAATGAATAAAGGGGTTATTAAATAGTTCATATCATGAAATGACGAACTAAATCGGCCGAGATATATAGTTAATAATGATTGAAATTACCTGTTGACTATCCGATACAAGATGTTAAAGTCGGTGTTTTTTAGATTAGTGAGTCCGAGATTTCAACTGTTAAGCGTCAACTTTAATGATACACAAGACCCAGTGAAATCTGCATGCACACACGTTTACATGTCTAAATTAAGCGGGCATATGTAAGCAAAAACATGTAGCTAGCTAGTAGGCAAAAACAGAGAATTTGTAGTACAAGACAGTGTGACTCACCCAAAGTGGTAAGGAAGTAGTATATCTTCATTGTATTTGAGGCGCTTCAAGAACTCTAGCATGCTGTCCTCTACTTCCTTTGCATGATGTTCATTTATCTTCCATGTGAATTCATTAACGGTGTTTGGGTCAATGAACCCAATGCCAAAGCGTCCACCTTTTCTCATTTCATATATCTTCATCCTGCATAATACCACAGAAAAGAATATAGTGAGGATAATTACAGGTAATGATTGATCAAAAGGATCACTACAGCTAGCTTGAGACTTAAATTATAGAAAGAGATCACTTACAGACAATAGCAATTGACGATAGATTTGTCGAGTCGTCTGATTGTATAACTGAAACAGTTCTAAATACTCAACGGACCCAGCTTTCTCATGGTAGTAATGGTCCTTCTTGACATTCACCATGAGGGACACTCGATCTGAAATCTTGGTAATGTTCATGTACCATTGATGCAATTCATACATTCTCGTTGGGAGGTTCTTGACCTTGTCTGGCGCGACCAAAGGTTGGCCCTGGACATATTTCCGTTTTACTTCATCCTCTCTAAGCAAAGGCATGGGCTCGATCTCGAGGAGTTGTCCAACAGTGATGTTGAGAACTTCAGCCTGCATTATATGCTCCTCCGTTATTACCACATTGCCCACCTCGGGAACATGCCTTTGTTTGCCCACAATAATATTGGGGCGCAGATTATCACCTGTTGTTGGCACAACAAGCAAGGGATCGATTCGTCGCTTTGTTCTCCCGGTGGGGAATGGTTTTCCGCATTTTTGGCAGCTGCTTCTTGTTTGCTCGATCCCGATGTAGGCGTGCTCGCCTCCCTTTGTAGGCGTGCTCGATTTAACTTCCCGATGTGGCGCTCATAGTGCGTGTCAATAGGCTTGGAAGCTGGTGGTTGAGCCATACTGAATGAAGTGGTCAATCGTTTCCTCGGACACTTTCTCCCTTGGCGGCGGTGGCGGTTTGGTGCAAAATGGGCTTCCACCTCGGCCTTCGATATGGCTGTGATTTCCTCCTCGGACTGTCATAAGACCTCTGCGGAAGAGGCTTGAGGCTTGGACCATATTTATATCGCTTGCCTCCTTTGTACTTCCTGTACTACCTCGACTCGTACCGCTACGCACCATAGCTGCGGGGTGTCTCTTCTGTGATTGTTGAGGCGGCGGAGACGGCTGACGGGACTGAGTTGGATGAGGAGGAGTGGCCTGAGGTTGTGCCGGACTTGGAGGAGGAGTGGACGTCTGACGCTGTGGCGGACTTGGAGGAGGAGGATTGTCCTGACACTTTGCCGGACTTGGAGGAGGAGGATTGTCCTGACACTTTGCCGGACTTGGAGGAGCGGGAGTCTGCTGACTCGGTGGCGGACTTCGACGAGGACTCGGGTGACGCGGTGTCGGTGGCCTTGGAAAGATGATGCAATCCTTTTTCCATAGGATGATACGATGTTTGGCCTCTCCGAGAAAGCGCTCGCCGTCACCTCCAACAATGTCAAGCTGTAGCCCCGAATATGGTGGGTCCACCACCTCATCAACCAAGACACGAGCATAGCCCGCTGGAATCGGGTTGCAATGGAAGGTTGCCTCGGGGGGATTTGTGAAAGCACAGCCGTCCGCCACCTTCATGGATATGTTCTTCATTTTGACGTGTAGCTCGCAGTTAGTGTTCTCCGTGATGTCATCCACGGGTATCTACCAACATTGCATCGTCGGGACGGAACCCACGCTGCTTCTTGGCATGGATGGGCGGTGCTATCCAATGTTGGATCATCCGCTAGCTGCTGCATTCTTTGAGACCCCTTTGATGGGTAAGTGAGTCGATCTGCTCCTGCTGCCGCTGGAATTTGACTGCCAATTCCGCTTGACTTGCTTCTAGGCCTTGAAGGCATTCATAGTCCCGCTTCCTCTGCTCCTCCTCCATCTTCCTCTTCTTCTCCTCCGCAATCTTATTTCTCGCACGGGTTCTGTAGTCGTTGTTCTAGTATGAAAACCCCTCATACCACGGCAGAGCGCCCTTGCCTCGTGTTCTTCCCGGGTGTTCAGGATTTCCCAGGGCACGCGTAAGCTCGTCGTTCTCTCTGTTGGGCTGGAACACCCCCGTTCGTGCCTCTTCTATTGCAACAAGTATCACATCGTCGGCTCCCTTCAGACTTGCCCTCGTCGAAACATTGCCTGTCTCCCGGTCCAACTCCCCCCCATGCGCATAGAACCAAGTCCTGACCCTGGGGGGCCAGCTCTTAGTAGCCGGAGTGACACTGCATCCTCCATCTCTTTCTCGGACTTATCCCACTTAGGCATTGCCACCGATAGCCACCAGCCCTGACTTATGGAACTTATCCTTTTTGGCATTCTTCTTGTTTATTCTCGACCGTTCCTTAGCAAATTCGAATCCTTGAATTTCACGAAATCGTCCCAATGATCACGTTGGTTCTCCGGTGTTCCTTGAATCTGGAGTCTTCCTTCCTCCGTTGGCGTACTTGTTCCATTCACCATTCTTGTAGTTCTTGAATGCAATCGCCATCATCCTAAGAGCAGCCTCTTTGACTTTCTCGCACATCCGCTTACGTGAAATGATCGGTAGGGTGAAATGTTCCATGAGAGTATCCCAAAGCAGATCTTTTGATTCTTGTCGACATAAGTAACATCCGGACGTGGCTTTCTTTGGTGCTCTCCATTCTTGAAGTTTGATCGGAGTTGGTCCTTCACAAGAACTCCATGACCGACGAACGAACTTGTCCGCAATCTTCTTAGGCGCTAATGGTTTGCCAAGAGGGCCGCATGCCTCGATATTGTACTTTACGCCCGGCTTCAACTTTTGTTCGGGCCTCGTTTAATCCTTTTGCTCGAAGATTTGCTTGATCCGGATGGCTGAAAGAACAAAGATCGATTCGTTAATATATCTTCAAGTCATTTAAAACATGTGATGATCACCGGATGCCCCGCTTATATAAATATATATACCTCGTCGGTGTTTGTTGTTTGGGATCAACATGTTCTTCGTCATCGTCATAATCATAGTTCATGACTTCGTTGCGATCGAATATCATATCACCCTCCGGTGTTGTTTAGAAATTGAGCCGTCATAATCTTCTTCATTCGATTATCATCCGCCCGCGTATCATATCGAACATGGTCTATTCTCCTCTCTGTCGGTATTATGCGCCATAGCTTTTGTTTAACTAATCCAAAAGAAATATAAAACAATTTAGTATTCAAATCTCGAATAATAGATATAATCTCGAATACATCGTCCAGAATAATAGATATAATCTCGAATACATCGTCTCGAATAATATATAATATTGAATAGTACATCACTGGCTATTAGCTAATAAAGATCGAATACTACAGAAGAATCTAGGACACTCGCGGTTCCTCCGGCGTGGCGGTGGACACCCAAAGAGAAGGAACCCTCACAGGATCATAGCTGAAGTGAGATCCCCGAAGATACTACCACGTATTGGAGAACCTGCCGCCCTCTAACGCAACCATGTAGCGATGGACGTGCTCTTCCTCCTCCCTGACACGGCGCCGGGTCCCTCCGCACCAAGCCGCCCACGCGAACGCCACCAAGCGAGATCGAGGTCGACGACGGACCCGCGGCGGGTTCTCGTCAAGTGGCGCGCCCTCAAGCAGCACCTCCAAAGTGCCGGCCAGTGAGCCAGTCCGGACATGGGTCGGTTGGACGTCGTCATGACGGGTCGACGGCGAGGATGCGGGCGAGGCATCGTCGAGAACAAATACTAGCTATATGCCCATAAAAAGTAACATTTTTTAATGATTGGATTTTGATAACTAAAATTTCTAACATTTCTATATAACTAACATTTCTATAACATTTCTAACAATGCTATATATAACTAACATTTCTATAACATTTCTAATATTTCTATAACTAAAAACAGAAAAAAAATTATAACATTTCTATATATATAACTAACATTTTAATAACTATTTCTATAACTAAAAACAGAAAAATTTCTAACAATTCTAACTTTTTATAACTATTTCTATAACTAAAAACATAAAAATTTCTAACAATTTCTAACATTTCTAACAATTCTAACAATTCTAACATTTCTAACTATTTCTAAAAACAGAAAATGTCTAACAATTTCTTAAAAACAGAAAAATCTATAACTAAACATGTATGTGTGTGTGGCGCTCACCGGCCGGGCGAGGCGAGAGGCGCGGGTGGTGGCAGGCAGCGGGACGGCGGCGGGCGACGACGGGACGGACGACGGGCGGGCGGCGGCGGGGGGACGGGACGTCGGGGCGGGCGGCGGCGACCACGGGACGGTGGCAACGCGGCCGGACGGGCGGCGATGGCAGCACGGGACGACGGGACGGACGACGGGCGGCGACGATGGGGATGGGGCGGCGTCGGGGCGGCGACAGGTCGGGCAGCGTCGAGGATATGGAGACGGCGGGGCGGCGGCGAAGCGAAAAGAAGAGGAGAAGAAGCGAGAGGAGAGATGAGAAGCCGACGAAATTTTGAAGTGTTTTCTTATATAGAAGGCACCTTTAGTACCGGTTGGAGCCACCAACCGGTACTAAAGGTCTATTTTTGCCAAGCCAAGCGGCGAAGCGACCCCTTTAGTACCGGGTGGTGGCACAAACCGGTACTAAAGGCCCCTTTAGTACCGGTTGGAGCCACGACCGGTACTAAAGGGTGTGCGCCAAAGGCGGCGCGCAGTTTAGTCCCACCTCGCTAGTTTAGGAGCGCCAGACAGTTTATAAGCCCTTGCTGCATTGAACTTCTCTCAATAGCAGGCCTTCGGGCCTACCTCTCCCACTCTGCTGTGGGCCTCTTGGGCTTGCGGACTGCATCCTGGCCCAACTACAAAGTTGGGTTTCTAGTCGTATGCTGAGCCGCTATGGGCTAAAGAGGGCGGGCTTTTTATTTTCTTATTTTTTTGATTTATTTATTTTTGTTTTATTTATTTTGAGTTTTTTTTCTGTATTTAGAGTTTCTTTGTGAATATTTTTGCTTTAGGTACAAAAATTACAAACTTTCTGTTAGTGCCGGTAGATTTCAAATTTGAATAGTTTAAATTTTGAATTATTTGAAATTTGTGTGAATCACTAGTTTGTCAATAACTACTTTGAAAAAAGTTTTTTCAGTGATTCTTTTTTCTTATGTTTAATATTAGTGTATTTTATCATTATATTCAATTTAGTAATGCTTAGGTTATTTAAAAAATGAAATGCCTTTGTAACAGTTCAGTTTTAAGTGAAACCCCGATACTTCAAAAGAGATTGTCCATTTTGTACACGAAGTGCATCCAGATTTTGCCGTAACCCTCTCTACTTTCTTGCACATGCTATTTGTATGAAATTATGATACCATGCCAACTTTCAACCTTTTCTCGAGTTCATTTGAATGGCTTTTCAATTTCAGGTCATTTATTTGGAAAAAATCAAGTAAATGCATGAAAAGAATTTGTTTGCACATAAAATTTCTTTGCGTTTCAAATGCCAAAACACATAACTACCCTAACTATTACAGACATTCCCTCCGGTGTGAAACACGAAGAAAGTGATGATAGTGAAGCCGATCACATCCTGATCTTTGGGTGTGAAACTTTTTCTTCGCGTGTGTCCCTTTGCGCCGTAACCATGGAAAATCTTCATCATTTAACGGGATGCTCGGGTCAATATTCACTGTGAATGGAGAAATTTCATCAAATTTTTCATAACCTTTTGACTTGTCTGTCTTGTCATCCACTCCCACGATGTTTCTCTTCCCAGAAAGAACTATGTGCCGCTTTGGCTCATCGTACGATGCATTCGCTTCCTTATCTTTTCTTTTTCTTGGCTTGGTAGACATGTCCTTCACATAGAAAACCTGTGCCACATCATTGGCTAGGACGAATGGTTCGCTCGCACACGCAAGATTGTTGAGATCCTTGTTGTCATTCCGTCTCGCGGGTCTTCCGTTACCCGCCTTGTGTCATATTGACCCATTTGCACGAAACAAAGGGACCTTTAAACCACGTCGATAGTCAAGTTCCCATATGTCCTGATATAACCATAATATGTTTCCTTTCCGTCTTGGTTTACGCATCAAAGCGGACACCACTGTTTTGGTTGGTGCTCTTCTTATCTTGGGCGATCGTGTAAAATGTATTACCATTTATCTCGTACCCTTTGAAAGTCATTATATTGAAGATGGTAATCGGGACAGCAAGTACAGTTCATCTTCAATAGAGGTGTCATGCATGGTGCGTATACGCAACCAGTTGGCGAAACTCTGGTTTGTTCACGTGTAATCCGGTCATCGACCGCTCCGGTGTTTGGAGCGTAGCAAATTCTTGTGTTCATCCATATACGGAGCCACCAAGGTGGAATTCAGAGAAGCGTAGTGTGCTTGATGAGAGAATGTCCGTCCATACATATTATTTGTTCCCCTCCTAGCGTGCCTTTTCCATCTAGTCCGCCTTATGCCGCGATTCAGAACACCAATCGGCTTAAGGTCGAATAAAGTCAATACAAAACTCAATGACCTCCTCATTTTGATGGCCCTTGGAGATGCTTCCTTCGGCCTAGCACGGTTATGAACATATTTCTCTAAGACTCCATGAACCTCTCAAAGGGGAACATATTGTGTAGAAATACAGACCCAAAACGTTAATCTCTTCACATAGGTGAACTAGGGCGTGCGTCATGATGTTGAAGAAGGATGGTGGGAACACCAACTCAAACCGACAAGACATTGCACCAAATCATTTCAGTAACCTTGGTATGATTTCGGATAGATTACCTTCTAAGAGATTGCATTGAGAAATGCACATAGCTTCACAATGGCTAATCGAGCGTTTTCGGTAGAAGCCCCTCAATGCAACCGGAAGCGATTGCGTCATAATCACGTGGCGATCATGAGACTTTAGGTTTCGGAACTTTTTCTCCGCCATGTTTATTATTCCCTTTATATTCGACGAAGCCGACGGTACCTTAATATCGAAAGGTATTCAAAGAAGATTTCCTTCTCTTCTTTGGTAAGAGCGTAGCTTGCATGACCACGATGTATGCCGTCTTCTCCGTGCATACGTTGCTGGTCCTCCGTGCCTCGGTGTATCTTTTGTCTTCCCATACACGCCCAAGAAGCCAAGCAGGTCACGCAAAGATTCTTCGCCACGTGCATCACGTCGATTGCAGAGCGGACCTCTAGGTCTTTCCAATATGGCAGGTCCCAAAATATAGATTTCTTCTTCCACATGGGTGCGCGTCCGTCCGCGTCCTTTGAACAGGTTGTCCGCGGGACCCTTTCCAAATATCACCTTCAAATCCTTGACCATATCATGTACATCAGCACCAAGACGGTGGCGAGGCTTTGTCCGGTGATCCGCCTCACCTTTGAAATGCTTGCCTTTCTTTCTTACGGATGCCTGCTCGGAAGAAATCGGCGATGTCCTGTGTACACATTCTTCTTACAACTATTCAAATATATCTTGTCGGTATCATCCAAACAGGCGTGCATCTGCGGTATCCCTTGTTTGTACATCACGAAGGTTCTTGAGAGCAGGCCAATCATTGATGGTCACGAACAGCAACGCCTTTGAGGTCAAATTCTTCCCCATGTGCTCATCCCACGCACGCACACTGTTCCATTCCACGGTTGTAAGAGTTCTTCAACTAATGGCCTTAGGTACACATAAATGTCGTTGCGGGTTGCTTAGGGCCTTGGATGAGCACTCGACATCATAATGAACTTCCGCTTCATGCACAACCAAGGAGGAAGGTTATACAAACATAGAGTCACAGCCGGTGCTATGGTTGCTGCTCTGCTCCCCAAAAGGATTAATGCCATCTGCGCTTAGACCAAACCATACGCTCCTTGCGTCATCCGCAAACTCCTTCCCGTACTTTATTTCGATTTTTCTCCACTGCGACCCGTCGTGGTACTCTCAACTTTCCGTCTTTCTTACGGTCTTCTCGTGCCATCGCATCGCCTTGGCATGCTCTTTGTTTTGGAACAACGTTTCAACCGTGGTATTATAGGAGAATACCACATCACCTTGGCAGAATCTTCTTCTGGGCGCCGCCCTCGACATCACCAGCTCATCGCGGCTGATCTTATAGCGCAATGCACCACATACCGGCAAGCGTTCAAATCCTCGTACTCACCGCGGTAGAGGATGCAATCATTAGGGCATGCATGTATCTTTTGCACCTCTAACCCCGGAGGGCGGACAGCCTTCTTTGCTTCAGACGCACTTTTGGGCAATTCATTGTCCTTTGGAAGCATATCCTTATCATTACCAAAGAACTTTCCAAATCCCTTGTCGGATACACCATTCTCGCCTTCCATTGCAGCAATTCCAGTGTGGTGCCCAGCTTTTTCTTGTCACCTCATGAATTGGGTACAACAATTTTTGTGATCCTCTAACATGCGCCGCAACTTCTTCTTCTCCAAATCACTTGCGCAGTTTCTCTTTGCATCGGCAATGGCCCGACCTAGATCATCAACGGGCTCATCGATGCCTCTTCTTCACTTCTTCCCGCATTGCCGGCTCAGCTTCTTCCGCATTACCGCTCAGCTTCTTCCCCATTGTTGTATCATCGTATTCAGGAACCCATGGCGGGATAGCTGTCGTCGTCCTCTTCTTCTTCATTGTCTTCCATCATAACCCTCTTTCTCCGTGCTTGGTCCAAACATTATAGTGGGGCATGAAACCGGACTCAAACAGTGGACGTGAATGGTTCTTGACGAGAGTAATTGCGATCATTCTACAGACAAAGACATGGACAAGGCATAAAACCATCCGCCGCTTGTTTGCCTCGGCCGCAAGCGTAAAAGTATGCACGCCCTCAACGAATCGGGAGAGCATCGGTCATCATACATCCGTTGCGGCTCATCTTCATTACACAACACCGAATAGACCAAATTAATACAAGTTCATACATAAAGTTCATACAACACTTAAATGCAACAAACAAATAACTCTCTAGCTAAAGCATTTAAATGCAACAACAAATGCGGTCAAGATCGCAACTAAGGTAACAATTGATCCAACAAAGATAATGATACCAAGCCTCACTATCGATGGCATATTTTCTAATCTTTCTATTCTTCAAGCGCATTTTCTCCATCTTGATCTTGTGATCATCGACGACATTGGCAACATGCAACTCCAATTCCATCTTCTCCCCCTCAATTCTTTTCAATTTTTCTTTCAAGTACTCGTTTTCTCTTTCAACTAAATTTAACCTCTCGACAATAGGGTCGGTTGGAATTTCTGGTTCACATACCTCCTAGATAAAAATATCTATGTCAACTTGATGGGCATAATTTGTCATAAACACGAAATGCAACTAATAGTTTTAAAAGAGAATATACCACATCCGAATCATAACAAGGACGAGGGCCGACGGGACGGATATCAAAACCATGGCACTATGTATAACAAACAACGACGGGTAAGATAATTATTACATGATTAACTATATACCAAATCACACAAACATCAATTTTTATATAAAATTACATGAACAAGAGGCTCACCACAAGGTGGTGCCGGTGTGACGGACGGTGCGGGCGATCGACGGTGGTTACGACGGAGATTTAGAAGGCACTAAGTAAACCACACCTACATATGCAAACTAAGTGTTATTTTTGACCTCAAATTGCATATAAATCAAATACTAGCACATATATATATTTCCTCCCAAATTACTAAACTCACAAATTAGTAACTATACAAAGCATGGGAAGAGCTAATCTAGCAATGAGAGTTGAAAGGACAAAGTTGCTAACCTTTGTGATCATTTGAATGGATGGGGGCCTTCAAATCTTGACAAATTATGGGTAAAATTTGTGAGGAGCTCGAGGGGAAAGGGGAAGAACAGAGGAGAAGTGAGGGGAAAGGGGAAGAACAGAGTGGCTCGGGTGGACGAAGGGTTTATGTATGTCGACCTATAGTACCGGTTCGTGGCACGAGCCGATACTAAAGGTGCTGGAGGGGGCCCAGACTGACAACATCCTGCCACCACCCTCAGTAGTACCGGTTCGTGGCATGAACCGGTGCTAAAGGTTAGCCACGAACCGGTACTAATGAGAGCGGCCCGGCTAGCCGTTGGAACCGGCACTAATGTATACATTAGTGCCGGCTCTAATACAAACCGGCACTAATGTGCTGCACGTTTGACCCTTTTTCTACTAGTGTCTCTTCACTCCCTAAGCCGGCAATCTCATTTGTGATAAGAGCAAGCCTAGAGTACATTTCAGCGACACCTTCACCATCCTTCATTTTGAACTTGTCAAGCTGACTTTGGAGCACATCCAACTTGGATTCCTTGACGGACTCGGTACCTTCATGCATATCAATCAAAGTATCCCAAATTTCCTTTGCATTCTCAAGACGGCTGATTTTGTTGAATTCTTCGGGGCACAATCCGTTGAAGATAATATCACAGGCTTGAGCGTTGTATTGCAGCATCTTCAATTCTTCTGCATTAGCTTCACGGTTTGGTTCTCTCCCATCAAAAAATTTACCTTGCAAGCCAATACAAATAATTGCCCAAACGGCGGGGTTATGTCCAAGAATATGCATTTTCATCTTATGCTTCCAACTAGCAAAATTTGTACCATCAAAGTAAGGACCTCTACGGTGATAATTTCCCTCGCTAGATGCCATACTCTCCTAGATTGTGAAACCAAGGCTATGACCACCAAAAGCTATGGAAATCAAAGCAAATGGAGACCAAGGCTCTGATACCACTTGTAGGACCTTGAAGTATGTCTAGAGGGGGGATGATTAGACTACTTGACCAATAAAAACTTAACCTTTTCCCAATTTTAGAATTTGGCAGATTTTAGCTACTTTAGGACAAGTAAAGCAATCATTACACAATTCAAGCAAGCATGCAAAGAGTATATAGGCAGCGGAAATTAAAGCATGCAACTTGCAAGAAAGTAAAGGGAAGGGTTTGGAGGATTCAAACGCAATTGGAGACATGGATGTTTTTGGCGTGGTTCCGATAGGTGGTGCTATCGTACATCCACGTTGATGGATACTTCAACCCATGAAGGGTAACGGCTGCGTGACTCCACGTAGGGCTCCACCCAAGAAGGGTCCACGAAGAAGCAACCTTGTCTATCCCACCATGGCCGTCACCCACGAAGGACTTGCCTCACTAGCGGTAGATCTTCACGAAGTAGGCGATCTCCTTGCCCTTACAAACTCCTTGGTTCAACTCCACAATCTTGTCGGAGGCTCCCAAGTGACACCTAGCCAATCTAGGAGACACCACTCTCCAAGAAGTAACAAATGGTGCGTTGATGATGAACTCCTTGCTCTTGTGCTTCAAATGATAGTCTCCCCAACACTCAACTCTCTCTCAATGAGTTTGGATCTGGTGGAAAGAAGATTTGAGTGGAAAGCAAGCGGGAAGGCTAGAGATCAAGATTCATATGGTAGGAATGGAATATCTTGGCCTCAACACATGAGTAGGTGGATCTCTCTCAGAAATGGTAAGTTGGAAGTGTAGGTTCGTTCTGATGGCTCTCTCCACGAATGAAGAGGAGGTGGAGGGGTATATATAGCCTCCACACAAAATCTAACCGTTACACACAATTTACCAAACTCGGTGGGACCGAATTGTTAAACTCGGTCGGACCGATTTAGTAAACCTAGTGACCGTTAGTGATTTTCGGTGGGACCGACATGCATCTCGGTGAGACCGATTCTGTTAGGGTTAGGGCATAACGTAATCTCGGTAAGACCGATTACACAAACTCGGTGAGACCGATTTGGTAATAAGCTTTCTAGAGAGTTGGTCAGGTAAACTCGGTGGGACCGATTTGCTCTTTTCGGTGAGACCGAAATGTTACAAAAAAGGAAACAAAGAGTTTACATTGCAATCTTGGTGGGACCGATCGCTCACTTCGGTTAGACCGAAACGTTACGAAGGGAAACAGAGAGATTGCAACCCCATCTCGGTGAGACCAAGATCCCTATCGGTAAGACCGATCTGCTTAGGGTTTGTGGCAGTGGCTATGACTTTTGGAATCGGTGGCGCCGGATAGGAAGTTTCGGTGTGACCGATTTTGTCTTTGGGTTTAGGTCATATGTGGATGTGGGAAAGTAGTTGAGGGTTTTGGAGCATATCACTAAGCACATTGAAGCAAGAGGCTCATTAAGCAACACCTCATCCCTCCTTGATAGTATTGGCTTTTCCTATAGACTCAATGTGATCTTGGATCACTAAAATGTAAAATGAAGAGTCTTGATCTTTTGAGCTTGAGCCAATCCTTTGTCCTTAGTATTTTGAGGGATCCACTTTCATCATCCATGCCATGCCATTCACTGAGCTTTCCTGAAATAATAGTCTTGGAATAGTATTAGCTCAATGAGCTATATGTTGTTATTAATTACCAAAACCACCTAGGGATAGTTGCACTTTCAGTAGCCTCTTTCGATAAGTAAGAGTGTCGAACCCAACGAGGAGCTAAAGGTAAAACAAATATTCCCTCAAGTTCTATCGACCACCGATACAACTCTACGCACGCTTGACGTTCGCTTTACCTAGAACAAGTATGAAACTAGAAGTACCTTGTAGGTGTGATAGGATAGGTTTGCAAGAATATAAAGAGCACGTAAATATAAACTAGGGGCTGTTTAGATAAAGAAGCAATAAAGTAAATATAGCAAGTGTGGAAAAGTGGTGGTAAAAGTTGTGAAATTGTCGCTAAGCAATTGACTACGTTACTAGACCGATAGCAAGTTTTATGTGGGAGAGGCATAAGCTAATATACTTTCTCTTCTTGGATCATATGCACTTATGATTGGAACTCTAGCAAGCATCCGCAACTACTAAAGATCATTAAGGTAAAACCCAACCATAGCATTAAAGCATCAAGTCCCCTTTATCCCATACGCCACAACCCCCCTACTCGGGTTTATGCTTCTGTCACTCAAGCAACCCACTATAAGCGAATCATGAACGTATTGCAACACCCTACAGCGGGAATCCCTCATGCTTGCGCGACACGGAGAGCACCATAAGACAGCGACATAACCACAAGCAAATTAAACCAATCATAGCAATTCACCAATTACCGATAGGACAACGAAAATCTACTCAGATATCATACGATGGCAACACATCATTGGATAATAATATGAAGCATAAAGCACCATGTTCAAGTAGAGGGTACAGCGGGTTGCGGGAGAGTGGACCGCTGAATATAGATGGGGGAAGGTGATGGAGATGTTGGTGAAGATGGCGGCGGTGTTGGTGTAGATCGCGGTGATGATGATGGCCCCCGACGGCGTTCTGGTGCCACCGGAAGCAAGGGGGAGAGAGCCCCCCCTTCTTCTTCTTCCTTGACCTCCTCCCTAGATGGGAGAAGGGTTTTCCCTCTGGTACATGGTCTCCATGGTGTGGGAGGGGCGAGAGCCCCTCCGAGATTGGATCTGTCTCTCTGTCTCTCTCTGTTTCTGCGTTTTCCTGCGCTCTGTTCCACCGTTTCTTATATATCTGGAGATCCGTAACTCCGATTGGTTGAAACCTTTGCCCAGATTTTTCTCTGAAAATTAGCTTTCTTGCGGCCAAAGAAGAGCGTCAACCGCCTTACGGGGTGCCCACGAGGGTCAGGGGCGCGCCCCTGCCTCGTGCCCCCCTTGGGCACCGCCTCGCGTTGATTCTTATTCCCAAAAATCACAAATATTCCAAAAATGTTCTCCGTCTGTTTTTATCCGTTTGGACTCCGTTTGATATGGGGTTTCTGCGAAACATAAAACATGCAACAAACATGAACTGGCACTGGGCACTGGATCAATATGTTAGTCTCAAAAATAATATAAAAAGTTGCCAAAAGTATATGAAAGTTGTAGAATATTGGCATGGAACAATCAAAAAATATAGATACGACGGAGACGTATCAATGATACCAATATATCTAACAAGTATGAGTGTTCGAAAGTACAACACCTGTAATATGAAGATGATTATTTGCTAACTACCTTCGAGGCAATTTGCTGACTTAATGTGAGAAATATTTTGGAGGCAGAAAAATAATTGAATGTAAAGCACGTAGCAGGGCTAACAGAAAAAAGATGATTTCCGGTGTTCTCTGAAAAGTAATAGCTTGCAAGGTGATGCCAACATCAAGGAACCTCTCGAAAGCACAAACATCAAAATCCTGCAAAATGTAAGGTCAGCTCATAAGCTTACCCAACAAGAGATGAATACGTGACAAACAAAACTTGAATATGGATAAAAGAAGACTGGCTCTCGAAGTTGAACATAACATTGTTGTCAACAACAACGACCTCATAAAATGGCTTGCACCAACTAATTAATGGCATAGCTGTAAAACATATCAAGAATTTCAGTGTACTAAAACATGCAATGCACCAGAACAAAAAAAGCACACACATGGTAAATCTTTAAAATACATGAGCATTTGATCAGATAGCCAACAAATAGTAGCACCAAACTGAACTTATAAAACTGATCCCATGGAGATTGCTAAAGTATCAATGAACAATTTCACAAAGAAAATAAGCCCACATAATCTGATAGTAAATTCCTATATAACCAATAAAGCTAATGCACGTAAACAACTATGCATAATACATGAATTCCAATGTTCCAAGTTAAGCTTCTGATCTTATCCATTATAAGAAGACAAATTACTGAAACCTTGCCCTCCAAGATTGATGAACAAAGTAAACGAATCTGCCATAAGAAACAGTACACCGACTGTTCCAACTACATCCTCTCGAGATGCTCATCACGCATCAGCACAACAAATCAACAGCTTCATCCTCCATGGAGATTATCAAGCCAACTGAAATTATCAATAAATCAAACATAAAATCAGATGTTGTAGTTCAGAATCTAATCTCTACAGTCTGTTGGTGCAGAGACGTTGTTCGCGTACCTTGCTGGGCAGGCACGAAAGAAGAGGGGACGATGATCCTGCGGGTAAAAGAAGGATAAGGCGCTGGCAACTAACTACGATTTTTCTCTCTAGGTCACGATCGGCTCTGTCGAATCTCCTTCGCCGTCCATGGAGGGTCAACCGAAGAGGCATCTCAGGTAGGAAACGGGGAGGGACGCGCGTTACAGCTGCAAGGGCTAAAGGGCATGCTGGCAGACACGGGAAGACAATTGGAGATGGACGCCGATGGCGCGTGTGGCCGCCTCAACTGCCATGAAGAACGCTACACGAACGACATAAAAAAAGGTAAAGAAGGAACCCACCATGGGGGCCTGCAAAGGAAGAGTAGAGGGGCAGTGGAAGGCGTTGATGCCTAAGCAAACGTGCTTCAAAAGCTCGCCGCCGAGATGAAGGACGGCGACAAACAGAGGAGCTCGGGGATAGGGATTGCGCCGCCGCTCGGCGATAGACGAAGAGACCCGGACGACCTGCCTGCTTTGCATGTTGGGCTGAACCTGGGCCTTCTATCTCACAGCCCGATTACTGATGAAAACTGCAGGTAATTCTGCGGAGCAGCGGCCCGTGAAACAACGCTTGGTACGTGTGTAACGACTTGGACTGCTGAAGAAATCCAGCGCATCCGTACACAAGATCCGACGGCTTAGAGCATCAAATAGATGTGGAGGCTCCTAGCTAGCTGCGTCTTACTGTTTTACAATATGGGCCGACCCATGTAGATTTATTCTCACCAGTTTTGGGAACATTGGTTTCCGTATGTTTCCCTGGCCGCTTTTGTATTCGGTTTTTTCACTGTTTTATAGTTTTACTTTTATCATGACTTTTTAAAAATTTGTGAACATTTTTCAAATTCATGTACATACTTCAAAATGAGTAAAATACCCTAGAGGTCCTAAAAGTATTCCAATTGTGTCAAGTATGTCCTAAAAATTTGTAATCGTTCACCGTGGGCCCTAAATGTATGTAAGTCGTTCACCGCGAGTCCTAAAAGTATTCCAAGTGTATTAAGTAGGTCCTAAAAGTCACCGGAAAAATACATATATAAGATTGAACTCGTAATACTTGTAGGACCTCTAGTGTATTTTACTCTTTCAAAATCCATGAACTTTTCTAAATGCATAGTTTAAAAGAAAATCTTGATCATTTTTTCAAATACATGTAAAGTTTTTAAATTCATGAACAATTTTAAAGTTCATGAACTTTATTTTAAAATTACTGAACATTTTTAAAATCTAAGAATATTTTTGAAATCCATGAACTTTTTTCAAATGTTGTGACCTTTTAAAAAATTAAAAACATTTTAAAATTCGTGAACATTTTTTCAAATTCATGTTTTATTTTTTGAATTTGCAAAAGGAAAAACGTTGTAGAGGACCTCCGCACGACTAAAAAAAAAAAAGCTACACCAGGCACAGCCGCACGCCCGCACCCCTGCGCCAAACCTAGCCGCCGCCGGACGGCCGGAGCTCTTCAGTCGCCACGCCGACCGATCGGAAGGAAGAGGCTACGCCGGCACGGGCGCACGACGGCACGCTGCCGAGACTGCCCCCAGTCGCCCACCGCGGGAGGCCATCCGTCGTCAGCCGTCGCGACGGCACTCCGCCGTTCGCTGGCTCCTCCCTCTCCCGTAGCCTGTCCAGGAGGCAGCCAGGGAGGTCCTCCGCGGCTCCACGGCGACCACAGCGAGCGCGCGGACTTCCGCCGGACAAGGTCGTTTTCTTCTCTTGCTGTTGATTAGAGATGAGAAGAGCACACATGCTTTGCAAAATTTGTGTGCTTAATTTGCTCATTTGTCTCCATATACTTTCTTCGTGAAGCATATGGACAAGGTAGCTAGTGTAGTTCGTGTAGGCTGCCACTCCCTCCGTCCCATAATATAAGAGTGTTTTTTACACCAGTGGGAGTAGTTTAGTTCTAGTAAGTACCTAGCTAGTTGTATTTATAATTATAATCCTTGAACTAATCTCTATTCTTGTTTCGTTGTTTATACAGAAATGAAGAGAAATAATACCAACTAGTTTAGTTTTCTAGTCAGTAGCTAGTTCTACTTATATTGTCTGTTTAAATTGGCAGTACCAAATTTTTAGTACAAAAATTGATATATTTAAAAAAAATCCAGAAACATTTCCGGAGTAGTAAGTGTTTGCAGTAGTAACCTGAGAAATTTAGAGCTTATTTGGGCAAATGGGTTATGAGATAATGGCTGTTTTCTAAATAGATTCAAAATTTGATATTTTGCAGAACATTCAGAAAATTTCTAGTAAATACTACTCCCTCCGTCCCAAAATTCTTGTCTTAGATTTGTCTAAATACGGATGTATCTAGTTACGTTTTAGTGTTAGATACATCCGTATCTAGACAAATCTAAGACAAGAATTTTGGGACGGAGGGAGTACATATTTCTATTAGTAATCTAGGAAAGTTTGAGCTTATTAGGACAAAATGATCAGAAGATAATGGCTACTCCTTTATCAAGACGGTTCCAAATTTTCGTTCGAAAAATGATATTTAAAAAGAACAAGTAAATACTATTCCCTCCGTCCCATAATATAAGAACATTTTCAAGCTAACATAGCCTGAAAAACGTTCTTATATTATGGGACAGAGGGATTATATGTTTCCAGTAGTAATCTTGGAAAATTTCAGCTTGTTTGGACAACAGAATTAGCAGATAATGTTTTCTCATCAGAAGGGCGTTTTAATTTTCTCGCCGTTAACTTTGAGTCCACTCTCCATTTTCTTCCTAAATTCGTATTTCCATCGAAGGATGTGGAATTTATTTGAACTGATAAAGAGATCAAAGATAATATAAATCAATATCAGTAACATTTTTTTTCTGTCACCTTCAGCCTATGGTAATCTTCCATATTGTGGATTTGCCAACGTTGATCCAATTCACATGGATGATCCTTTTTGCCCTACTAACGATGTGGGCTAGCATTGTTTTCAGATCCACAAGTGCATCAAGGTTAGTAGGAATTCTCTTTTCTGGATTGATTGAATCCATCTTGTCACAGTACAATACTAATGTGCTACTCTGTTTGGCCTCCAATTGAAGCCGTAGTTGTCAGCAAGAACTCCCCAAGTCTCTTTGGCATTCTATGTGTTGGGGTGCGTCCTGTTGGTATTGCCATAAGGATGGAGAGGGGGGGGGGGGGACAGTTTAGAGCTTTTGAGGTTGGAGGGAGGAATTTCGCAGGAGAGGGGCAGCCGCATTGTGCATTACTACTGGAAGATGCCACGGGCAGGTCTCACCTCACAGTCATGGATACGGAGTGGAGGTTGAGCTCTAGGCGTGTCAGAGGACTTCCATGGGCAGGTGATGTTTGCATGAAAGTTGCAGTTGCGCCGTGAGGTGGTGGATTGGCTCGATTCCTTCCTTCCAGCGAAGCCCCTCGCCTCAAGTAATTCCCACCTTCCCTGTTTATTTGATACATGAATTCATCTGGTACTAAGCACACCATATGATATGTCATAAACATGTTATGTTGAGTTTCCAGAACATAAACACTTGGCCATAAATATGTTACGTTCAGCAGTGTTTCCAGACATAGTTTACCACATCATAAAATATGCTAGACAATCGGCCAGCCTTGGTTCCTGGCAACTGGTGTCTGCGCTATAGTGAAGCACATTTGTTGTGCTAGTAGAACATAAAAAACTCAACTGTTGCAGTTATTAACAACATCATTCTCCCCCCAAAAAGAAATTTAGAAGATCGTAGGTAGGAGCAGGAGCTTGATGACAAGCTTGGCTCTAGTTTGTCAAGAGCCTATAGATAGGGCAAGGGGAAGAAATAGAAGGGTGGAATGAAAGAGCGTTCTGGCCCCACGAAAGTATAATACATAGCTGGGGTGGGTGGCATTTACAAACACAAATCATATTGGCTAGTACAATATTACAACGGTACATATTCCCAAGGTTTGACATGCAGCAATGGCCTTTTGGTTTATCTTTTTTTAGTAGGGGAAGGGTCAAGGAGGACCTAGGCTGCACTAGATATTAGAAGCTATAATACAACCGTATTTTACACAAGGACCCACAAGGAAAGTGAAATTACAAACGAGTCCTTGCATCTTATAGGAAAGACCCCAAATCACAGAACTAGATTGTAATTTGGTCCTGACTTGTAGGCTTTGACACATAACCAAACCTAGTGTCACCAGGGACAAAACCACTTGGAGCACTGGATCCGCCGCAGGACCACCGCCGACAGCTTGCTGGAGTCAGAGGATGTAGACGTGTGGCGGAGGCCGAACTCCCTCCCTGTAGGCTCTTCAGGCTAAGGGGAAGAAAAGGATGTAGAAGCTCCACACGGTCGTCATTCGACCAGCGGATGCATCAACAGGGCGTCGGAGGCCAGCCATCAACCACCAAAACTGAATCCTTTAGGACCAGGGGAGGAAAGCTTTGGTGGGCAGCGCACATACGCCACTGGGAATGAGCTCCAGGAACAAATTGGCTGCACAACCTGTCGGACGATCGATCATTTCCCCTCCACCTTCCCCCTTCCTCCACCATGGTGACCAAGAGAGAACATGACAAATAAACAAGCTCAAGATCGTGGTAGCCTTCGAGCAAATGAGTTAGAAATGAAGGATCCAGACTGTTGGATAATGAGCAACTAGTATTCACTGAGGGCCATAGGCCATTACATATACATGTGAGGTAAAGTGCAGGAAACCCCTTATACAATGGGGATGTACCGAAAAGGGACTATACACATCTAACACCCCCCCTCAAACTCATGGTGGATCAACAACACCGAGTTTGGAGAGAAGAAAACCATGCTGCGCTTGAGTCTGTGCCTTCGCGAAGAAGTCCGCCAACTTTAACTCAGAGGGCACATAGTGAAGAGCGAGAGTCTGATCCTACACAGCAGCACGCACAAAGTGGACATCCACACCGATGTGCTTGGTGAGCTCATGCTTCACCGGGTCACGCACAATACTGATAGCACCTGTACTGTCTGACAGTAAGGGAGTCGAGGTAGTAGCAGACACACCAAAATCCTCAAGTAACCACCGTAACCAGATCACCTCAGTCGTCAACATAGCCATGGCTCGCAACTCAGCCTCTGTACTTGAGCGAGAAACGACAGTCTGTTTCTTTGTCTTCCAGGCAATAAAAGAGCCACCAAGAAAGACACAGTAAGCAGACAGCGAGCGTCGATCAGAGGGATCACTAGCCCATGTAGCATCAGAGTAGGCCTGGAGCTCAAGAGAGCTGGAGCGGGGAAAGAAAAGGCGATGAGAGGTCGTGCCACGAAGATATCGGAGAACACGGAGGAGATGACTATAGTGGACAGAGGTGGGTGCTGAAACAAACTAACTCAGGATGTGAATAAGATAGGAGATGTCGGGACGCGTAACGGCAAGGTAGACAAGGCTGCCAACAAGGTGATGATAGCGAGTGGGATTAGAAAGAGGGTCACCGTCAGAAGGACGAAGCTGAACATTGAGCTCCATTGGAGTCACAACAGTGCGTCATCACCAAGAGCAGCACGAGCAAGAAGATCCTGAATATATTTTTCCTGGGAGATGTAGAAGCCATCAGAGGTCGAGGAGATCTCAATCCCAAGAAAATATTGAAGTGGACCAAGATCAGTCATGAGGAACTGGTCGCGAAGGTGTGCCTTAACAAAGGCAATGTAGTTAGAGTCGTCACCAGTGATGATCATGTCATCAACATAGAGAAGGAGAAGAGTCCGACCATGAGGAGATGTGTGAACAAACAACATGGGATCATGATCACTGGGCAAGAAACCAGCGGCAGTTACCACAGAGGCGAAGCGCTCGAACCAGGAGCGAGGGGCCTGTTTAAGACCATAGAGGGAGCGGCGAAGTCTACAGACCATACCATCAGGAGCATAGTACCCCGGTGGTGCCTGCATATAAACCTCCTCACGCAACTCGCCATTGAGAAAAGCGTTCTGGACATCAAGTTGAGAGATAGACCAATGACGAACAAAAGCCACAACAAGGAGAGTGCGAACAGTGGTCATGTGGGCCACAGGAGCGAATGTCTCATCATAATCGCGTCCCTGCTCCTGCTGAAAACCACGGGCCACAAGACGAGCTTTGTAGCGCTCAAGAGAACCATCGGAGCGAGTCTTAATCTTGTAGACCCACTTGCAGGTGATGGGACGAACACCGGAAGGGAGGGAAACCAGATCCCATGTGCCTGAGTGCTCAAGGGTAACAAGCTCTTCGGCCATCGCAAGCTGCCATTCAGGCCGAGTCATGGCAGTCCGATAGGAAGTGGGCTCAGCAATAACAGAGAGACCGTACTGCTCAGGAGAATAGCGATCAGGCGAGGGGCGAGGCCGAGCACGGAGGTTATGAACCGGGGGAGGCGTGAAGGGAGGTGCACCAGAGGTGGAAGGCGCGTCAGGGGAAGCATCCTCAGTACGAGGGCGGCGAGTATAGTGGAGAGGAAACGGTGAGAGAGGGCGACGGACTGGAGATGATGGTGGAGAGGTGGAGGAGGATGGTGAAGAGGGTGTCGGTGGTGAATGAGAATGAGTGAGGTGCCGGAGGAAGAGGTGAAACATGAGGCACATAGCAGGGTGTATCGGGAAGGAGAAGAAAAGAAATATCGTCCATAGAGAAGCTCGAGGAAGAAGGACGTGGGTAGTAAGAACAAGACTCGTCAAAAGTCACATCACGCGAGATGCGCAAGCAACGACCAACAGGATCCCAACAATGATAGCCCTTGTGCTCATCACTGTAGCCGAGGAAAACACACTCAACCGACTGAGCAGTCAGTTTGGTGCATTCTCGAGGGGCAAGAAGGACATATCACACACATCCAAACATACGAAGAGCTGAGTAGTCAGGAGAGCGACCAGTGAGACACTCCATAGGAATACCACCCTGCAGGGCAGTCGATGGCTGAATGTTGATGAGATAGGTGGATGCAGAAACAGCCTCAGCCCAAATATGGGGTGGAAGAGAAGCAGCAATCATCAGCGCATGAGCCGTCTCAAGCAGATGACGATGCTTACATTCTGCAACGCCATTCTCAGCATGAGCACCAGGACATGAGAACTGGGCAAGAGTACCCTGTTCCGCGAGAAAACCACGCAACAGCTGGGAGATATACTCTCCAGCGGAGTCAACACGAAAAGTACGAACAGGCGTGGAAAACTGGGTGTGAACCATGGCAGCAAATCGTTTGTATATAGAGAGAACCTTGCTACGAGATTTCATGAAGTAGAGCCAAGTGTAGCGAGAGAAATCATCAATAAACAAAACATCGTAGTGATTACCACCTTTCGAATCAAAGGGAGCAGGACCCCAGACATCAGAATGAACTAAGTCAAACGGACGCTGAGATACAGACTCACTGGTAGGATAAGGTAACTGGGTCTATTTGTTGAGTCTACAACCATCACAATGTAAAGAAACATCTCCAGATACAGACCCTAAGAGGCCGTGACGCACTAATGATGACAAGCGAGAGCCATAGATGTGAGCAAGGCGATGATGCCATTGCTGGAAGGACGCAGATGAAGAGGCAGCAAGAGCATGAGAGCTGGCAGAAGTGGTGGCAGCGAAAGGAACACAAAGCCAGTCAACCTCCCAAAGGCACTCACGGCGCCGGGGGCCAGCACCAACCAAAACCTTGGTGCACGATCCTGAATGGAGCAAGAGTCGGTATCAAGAATGACACGACAACAAGAATCAGTAAGTTGGGCAGCGGAAAAAAGATTCATGGTAAGGCGAGGAACATGAGATACACTAGGAACAGAAAAGGACGGAGTGGAAAGAATACCACGGCTAGCAACAGGAAGAGAGGTGCCATCGGCAGTAAGAACATTAATAGGGGAATCAAGAGGGCGAAGAGAAGACAACGCTGAAGAATCAGAGGACATATGAAAAGAAGCTCCAGAGTCCAGAACCCACGAAGATGTACCTGACGCTGTAGATGCCTGCGATGATGAAGTGGTGAAAGCAGGCGCAACAGCAACAGAGCCCGTCGATGAAGGACCGGGGGAAGCCAGAAGGCGCTTGAGCCGCACAATGTCCTGGTCAGTGAGTGACGGAGTCGATGACAACACAGGAGTCCCACTGGAAGAGGAGCGCCTCTGGTTTCGCTGCTTCTGGCGACAATCAGACTCTGGGTGACCTGGCCTGGAGCAGTAGTCACAGAAGGTGTCACGGCGCGACCGACCCTTCTCAACATAAGGAGGGCGACCCACCCCCCTGAAGGTGTGGGCAGGAGCGGTGGAGCAGTGGGACGAGCAGACGACACAGGAGCTCGGGCAGCTAACACAGAAGGAACCGCAAGCAACCCAGCAGAACGAAGGCGGGTCTCCTCAGCACGAAGCTCAGTAAGTACCTCCGAGATAGGAACACGACCACGAGCAAGCAAGTGAGCACGTCGAGGCTCAAACTCGGAGCGGAGGCGAGATAAGAACTCATGGACACGCTAAAACTCCAAGTCGGACCGCATAGTTTGACAGCAGCGGCGAGATCCACAAACAACTATCCGAAGAGAGTCAAGATGGCGCCAGATGGCAGAACTCTGTGTGTAGAACTCGTCCATAGATGAGTCACCCTGGTGAAGAGCGTGCTCCTGACGCACCACAAATAAGTAAAGAGCATCACCAGAGGGCTGATAGCGCTGACAGAGATAAGACCACATCGCTGCAACTCCGAAGCAAACTGGGGGAGGACACTCGCAGTGAGAACAGCAGCAACTCGGGCATCATCATTGCACCACTGAGTGTAAGCAGACAGATCCCCGGTAGACAGAAAGAGCATCTGAATAGGCAGATACCTGCTGGTCATAAGCATCAACTGCAGCATCATCGAGCTCCTTGGCTGCATCACGATCAGCCTGAGAAGCATCAGCAGCAAGGACCGGCGGCACCGGTGGGGTAGGAGCCACAGGAGCAACAGGGCATGGCAGACAGGGGACCTCACCAGAGAGAACACCCCACAGCAGAAGACCGCGCATATGGATACGCATGAAGCCCGCAAACTCAACATAGGTGCCATCAAAGATCAATGAGCACCGAGGAACAGCGGCATAGCCCGTAGAAGACATGAGGAGCTCTCCTCCTTTTCTTTTTTTGGTCAACAGCTACGAGAGACCTGATCTGTATCGGGCAGAGGCGCATGTGGGGATCGGCCCGAGAAGGATCACGAGGGGGAGCGGCCCGATCTGCAGGGGTCCGATCGGGAGCAGGCAGAGGCTCACGAGGCCAGCCCTGATCGAGTCACGCAGCAGGGTGGACAGGGGCAGCGGCGGCGGCGGCCGAACGAGGCAGACGGCGGCGGCGGCCGGACGAAGTGGATGGGCTAGCCGACGCAGCTAGAGGAGGCAGAAATGGGCAGCGGCAGGAGATCCAGAGAGGAACTGCCAGCCACGAGAGGAAACAGCCGGCGACGAGGAGAAACAGCCGGCGACGAGGGGATTAGGTTACAGGCACGCACGGAGTTGCATCGTACGGGAGAGATGCTAACCTAGTATCTGAACCATGTTGGATAATGAGCAACTAGTATTCACTGAGGGCCATAGGCCATTACATATACATGTGTGGTAAAGTGCAGGAAACCCTTTATACAATGGGGATGTACCGAAAAGGGACTATACACATCTAACACAGACGTGGTCCTTAGTCCTTACTTCGCAGGGAGGAGGAGCAGGTGCACACGGTCTTTGGATACAACTAATGGGTGATGGTCACGTGTGATTTATTCAACCGATTTCACAGGCGGAGCTCCCGGTAGGGCGAGGTTGGGCGCTCGCCCTACTTTTATTTTCTCCTATATGTTTTACCTATGTATACTTTTTGACCGAGCACTAATTTTTTTGAAGGAAAGTAGAAACCTGGTGAGAAAACTCGGGGTCTCCTGTGTCATTGGGCCGAACCCACCTTATTGGGCTGTAGCCGTACTCAGGTCACGTAGGAAGGAGCGGTGCTCGATCCTGTCCTCAAATCGCTCGATCCTGTCCAGAGGAGGTTCTTTCGTTAGTCATCGATCCTGTCCACGTTGCTTGAACCCTACCCATCGGCTAGCAAGAGCACGCGAGGTCGACAGCGAGGAGGAGCGGTGCGCAGGCCGGCGGCCAGCAGAAGTGGCGATGCAGCACGCAGCGGCAGCGGTGTGTTCACCGGCAAGCAATCGTTGGCCTCGGCGGGTGAGGTGCTGATGCTGTCGTTTTGCCGGTGCACAGAAAAGGAAAAGATGGATAGTAAGAGAAAAGGGCTAGCAAAGACAAATGGTTGAGTTTTTCTTTTTTGAAAATCTACAATGTAGTGATCTCAATGACATTCTCGTGTGACGAATTGCAGATTTAACAAGATAGCTTGAAGTAGTTGGCAGTCATAGTAGCTTTAATCAAGCACCCATGAAAGTGATAACGCTATGAGACAGTCTGCTCATCAAAAGGACAGGGCACTGCAGGGTCTTCTAGACACCATTAAAGCTTCATTATAGGCATGTTTTTAGGTTGTTTTTATTTTTTAAAAATGCACTTCATTGCATTTGGTTATTACGTTTAGGATTATATAAAAGTAATTGTGTGCATTTTAGTATGTATCAGTTATTTTGGTTTTGCATTAAATGTTTTTATGCTTCACAGGCCGCCCCACCACAATTTTTTTCCGTCCAACGCCACTGACCGATTTGGTTAGCGGCCTATTCGTAGGATTGGTGATGCATGAAAGTTCACTTATTTCTACCATTTTTTCCCATTGCTCTTTGAGCGGTATATGTGGCTTTTAATTTACTTTGTTGAACCTTGTTTGCAATAGAATAATTAATAATAGGTTGTGTGCATTATATTATAATAGTGGCCAAGGGCTTTCCCCTTCTTCTTGAAAAGGTAGCTTTCGATCTCATTCATGGAGACGTCAGCTTTGCAGTCTCCCACTGCATCTTGCTCCCACCAGTGGAGCGCCGTGAGCAGGAGGAGCATCGCCGTCATGCACTGGCCACCGCTCGCATGCGCTGGTGGCCTTCTCCTAGCTGGCATAGCGCCTCTGTTTTCAAGGCGTCGCCTAGGCGTCGCCTAGGCGACGCTTAGGCGTCAGAGCGCTCGCGAACGTCAAGGCGTCGCCGTCGCTTTAGTTTTTCGTCTAAGGCGTCCGCCTTGTACTGTTGAGGCGTCCAAGGCGTCGCCTAGGCGGATAAGGCGCCGCTTTGCTTGATTTTGGACGCCCTGGACATGCGCGGGCAGGCCGAGCGGGAACCAGCAGCTGGCGCGCGCCAGAACGAGGAATTGGCGGGAGGGAAGGGAAATTGGGCGGGAGAGAGGGGGTAAACAGAGGCAGGAGAGAGAGGGGAACACACCTGTGACTCCAAATCCAGGGGAAAAGAGAGAGGAGCTCTCTCCTCTCACGCCGCCGGCCCAGATCCGCTCCTCCTCCGCCAGCCTCCCCCTGTCCGGCCAAGCTCCTCCTCCGCCAGCCTCCCCCTGTCCGGCCAAGCTCCTCCTCCGCAGGCCACTCCCCTCTCCGGCCAAGACCCATCTCCGCCGGCCATCCCCCTCTCCGGCCAAGCTCCTCGGCCGCCGGCAGCCCTCTCCCAAGGTACGGCTCCTCTCTGCCTCTCTTTTCTGATGGTGCTGCTGCTTGTGCCTCACTGCTTTTGCCTGTAAGCTAGCCCTCTGTTTAGTATATGCATGTGTAGATGTGGTGCTGTGCCTCTTCCCTCTGCCCACTGCCCTCTATTATAGTAGTGTTAGCTGCAAGTTGTGATTAAAATAGATGCTGATTGTCCTTGTTAGCTGATTAGAATAGTAGGTTAGTGGATCTTCTTTATACTAGCTTATTATTAGAATAGTAGCTGTTTGTCCTCTGTGGCTCTGCCCTCTATGGCTGTATTATATTGTTAATTGTTTGCACTTTGCACTTTGCAGTCCCACAATGGCAGATTCAGGAGCTGATGGGGGTGGTGATGCTTATGATCCAATGAAAGATCCAGAACGCAGGCCACGGAGGTCAAATGATCCAGGCTGGAATTATGGGTATTGGTTGACACCTGGCAACATCAATAATGTTGTGTGCAATCTTTGTGGCAAGATAACTAAAGGAGGGATCAAGAGACACAAAGAGCATCTTGCTGGCACCGGTGGGGATGCAACGGGTTGTCCAAAGGCTACCACACAGCTTAGGAGGAGATGTTAGAATATTTGGAAAAGAACAGGAGAAACATAGGACAACCAGATGATGATGATGATGTAGTGGAGGTAGATGTAGCAGGGACAGTTCAAAGCTCCACTAATGAAGCAACAACTCAATGCTTCGCTACAAGGCCAAGTTCAGGGACAGCAGCCAAGAAGAACAAGAAAGCCTTTGCAGTAAAAATATCAGGCAAAAAGTGTCAATCTGTTGCTCTCAAGTCAATTGTTTCCATGCTTAGGAAGAAACCTGAGGATGTTGTCGATGAAAGACGCTCCGGTTGCTCTCAAAGCACCATGGAGTCCAGCACAAAAACACCGGAAGAGAGGCACTATGTGAGTATGCAGTGGGCATTGTTTTTCTATGAGTGTGGCATTCCTTTCAATGTTGCAAGCTCTAGGCAATTCCAGATTGCAATAGAAGCCTCTTGTCAATATGGCCCAGGTTACAAGCCTCCTTCTCCTCATGAGCTGCGAGAGCCATTGCTTAGGGATTGTGTCAAGGAAACAAAAAAGTTGAGGGTGAAGCACGAAGTAGCATGGAAGCAATATGGCTGCACACTAATGTCAGATGGCTGGTCCGATAAAAGGGGACGCCACTTGATCAACTTCCTTGTAAACAGCCCGGCGGGCACTTACTTCTTGGAGTCGGTTGATGCATCAAGTGAATGCCAAGATGCTCGGATGATAGCAGATTTGCTAGAGAAGAGAATCGAGGATGTCGGTAAAGAGTATGTTGTCCAAGTTGTCACCGACAATGGTGCTAACTACAAGGCAGCGGGTAAGATACTAATGGTGGCGTTCATATGGTGGTCGGGCAGTTGAGCTACAAAGGTTTGCAAAGCGTACTGTTAGTCTTTGTGCTTCATCATCCGGCTGTGAGAGGAATTGGAGCGCATTTGAACATGTGAGTAACTTCTTTGTGTTTATTTCATCAAGAGAAAGTTAGTTTCAGCAAGTAATCTCAGCAAGTTATTTATTCACTCTATTTGCTATTTGTAGATCCATACCAAGAAAAGGAACCGGTTACAACACCGACTCTTGAATGACAATGTTTTTGTTTCATACAACCGGAAGAACTTGGATAGGTTTCAAAAGAGGCGTGAGAAGATGGGTGGCAATAGCTATGACCCTCTAGTCATTGAGGATTTTGATTGGGGCAATGAGTGGGTTGACCCAACAATACCTCCACCCCAAGGTGCTCGAGGGTGTCCCGATGACATTTCATGGGAGCTTGTTGATGAGGCTGTTGGTGCAAGTTAAATCGCTGCAAGGTCGCAACTTTCCTAGAGCTAGCACCATGGCAAGGGGGTCCTCAAATGTTAATGTCCAGTACCAAAGACAGCGCAAAAGGGCTGCTCCGTCACCAACATTTCTTCATGAAGATGACGAAGAGGATGACCAAGAACAACAACCAAGTATCCCCAATGGAGAGGATGATGATTCAGACTTTCTTCAAGATGATGTTGATGTGACCGATGATGATGAAGATCCAACTAGTGCTGACCAAGATGGCGAAGACAACACAAATACTACCATCGATGAGTTCGATGATGGCTATTGAGAATTGAGTGTGGCCAGCCTTGCTTATGATCATGTGTTTGCCTGTTTGGAACCTAATTTATGTTGTGAACTTGTGAACCTAAATTATTGTGTTGTGGACTTAGTTTATGTAATATGTAATGCACTCATGTTTGTCATCTTGTTTTGCACTTGCTCTGTCATATACTCTGTTTTGCACTTGCTCTGTCATATACTCTGTTTTTTTACCAATGTTCATCTTTATGCAGATTTCTATTGTGGAAGGCAGAAATGGGAAACAAGATGGGAGGAATGGATGCTATGTGGGCTCAACAACCAGGAAATTCAAGGTATGAATCAGTTACATGTCCACTCATGGCTGCCATATTAGTACCCCTAGCGCCTAATAATAAGTGTCTAAGGCGTCGCCTCGCCTCGCGCTTTGAGCGCCTAGGCGTTGAGGCGCCCCCCCAGCGCCTTAAAGCGCCTGGACGCCTTGAAAACATAGCATAGCGCCACACACCCCTGTGGTAAACCCTAGACTTATGCACAGGACATACCCGCAGTCCTCTCCCATGCCTACTCTGACCGGCAGCGCCGGCGCTGAGGGAGGGGCATGATCGGAGTCGTCACAAACAACTCTCGACGGAGGGTGGCTGGAGAGAAAAGAGGAAGGTGAAACGAGAGCCGCTCAGCAGCCGTTCTGGTTTATCAAATTTACCCCAAAAATTATCTTCACTATCTATATACTAGTACAATTTCCTTGGTACTGAGTATACTATTGCTACGCAAACGTCTATGTATACATGTGCAGATCAGATTGACCCGTTGGTCCATCTGGGCACTCTGTGATGGATCATCTTCTCTGGAAGTTGAGCACCTTGATGGAGAGGCCGAAGGCGACAGCGAAGAAGATGGCGAACGCGGCGGTGACGATGGCGACGACACCCAGGAAGTCGTGGCGGAATCCGAAGAAGTTCTTGAGGAAGACGTTGATGGGCTCGCCGGTGTCTTGGAGTGGCTCCGTGAGGTCGCCGAACTGCGAGGCCACCAGCCCGTAGAGCGTCCACGACACCGGGCACACCCACGAGTACCACCTCCACCACACCGGCATTGTCGGCTGTGAGATGACGAAGCCCGAGAAGAGGTTCCACACGCCGTAGAAGAAGGAGGAGACGATGGAGGCGATGTTGTAGCTGGGGGTGAGCCCAACGGCGAGCATGCCGTAGTAGGTGAAGTAGAGCAGAGTGAAGTACATGAAGTAGAGGTACCAGCAGAACTTCTTGGCGTCCCACTGGAAGCCGATCATGGCGTAGACGATCACCCCGTACGCCAGCGACTGCACCAGCACGTAGGGGAGCTCCACCACCACCTGCCCGAATGCATACGGCAGCGCTGAGTACATCCCAGCTGCCCGCTCCCTGTAGAACACCGTACGCTCCACGGCCACCACAGGCTGCACCGACGAGGCATAGGAGATCCCCATGAAGAGCACCGCAGCGTACATGGACCCCATCGCATTGAACAGGTCCTGCGTCCTTGATGTCTTGCCCCCGAGCTGCCAGAATATGGTGCCGAACATGAGCGCCACCACGAGGGAGAAGAAGAAGCGGACCACCGTGTACTGAGGGTTCCTCCAGTAGGACAGGTGTTGTTTCCACAGGCACGCGGTGCATTGGGTGACGGAGCTTTGCGAGTACTGCGTCGGGAAGTACAGATCCTTGGAGCCAGCAGGGGCCCTGCTGATGTCCCTGATCAGGCTCTGGTTTCTCCTGCAAAATACATAGTACATCGTTGTTTGTCAGTTCATCAGGCCTTCTGTTCCTTCTTTGGCAAACATGCAAAATTAATGACTACTTACTGGTAGAGGTCTGAGTTCTTGTAGACTTCCGTGAAACTGACACCTAGTATATCTTCTTGTGCCTGTGAGGTCACTTCCAGCATCCAAGTTGCCGGATTGTACCCTGGTTTGATCTTGCTGACATGTTCGATTCCCTGATAAAATTAATATCAGCAAACTGTTACTATCAATCAAAGCCAAAAAACTACCTAGGAAATTAAGGAGGAAATTATGAAAGATTGGATGAGAAGGACGGCAAAGTTACCTCAAAGTATTGGATGAGATCGCACGACTGGTGCCCTAGAGGACCCACATATATCTCCTCCCCTCCTCTCTTCATCAGGAACAGCTTCAAGACCAAAAGAATGTCAGGATCGCGATAATTTTTTTGGAAACATGCATGAAAAGGAATTTTCTAGTATAAATAATTACCTCATCGAAGGCTTCAAAAATGTCGATGCTAGGCTGGTGGATGGTGCAAACAACCGTCCTCCCTGTGTCGACTGTGTTTCTCACCGTCCTCATGACAATAGCCGCGGCCCTGGCATCAAGGCCAGAGGTAGGCTCATCCATGAATATTATGGAGGGGTTAGCTACGAGCTCGACCGCGATCGTCAGCCTCTTCCTTTGCTCTGTCGACAGGCCGTTCACTCCGGGTAGTCCAACAAGGGCATCCCTCAGTGTATTCAGTTCCACCAGCTCCATCACTTGCTCTATGAACATCTGTGAAATATGATGAAATGGCATTGTTCAGATCAGAACAAGTGTAATGTATCCCTGGCCTGTGTGCCCCAGCTGAACAAGGACGCATATATATACCTTTCTTGTTTCCGACTCGACATCGGAAGGCAGGCGGAGCCATGCAGAGTAGACCAGGGACTCATACACCGTCACGTTTGGTGAGTGGATGTCATTCTGCTCACAGTAACCGGATATACGAGCGAAGGTCTCCTGCTTCTTCGGGTAGCCGGAGATTGAGATGTCACCTTCGATGTAGCCTCCAGTCTTCCTGCCAGCCAACACGTCCATCAACGTGGTCTTGCCTGCGCCGCTGACCCCCATCAGTGCTGTCAGGACTCCCGGCTTGAAACTGCCACTGACTCCCTTCAGCAGAAGCAGCCTATCTTCATCAACACCTTGTGCTTTCATTTCCTGTTATGCAACAAGATTTTGTAATGAAGTTAATTAGTACTAGTACTTCACATGATGGTTCTTATTTTTTGGAAACTGAAAGCTAATTTTGGCATTACCGCAGGCATGTCAACAGAGTATCTCATGTTGTTGAAGGCAACAGCAAGCGGTGCAAAAGGGAGGACCATTCCCTTCCTACCACTGTCGCCTGGGGCAGCAGAATTTCTCCTTGACCTCGAGTTGTTGATGTTCCCTACAAGATAAGTTTGTCCATTTAGATGACATGTTGCCATGATCATGTCCACGTCCAACCATTACTGCAACTGGCCTTACCTGCAGCTGCAGAGACAGAGCCAACAGGAGTTTCGCCGGTGATACTGGCATGCTTCTCCTTCAATGCATCCTCTGAAAGAATTTGCTGAGACTTCCCCAGCGCTGCATGTTATACAAGTAATGGTCTCAGATCAAGTGCTTGATCAAAATGTGCATTGCAAAATTCCATTATAGAAGCTTTGAATTACGTACGTTTAAGGTAGTTTAGAGCGAAGGTGAAGAGGATGTTGAACAGGACAACGTATCCCAGGAGTGCCCCAACGCCAATCCAGTACCATTTTGCCTCAGTGAACATGCCCCTGGACTTGAGCACATCTATTCCTAAGATATTGTTGGAGCCCTGGAGAACCTGCAAAATGGTTTTGACAGTCAGAACGACAATACTATGTTATGCCAATGACCAATACTGTTGTCACGGTGGAAATAACAGCTACATACCCGTTGCCATTTTTGTCCAAGGAACTCGTTTACGGCAATGGCGCTCATGGCGTACTGAAGCGGTGACACCCAGTAGCCCCAGATCCACCATTTCTTCACATCATCTGTCATGAACAAGCAAACGAAACCAGTGTCACTAATCTTCTCTCTGAAATTTACATTTCAACGACCAAGTGAAAAATGTTTTTCAGGGGCATTACGATGTGACAGGACAAATCCACTGAGCACCAGCATCACAAAAAGTGCAAAGGACGCCAGCGTATTTGCAACAACCATGGTCCGGCCCAGTGCTGCGATAAACCTGAACATTGCTGCAGCCATCTGGTTGACAAGCAACAGCAGCAAGTACTGCTTGAACAGCCTGCAAGAAAACAACAAGATAATTAATATGGGTACCTACTTGTCTGATGTTCTTTTTCTTCCTCCAGAACTAGGACAGCAAGACGTATGGTTTAACTGTTAGTCTGCCACAGTAAGAGGATATTTGACGCGTACCTTCCAACATCTGGGTCGAACCCAATGACATAGTAACCCAGGAATACTGTGATGGAGACCTCGACACAAGATATCGGTATCTTGAGAATCCAAGTTGGTATGGCGTAAGCCCATGCAGGGAAGAAGAGGTAATCTCTTTGCTTGAAGAAGACCGGCAGTTTTATGGTGGCCATAGCGAGCTCGGAGAAACCGTTGAACATGTGGGCAACTAGAGCAAAGAACAGAGCACCCATGAAGACAATGCCGTCGTTAACCTTATCATGGTGCATGTTTGTGCGCAGGAACAGTGTCATCACGATTGTTGTCATCACCAGAAGCTGCAGAGGTAGTGCCATCAATCAATCAATCAATCTCTTATAAGTATGAAGATATGCCTGAACTGAAATGGGAGGCTTTACCTGGAAAGCCCGGAAACGGTAGACAAACATATTCCTTTTCATGAGCAACCACTCCCTCTCGACGCATGCTCGCAGCAGCTCCATCTTGCTGGCACCGTACGGCTTGGTTGTCAGTGAAGCAGGGTGGCACTGGCTCCTGTCAAAAGGGCGAGACAGCTCCGCAGATAGACTTTGGCCAACATGAAATGCCTGGAATGCACGAGCAAACTCCTTGACTGGGACGTATTGGTATCTCCGGTCATTCCTCGCCCAGTATTGGGGCTGATCTTTTCTTGATGTCACCTGTAAGTTAATTTCGCTGGTGTCAGTAACCAAAATTGTGAAATGACCAGCATTACGAGGCTTGGAAATTAGTAAACTTTGACAAAGCATTTGAGCTGACTTACTTCTTGCAGAAAGTCGGCGACCCCCTTCCGGTCGGGACATTTGAAGCCCATGAGTTCGAAGAACTCAAGCACATGTTCACGTGGCCCTTGATACACAATGTGACCATCCGACAAGAGGATTATGTCATCAAACAAATTATAAGTTTCTGGTGCAGGTTGCAGCAAGGAAATGACAGTTGTGCCACCAAGGATGTTGGTGATTAGTCCAAGTGATTTCACTATCTGGTATGTGGTAGAGCTATCCAGGCCAGTGGAGATTTCATCCATGAACAGTGCTCTTTCCGCCCCGACCATCATCTCGCCTTCAGAAAATGTCAAGTAACCAAGGGTCAGCAAATGCTCAGATCTCATATTCTGCTATGATAACGAGATGAGATGTTCATGGAAATTTGTATAGTGTACAACAGGATAAGCATGAGAAGTATATGTTGTAGTTCCAAAGAAAATCTTGGCTATGAGATGTTCAAGAAATTTGGCATTTTTGCTCTACAAAATTCTCCAGAATTATGCAGCCATGACAATCAGACTGCCTAGGCCTTTTGCAATACCAGACGTACCAGTTGTGACACGTTTGCGTTGGCCCCCTGAGATTCCTCTCAGCATATCATCTCCGACCATGGTGTCAGCGCAAATGTCAAGGCCTAAAATCTGCAGGGTTCAGCATAATAGGTCAGTCAGAGCTTAGCACATTGAAGAACAAGATATTGTTGTTGGATTCAGTACCTTGAGGATGTAATCAGTGATGATATTTGTATCCTGACCGCCCACTGATATTGCCTTCATGTATACATCAAGATCTGGGTCTGGTTTGATATTTGCAGCCTTCTCCCTTCTTGATAGCTCAGTAAGCATGTCTATGACAAGTTCACCAAGTATTAGCACACAATTATAAAGTGAGAGAAGTAAATTGTCTCCCATAACGTGATTAATTTTGAGCTCACCGTATCTACTTCCAATCCCCTGGCATCTGGCTGAGAAGGCCAAGGTTTCCCGTACCGTCATCTCAGCGATGTGGAGGTCATGTTGGGATATGTAAGCTGCTGATCTCTGAGCCACAAACTCATTCATTCCATGGCCATTGTAAGTCACCTTTCCTGAAACCTGGTTTATTCGTATTGTATAACACAAGAGTAAGTTTCCTGGAACTTTACAACAAGATTGCTGTCACAGTCGAGTTGATTAATAAACAAGTAAGCTGTTTAACCTTTAGATCAGAGTCTAGTTTCCCTGCCAAAGCAAGAAGCAGTGTAGTCTTCCCTGATCCTGGTGGCCCTAGTAGTAACGTCATCCTGAATTTTGCATGAACACCGGACATCAGACCATCAAGCACAACTGAAATAAGCTGCTTAAGGACGGCACAAATACGGAAAAAATCGACGAGTGATGCAACACCGAAGAATGTTTCACAACAAAGAAAAGTCTACAACAACATAATACAGTGGTGATCATTTAACATACAATTTTTCACCTGAAAATATATATGATTTTGTGCTATCATGATTCCAGAACATATATATAATCTAACTGAAGTATTGGAGACTAGTCTGATCATCCTGGTGGGTGGTCGTGCAACGACAAGAAAAATAACGGTCCTCTCCAAAAGCTTTACCTCTTTGGCTTGATAATCCCGTTGACATCATGCAGGATATTGATGGGTATCTTCTTGTTGGGAACAATATGAAGAAGATTCGCTAATGACTGAAGGAGAAGGTGGGCACAAACAAAAAAAGGTCAGTCTTGAACAATATTCCTTAGAAGTCATGATAACATATAGTAGCTTCAGCGCTCCTGTCAGTACCTCTAGAACATTCAGAGTGGTGTTGATGAAGGTGGGCAAGCCTCTGTTCCCCACATGTGCGAGCGCCTCGATGTTGAGGTGCTCATATCGCACTTGGATCGTCGGAAAGTCGATTCCGACCCTGAAACAAATGAGCAGGGAAGAAATTCATCATCTGTTGTTGACATCCTTTGTGCTTAATTTCTAACTAAGCGTGATCGGGGCTTTGGATTGGCAAGAGGAGATCTATGAATTGTGAAAATGTTCAAATGTGTTGGCATATGTAGTATATTTTCATATGAATATTTCAAATGAAAATTCAAATATTTTGGATTGGGGGAAGTAGAGAGATTGTTGGCAAATAGGTGACAACAGCAAAGAGATAGATGCAAAGCAGAGCAGAGCAAAGCAAATACCTGTCTATCCTCTGCTTGAGCCTGCGCAGGAAGTGCTCGTGGTCCTCCTCGGCGACGCGCACGAGGCGGTCGAGCAAGCGCGTCCTCTCCTGGTACCCGAGGGCGGCGACGTCGATGAGCCCGAGCTCGACCCCGCTGCCGTCGTCCCCGACGACGAAGCCCTTGCGGACGCGGCTGTGCGTGGGCAGCCTCTCGAGCGCCGCCCACATGAGCGCCTCCTCATCGTCCTCGGAGCCCGCCCCGGCGGCGGAGGACGCCCGGGAGAAGACGTCGGCGCCGCGCTCCCGGTACGAGGAGCGAGAGCCTAGCCGGCGAGAGCCTAGCCGCAGGCTCGCCACCCCCCACGCCGCCTCCGCAGTGTCCATGGCCGGCCGGCTGACAGCCTCCCTCCCTCCCTCCCAGAAAGAAGGACGGATCAAGGTTCGGGGACAATGACTGTCGAGTCAAGTGTCCAGTAGCAACACGCTGTATGCCAGCTTTCTTGGCTTGCTGCTCAAAGGGGGAGTTGCCGGCGCGTAGATATAGGGGTTACTCGCTGGCCGTTACTGGGTGGGGTGGGGTGGGTTGGTGGAGGGAGCAGGCGGGGGTTTGAACGGCGGCAGCCAGGGTCAGGGGTGAGGAGGGGGCAGGTGGACTGGCGAGGAAAAATGGCGGGTAGCGCGTGCGCCCATGCGTGCATGGCCTACTCACCGTGGCGGGGGAAGACGGGGTAGGCGGGCGGGAGCTTCCGAACGCAATTGAATATGAACGGGAGTGTAGTGTGGAACACACCTTTGCCGTGCGGGGGGAGCGGGATCTGGTCATCCGACGGTGTTTGTTTACTCACTGCCAACCCCTGTTTTGTGGTGCCATAGGAGGGAACGGGAGGGGAGACTGAGTATATTCTTTCTTTGTAAAACAGAGGACCCGGGCGACCGAATCATGAGTTTCTCTCGCCAAGCAATCGCCCGCGCCATCGCCATCACTCGAGCATCAGCGCATGCAGCAGCACACACCAACCGCGCCAAGTAAGTCGTGTCAGATAATGGGCAAAAAAGATCCGGATTGTTGACCCCGTCGCACCACCCGGAAAAAATATTTCGTGAAGACCATGTGCAAAATGCACACCCCGTCCCGTGCGTATGTACCCGGCGTGGTCTGCCGCCACCTGTCCTTGCTCTGCATCCGACGGACGCCCACTCTGGCTTCCTCCCTCGGCTCTAGAGCACGTTCCAATTCACATCCAGTTAACCCGATTCACATACATATGGCCGGATTGGCTGATTAATCAATGATATGAATTGGGATGACACCGTTTTGGGATACTTATTTTTTTTAAAACATCAGTGCAGACGCAAGCGCTTATACATACGCCAACAGCGAGACTGCTAGTTTGGGGCGGGTGTGTGCTTAAACTACTTTTAGAAGACGTGTTGATTCTCAGTTTTTTTTTTATTCTGAGTTTTTTTCAATGGAATAAGCTCTTGCTCCTTAGGTATGCTGACCGGCCAGTGTGGACCTTGTATACACTCTCCGTTCCTTCTATAAGTTGATCAATTTTTGTGGGGTTGCTGCTCCTTTCTGGGAAAAATCCTGGAAAAGCTCAATCCCTCCCAGGTTCTTGTTTTTTCTTTGGTCGCCTTTCACAGTAAGATTTTTATCTAGAGACTGGCAGTGGCGAAGCCAGCGGGAAGAACATGTCGGGTCATTGTTAAATTTTGAATTATTTTCTAGTAATTTTAGCCTGTTTTTTCAAAAAGCTGTGGGTTCAGTTCACCCCACAGCTTATGTGTAGAATCGCCACTGTCTAAAAGACAACATGTTAATGACCTGACCTAACTTGCTTGTTCTGCAATGAGCTGGAATCTGGCCAGCAGAAATTCTTTGATTGCGTTGTTGCTAGCGAACTTTGGTGAGTCATTTCTAAAATTTTGAATTTTAGACCTCCGAGATCTATGATTGGTTTTTCTGAACGTTGGGCTCAAAATCCTAAACTGTTGTGATCAATATGGCTTGTGTCCCTTCTATCCGGAGCTTATGGAAATTGCACAATGATATTTGCTTTCAGGGCTTGGTTTGGAAAGATGTCAGACTGCTCCTGGGAAGAAAAAGCGTCCTGGTGCACTAGTGCAAAATCTTGCAGTGGCGGAGCTATGTTGAGGCCAGAAGAGGCTGCTGCCCTCCAGCCTTGGATAATTTCCTGCAGTAGCTATTCTGATTGATATGTAACGAAGTTAAGCATGTTTTGTCGCTTGTTCTGGCGACTTCCTATCCATAGGACTTATTTTGCTTAAGTTGTACTCTGAGGTTATCTCATGTTTGTAGTTTGGCTCAGCTATTTTGGCTCGGCCCGATTGCTGAGAATAGTTCTTAGGGCATTTCTAATCGATCACCTATAACCGTTTAGAGGAGTAAAAATTTAGTTTTTACTCCTCTAATTGGCACCTAACCGATCCCCAATCGGGGCTAGTGGAGGATAAATTATCCTCAACCGCGCCGCGTCTCTCTATATTTACTCCACCGCTTGGTGGTCGAGTAGATATCTCCTCTCCTCCTCTGCCTCCCCCACCCCACTCACGCGCCGCATCAACACCAGCGCCACCCCTCCCACCACCTGCCGGCCTTCGCTCGCCATCGCGGACGCTCCGTAGGCTCCGCCACGGTCCTTGACCACCCAGATTTGTGCCTTCTCGTCCCGTCGCCGGCACATAACCAGTAAATTTGTGGCCGCCGCCACCGGATTTGGCACTTTCGACCGCCGACGACCGCGCCTACCAGACCGCATAGCCCTGGCATCGCCTCCGCACCACATGCAGGTATTGACTCTGCCTCGAGCCGCTCGGATCTCTCCCGTCGGCAGTTCGCCGACAAAGACACGCCTGGCCGTCACCTGGGCTCGGCGCCGGCCCAGTGGCTCGTCGGCTCACCGTTGCTGGTATAAAGTGCGACGACGACTGCCCGCGATAGGTGGTGTGCCGATTTTCTACCACGCCAAAACATCCCGGATGGGTGTTCTTCAAGTGCAAAAAAGATGGGATATGTGCTCATCCTGATTCGGTTGTTCACCGGTCGCCGACGCAATTTTGTAGCTCATTGTTTGCTCAAATTTGTGTTTATGATGGATGCAAGTTTTGGTATTGGGTAGAAGATTACATCGATCTATTGATAGCATGAAATTTGATAGATGCTCATGCACTCATTGCTAGAATAGAGGCTAGAGATGAGACTAGATGCGAAGCAACATCGAAATCTTCGAAATCAAAGAAGAAAGAAATGTGCAAGCTCGAGAAGCCAGTAGAGAGAATCAAGAATGAAGACATAGAGAAGATATATCCAACTAGCGGGAGCAGTTATGAAAGTTGAATATCTTTTAAAGTGTCTAATTGTGGTTCTTATTTTCGTTGGTCTTGCTCTCGTAGCGAAGAATTGGTGAATTATGTACTTCAATGTATCGAAATGTCGTTGAATGAAATAAAGAAGCAAAGAAATGTGTTTTGTGGCTGAAAATAAAATGCAAATGATTTTCTTTACTCTGTTATATATAAGATATAGGTTAGGTCCGACGAAGTGGAGTATTAAAAAAAAAAATACTCCACTAAGGATTTACTCCATCGGATATTTCATTATTTTTATGGGATCGGTTAGAACTGCTCTTAGTCCGGTTGCCTTGTTTTAATAAAATGCGGCGGGGAGGAACCTCTTTTCTTTTGAAAAAAGAGAAATGGGATGGGTCTTCCTGGTATTGAATGAGGAAGATCGCTAGGCCATGGACAGCCGTTGCGGTCGCCGCTTGACAGCTAAACCAGATGGGATCACGTTGGTTGAGATGATAATGCATGCAGGTCCTGATCCGATGAACATGAGCGGTTGGATCCATGGCAAAAACAGATGTCGCAGGCGAGCCAACGGGTAATCTACAGAATGCCGAGTCAGGATAGGTGGCGGCGGATCGCGTCGGGTACGCACAGCAGCAGGCATGGAGACCGTCTCCATGGAAAAAGAAAAATCATGCATGAAAGGCTCCACGGCTCCATTGCCTTTCATGAGTTTTCATGAGATCGTGTGGAGACCGTCTTCATGGCTCCATATTCATCCATTCTTCATTCTTAGGTTGCATACTTGCATGTGAATTTATTTAGAGTACAACCATGAATCATTGATCGCCGTCTCTAGCCGGCGTTTCGATGAGCTTGATTACTTCAAAACTTGTCAGCATCATGATATTTGGGGTAAATTCGTATGACTAGTTTAATCGAAGACTATATCTGGCTTCTGTCCGAAGTATGCATCTTTTTACTGCCCCTAATTAAGGGGGCAGTTAAAAGGCAGCAACCATGGACCGAATCTAAGCCAATCTCACTAGTTACTAACTATGTATATGTGCATTAATGATGGACTAAAATGAAGTTAAAATCAAGGAGAGTTGAGATCTCCTTATAAAAAATTCTTTCTTTCACATGCTATTGAAGTTTGAAAAAAGAAGTGATACATGCGCGCTCCTTCCTGCAAACCTCCTCACTCGTGCGCGTGCGCGTGTTTCGTGAACGAGCCGAGCTCAGACTTAGTATCATGCATGTGCTTTATGTTTGCCTGTTAGATCGAATAATAAATTGGATCGTGGGCTATTGCCGACTCGGTCATGGGCCCAACCCCACGTCTCCCTACCCGATCGCATATATATTAGAGGCAGTGGGAACCCTAGCCATCAGATCAAATCGCATCTGCTCTACCTCCTCACGTATAATCCACCGCCTCCCCTTCACTGCTATTGCTTTCGGCGTTCCCATCACATCCACTGCGTACACGTGGCCTGTATGATAGATCAAACCATCAAAATCCCGTCCTTCGTGATCCTAGACCGGGAGAAGGGAGATTAGGTTTTTGGGAGTGTCTCAGACTCAGGCGCGACTGCTCGATGTGGTTCCACTACTTTGACTATGACCTCGACCTCTCCGACATCGCCATGGGTAAACACTCCGAAGTCGCTAAGAAGAAGGTTGCCGCCGCCGCTGCTACCACTGCCTTGGCTTTGATGTGGTCGACTAGAGGGTGTGATTTGTTCATTCTTCTTTTGTTTGTTCGTGCGTTAGCTACAATAGTTGTTTATATAGATATATCTGCTCGGGGAGGCGGCTCGAGAGGAGTTAAACCCTACCAAACACACGCTTGCATCGCTGACTAGGGGGAGAGGGGACTGCTCGGGCGAAAACCCTAGCCGCGGCCGCCCCCACCCCCGTCTTCTTCATCTTCTCTCCTACCGCCGCCGGATTATGCCGACAGGCAAAGTTTGCTTGGCCGGCGGCGGTGGTGGGGATGCCTTCTTGCGTTGAAATCCCTTGCGAGGGAGCACTTCGGTCGACGCGGCGACCCCGAACGACGCGGTTAGGCGGCGGAGCTTCGAAGCCAGGGCGGCGGCCCCGGTTGCTGGTTGTGGTGCTGCCGAGGTGGCTGTCTGGGCGGCGCTGGGGTAGACCTGCTGCGGCGATGAGGTCCTGCGATGGCGGCGCTGAGGCGCAACCTTGCATCGGGAGCGCGGCGGCGGTCTGGCATGGCGTGCACGAGGTTGTGGCGGCCTTCAGGGCCAGACCTCAAGTGGTGTGGGCACTCATCTCCTGCCACTCGCCAGTGGAGGAGATCGGGGCAGCTTGTTCCTATGGACTGGCAGTGTGGGGGCTGATGGCCTGGGATCAATAAAGGTGGAGGCCCTAGTATTCTTCCTAATGTCAATCCTCCTCGATCTGGCTGCCGACGACTTCCGGAATTCTTCGCCGGAGATCTAATTGGATTGGCGAAATGCCCCTAGATTTCTGGATTGGAGGTGACACTAATGCAGAACCAGGCTTTAGTGCCGGTTCGTAATGGCCTTTTGTGCCGGTTTGCCAACCGGCACTAAAGAGTGGGGACTAAAGGCCCTCCCGGCCGGGCGCTATCCGCCCGGGAGAGGCGGAGTGCAATGCGGACTGTCATTGCCTCCTCCAACCCGCATGGGATGATACCCAAATCAACGGATTCAGACTGGTCGAAGTTTGATCTGCTGCCCATGTCGGAGAAGGCCGGAAACCGCCGGAGGTGAGCTCGGGTGGCGGAGGAGAGCGGAGCGAAGTGGCTAGGGTTTTGCTCCGGCGAGCGGATAAGGACGAATATATGTGGGTCGGGTGGGCCAGCACGAATGGGTCCGACCTGGTGGGCATGCCCGGACGCTCCCATATCCGTCTCATATTTGGACCGAATATGAGAGGTGCCGGTCAGTCCGAACATTTGAGGCCCATTTAAGGCGTTCGTTTGGATAAAAAATCATGACCTGTTAGTGATCAGACGGCCCATCCGGACATTTAAGGAGGGTCTCGGACGCCCGGTTGTAGACGCGGTAAGGGCGACGCCGAGCTTTCTGCCGTAGCTATTCTGATTGATATTTAACGAAGTCAGGCATGTTTTGTCGCTTGTTCTGGCGACTTCCTACCCATAGGACTTATTTTGCTTAAGTTATACTGTGAGGTTATCTCATGTTTGTAGTTTGGCTCAGCTACTTTGGCTCGGCCCGAGTGCTGAGAACAGTTCTTAGTCAGGTTGCCTTGTTTTCAATAAAAGGCGGCAGGGGTGAACCCCTTTTCATCATAAAGAAAAAACAAAGAAAATAATTGGGATGAGTCTTCCTGGTATTGAATGAGGAAGATCGCTAGGCCCTGGTCAGTCGTTGCGGTCACCGCTTGACAGCCAAACCAGATGGGACCATGTTGGCTGGGATGATAACGCATGCAGGTCCTGATCCTGCTTGAATGGCTCCATGGCTCCATATTCATGAGTTTTCATGAGAACGTGTGGAGACCGGCTCCATATTCATCCATTCATTCTTAGGTTGCATGTGAATCTATCTAGAGGGTAGAACAATGACTTGGATAGGTTCTGGCCCTGCGTGTGCACTGGAACTAGCTTCTGCTGATTGTAACACTGATATGGTTTGAGTAATACAAGTTTTTCACCCGCAAAAATAAATAAATAAAATCAATCGATGATCGCCGTCTCTAGCCGGCCTTTGGATGAGCTTGGTTGCTTCCATGGATAGATCAATGTACCGTAAACTTATCAACATTGTGAGATTGGGGGTAAATTCATATGACTAGTTCAATCGAAGACTATTTCTGACGTGTGTAGTCCGAAGTAAGTATGCATCTTTTTACTGCCCCTAATTAAGGGGGCAGTTTAAATGCAACAACCATGGACTAAAATGAAGTTGAAATCAAGGAGAGTTGAGACCTCCTTATAGGAAATTCGCTTTCACATGCTATTGAAGTTTGAAAAGAGAAGTGATACATGCGCGCTCCTCCGTGCAAACCGCCTCGCTCGTGCGCGTGCTCGCGTTTCGTGAACGAGTCTAGCTCAGACATATGTCATGCATGCGCTTTATGTTTGCCTGTTAGAACGAATTATTAATTGGATCGTGGGCTGTTGCCTACTCGGTCTTAGGCCTAACCCCATGTCTCCATACCCGATTACATATACAGTATATTAGAGGTAGAGCCGTCAGATCAAATCTCATATGCTCTACCTTCTCGTGTATAATCCACCGTCTTTCCCTTCATTGTTGTTGCTTCCGGTGATCCCATCCCATCAACCGTGTGCACGCGGCCTGTACGAGAGATCAAGCCTTCAAAACCCTGTCCTTCGTGCTCCTAGACTGGGAGAAGGGCGATTAGGTTTTTGGGGAGTGTCTCAGGCGCGACTGCTTGATGTGGTTCCACTACTTCGACTATGTCCTCGACCTCTCCTACATCGCCATGGGTAAACACTCTGAAGTCGCCAAGAAGAAGGTTGCCGCTACCGCTGCTACCACCACCTAGAGGGTGTGATTTGTTCATTCTTCTTTTGTTTGTTCGTGTGTTAGCTATAATAGCTGTTCATATAGATATATCTGCTCGGGGAGGTGGCTCGAGAGGAGTTAGACCCTACTAAACAGACACACACATCGCTCACTTGGGGGTGGGTGCTCCGAAAAAAACCTAGCCGTCGATGCCCCCATCATCTCCATCCTCTCCCCCACAGTCACCGGAGGACGCACGCCAGCAGGGGATATCTTCTCGTGTTGAGATCCCTCGTGTGGGTAGCACTCCGGCCAGCACGTCGACTCCGAATGACACGGTTTAGGCGGGGGAGCTTCAGAGCCAGGGCGGTGCCCCCGGGTGTGGTGGTGGTGCTGATGAGGTGGCCGTGTGGGCGGCGCTGGGGTAGACCAGCTACGGCGGCAAGGTCCTGTGATGGCGGAGAGGAGGCGCAACCTCGCATCTGCAGCGTGGTGGCAGCCTGGCATGGTGTGCTCGAGGTTGTGGCGGTCTTCATGACCAGACCTCAGGCGTTGTGGGTACTCATCTCCTGCCACTCGATGGTGGAGGAGATCAAGGCAGCCTGTTCCTGTGGGCTGACGGCGTGGGGCTGATGTCCTGGGTCAATAAAGGTGGAGGCCCTAGTGTTCTTCTCGGGTCAAATCATCGATCTTCCTAATGTCAATCCTCCTCGATCTGGCCGCCGACAAGTTCTGGAATTCTTCATCGGAGGTCTAATTAGATTGGCGAAATGCCCCTGGATTTCTGGATCGGAGGGGATTCGGTCGTGCGTGTCCGCACAGCAGTTCGCGCGGCTTTAATAGGGCGCAACACGAAGCTGCGCTTTATGTCTGTACCGTGGGATATGTCTTCCTCTAGATTTCCCTGGTATGGACAGTGGCAGGGAATGTCATGGTGGCTGAGATTGGAGGACATGAAGAAGGGGCGGAGAGGTGTCTTGGATGCGATGAAGTTGCTTCATAGGCTGTTGTTCGGGCATGGCATGCGGGGCGGTGTTCCTGTCCATCTCCTACACATGATCTTGTGAGCCTGGTGTTTGGTGACCTGCAGTAGCGGCCTCGACAAGTGGGGGCGGCAACACCGGAGGACTTCATGTTGGTGGTACTCCTTGAGTATTGGGTCTCGATTCCCAGGATGAAAGCCCAAGGTTTGACATTCGCTGGTTGTACCTGGCAATGGCCTTGTCGAAGGCATTGTTTTGAGAACTCAAACTATGATCGGCCGCCGCCGACGCTTATGCACTGTTTCTTTGTTGGAGGCGTCACTTTTGAAGAACCTCGTATGTAGTCTGAATACTGTCTTTGATAGTGGTTTGTGTGCTGCTATCGTGAGTGATTAACCACTGTGGCGTTTTGTAGTTCCTTCTTCTTCTTTTTTCTTTTAGGCCGCTATGTGCATCCTCAAAGTCTAGATGAAATTTTATTGGTGCGAAGACTAGGCGTAATTAGTATCTTCGTGATAATATATATATTTTGTCGAAAAAATATCAGCTCTATGTGTAATACGTGCTCACATCTTAAGTAGTATGAGATTAGTATTGTAGCGCTGTCATCACGATTTATTAAATCAATCAAAAAATTGCTAATTTATCTAACATACACTATCAATTAACAAGATGCATACAATCGTCAATTACATCCGAGCGTAGTCGCTGTGGCCGTGCGTCGTTGATGACAAAAGCGACGCGTGGGCGTGCGCGCTCCTACGCCATGTACACCCGTCCATGAGCAGGATAGCTCATAGCTCTACTCATCATTCTCCATGGCTCCGTATCCATCCATTCTTGTTAGGTTGCATGTAAATTTCTACGCCAAGTAGAGCCGTACGTGAGCTAGACGATGGCCGTCTCCGGCAGGCGTTTTGGTGAGCTGTCTCGTTTTGATTGCTTCGATGGATGGATCGATGGATTGTCAACTCATCAGCATCGTGAGATTGATGGTAAATTTATCTGACTGGTTCAATCAAAGACTGTCTCTCGCGTGTGTCCTAAGTGTGCATCTTTTTACTGCCACTAATTAAGGGGGGCAGCTGAAATGCAGGAAGCCAGCAACCATGCATGGACCGAGTCTAAGCCAATCTCAGGAGTTACTTACTGACTATGTCTATGGAGTATGTTCGTGCATCAATGTAACAACCATGGACTGAAACGGGGTTAAAATCGAGGGAGGCTGACTATGTCTATGTGCATCCATGTACGCGCTTGTAAAGGAAGCCAGTTACTTAATTACATCATTACTTGGTGAATGCATTCAGGCATCAATGTCGCGTACGTAGGCTGGTAGGATCGGAAGGTGGCAGCTAGAAAACAAGCCCATACAATAGATATACTAATCGAATCAACCGCATGTAGCCATCAGTCAGGGGTTAGTGAACCGCTGCGAGGAAAAATGCCACTACGGAAAGGCGATAGGTTAGTGAACTGCCATGGGTTGTTGCCTTGTTGGGGAAAAAAGTTATGGACCCTGCGAGTCAGACTATCGGGTCTGGTTGCAGTATAGAGTTGTGCTCATGTCCTCTCCATAATTAGTTGATCAGGTTTGAGCGTTATATATGAACATAAAAACTTGCCTAAACCGTGTCCATTCGGGTCGGGTATCACACATACTTACATTCATGGATACAATTATCTTAATCCTGAATTCAAAGACAAGGTACCCGTCACCCCTAGAACATGCCGACCAGGTAGACAACGTCGACAACAAAAAATCAACCGGCGTGAAATTGCCTTGACCTTATTGAACCGCATATAGGTAAGCACTCGGTTTGTATAGCTAGAACACATCTTTATTGTAGATGTGTGATATGAAATACATTAATTACTTCTTATGAATATAATTTCTACAAAAGAAGACTCAAACCCAGAAAGTAGTCTTTGAAATGCTTAAAACTATCGAACAAATACAATCAGAATATTGTCATCATCTACGAAAAGCGCTACAACGAAATATGAAACATGGCTACCTAGTCTTGATTTACAAACACCTTCAAGGGTTTTTCCAGTTGTTTCATGACAGCTTCCCATCCTGCGTGTGTTGGGTGCATGTCATCCCAATAGAAAAATTTACTTGATTTATCGCACACAGTGTACAGAAGCTCCGCGGATGACTCATCTTGCTGTCCGCAGTAACCATTCGAATTCAAACTCTCGCAGCACGGCGATAGTTTGCGCTTGAATTGTTTAGACAAATCTGAGCCTTTACCTGCATTAATGCACATGAAATTTAAGACGTTCAGATAAAGTATTTCAAGTACACAATCAAACCCATCAAATTAGATTAAGATAATTATAAAATAATGAGACGCTTTTGAATGCATGTAGGTACATACCTGCCATATGATCCACAATATTAACAAAGGCGGTGTACACGTCGACGATGTAAACATTCTTCTTTGATGTCGTAACTTGTTTCAGATTATCGTTGTGGATGGATGCACCCAGGTTTCCAAAAATATCACACGTGGTGTAGTTGTTGGTTCGGGTGTGTGATGGCGTGCAACCGATAGGCTGCAAGTTATTGACAAGAACCTTTCTCACCCCAAGCTTCAACAATTGATCCACATTAGCTGCAATCTCTTTTGTCACCTTTCCAATATAAGCATTAATCTACATCGCATGCGTGGAATTATACGTTAGTAAGATGCACAAACAAATTAATTGTTCAAATTAGTGTATGCATATATACATTGTGTGTTGATATGATACTCACATCGTTGGGGCTAGTTAGACCAATGACGCCGGTGCTTGCATAGTCATTACCGGAGAAGGCCACAAGCGCTACAGAGCGACTCAGTTGATTCTCCGTGATGGTCCCGTCTTTGACCATCTTCCGAAAAGTGTTAACCTGCTTGGCGAGGGTGGGGACCCCGTGTGATGTACTGTCCAACACGCCTGCACCACCGGTAGCAAAGGTCATGCCGGATGGATCGCAGGTTTTCTCGGCCGTGCGGGCATGCGCCGGAGGGGCTTCCTCCAATCCCAGCATTGTTGCTGCAAGTTATCAATAAAACAACAAGTAGGGTTAATTGTGATGCACTATAGATTACAACATAACATGGGATTACCTTTTTAGGGTAATATAACATGCTAGTACTTACCGATGAAATCCGACTGGATTTTGTAGTTTGAGAAACGGCCGGACGGAGTGTTCGGCCGCGGAAACCCATCGGCATCGACGTAGTTGGAGCCGTAGGGGTAGGCCCATTGCCTCGACATCTCGGTGACGGGTTCGGTCAGAGGGAGGTTCCCGTTGTCGGCGAAGTCATCCCCGAAGACAAAGAAGGTGTAGCTCGACGCCTTCTTCTGATGGCCGCCGGTAGGCGCAGGACGGGCCTCCACGCCATTAGGATTCAGAACGAGGAGGAGGATGAGGACAAGGCCGAGGGCGGCCGGAAGAAGCTTCATCGATTCCGGCGGCGCTTTTGCGTTGCCGAGGCGGATCGTTCTACTACTACTGCTGGCCAACTCTTTCGCCAACGAAAAACCAGGAACTAACGTAAAGGGCTTGTCTGCGATGCTGGTACACCATGGCCTGGCTTCAATTTATATATGCTCGTACACCAGGACCAGGAAAGCAAGTCGAAGTCGGGCTTGCGGCCACGACCGGAGTCGGACACGGATTGACGGATACGAGTACGACTCATGGACGGTACGTCGTTCACTGGCCAAGCCCACCAGGCTCCTGCTGCTCCTGCTGCTCGTCTCGCGAGGCGTGCGCATCCTCTTCCCCTCCTCCGGCCACGACCTCCTCCACCCCGCCGTCAGCTCGTCGGCCGCGCTGCCGGTTGTCCTCGCTCCTCCCCCGGATGCCATGGGGTTCTCTCCGGTTTTGCTGTTAACCTCCGCCCCAGTTGGAGCCGTCGGCGCGTTACCTTCTGCTCTGTCTCTGAGCCTGCCTTTGTAGCAGCAGCTCAACGTTGGCGGTTGTCACCTTCTCAGTAACAGTTGCATAGGGGACGGCTCTTCAAAACCGCAGCTCATACTATATGCTCTAAGCCTCTAACTATATACTCCCTCCGTTCCAAATTACTCGTCGCTGAAATGGATGTATCTAGAACTAAAATACATCTAGATACATCCATACGTGCGACAGGTAATTTGGAACGGAGGAAGTAGAACATAAGTACTTAACCAGTCATACAAGAATAGAAAGATGCTCATGCATGCTCATAAGAAGCTGTATTTCTCATGAGGACTTACTGGTACTAATAAGCATAATTTTCCTCTTACAAAGTAGAACATAATTGTGGGGAACTGCCTTGAAATGGTGTCAAGTCAACAGGCTGAGTTCCTCTTACATTTCCTCATCTTCCATATATATGTTCGGGAAATGCTAGAATAAGTTCTGAGACTGAATAAGTAAGAAACTGAACATGTAGTGCATGAGAGGCTCTGCTAGTCTTCATTACTTCTGGGCTTCAACAGGACCTGATGCTGAGCTCCCTGATGAAGCGGACGAGCCGCTCCAACTCGGACGATGACGACCCCACCTCCGCGACATCCAGCCTCAACTGCTGCGCCATAGCTTGGGCCACCCCTCTGATCTCGCCGGACTCCATGGCCTCCCTCACCGTCCTCTCAACGACGCCTCTGTCGCAGACGTCCTTCATGTCCAGCCCTGTCCTCCACACGGCGCCCACGAAGCGGCTGTTGATCTGCTGGTCGGAGAAGAAGGGCCAACACACCATCGGCACGCCTTCTATGGCGCACTCCAGCGTCGAGTTCCATCCGGCGTGTGTCAGGAAGCAGCCCACCGCCCGGTGCCGCAGCACGTCCCGCTGAGGAGCCCACTCGACGACGCGTGCCTTGCTGCCCTCCACCGCCCCGACAGCTTCTCGGAGGAGCGCCGAGCTGGTCATCTGGACCATGTCCGGCCGGAGCGCCCAGAGGAAGGCGTACCCAGTAGCTACCAGGCCGGAGAGGAACTCGGTGAACTGCTCGTGTGTGATCACCGCGCGGCTCCCCAGGCTCACGTACACGACGGACCGGTCCTCATGGCTGTCCAGCCACGCCATGCACCCGTCGTCCTCTCTCCACAGGCTTGGGCTTGCGGCGAACCTCGACCTGGCATGCAGCGGGCCTATGGCGAACACGTTGCTTGTGCGCGACGCAATGTGGGCAAGCGCTGGCTGCTCCATGGACGCGGCGGTGTTGAGTATGAGCGCACATGCCTTGCTGGAACGAGCGGTGACCTCGGCGAGCTTGAGCATCCAGGGGTCTCCGTCGCCTTGTTCAGCGCAGTAGAGTCCCCGAGGAAGATCTCGGCGCCGGAGGAAACCCTCCATCCCTGGAACGCCGCACACCGGGTCGTCCGCAGGGAAGGGGCTCTCGCCGAGCTCGCCGAGCTTGGGCATGGACAGGAGCGCCAGGTAGCTGCAGGCGCTGTGCGTGGCAAAGGCGAGCGCGGGGATGCCGAGCTCCTCGGCAATGTCGATGGCGAACGGCATGGTGCCATCGGCGACAACGCATGTCACCGGCACGTCGGCGGACAAGAGCAGGGCACGGTACGCGGCGCTGCTGGTCGTGCACATGGACTCCAAGAGCTCCAAGAAGCTGCGAGGGTGGTCATCCGGGAGGCCGTCAGGGATAGAAAGCAAGCGTAGGCGATGTGGCAGAGGCACCTGGGCAAGGCGGCGGAGGTTGTGCTCGGTGTGGAGGAACGTGACTTGGACGCCGGCGTCGACGAGGGCGGTGGCGAAATGGAGCATGGGGTTGATGTGTCCCTGCCTTGGCCACGGGAACACGAGAACGTGCACCGCGGCATCCATCACTCCGGCAAATGGCAGATCGCCCAACTCGCAGATTTGATGGCAGCTCAGGCCGGCGTTGCTCAGAGTTCCATAGGCCTGATGAAGGAGGAAGAAACCATTGGCAATAAGAACACTCCAAATTAGAAGTGACCTCCAGTAGCATCTTTCCAGTTAGCTGTATTTGCCTTGGTACCACACAGACACACACGGTTGGTCCTACCTGGTACTATTTGAGGTACCGTGTGGTAGACACACTATTTGGACTATTTCCACCGACCGACCCGTGGGTGTACTGTACTGTGACTCTGTACATGTGATCGAAATTATTTTATCATCTTCTCCTTTATCATCGTTCTCAACAGATCCAGGTGACACCTAATTTATGCGTACCCACTCTTTGGCGTTCCAAGCACGTTTTGCAGTTAGCTATGTGGCCTTGGTGACAACCTCAGTCCTTATCCAGGTGGGATGGCAGCTTTGTGTTGGTTGCTATGGCTATAGCTAAAACCAGATTCAAATGCACTTCAGCGGCATAAATTGGGAGCATTAACCTTTAATATTATTATGCCAGTAACAAAATAAATGGTAAAGAAGCAAGAGCATGCATGCGAAGTAAAGTTATGGTTGTTCTTAGAGCTTCTAATTGCTTGCTAAGCTTCTGTAGTTCCAGGTGGAATAGATAAAAATAGACAATATGAGATTTCCTGGACTACTCCATGTTTATAACTGTAGCTAACATTGTTTGCAATCATCCCACAGTTCTTTGGAGATGAAACCAAATCATAATCAATATGCAACGTATGAACATCAGTACCCGAACTAACCTGATAATCCCTGAGAGCAACTAAAACAAATGACGGACCCTCATGGCGGCGACCTCCTGCTGCCTTCTTTGACAGCAGCATACTTCTAGACGCACTTAGATGGGCATGTACAGCATGACCTTGAAACAGCAGACTTCCAGCCTCTTGGAATCGGAGTGCCGTGAACATGACCCTGAAGGAAAATTCAGCAGGTTAAAAAGTTTAAAACCCTCACTGAAAATTCAGTGCAGTTTAATCGTGGGGCCCTACAAGATGTAAATGATACAGAAAGCCCAGGGGCACACCAGGCACAAAGGAAACTTAGAGAGCAGCCTCATTGAAGAAACCATTGAGAAAGAATATAGTTAGTGAATCCGCACATCGCTGAGGATGGCCGAAGAGAAGTTTCGGGTCATCACAATAACACATACAGGGCACCCAAAGCTTGGCCAGACTTGCAAGGTTTGAAGCAATGGCACCAAAGTTTTCTAACTCACCATCTCCTGAAGGAACATCTCGAGAAAGTAACTGTTAATAGCAGTAGAGATTCTTCGTAAATAGAAGAGGCTAGCTAATGAACTTTAGTATAAGGAGATTCAGAATAGAGATGCATCAGGTTCAAGCAATGTTTCCCTCAAAATACAAATATACTTTGTGGATTTGTAGAAGCTCTTTCGAAATTTTGGACAGAGTTTATAAATCTTCAAATACTCTTTGCACATGTGCTTCTTGAATAACGGTCCATTAATCTAAAAAAATACTTTGCAAAAGAAAATATTTCTGAGAATCATGGGAGCAGCTAACATTTGCAAACAATAAAAGGGAAAAATATTCTCATACTGAAAACCTCAGGGTCATCTTATAGTCATCTAATCAGCACACCAAAATCAACTGACTGAAGGGAGATTTGCCCTAGATATAGATCTTTAACATGTTGAGTACACAACCCAATTCGTCTGCCATTTAAACTCCCATGAATTGATGATGAGAAACCTGTCCTCCATCCTGGAAACCGCTGTTTCTCCTTCACATGAATGATGTACAAACTTGGTGACGAAGATTGGCAGCCCATGACAAAGCAGTTGAATTTCTGAGCAGGGACTCTAACTCTTGAGAGGGTGAGCACACATAAGCCACTACTAGAAATGCCATACGTCAGAGCTTCATCGGTGGAAACTGAGGAAGAACTAGGTTCTAGCTGTGCTATCATTGCCTCAAAGTCCTCGACCATTGGAATGCCATAATCATCAAGTTCAAACCGCTTTTCTGTCAATTTTTCGTACATTCGGTACTTTGCAGATAGTGTCCGAATGCAGGATTTCCTGACACATTCAACAAACATAAGTTGAAGCTCTTTAAAATTGTCAACCTCAGAGAACCATCTTACCCAACGATGAATTATTCCTGCAAACCAACTTATGATTAGCTCATCATCTTGCAAAACAAGGGCTGAAACATGTTTAGGGAAACCTTCAAGATTAGTTACACCATAGCGATTGAGGCACTTCTTGATATAACTAAGAGGCGCATAAATCTTAATGGCAGCATCATCAGGGCAGGTATACATTGATTCCTTATTCTTCAAGCTGGACAACAGTGCTTCTGTAGCAGCAGTTTCTGATGAGATATAATCATTAGCTTGCTTCTGAAAGTTGTTAAAAGCATCTCTGAGTTCCTGCGGAAGTGCTGGTTCAGCAATGTATTTTGACAGGAGCATCTCCTCATTAGCTTCATTTTTGGCATTGATGTCCTGCATCCATACCTTAAGTAAAGTTTTGAACCAATGATCTGTCTTCATGCCCTCTTTCCTAAATTGTGCAATGTGATCCAGCAACGGAGTACTAAGACCAAGTGACTTGATCTCAGACTCCTTTACCCTTCTCAAACCATATGCCAACCACTTCTTTCCTAACCTAAGATTCATAGCATCCCATATCTCTTGCTTCTGACAAGCAAATAAACGGACCTTCTCCTTCAGCTTATGAACAGTTTTCAGTGCAGCACTTTCTTTTGTTGCTGCCTTAACTACAGTGCCAGCAAACTGCAACCCCCGAGAGTCCTTTTTTACTGGCACAAGACACAATCCATCATCAACTTTCAGATAAAGCGATTTGCTTAAGTAATCAACAACTTCAGACTTTACAGTTTCTGCTATGTCTCTGGACCCCACAACTGCAACAAAAATCTCATCCATGTATCTGCAAGCATATAGTCTCACGTTTGGCTGGCCCTCTGTTTGATCTTCATTATTTAGATCCATGTCCTTCATTTGACTTCTAAACCAGAGACGCAACTTGGATCCCTGGTTGTCTGTAACATTTGTTGCCCCTGAATAAAGGCCTTCATATTTCATGCAAATCCTAAATACTTCATGGTCAAAACTGTCAAGATATATATTCATCAGGATGGGTGCAAGTACTCCTTCTTGAGGAACTCCATGGCCCTTGGGAAACCCTCCAAATACCAAATTGATCGCCTCGGCATCAAACATATCTTGCATGAATGCCACTAACTGGTCGTCAACAATCTTTTCCTGTACTTGTGAAATAAGCTTTAAGACCACATTACTATCTACCTCCTTGTACAAGGGGACAGTAAAGCACCAATCTGGAACCCCAATTTCAGTGGATATGAACCTTAGCGCCGAGTGATATCCTCGCCCACTCCGACAGCCATGTGATATCTTGGAGAACTGAGGTCTGTAAACAACCTCAAGCACCACCCTAACTGCTTCCTGGATAACTTTCAAGTTGAGCCGTGGAAGAACAATGCGCTCTCCTCCTTGCCTCTTTGCAGCAACAGAGAAAGAATTCGCTGTGATATCAAACTCGCCGCTCCTGAGCTGCTCCGCCAATGCGTTCAAACAAACATCGTCCCTCGCAGACGCCAGATCAACATTAGAATTCAGCCGGACAATGTCGTAAGCATCCTCCAACGTATCAGCACTGGCCACCACCTTACCCATGAGATCGTAAAACTTGCCGTTCAAATACTGCGCCTTGACCCTCTTTTTTATCCGGAGCTCGGCCAGCCTCTTCCGCTCCATCCGGGACAGGGGCTTCCGCTGCCTCTGAGCAGCAACTGTTGATTCCTCGGCCAGAGAGGCCAGACTCTTCGCCAGAGACACCGGTGGTTGCTGCGATTCGACGGCGCTCTCCGCTGCATCATCAGTTCCGTCCAGCAAGAAATGCGCCTTGTAACGCCGGAAGCACGCGGTGTAACGTCCTAGTTCAAAAACTAAAAAACGCAGCATTAGTGGCACAAATTTTTTATGTCGGAGCAGACGTCGTGATGATGGATAGGTCGCGCACCTTTCTGTGGTGGCCGGTGCCTGGAGATGTCCTGGAGGAGGCGGCCGCGGCCAGATGCCAGGAAGGACATGGAGTCAGCCGCCCTGGTCTAGCGGGGCATTCGGTCGAGCAGGTGGTGTGCACAGGAGGACCAGCGAACGGCAGAGGCAATGCGATGGGCGAAGTCCCCCGTCGGTGCTGGATGGGGCTCGATCACCGGCTCCGGATTCCGGACGCCTGGTCCCCCTCTAACACCGGCGGTAGATACCGCGGTGGTTGCGTAGCGCCACCCGGTCAGGTGGCTGACGGGCAGAGAGCGGCGAGGTGGTGACTGGTCCAGGCAGTCCGACGGCAGAGCGTCCAGCGTCCGATGGGCAGGGGCAATGGGAAGGCTGTGTAGCGGCAAAGGCCAGCGGCGCAAGATGGCGGTCCGTGCGGCGCGGGCGGCGGAGCAGCCGAGCAAGCACCGCGAAAAGGGGCGCGGAGACGGTGCAAAAGCCAGCCGACCCGCCGTCAGTTACCAAACTATCTGACGTTTTGAACTACAGTAGTGGTGAACCGCTCCTTTCACCGCCTGGTTTAATCCCAATTTTTATAAGGAAAAAAACCCTTGCATATTCAGAGAAGCATTACAAGAGATCAGTCCACCTATCAATCTTGCGTCTTCATGGAAAAAAAAGCAACAGATCAGTCCACAATCAGAAATGCAAACTCGACAGATAGCAGAAAATGTTCTTCTTCGTCGGTTCTCTGACCGAACATAGCGTCGTGGTCGAACTTTCAGGGAGAGGAAAATTTTCACCACACACTACACATTTAGTCAGAGGAAGAAATGGATTGAGATTCTCACCTGACTTTCGGCTGACTGACACGTGGACCAAAATCAGCTAGACCGAAGTCAAGGAAAACAACACGACACCAGTAAAGATTTTACAAAGATATACAAACATAGGTTGCGAAAATATACAAATGTAGGTAACACAGCAACGGTATCTCACATTGAAATGTCAAAAAAAGGGTAACACGGCAACGGTGTCTTACACAGACGATGCAGCACAAGGGGAGACAAAAACAAAAACAAAATGAGATATTTTTTGATATGTTCCATTATTTGTACGCTCGTCGATACAAATTTGACAACACGAGTAATTTCTTCCTTTTTGATGTCCGAGTACAACAACTTCCGTTGCACTTCTGCTAGGTTATATCTCTTTCTGTATCGACATAATGGTAGGGGACAGGCATCATACGTCAAAATCAGGTGTACAAGCTACCAATCGAACAACTGAGTAATCAAGCATGAGTTCTTCAATCCTTTCGTAATTCTGGCTGAAATTTCAGCTATCTTTTTGTGTATTGATGATGGGTCCTGAGGCTTTCTCCAGGTCCCTCCTGTTCATGTAAAACAAGGACTGTTTCGGCGAGAACGCTGATTTTATGCTGATTGGTGAAAACCCCGCGTATTCCTTGTCGGCCTTAGCCAGGCTGACCTCGAGAATGTACTTCACCAGTTCATGTTTCTGGACGAATGGTTGTGCCGCAAATTCCTCCACCGGCATCCACTGCATTTGAGAAGCGGAGCATCAACAGTGTTTACACAGAAGTACTAGTTGAGAAGATACTGAAGTAAACCAATAGAAGATGCCTCCTTTTCTGAGAGCGGCATTAAACAACATGATGCTCTGAATTACCTGAGCATCCTCGATTTCAGACTCTTGTTTAGTAATGTCGAAGGAAAGTGGCTTTAGGATGCACACAAAAAATAGATCTGATTTTTCAAAATAAGCTTTGTGGCTCTGCCTGCACATTGGTTACCCACATGAGAGAGACAACAGTTAGTTCACACTTCAAGCTAAACATATAGTTCTTGCCAAAAAAATAAAAGTAGAGTCATTGAAATAGATCAAAAGAAAAGAAGGTTTCACTATTTAATTTCCATTTAGCGTTTGCTCTGATACTACGTGTTCCATCTTTATTTTTGCCTAGATTATTCTTACTAGCAGAAGGTTATGGAGTTTCACGTCAGCAGATCTCAGTAACCTCCTTATATCATCTCAAGCACGTATTTTGCATGCTGTACCAGAAGGCAGCTAGGTGTCACATAAATATCTATTACCTGCCAAGTTGGTATCAGATTGACTTTTACAAAATTCATGATTGTACTATGGATCTTTAAGAAATGGGGGAACAAAAAACGGACAATTAGTTCCAGTTGTTACCTGAAGGCAAGTACCTCAACGAATTCTGCATCAACCTAATACATCATCCAGGAAGAAAAAGAAGAGTATGAGTAGCTATAGCAGTATTCTGTAAGGATCAGTTCACATATATGCTAATACATACCCCAGTCTCTTCTTTTACTTCTCTTACAACTCCAATGTTTATATCTTCCCCCTACATGTATCAAGATCTTTAAGATTATGATGAGAGAAGGTGGTAAAGAAAGATCTGTGAATAACATCTCTACATGTCCTGAGCAGAATTTTTTACTGGTTCAACAACTCCAGTTGGGAATTTCCATATACCAAGCCCCTTAAGTACACCGCTTTTTTCCTGGACAACCAATACCTGAAAAAAAATTGAGTCCTTGTGATGACACGAGATACATAATTTACCTATAAAGTCGATTTTAAAAGGCTAGAAAGATAGCCACACACATACATGATTATCTGAATCCTTTAAATAGTGCTTTCATATTTATTTGATACCTCTCTTTTGTCATTCATTACAAAAGCTCCAACGCCCACACGGTGAGTAGCATTTACAGGCAATGTATGAGGCGTATTCGGGAGCCAGTACGCAAGCATTAGGTAAGTTTCCTCTGCATGATGGTACCAGAATCCTTCCTAAATCAAAATGAAGCAAAAAGGGATTCAGAGCAAGTTTAAACAGCTTGCTGTATATAAATCTGGCTTGCTATTTTATATAATAAGATAAGGATACTCTCTTATTATTTCTTTGAAAAGGGAAAAAGAAAAGACTGTTTAGACAGAGTTATAAATTAACACCTACTGATATCAAAACCTAGAACAATTGTTATCTCCAACTAAGAAGTACATGATTCTACCAAGTATTCCAATGCAAGAATAAGTTTAGCAACAAGTTAAATCGATAATACAAAGTCATGAACTAGTTTCGCTACCAAAGAAACATGAAATATGTGAGTTTAGTTACCTCTACTGCTGACTGAATAAGGTTGGCAAGGCTGATTGGCAATTTTATCCAGACACCTCTTATTCCCTACAATGAAAACAAGTAGAATCAATGGAAAGATCAGACAAAAAAATAGTAAGCAACTGGGTGCAGCTGTGCATTCTAAGTTCTAACACTGTTTCCTTGACGTAGCCATGATTAATTTTTTTTTTTTATTAATATCCACATACACTAATCTTTGCCTATCGATGGCCTGTCTTGGGTACCATTGCTGATCCGTTAATCAAAATACAAATTGAATGAGTCAATGTTTCTAAGGAAAAAAACTTCTCCCCTTGTTGAAATAATCTGATCTTAACCTTCCTAGTGAACATGGCTACGTCAAGGAAAAAAGCTTGTTGAAATAAGCTGTGCATTATGCAGCTGAAAATACTTTAACATTAGTGATAACTTATAAAGACATTTTGCAAGCACATTTGCACATCGAATACCTTGTAGGATAATTTACGGTATTTGTGCTGCGCGGCACATATACGCATGTGTTTTATCGGATGATGGAATTGTTAACAAGTCATCTTACTAAAAAATCCTATGTACTTGAGGTATACACATGGCTGATGAACCTACCTGCTCCCTCCATTTTGACAATAAAGATTTCAAGGAAGCTGAAAAGGCTTGTGGATCCATCGGGCTCGTCATCTCAATAATGATACCTCCATGTTTGTCATACACGAACGGCAGCAGATCCACATCCCCTCCATTCTTGGTCATTGCCGATTCGGCGTCCACCGTTGTCGAATATATGGAAGCCGACATAGTTCTGCTCCCCACTCCACTTCTCTGTCTTCCACCCGCACCTACCAGATTTGAGCAAGCAAATGTATGGACTGTCATTACGTAGATTACACATTTATAGCATTAAAAATAAGCAGAACTGCACCAGGATATGCGGTGTGAACAATGATGATGTTACAAATTTCAGCTCTGTGCTCCAGAACTGTAGAATGACCAGTTAACTAACAAAAGGGGAAGTGGTATAGCAGGAGTCGTGGTGCCACTCATGATTAACTGAAAAAGTATCCGATGGAAACCACAGTATTATAGTGAAAACTCCGTGGAAATTATGCCGAAAAGTCTTTATAAAACTGGGTCCATCACCATCCCCTTTCTTTCCCTGTCACGGCCATCTCGTTTACTGCTTTCATACATGGTCGTTTCTTTGGCCTACGTTCACGATCCGGTCTCCCAGCATCTGGGAGTGGGACGCTCCACGTTTGCCCACCCCTACCACACACCTATTTCACTGGCTGCAGTTTTTACCGGATCGCCAGGAACATCCCACGCGACAGGCGAGCGCCGCTAGAATGAGAAAAATCCAAGAGAGCACACCGGCATGATCGATCCTAGATCGATCCACACGGGCGCATCTATTAACAGCTAAGCGCGCGACGACCGGCCGGGGCGAGCTAGCACGTTCTGGGGTCGGTGGTGGATCGAGCGAGCGGGGCAGAGTAGCGGAGAACGCACCTCCGGGTCCGAGGAAGAGCGCGCCGCGGCGGGGGCGAGGCGGCGCGGAGCAGACGGATCGCGCGGCCGGCGCGGCGGAGTGGGCTAGGCTGCGGCGGCGGCGGAGGAGGCGGAGCAGAGGCGCCCGCGTGGGGAGGGAGATGGAGAGCGAGGGGGCGGCCATCTGACGCAGCGCACCCCTGCTCTCCTTTTATTACTGCGGGGACCCGAGCGCCACCGATGCTCGCTGCTCGCCTAGCTGACTAGTTGTGCAGGGCCGAGGTGGGATGGGACGGGGACGCGGTGCGTTAGGGCATCTCCAACAGTTGTAAGATAGGTGTTGGTAAATTTGCCACCTAGGACATAGTGATGATGTGGCATGTATTAATTGTGGAGAGAGAGCAGAGTTGTATGTAGATTAACCAACAACCTTTGCACAAGCTCCAAGGTGAAATAGAGAAGAACTACATTTATTGTCCACCATCTATCGGATAAACTTACATACAACCCATTGGAAAGTTGTATGATAGATTGTTGGTTGATGACATGGACATTTTACCAACAAGACTAACATACAACCTGTTGGAGATGCCCTTAACGTTGGCGAGCCAGGCGGCGAGGTGGCGCGTGGCGTCGGCACACGGTGCGGCCTTGTGGTGCGGCCGGGACGGGACGGGTTCTGGCCCCGCTGCTTTTCACTTGCGTCGGCTTGTTGGGTGGGAACGGCCGAGCAGGCGGCGGGCGGAATGGATTGCGGCGATGGGGGTTTGGCCGGATTCGCTCCGAGAGCGAGAGCTGTCGCGCTCCGGCAGGGGTGGGCGTGGATTTGAAGTGGCCGCGGCGGCGTTTCCAGGTGGAGGTGGGTTCCACTTTTTGAGTGAAAATGCGTCATTCAACTGTTTACAACTCTGCAATTGCCATTTGCATGTGTGCATACTTGGCTCGGTTCAGCTTGAATGATCAAAAACAGACCAAAAAAATCTGCATGTTGTTTGGTTGTCTGTTTTGCATCAGTGGTCATTTTAGGGCCGGCTGTTTGGTTGCCCGCATATATGCTTCAGGGTTGAGCAGATGCAAACCACGGCTGTTTGGTTGTGTGCGTATTTGTTCTGCTCATCCCTTTCAAATGTGATGGCCTTACCACCGCATTAGCAGCACAAAACAGTAGGCACAACATAAGAACAACACTATCTAATTAACAGCACATGACAAATAAACAAACAATACACAAGAGGTAAACAGCAAATAAACAGTGCATACTAGTAGTAGGGGATACGTTTTAAGACAGTTGGGGCATGGCTTCACACCAGGGTGTTGACCCCTGGGCAAAATATGGACAGCTTACAGCAGAAGTTCAGACCATCACCACTAAAAGTTCATACTAACAGGCGATCTAGAGGGCGAGACTGATGTTGCTGATGCAGTTGTGCCTGATGCAGCGGACCCTGCACATGATGGAGCTATTCTGGTTGTAGATCTACACTTTCATGCCAAGGTCGAAGATCCACAGTTCGAGGAGGTCGACGGGGATGGTCCTGTGGCGGCTGCAGAAGTACTGCCAGCCCCAACCAAGGACCATTTGTCCCTCAAAGTTCTGGACCTGAACCTAGAATTCGCACCACTTGTTCGCCGGCAGCCTGACAACGCGAGGAGTCTTAAGCACCAACCGCTGCTTCATCACCTCCTTGAACTTAGGAGGGATGATGAGCATGGTCATATCCTCCATGTCCTTGATCTGCACTTAGAAGCGTAGCGGCTCTTGTGTCACTTCTTCGTGGCCGGTTCTCGGACTGCGCCCAGCGGCTGGCTCATGGCAGTGGTCCTGCCAGGGAGATTCACCCTCTTCAGCAGCCGGTTTGTCGGGATTAGGTCTTTGGTGTCCTCGGCGCCAGCCACGACCTGCGCTCCTTCACCGGCTATGTCCAACTCCGTCTTCACGGTCTTGTCGGGTAAGCCAACATGTGTGAGTAACAGAGCATGATCAGATAATTGCATGATCATTGGCAACTGCATCTCATGATTGGCAGTATCAAACAATCAGTACTGTGATCTGAACATAGCACTGCCCAAGTGCAACCGCCACTAATCAGTGGTAGTTGCCAATCATCAGTGCTATGATTTAAACATAGCACTGCATGTTTCGAAACTGCCACTCATCAGTGCCACTTCCACATTTGGCGGCATGCAGAAGTGTTATGTTTAGAAGCGCCGAAAATGGCATCAACTTTGGCAACATTCAGATTGTTCCTAGTACCTATAAGAGCAAACACATTGGTCCTACAACATATATGAGCATGCACATTTGTCCTACCTACACTAATTGCCATGCATGTACTACAATCATTTGTTCTACACAGATGAAGGCGCTTTATATTTCAAAAATGAGCACGTAAAACAGCGTACTAAGGCGATTCACCGAGCACTTTGACACAACTTTGTAGATGACACTAATACGTCTCCAACGTATCTATTTTTTTATTGTTCCATGTTGTTATATTATCATTCTTGGATATTTTACAATCATTTTATATCATTTTTTGGTACTAACCTATTGACATAGTGCCCAGTGCCAGTTGTTGTTTTCTGCTTGTTTTTTACATCACAGGAAATCAATATCAAACGGAGTCCAAACGCAGTGAAACTTTTTTTTTTGGTTTTTTTGGACCAGAAGACATCCAGTGGGCCGAAGAAGTGCCGGAGAGGGAGCCCGAGGGGGGCACAAAACACCAGGGCACGCCTGGGCCCCCAGGCACGCCCAGGTGGGTCGTGCCCACCTCAGTGGCCTCCCGCACCGCCTCTTTGCTCTATAAATACCCCAATATTCCAGAAACCCTAAGGGAGTTGACGAAAATCAATTCCAGCCGCTTTTTGTTTGCCATGCGCTTTTTGTTTGTATGCGCAATCCCTTAGTGCAAAAGAACGTCACATTATATTTCCCCTTATGATAGCAATATTTATTATGCAGTCGGTCGCTTTTATTCTTTGCCATCACAAGTTCGTACAACGCTCAATTTCTCTTACACTAAATGATCTAACACTTTTAGAAGCAATTTTTATTGCCTTATTGCATCAATGACAACTTACTTGAATGATCTTACTCAATTCTTAGGTAGGTATGGTGGACTCTTGAAAATAAGATTTGGGTTTAAGGGTTTTTGGATGCACAAATAGTATCTCTACTTGGTGCGGAATTTTTGGCTAGCAAAGATGGGGGCAAGCGCCACATGTTGAAGGATATATGACAATATAACTTCTGTGTGAATATGAACAAATATAAATCATTACGTTGTCTTCCTTGTCCAACGTCAACAATTTTGGCATATAATATTTTGATGGGGGCTCACAATCACAAAAGATTTTCAAGATAGTGTATTTGCATGTGAATCTTCTCTTCCCTTGTTAATTCTTTCATGAATTGCATCATTGACCAATGCTATGTTTGTCAATCTCCAATAAAATTTTCTACTTATACTTTTCCTTATGTGGTGTCGTTACTTATCATAAGATTAGCATATGATCTTTTTCATTTATTTCCTTTCTTTTTATTGAAACAAGAAAGTAAAGAAAGCAAAACTCAAACTAAACTTTATTATATATCTTGCATATGATTACAAGGATAGATCACTAAGCAAACTTCCAAAAGAAAGGATCGAACTAAACTTTTATTCATCTAAAGAAAAAGATAACTATGGATCGAACTAAGGTAAAAAAGGCAAAATATAGTGGAGGTGTAATGACCCACAAGTATAGGGGATCTATCGTAGTCCTTTCGATAAGTAAGAGTGTCGAACCCAACGAGGAGCAGAAGGAAATGACAAGCAGTTTTCAGTAAGGTATTCTCTGCAAGCACTGATATTATCGATAACAGATAGTTTTGTGATAAGATAGTTCGTAACAGGTAACGAGTAACAAAAGTAACAAGGTGCGGCAAGGTGGCCAAATCCTTTTTGTAGCAAAGGACAAGCCTGGACAAACTCTTATATAAAGCAAAGCGCTCCCGAGGACACATGGAAATTATTGTCAAGCTACACTACAAAAAATACACTTCTGTGATGATACGTGTTTGTCACAGTAGGTTGCATTTTTCTTCATGCATGTACATCCATGACGATTTTATGACAGAATCAAGATAGTCATATCTGTGCTGTCGTAGAAGTGTTCCATGACATTACCAAAATTATCATCACGGAAGTGTCCACTTCCATGACGATAAATCGCGCATCACAGAAGTGCTTTCGTCAAGGGTGAGCGACACGTGGCATCCACCATAACGGAACGCCGTTAAGCTATCGGGTCCGGTTTTGGATCCGATAACCCGTTAACAGCCTGGACCAATGGGGATTTTCCACGTGTAAAATCATCATTGGTCGGAGGAAACACGTGTTGCCTCACCGTTGGGACAGATGTCATCCACTCATTGGACAGGAGGCGCCTATGATAGGTCGACACGTGGCATGGCCCAACAGTGGTGTGACGCCCCCGATTCAATCATACACTAATCGTACACGCAAATGTGTACGATCAAGATCAGGGACTCACGGGAAGATATCACAACACAACTTTAGACACAAATTAAAATAATACAAGCTTTATATTACAAGCCAGGGGCCTCGAGGGCTCGAATACACAAGAGGAAGCAACCATATCTGAGCACAGACATAAGTTAGACAAGTTTGCCTTAAGAAGGCTAGCACAAAAGCATCTACGATCGAAAAGGCAAGGCCTCCTGCCTGGGAGCCTCCTAACTACTCCTGGTCGTCAGCGGTCTCCACGTAGTAGTAGGCACCGGCGGTGGCATCTGGCTCCTGGGCTTCGACATCTGGTTGCATCAACCGGAAAGAAAAAAAGCAAGGGGGAAAAGGGGGAGCAAAGCAACCGTTAGTACTCATCCAAAGTACTCGCAAGCAAGGATCTACACTACATATGCAACATTATCAAATGAAGGCTGTATATGTGGACTGGGCTACAGAAATGCCAGAATAGAGAGAAGGCCTAGTCCTATCGAAGACTAGCATCTTTCGAAACCACCATCTTGCAACAGCAAACAGAGGAGTAGAGTAGCATAAAGTAAAGTAGTAGTAGTGTTATCAACCTCGGCCAGAGATCCTTTCTCGACTCCCTGCGAGAAAGAAATCCTAGAGCCATATATACTATCCATTTCTCATCACAATCCAATTCTCATCACATGTATCCAGTTCTAGTTGTATCGATCGGGATACAACTCCAAGTGTCCGTTACCGTAGGACAGGCTATCGATAGATGTTTTCTTCCCTGCAGGGGTGCACCAACTTACCCACCACGCTCGATTAACTCCGGCCGGACACACTTTCCTGGGTCATGCCCGACCTCGGCCAAACAATACGCCGCAACCCGACCTAGGCTTAATAGAGAGGTCAGCACGTCGGACTAAACCTATGCCCCCAGGGGTCATGGGCCATCTCCCCGGGAACTCCATCACGTTGCATGGGTGGGCGGTGAGCAGACCTAGCTACATCCTTCAAAAAGGCAGGTGCTTACGCAGTCCAACCCGACGCGCCGCTCAGTCGCTGACGTCTATTAAGCTTCGACTGATGTATATGACGCAGAACGCCCATTATGCCCACGTGATGGTTAGTGCTATCAGGCCAGAGGCCCCCTCGGATCAAATATCCAAATCATAGTGGATTAGGAACGCGCAGTAACAAGTAGAGACTCACGAAAGAGGTGACCCCGTTGCCCCGTCTCGAGGACTTGCGGCAAGGGCTAAGAATGCCCGGCCACGCCTCGTAATTATCTCGCGGGCACCTTCCAGGTCAACCCGACTCCACATCACTCGCAATTATGCTCGCGCGGGTACCCCTCAGGGTCAACCCGTCTTTAGTAACAAGGTTCAGTGTAAAGTCATAGTAATCATAGTAATTGTGTGTCTAAACATCAAGGGAAAAACCCGAGGAATCACCCCCAGTGAATTCCACTCGATGTAATCATCAAGGTGAACGTAAGAGGGACCACCCTCGAGGTTCACACTTGAGGGGTTGCACGACAGAGTCGTATCGGAAGTGGTTAAAGAGGAAATCACCCTCGATGACCACGACCGAATAGCTACACTACAGGTGAGGGAGTCCTGGACTAGGGGGTGTCCGGACAGCCGGACTATCATCATCGGCCGGACTCCAAGACTATGAAGATACAAGAATGAAGACTTCGTCCCGTGTCCGGATGGGACTTTCCTTGGCGTGGAAGGCAAGCTTGGCGATACGGATATGTAGATCTCCTACCATTGTAACCGACTCTGTGTAACCCTAGCCCTCTCCAGTGTCTATATAAACCGGAGGGTTTTAGTCCGTAGGACACAACCATTACAACAATCATACCATAGGCTAGCTTCTAGGGTTTAGCCTCCTTGATCTCGTGGTAGATCCACTCTTGTACTACCCATATCATCAATATCAATCAAGCAGGAGTAGGGTTTTACCTCCATCGAGAGGGCCCGAACACAGGTAAAACATCGTGTCCCTTGTCTCCTGTTACCATCCGCCTAGACGCACAGTTCGGGACCCCTACCGAGATCCGCGGTTTTGACACCGACATTGGTGCTTTCATTGAGAGTTCCTCGTGCGCCGCCACCGTAGGAAGGATGCCTCTTCCGCCTTCATAGACGGTATCTTTGCCAAAGGAGCCTTGGCCGCCGCCAAACTATCCGCTGGGTGGTTTCTCATGACCACTGTTCGCCACCGCTTCGACGATGACCTCTCGGGTAATCAAAAGCAATCCTCACATCAACTCGAATTTCGCGAGCATTTGGATCCAACAGAGCTCTCGTCGTAGAATGAACTCTTGGATCGCGATCGCCGCATCGGGAGTCGCTACGGACTACAATCGATTGGGCTTAAACCGATCCGAGAGAGATTAACTCTCCCAGTTACCCACCACGTTGCGGTGGTAGAGGAACAACGCGGCGACTCTTCTCCTATATTGAAAACTAGTCATGTCCGGGCTTCCGAACCCTCCATGCCGGATTCCCGCGGGAGGACGGACTTCGATTAAGCACTGAACCTAAAGTCAGGCATCAGACCGGACTCGTTGGACAACGTCCAACGATCCAAACTTCCAAATTTGGGAATGTCTCGGCCCTTGAGCCTCGAGATGGGTAGGGTTCAGGACTCAATTCCACCCACCCACCCGCACATATGCGATCTAACTCAAATCCGCAAGAGCCGGTGAAACAAGACACCATTATTGGGCCGATTCCTCCGGTTATGGACAGGATAAAGGATCGCCGAGAAGAAAACATAATTTCAATTTTTCGCAATAATTGCACGGACGAGGAATCTTGAACACATCGATCGCCGTGAAATTACACGCCACGACCAAGGCCCATAGTACTGAAAGTATTGGCGATGGAGAGTTTCCGAAAACCGAAACTAGATTTTGGGACAATCCGGCCCCGAATACAACCCTAGTCCGTAGCAAAAGGGTGCATCACACTCAGGCACCAGGTACAAAAACCAAAAAGCAAAAACCCCATAAAGGGCACGGAACCGTACTGGAGGGAGGGCTCAGCGGACCCTATAAAATTCATAGTCTGTATATGCCACCCAAAGACATAGCCTTCGAGCATGTTGGATAATGCGGCAGGTGGCCAAAAGTGGCGAGGAGCTCCTAGCCCCGGAAAACCACTCCAACAGTACTAGTACGGTGTCAACAGTCTTCGAGACTTTCGCATCAAATAATATCAAAACGAACAATCCGCAGCCTCGCGAAGTCTACCAAGTAGCAACAACAAATCCATGGAGCGACACGGCCATCACCTTCAATGCCGTTGATGAACCTAAATTCAACAGCCCGAGCACCACCGCATTGGTCCTCGGTCCAATAGTGGACGGTTTTCGTCTTACCAAGGTACTCATGGATGGCGGCAATGATTAAACCTCATCTACGAGGAAACTCTTCAAAAAATGGAAATAGACTGGAGCCACATTGAGCGAAGCAGCATGACCTTTAGAGGAATAATCCCCGATCGGAAGCGCGCCAAGACAGAAAAATCACACTTGATGTGGTGTTCGCTCGCAGGACAATTACAGTCCGAAGAGGTCACGTTCCAAGTGGCCCCGTTCAGCAGCGGATATCACGCTATATTAGGACGAGAGGCATTCACAATTTTTCAAGCCATACCCCATTACGGGTACATGAAGCTTAAGATGCCTAGGCTCGGCGGGATAATTACTCCCGCTAGTGATCCGGACATAGCACTCCACGCCGAAAACAAGACACTCGCATTAGCCCTGGAGGCACTATCCGAAGCCCTAGCGGCAGAAGAACTCACTGCGCTGCGCTCTACGGTTAATAGGGACGATGTGATACTCGATAAGAGATCCAAGTCCACCTCCTTTAAACCAGCGGAGGAAATAGTCAAATTCGAGGTCCATCCAACGGACCCAAAGCAAGACGGCCTCCATCGGGCACAGTTGAACCTCGATGTAGATGCCGATCTGCGAGAATTCCTTCGAAAATTGGGACATCTTTGCTCGCACCCTTCAGATATGCCAGAATCCCACGCAGATTAGCGTAACATAGCCTAAACATCCTAAAAGGATTCAAGCTAGTCAAACAGGCTCTTCGGTGATTTTCCGAACCCAAAAGACGAGCAATGGGAGAAGAGCTAGCCAAACCATCGAAGCCGGATTCATCGAGACATCAAACATCCGGATGGCTAGCAAACCCGGTAATGGTACCAAAGAAGGACAAATCCTGGCGCCTATCGCCGATTTTAAAGACCTCAACAAGGCCTGCCCAAAGGATCCTTCCTCCTCCCGATCGACCAAATAATCGATGCTCTTGCCGGCACGATTCATTGTGCTTCCTTGACGATACTCCGGCTACCATCAAATCAAGATGGCGGAGCGGACCAAGCCGCAACGGCCTTCATTACTCCATATGGACCATTCGCTTCAACACGATGCCCTTCGACTCAAAAACGCCGCGCAACATATCGGCCGCATGATTTAGACATGTCCGCTACCCAGATCGGCAAAACAGTAGAAGCATACGTGAGCGGACGAGTCGTCAAAACCAAACACGCCGAGACTCTAGTAGATGATTTGAGGCTCACATTCGACAACCTCCGAGCATATGACATCAAGTGAATCCGGAAAATGCGTTTGCGCATCACCGGAAAGCTCATGGGCTTCATTGTATCTGGTAGAGGAATTGAAGCAAACCCAGCCAAGATCCGAGCTCTGTCGCAGCTAGATATTCCAAAAGACCTCAAACAAATACAAAAATTGACTGGATGCGTGGCGGCTCTAAGCCGCTTTATCTCCCGTTTGGGAGAAAAGGCATTACCCCTTTATCGCCTCCTCAGGCGCACCGAACACTTCGAGTGGACGGATGCGGCCACTGCTGGACTCGAAGAAATAAAAGCCATATTGGCAACAAATCCGGTCCTGGCTGCGCCTAACCTGGGCGAACCAATGTTGTTATACATCGCGGCAACACATCAGGTTGTAAGTGCGGTACTCGTCGTCGAACGAGAAACAGAAGGGCACAAACTCCCTCTTCAAAAACTAGTGTACTACGTATCCACTGTCTTAACTCCCTGCAAGTCCCGTTACCGCACTATCAAAAGATAGCGATCACGGTGTTCATGGCATCCGGAAGCTCCGACACTACTTTCAAGAGTGTTCGATAACGATGGCCTCAAGTCCCCTCAACGACATTATAAACAACGCGACGCGACAGGCAGGATTGCAAAATGGGCCATTGAGCTCTTACCATTTGATATAACTTATAAACCACGGCGAGCTATAAAGTCACAAGTCTTGGCTGACTTTGTCGCTGAATGGATCAAGCCGAACTCCCTAAAGAGTACGGCGATACTCCAATTGATTATGCATTTTGACGGCTCCAAAATGTTGGCGGTGGGGAAATTTGGCGTCGTGACGCGTCCCCAACCGGGATACTGATCCAATACGTACTCGAGATAATGTACATGGACTCCAACAATGCAATTAACGAACGAGGCCCTCCTACATGGCCTCCGGATGGCAATCTCCATGGGCATTCAACGCCTAGAGGTGCGCGATTCAAACCTTGCAATATCCCAAGTAAATGGAGACTTTGACGCCAAGGATCCGAAAATGGCAGCCTATCATAATGCTGTCCTAAAAATGTCAGTTCGGTTCGAAGGACTCGAATTCCACCATGTAGCCAGGGATAATAACCAAGCAAGCGACGTTATGCCAAGATCGCGTGAAACGCGACGCTGTCCCTCCAAACATCTTCCTAGAACGGCTCTTTAAGCCATCCGTACTATGGGAAGAGGAGTCCGGAAATAACAACCCGGAAGCAGCCGCACTACCCAACACAGAACAATCTGACATAATCGGCGGCTCATTCGACGAAATAACACCCTCAGCCCATGAAATAATGGCAGTAATTGCCCCGTGGACAGAGCCATTCCTAGCCTACTTAATTAGGCAGGAACTTCCCGAAGACCAAATGAGGCCCGCTGCATAGTTCGGCGATCTAAAGCCTACAAGGTCCACGAGGGAGAACTTTATAAGAAAAGCACAACTGGAGTCCTTCAAAGGTGTATCTCCGAAGAGGAAGGGCGAAACCTTCTGGCTGAAATTCATGTCGGACTAGGCGGACACCACGCCGCAGCTCGGGCCCTTGTAGGCAAGGCCTTCCGTATAGGATTTTATTGGCCGACGGCCCGGGCAGACGCTCAGGACTTAGTCCAAAGATGCGTTGGTTGTCAGCTCTTTGTTAATCAGAGCCATATGCCACCTACCGCCCTCAAAACCATACCCATTACCTGGCCGTTCACGGTCTGGGGGCTTGACATGGTTGGACCCCTTAAAGGGGGAACCCACAAGCAAAGGTACCTATTGGTCATGGTGGACAAATTCACCAAATGGATAGAGGCCAAACCAGTTAAAATGGTAGAGTCCGGACCAGTGATAGACTTCATATCCGGGGTAGTACACCGTTATGGTGTCCCCCATAGCATCATTACTGATAACGGCACGAACTTCACGGCCGACGAGGTTAAATTATGGTGCAAAAATATGGGCATTAAGCTCGATTACGCTTCAGTCTATCATCCTCAAACCAACGGTCAAGTGGAACGAGCAAATGGTCTAATAATGAGCGGCATCAAACCCAGACTAGTACGGTCCCTTACAAAATCTAACACGCACTGGGTAGAGGAGCTCGACTCCGTACTCTGGGGGCTACGGACAACACCCAACCAAACTACCGGATTCACACCATTTTTTATGGTATACGGCGCAGAGGCAGTTTTGCCCTGCGACATCATTCATGACTCACCTCGCGTGCGCATGTACGAAGAAAGAGAAGCCGAGCTGGATCAGCAGGACAGCTTGGACGCATTGGAGGAAGAACGTGACGTCGCCAAGGCTCGTTCCGCATTCTATCAGCAGCAGGCTCGAAGATATCAAAGCAGAGAAGTACGGGCTAAGACTTACAATATTGGCGAACTAGTTCTACGCCTGCCGGACAAGAAAAAGGACAAGCTCAAGCCCAAATGGGAGGGGCCCTTCATTATCGATCAAGTCCTGACCGGCGGAGCGTACCGTCTATGAAATGCGTCGGACAACCGACTCGAGCCGAACCCATGGAACGCAGCCCGCCTCCGAAGATTCTACGCCTAGCGCCGGACTAATAGTTCGTCTCCTTCCCCCGTCCAAATTTTTACACTTTAGCTATCTTTCGTTTCTCTTTTTTCTCTCACCCTTTTCATAATAGCCCTTAAAGGCCTACTTGCGCATTGTTCGCACACACTTGATGTGCTATCCGCACTCATTATACCTGGGTTCTTCTTTACCAGAAGCTTACTTATAAGGGCTTCTGCCCAGCACATGTGTCAAACTTCCACATGTACCTTTTATTCACCATTATATGCATCGATATGACTTAAGTTTTGGCCAAGCTAGGTTGCACGGCTCTGTGCTTACCCCTACGCTCCCGATTGTTCGGCTAGGAGGTAAAGGAGCACCTCTGCGATTATTATCGCGGGTCACGGATGTGTACCTCGACGGGTGAAGCCGAAAGCTAGCGTTCTTAAGGGAATATTCGGTCGGTGACTTGAAAGATGATTTTCTACCTGTTTATTTATCTGCCCCGGATGTTTTCTGCTCTTTTTATGATCCGGACATGCACTTTAGGGCATGCCTCCGTGGAAAGGAACCCCTAACGGAACTATTCTCCTGGAAGATGTTTCTTACTAACCATGTAATATAACATACCTAGTTGGGCACTTGTCCGATAAAGCACTAATGACCCCTACGCTGGTCTCCATGCATGCCCGGTTGTTTCTTAACCGAGAAGGTATTCGGACACACTCAGGACTCTAGGGTCCCGAGGTGAAGCGAAAAGGTTGGCAAAGACAAACGATCTACAATCCGCTAGAAGGCATTTTACATGTCATTTTAAAATACATTGTCAAATCGACCGATTGTATTCCTCCTCAATCCCGCCTAACAGTGCTGTCTAATTCTGATCCGTTGGGAATATTTAGCGCCAACTCTACTTGGCCGCATAATAAACTCACAGGATTCCTTCCCATCGGGCCCCACAGTCCGACCTCGGCCATGTGGTTGGGATCCGCCTTCTTGTACCGCATCTTCACCATGGCCCAGCCTCCACGGCACCTTGGCGGCAGGCCGATATCTTCCATAAACGGAAGCGTTGCCGCGCTCCCTGAAGCTTCTCTGCAAGTTCTCCAAGGCCCTCGGGTAGGGAGAGGGACGGCCATAAAGCCTGGACGACGCCGCTCATCGCCTGCCGGACTCGTTCGAGCAGTTGCACCAGCTCGGGAAGTTGATCACCCATTGATACGGGCATCTCCTCCGCAGGCTACACTGTGAGCACACCTACGACATATTTACGTCAATTGACTTCCTCGCCGAACTCTTCTTTTCAAAGGAGTTCGCCAAGCACTTACTATAGATGCCGCGACAAGCGCCGATTCTCCTTCATGGAGCCGCATAGCTTGGCCCGAACACCTTTCAGCTCCTCTCCAAGCTGGGCGTGGGCATCTTGGAGTTTGTTCCTTTCTGCTGCACCTTCGTTAGCACCCTCGCCGCCTTGGTGGCGCGAGTAGTTGTTGCTTGTCCGGATCCAGTCCAGCAACATCTGCAATATCATTGTCAGACTTACACGCACGCCGCACACCGCTCATCTTTTTGAAATAATGTGTTACCAGGAGGGGTCTTAGTGTCTCCTCCTGCGGCAGCGAGTGCAGCCTCAAGTTGAGCCTTGCACTCTTGTAGCTCTTGGGACAATCGGGTATTCTTCTCTCAGAAGATCCTCAGATATCAAATGATCCTTAAATCAGTTACCCTAACTACTTTAAGTCTCGGGACTCTTGGCATATACAACTATTAAAATCTCTTACCAGTATGTCTTTTACATACCGCTCCGTGGCTCGTCAAACCATCTTGAGCAGCTACAAGGTGCGCGTCCCAGCGTTAAAGGCATTCAGCGCCTCGGGGAGAAGCACGCGTCACGAAAAACTGTCCGCGACGCCTATGGTTCATGGCGCTTCCACCTCGAGACTTGGTGGCGGGACGATCTGTCGGTGTCCTCCGTTGGAGGAGTACTGCTCGCGCCTTGCGCTCGCCTCCCCTCGAGACCAGTGTTGGAGCCGGGTGGCGAGGCTTGGTTGGCAACCTCTCCGCTTGATCCGCGAGCACTCTTTCTCCTGCAAAAGTTATGAGCATTCAAACACCTCCTTGGAACTTTGTCCTAAACAATGGTCGCGAGCTATACCGTTGCGGTGACGTTTCGATTTGCACCGCACCCTCTTCCGTCAGTAGGCCGGATCGACTGTGGGTCAGCCGCCGCGGGTTCGGCTTCCTGCCTTGAAGGTACCTCCTGTGAGACACCATTGTATACGGCGGTCAAAAATGCGCAGGGACGAAATAATGGTGACAGGACTTCGGTCACAATCACCTGGGGAGCCGGAGATAGGCCGGGGTAGTCGGCCGTAATGGCGACTAGAGCATTATCCATGTTGAGCTGGTGGAACACCCCGTCAATTAGCTCCACCTTTATGTCCGGATCCTCTTCGGAGGACGGATCAAGGGATCTTTCTGGATCCTCGGGCTGCGGGGCCGGGCTATGTATGCTCTCCATAGTCCGGCGCAGATCCTGCATCAAAAACCATGAAAGTTAGGTACTTAACTTTGAAAGCGTGGGTCGGATAAATGAACGTCCGCTTACCCAGCTTCAAGGGTTGTTCATGGAGAACCCATTCAATGGGCTCGTCTAGAGGAAGTCCTCCTTCTCCCCCTTGTACAGGCCGGACAGAATCTTCACCAGGTCTTCGGCCGATCCCGGCCCTTGGCGGCCATGACGAGTGGCATCATTCTCCCCGTTGAAATCCCACATGGGTGGCCTCAGATTGCAGCGGCTGCACCGCGATTATGCACGTGGCCATGACTCCAATCATGGTCAATCCGGAATGGGCCAGCAATCTTATCTCGCCCATCGATAATGGACGCCTTGTCTTCCTCGGTGGGGCTCATGGTGCCAACTCAGCGTTTCTTCAGAGGAGCATCTTTGAACTCCGGAGGCCGATCCAAACAGGTCCCGTAGCGGGCGCCTTCTACATAAAACCATTTCAAGGCCGTCTTGGACGCCTTCTTAGGGGTTCTGGATGGATATCCGGTCCCGGCGATGCGCCATATTTCGGCACCGCCCACTTGATATATGGACCCCTCGTGAGAGCGGGGTATGAGGCAGAATAACCTCTTCCACAGCGCAAAATGGGGCTCGATGCCCAGGAATAGCTCGCAAAGAGCTACGAAACCCGCAATATGCAGGATAGAGGCGGGCGTGAGGTGATGGAGCTCGAGTCCGTAGAACTCCAGAAGCCCGCGGAGGAACGGATGTACAGGAAATCCAAGCCCCCTTATCAGATAAGGGACGAAGCATACCCGCTCCCCTTTGTTGGGACTTGGGGTGGCCTCCGCTTGCTTCCCACCTTTGTAGGTGGCTAGCCCGGCTTTAACCGGGACCATAAAGGCCGGAGGAAGATATCCCTCCGCTTGGAGCGTCACCAGCTCATTGTGCGGGACAGAACATCTTCTCCAATCTCCTGGCAGAGGGCTGGGAGCGCGAGAGGAGGAGCCGCGTCGACGGTCCATGATGGAATGGATTTTTGGTCAGAAGCGCTCCGATGAGTACTTGCGGAAGGAGGATGGTGTGATTTGGATCTGGATTCTTGCCTCTCTTATAGGCAGATTATTTGCGCAGCTAGGGGTAAAACATAAAGATACCACGGCTTTTCGCATTAAATGCGGCGCATGGAAGAAGGCCATTATTGGGCGTGGAAGCCAAGAAGCACAACATCAGTAAGGGAGCCAGACACTGTTCGGCAGGTACATGGAATTTGAAGGAGAACCCGCCTTGCAACGCCGAAGACAATATATGCGCTGGACTCGTCGTCATTGAAGCCTAGTTCGGGGGCTACTGAGGGAGTCCTGGACTAGGGGGTGTCCGGACAGCCGGACTATCATCATCGGCCGGACTCCAAGACTATGAAGATACAAGATTGAAGACTTTGTCCCGTGTCTGGATGGGACTTTCCTTGGCGTGGAAGGCAAGCTTGGCGATACAGATATGTAGATCTCCTACCATTGTAACCGACTCTGTGTAACCCTAGCCCTCTTCGGTGTCTATATAAACCGGAGGGTTTTAGTCCGTAGGACACAACCATTACAACAATCATACCATAGGCTAGCTTCTAGGGTTTAGCCTCCTTGATCTCGTGGTAGATCCACTCTTGTACTACCCATATCATCAATATCAATCAAGCAGGAGTAGGGTTTTACCTCCATCGAGAGGGCCCAACACAGGTAAAAACATCGTGTCCCTTGTCTCCTATTACCATCCGCCTAGACGCACAGTTCGGGACCCCCTACCCGAGATCCGCCGGTTTTGACACCGACAACAGGGTTAACATCAGAAGTGCTGATGAGGCCTCACCCTTGGTACTCGATAGTAACCCAGTAGTGTCGAGCAACTAAGGGGAAAGGGATGTGCAGTGCCGGGGCCTGGTCTTCAATCCCGTTGATCGGGTCTTCTGATAATCTAGCGGGGCAGTCGGGACAAAGTGGGGGTCTCTAATGGGTCTCTACCCAGCCTATACTAAGCAGTTTAGGATAAGTAGGTAAGGTACAACAGCAGGTTACAATAAACAGGCTATGCATCAGAATAGGAGCAAACAATAACAGTAGCAAATCTAATGCAAGCATTAGAGAATGGAATGGGCGATATCGGGATGATCAAAGGGGGGGCTTGCCTGAAAGCTCCGCTGAAAGGGAAGAAGGGTCGTCATCGACGTAGTCGAACACAGGGGCAGCATCTGTCTTGGGGTCTACCGGAGAGAAAAGGGGGAAGAAACAGTAAATACATAGCAAACAGATGTACCACTAATCATGACAAGATGATAAGCAGAACTAGGGTCGACCTAACGTAGTACTGCACGATATAGGTGAAGGGGGAATTCAACCGGGAATGTATTCCCGGTTCCGGACCTGTGTCAGACACATAACCGGAGGGGGAATGTTCCATGTTCAGATAGATAGAGGCATCTGACAGGTATGTGGGTAGCGTATTCGGGTTCTCCTCGTTTTTCTGAGCAACTTTCATGTAGAAAACATTTTCATCCGAGTTACGGTTTATTTTCTATGAATTTTCAAAGATTAAAGCTTTTTCTGGAATTATTATTATTAACAGAAATGGAATCATGATGTCAGCATTGCGTGGGATGATGTCACCAGTCAACAGACTAGCTGACCAGGGTCAAACCTGACCTGTGGGTCTAGTGGGACCCACATGTCAGCCTCTGCTAGTTCTAATAGTAATTTAAACTAAACTAACAGACTAATTAGAGGGGTGGGCCCCAGGTGTCAGTGACTAACTAATTACTAATTAATTAACAGATTTTAGTTAGCAGATTTATTTATTTTTAAAATGTTTTAAACAAGTGAGGCCCACACGTCAGTCTCACTGGGCAGCCCAGTCAGCAGTTGAGTGGGTCAACCCAGTCAACTGGGCATTAGGGCCCACTAGTCAGTGACCCAGGGGCGGGGCCCACTGAGCCACATTGGCGTCGACGCCGGAGAGAACTCCGGTGACCAAATCGCGCGGCGGCGCGCGTCGGGGGTGCTCGAAAATCGTCGTCCGACGGCCAAAACGACGACGGTTGGTCGCGTTCGAACGGGTGCAGCATTCCGCGTCGATCTACGGCATGAGCGCAAGCTGAAAAGGCCGGTGCCGTGCGCTAGGTCGTCGTCGGCGGACAACAGAGTCGGTCATCACCGGCGGACAACAGAGTCGGTCGTTAGTGGAACCGGAGCTGCACAACACGGGGAGGCGCGCTTGTGGTGGCGTTGGCTCGCACGAGCTTCAGGAGCTCGATGCGAGGCTCAGGCGCGCGTGACAGTGGCGATGGCCACGGCAGCGAGCTCGTCGGCGACGATGCGTGCGAGTGCTAGCGGAGTGGCGGCTACAGGCGAACGGGGTGTCGCGGGGAGGGGGAAGGAAGCAGAGGCTCATCGGGAGCCTGCAGGTGTGCAATCATGGGCTCGGGGGTAGGCTCGGTGGAGCAAATTTGTCAGATGTCGGGTTCCGGCAGACCCTTAAGGTTCGAACTCTGGGGTGCGCGCGAAGATCATCCCCCTACCGATTCACGTCCAATCACCTCGCGAGAATCTAAGCTAAAACGATGAACAACACGAGGGACACAAGATTTATACTAGTTCGGGCCACCGTTGTGGTGTAATACCCTACTCCAGTGTGTGGTGTGGTGGATTGCCTCAGGGGTTGATGATGAACAGTACAAAGGATGAATAGCCTCGCGAGAGGTGTTCTTGAGCTGGTGCGATGAACTACTTGGGTGAGTTCGATCGCCTCTGAGCACTCGATGAGTCCCTCTCTTTCACCTATGTGGTGGCTAGTCCTATTTACAGAGGCCTTGGTCCTCTTCCCAAATATTGAGCGGGAAGGGCGCCAACAACGACCATTTTGAAGGGGAACATCTAGTACAAGTTATCCTGACTAAAGTTGGTCTTCGGCTACCAAAGGCACTGGTGATGACGCCGTCTTGGACTCCACGGTGACCTCCGTCTTGCTGCTCTGCTGGTCTTGGTCTCGTTGCATTGAAATGGCAACCTTTGCCTGATGCCTCGGTACTCCACGCCTGTGCTTGCCCCCTTTGCACCAAACAGGAAACAAGGACACTGTGCAGGCCGGCGCCCGTCTGGCGGCCTCCTGGTCTCGATCATCATGGCTTGCGTCACGAGCACCTCGTGAGGTACCCTGCCTTGATCTCTCCGCCTCCTCGCGAGCCTGCCTGGCGAGGCCGTCCTTGAGGAAGTCCTGTGTCGTCCGCCCCGCGAGGCTTGGCCCCTCGCGAGGGTCTTGAGTCTTGCGCTGATGAAGATGGGCCGTACTGGGACACCACTTGAGCCACGCCGCAGGCAAGTTTGGGGACCCCCGTTCCCAGAACGCCGACAGAATTCGACGCCGGTGTTCGTCGGAGCAGAGGAGGGAGAAGAGGTCGCCGTGCTCGCTGTGGGGGGCTCCTGGCTTGGTCCGGGGTCAAGGAAGACATCGCGGGGCACGACGGTGCTCGGGGACTCGTCGGAGAGGGACGGGGACAGCGGTGGCCGCGGGATCAACCGACACAAGGTGACGGTGGCGCTCGAGAGGAGTGAGCGCGTGAGGGAGAGGGGAAAGGGTGGATTGGGGGAGGAGAGGCGCAAGTGGGAGCGAGAAGTGGGGAGTGAGCCCGAGGCGTCAGGGCTGCCCTTATCCCCTCGCCGGTGGCGTGGCAGTACGGGGCGGCATGCCCGGTCCGGCGGGGACGCGCCCCGGTCGAAGGAGCAGTGGGGAAGGGGACCGACCGCGTGGGGGAGGTGGGCCGACCTGCTGGGATGGGCGGAAGCCCAAGGGGAGGCCAGGGGCTCTCCTACCCCTTCTTCTTTCCTTTTCTATTTCCTTTTTATTTTCCCTTTTTCTAGCAGCTTTTGCTTTTCTTTTAGACACAACTTACTTTGCAAAAATATGCCACTGGTCAAAACAATTTCAAAGAATAAGTGGGCACTGCCACAAAAAGTTTGGGGCCTTCAGGAGTTGTCCAAGCATATTTAGAAAATGAAAAGGACATCTTAAATACTGCTGGACCAGATAATAAATCCTCAGGGGTAATTTGGGAATTCAAAAAAAATGTTGGCTTCAACATGACAAATATCTAGGGATTATTTGCCATATGATGAACTATTTTATTTGCATGAAAGAAGAAGCAAATACTTGACATGCAATTAGAATTAGAATTTGAAGCAGATTTTGGACAAGTGGCATTTTGGCATGATGATCATGATGACATGACCTTCATTAGGGGGAGATTACTGTAGTGTGATGCTGGGGATGTTACAAGTGTCCCATTCCAGCGAAAAAGGCCAATCCAGTAAAAATTAGAAGGCCGACCCATATAAGGCCTACTTGTGTCAGGTCCATTTATGCCCACGGCCCATACGAGATGTGCCAATTCGGCCCGTCAACGGCCCATTAAAGATTTGACACCATTGCAACCCATCGTCAGTTCGAGCCCGTTAAGAGCCCGCTATATATTTGGGCTCAATATCGGCCCAGTGAGATTTTGGCCTGTTAATGGCCCATTCAATGGATGGGCCAATTTTCAGGACGTACATCTTTTGGCCTTTTAGCAACCCATTTAAATGTTGGGCTAATTTCCGTCCCGGTGTGTCTTTCAGCTTGTTGACGGCCCATAAATCAGTTGGGCCATTTGTAGTCGGACCTGAGTTTTGGCCTTTTAGCGACTGATGTCTACTACACAACCTTCTTCTTGTAGACGTTGTTGGGCCTTCAAGTGCACAGGTTTGTAGGACAATAGCAAATTTCCCTCAAGTGGGTGACCTAAGGTTTATCAATCCGTGGGAGGCGTAGGATGAAGATGGTCTCTCTCAAGCAACCCTGCAACCAAATAACAAAGAGTCTCTTGTGTCCCCAACACACCCAATACAATGGTAAATTGTATAGGTGCACTAGTTCGGCGAAGAGATGGTGATACAGGTGCAATATGGATAGTAGATAAGAGTTTTTGTAATATGAAAATATAAAAACAGCAAGGTAACTAATGATAAAAGTGAGCGTAAACGGTATTGCAATGATAGGAAACAAGGCATAGGGTTCATACTTTCACTAGTGCAAGTTCTCTCAACAATAATAACATAGATAGATCATATAACAATCCCTCAACATGCAACAAAGAGTCACTCCAAAGCCACTAATAGCGGAGAACAAACATAGAGATTATGGTAGGGTACGAAACCACCTCAAAGTTGTTCTTTCGGATCGATCTATAAAAGAGTTCGTACTAGAATAACACCTTAAGACACAAATCAACCAAAACCCTAATGTCACCTAGATACTCCATTGTCACCTCAAGTATCCATGGGCATGATTATACGATATGCATCACACAATCTCAGATTCATCCAACCAACACAAAGTACTTCAAAGAGTGCCCCAAAGTTTCTACCGGAGAGTCAAGAAAACATGTGCCAGCCCCTAAGCATAAGTTCATGGGCGCAACCCGCAAGTTGGTCACCAAAACATACATCAAGTGGCACGTGATATCCCATTGTCACCACAGATAAACACGACAAGACATACATCAAGTGTTCTCAAATCAAATACTCAATCCGATAAGTTAACTTCAAGAGGGAAACTCAATTCATCACAAGAGAGTAGAGGGGGAGAAACATCATAAGATCCAACTATAATAGCAAAGCTCGGGATACATCAAGATCGTGCCATAGAGGGAACACGAGAGAGAACACGAGAGAGAGAGAGAGAGAGAGATCAAACACATAGCTACTGGTACATACCCTCAGCCCCGAGGGTGAACTACTCCCTCCTCGTCATGGAGAGCGTCGGGATGATGAAGATGGCCACCGGCGATGGATCCCCCCTCCGGCAGGGTGCCGGAACGGACTCCCAAGAGGTTTTCAGTGGCTACAGAGGCTTGCGGCGGCGGAACTCCCGATCTATCTTGATATTCGATGTTTTTAGGGTACGTAGGGTTATATAGGCGAAAGAAGTCAGTCGGGGGGGTGCTCGAGGGGTCCACGAGACAGGGGGGCGCGCCCTGTAGGGGGGGGCGCCCCCTATCTCCTGGGCTCCTCGAGGATCTTCTGACTTGATATCCAAGCCTCCAGGATGATATTCTTCCAAAAAATCACGATGCCGAAGGTTTCATTCCGTTTGGACTCCGTTTGACATTCCTTTTCTTCGAAATACTGAAACAGGCAATAAAACAGCAATATGGGCCGGGCCTTCGGTTAATAGGTTAGTCCCAAAAATGATATAAATATGTAAAATAAAGCCCATAAACATCCAAAAGGGGTAATATAATAGTATGGAACAATCAAAAATTATAGATACGTTGGAGACGTATCAAGCATCCCCAAGCTTAATTCCTGCTCGTCCTCGAGTAGGTAAATGATAAAAACAGAATTTTTGATGTGGAATGCTACCTAGCATAATTCTCTATTTAATTTTCTTTATTGTGGCATGAATGTTCAGATCCAAATGAATACAAAATAAAAGTTCATATTGACATAAGAGAAATAGTAAGACTTCAAGCATACTAATCAAAGTTATCATGTCTTCTCAAAATAACATTGCCAAAGAAAGTTATCCCTACAAAATCATATAGTCTGGCTGTTGCTCTATCTTCATCACACAAAGTATTTAATCATGCGCAACCCCGATGACAAGCCAAGCAATTGTTTCATACTTTAATAATCTCAAACTCTTTCAACTTTCACGCAATACATGAGCGTGAGCCATGGACATAGCACTATATGTGGAATAGAATGGTGGTTGTGGAGAAGACAAAAAGGAGAAGATAGTATCACATCAACTAGGCGTAATCAACGGGCTATGGAGATGCCCATTAATAGATATCAATGTGAGTGAGTAGGGATTGCCATGCAACGAATGCACTAGAGCTATAAATATATGAAAGCTCAACAAAAGAAACTAAGTGGGTGTGGATCCAACTCGCTTGCTCACGAAGACCTAGGGCATTTTTGAGGAAGCCCATCATTGGAATATACAAGCCAAGTTCTATAATGAAAAATTCCCACTAGTATATGAATGTGACAACATATGAGACTCTCTATCATGAAGATCATGGTGCTACTTTGAAGCACAAGTGTGGGAAAAGAGATAGTAGCATTGTTCCTTCTCTCTTTTTCTCTCATTTTATTTTTTTTCTTCTTTCTTCTTTCTTCTTTTTTTTCTCTTTTTTTTCTTTGGCCTTCTCTTTATTTTTTGGCCTTTCTCCTTTTTTGTAAAGTCCGAAGTCTCATCCCGACTTGTGGGGGAATCATAGTCTTCATCATCCTTTCCTCACTAGGACAATGCTCTAATAATGAAGATCATCACACTTTTATGGATTTACAACTCAAAGCTAGAACAAGATATGACTCTATATGAATGCCTCCGGCGGTGTACCGGGATATGCAATGAATCAAGAGCGACATGTATGAAAATTATGAAGGTGGCCTTGCCACAAATACAATGTCAACTACATGATCATGCAAAAAGCAATATGACAAAAGTAATACGTGTCATATGAACGGAACGGTGGAAAGTTGCATGGAAATATATCTTGGAATGGCTATGTAAATGCCATAATAGGTAGGTATGGTGGCTGTTTTGAGGAAGGTAAATGGTGGGTATATGGTAACGGCGAAAGTTGCGCGGTAAAAGAGAAGCTAGCAATGGTGGAAGGGTGAAAGGGTGCGTATAATCCATGGACTCAACATTAATCAAAAGAACTCATATACTTGTTGCAAAAATTTAGAAGTCATCAAAAACCAAAGTACTACGCGCATGCTCCTAGGGGGATAGATTGGTAGGAAAAGACCATTGTTCGTCCCCGACCGCCACTCATAAGGAAGACAATCAATAAATAAAATTGTGCTCCAACTTCATCACAAAGCGTTTCACCATACGTGCATGCTACGGGAATCACAAGCTTCAACACAAGTATTCTTTAAATTCATAATCACCCAACTAGCATAACTTTAATATCACTACCTCCATATCTCAAAACAATTATCAAGCATCAAATTGATCATAGCATCCAATTCACTTTCTATGATAGTTTTTATTATACCCAACTTGGATGCTCAACATTCTAGGACCAACTTTAAAACCATAGCAAATACCATGCTGTTCTAAAAGACTCTCAAAATAATATAAGTGAAGCATGTGAGACTATCAATTTCTACAAAATATAACCACCGCCATGCTCTAAAAGTTATAAGTGATTCACTAGAGCAAATGACAAACTACTCCGAAAAGATATAAGTGAAGATCAATGAGTAGTCGAATAATTGTGCAACTATGTAAAGACTCCCTAACATTAAGGAGTTTCATATCTTGGTATTGTATTCAAACAGCAAGCAAAACAAAATAAAATGACATTGCAAGGATAGCACAACTCATGTGAAGAAGCAAAAACTTAGGCTCAACCGATACTAACCGATAATTGTTGAAGAAGAAAGGTGGGATGCCTAACGGGGCATCCCCAAGCTTAGATGCTTGAGACTTCTTGAAATATTATCTTGGGGTGCCTTGGGCATCCCCAATCTTGAACTTTTGTGTCTCCTTAATTCCTCTCATATCATGGTTTCTCTTTTTATCAAAAGCTTCATCCACAACAAACTCAACAAGAACTCGTGAGATAGGTTAGTATAAACCAATGCAAAACCTTATCATTTTCTACTATAACAAATCACTTAAATTATTATTCAAAATTGCATACTAAATGCCTCTGCATATTTAATACTCCTATCCTCAAATAGAATCATTAAACAAGCAAACATATGCAAACAATGCAAACATAACAGCAATCTGCCAAAACAGTACAGTCTGTAAAGAATGCAAGATTCATCATACTTCCTTAACTCCAAAAATTATGAAATAAAATTCCCATTGTAGTAAATTTATCATATCTCATTATTCAAAAAGTTTCAACATTATATCATGCTCTGAATTTTCTAGGGAATTTTTGCAACAACGGTAAACTTTCTGTTTTCAAACAGCAACATGTATACTAGCAAAATAAGCATGGCAAAGGCTATCCTTGACTTTTTTATTGAAACTAAAGATGCAAAACATTATTCTAAATAACATCAAGCAAATACTAACAAAATAAAATGACGCTTCAAGCAAAACACATATCATGTGGTGAATAAAAATATAGCTCCAAGTAAAGTTACCGATGAACGAAGACGAAAGAGGGGATGCCATCCGGGGCATCCCCAAGCTTAGGCTCTTGGTTGTCCTTGAATATTACCTTGGGGTGCCTTGGGCATCCCCAAGCTTAGGATCTTGCCACTCCTTATTCCATAGTCCATCGAATCTTTACCCAAAACTTGAAAACTTCACAACACAAAATTCAACAGAAAACTCGTAAGCTCCGTTAGTATAAGAACACAAAACCACCACTTAGGTACTGTAATGAACTCATTATAAATTCATATTGGTGTAATATCTACTGTACTTCAACTTATCTATGGTTCATACCTTCTAATACTACTAATAGATTCATCAAAATAAGCAAACAACACATAGAAAACAGAATCTGTCAAAAACAGAATAGTCTGTAGTAATCTGTATAAAACGTGTACTTCTGGAACTCCAAAAATCCTACCAAATTAGGAAGTCCTAATAAATTCGTGTACCAATCCAGAGCCAAAAGAACCCGATCAGAATAACGTTTCTGTGAATTAACAAAACTAATGTACTGGGTGCAAAAGTTTCTGATTTTCAGCAGGATCAACACAACTATCACCGTAAGCTATCCTAAAGGTCTTACTTAGCACTTTATTGAAATAAAAGCTATAAAACATGATTAATACAGTAGCATAATCATGTGGACACACAAAATAGTAAAGTTAAATATTGGGTTGTCTCCCAACAAGCACTTTTCTTTAATGCCTTTCTAGCTAGGCATGATGATGGCAATGATGCTCACATAAAAGATAAGAATTGAAGCATAATCATGAAGCATATGACTAGCACATTTAAGTCTAACCCACTTCCTATGCATAGGGATTTTGTGAGCAAACAACTTATGGGAACAATAATCAACAAGCATAGGAAGTTAAAACAAGCATAAGTTCAAAACTTGAAGCACATAGAGAGGAAACTTGACATTATTGCAATTCCTACAAGCATATGTTCCTCTCTCATAATAATTTTCAGTAGCATCATGAATGAATTCAACAATATAACCAGCACCCAAAGCATTCTTTTCATGATCTACAAGCATAGAAAATTTACTACTCTCCACATAAGCAAAATTCTTCTCATGAATAATAGTGGGAGCAAACTCAACAAAATAATTATCATGTGAGGCATAATCCAATTGAAAACTAAAACCATGATGACAAGTTTCATGGTTATCATTATTCTTAATAGCATACAAGTCATCACAATAATCATCATAGATAGCAACTTTGTTCTCATAATCAATTGGAACCTCTTCCGAAATAGTGGAATCATCACTAAATAAAGTTGACACTCTTCCAAATCCACTTTCATGTTCATCACAATAAGATTCAACTCCTCCAAAATAGTGGGATCACTACTTCCTAAAGTTGACACTCTTCCAAACCCACTTTCATCAATATAATCATCATAAATAGGAGGCATGCTTTCATCATAATAAATATTCTCATCAAAACTTGGGGGACTAAAAATATCATATTCATCAAACATAGCTTCCCCAAGCTTGTCGCTTTGCATATCATTAGCATCATGGATATTCAAGGAATTCATACTAACAACATTACAATCATGCTCATCATTCAAAGTTTAGTACCAAGCATTTTAATGCATTCTTCTTCTAGCACTTGAGCACAATTTTCCTTTCCATCATACTCACGAAAGATATTAAAAAGACGAAGCGTATGAGACAAACTCAAATCCATTTTTTGTAGTTTTCTTTTATAAACTAAACTAGTGATAAAACAAGAAACAAAAAGATTCAATTGCAAGATCTAAAGATATACCTTCAAGCACTCACCTCCCCGGCAACGGCGCCAGAAAAGAGCTTAGTTGACGGGGTGTGGGTGCCGCTTACCTAGCCTCCCCAGCAACGGTGCCAGAAAAGAGGTTGATGTCTACTACACAACCTTCTTCTTGTAGACGTTGTTGGGCCTGCAAGTGCACAGGTTTGTAGGACAGTAGCAAATTTCCCTCAAGTGGATGACCTAAGGTTTATCAATCCGTGTGAGGCATAGGATGAAGATGGTCTCTCTCAAGCAACCCTGCAACCAAATAACAAAGAGTCTCTCGTGTCCTCAACACACCCAATACAATGGTAAATTGTATAGGCGCACTAGTTCGGTGAAGAGATGGTGATACAAGTGCAATATGGATAGTAGATAAGAGTTTTTGTAATTTGAAAATATAAAAACAGCAAGGTAACTAATGATAAAAGTGAGCGTAAACGGTATTGCAATGATAGGAAACAAGGCATAGGGTTCATACTTTCACTAGTGCAAGTTCTCTCAACAATAATAACATAGATAGATCATATAACAATCCCTCAACATGCAACAAAGAGTCACTCCAAAGCCACTAATAGCGGAGAACAAACGTAGTGATTATGGTAGGGTACGAAACCACCTCAAAGTTATTCTTTCGGATCGATCTATAAAAGAGTTCGTACTAGAATAACACCTTAAGACACAAATCAACCAAAACCCTAATGTCACCTAGGTACTCTATTGTCACCTCAAGTATCCATGGGCATGATTATACGATATGCATCACACAATCTCAGATTCATACAACCAACACAAAGTACTTCAAAGAGTGCCCCAAAGTTTCTACCGGAGAGTCAAGAAAACATGTGCCAACCCCTATGCATAGGTTCATGGGCGGAACCCACAAGTTGGTCACCAAAACATACATCAAGTGGCACGTGATATCCCATTGTCACCACAGATAAACACGGCAAGACATACATCAAGTGTTCTCAAATCAAAGACTCAATCCGATAAGATAACTTCAAGAGGGAAGCTCAATTCATCACAAGAGAGTAGAGGGGGAGAAACATCATAAGATCCAACTATAATAGCAAAGCTTGGGATACATCAAGATTGTGCCATAGAGGGAACACGCACGAGAGAGAGAGAGAGAGATCAAACACATAGCTACTGGTACATACCCTCAGCCCCGAGGGTGAACTACTCCCTCCTCGTCATGGAGAGCATCGGGATGATGAAGATGGCCACCGGTGATGGATCCCCCCTCCGGCAGGGTGCCAGAACGGACTCCCGAGAGGTTTTCGATGGCTACAGAGGCTTGCGGCGGTGGAACTCCCAATCTATCTTGATATTCAATGTTTTTAGGGTACGTAGGGTTATATAGGCGAAAGAAGTCGGTCGGGGGGTGCTCGAGGGGTCCACGAGACAGGGGGCCGCACCCTGTAGGGGGGCGCGCCCCTATCTCCTGGGATCCTCAAGGATCTTCTGACTTGATCTCCAAGCCTCCAGGATGATATTCTTCCAAAAAATCACGATGCCGAAGGTTTCATTCCGTTTGGACTCCGTTTGATATTCCGTTTCTTCGAAATACTGAAATAGGCAATAAAATAGCAATATGGGTTGGGCCTCCGGTTAATAGGTTAGTCCCAAAAATGATATAAATATGTAAAATAAAGCCCATAAACATCCAAAAGGGGTAATAAAATAGCATGGAACAATAAAAAATTATAGATACGTTGGAGACGTATCAGCGACCCATTTAATTGTTGGGCCAATTTCCGGCCCGGTGTGTCTTTCAGCCTGTTGACGGCCCATAAATTAGTTGGGCCATTTGTAGTCGGACCTGAGTTTTGGCCTTTTAGTGACCCATTTAAGTGTTGGGCCAATTCCCGGCCCTGTCTGCCTTCAGCCTGTTAATGGACCATAAATGAGTTGGGCCATTTGTAGTCGGACCTGAGTTTTGGCCTTTTAACGGCCCATGCCCTTCATGGTCCAATACCATCCCGGTTTCTCTTTCGTCCTGCTAAAGGCCCACAACACAGTTGGGCCGTTTACAATACGACCTGACTTTCGGTCTCTTAGCGGCCCATACTCTTCATGGTCCAGTACAAGCCCGCTTTCTCTTTCTGCCTGCTAAAGGCCCACAGTATAACTCAGTAACGGCCTATTAACGGCCTATGAAATCAAATGGGCCCACCTGTTGCCCGCTTCGATGTCGGCCTGTTAATGACCCAGGAGATAAGAGGGCCGATCATTAACTTTCGGCCTGGTAACGACCCATTAACTTAATGGGCCCACTAAAGTTTGTACATGTCTTTAGGCCAAATTAGATAATTTGAGCCCATTACGACGAGCAATTATGCACGGGACCAAAACCGATCAAGCAAAGGTATGACATATAGGGAGAAACGTTGCACATCCAACATATATTATAGGAAATTACATCCACTGGGCAATCAAAGATTAATGCCAGTGCAAATAAATGAATAGAACCTAATGATCTACAATGTCACAATCTGCAACCTCAGCACGGATGACGCCCATAAGCATGTGGGCAAGTTCTTGCTGCTTTGCTACTTGCTCTCGAAACATTGATCGTTGTTGTTGCATTTAATCTGCACCTCTGATTCCTCCACCATTTCCATCATTGCTTCAGCCATTAATTGGTTCACAAACATACATTTTTTCCATTGCATTCGAGACAGAGGATACTGAACAAATTCAGATGGCGATTTTGGCAAGCTTGTATTATTCATAGTGGAGAGTATCTCTACCACTGCATCATAATGTAAATTAGGAGGGGAACCAAACAGATTAATCATGAGTTATTGCCATATTACCCGGCCTAGATTTATTGGAAAGAAATAATGGGGTTGCCTTGCTATTTTCGGAGTTTGTCTTCTTATCTTCAGCAGCCTGCACCAAATTAACACACTAGCATTGCTATCATTGGCCAAGTCAGATAATAGGAAAGCAACATTGACACAACGAACGTTTGGGCAACTAGCCTACACCAAATTAACACAATATGGCACAACTATCATCAGTCAGGTAAGGTAATACGAAAGCAACATTGACACAATGAGTGAATGGGCAACCATAGCAGCACTACAATTCAGTATTGTGCATGATATGAGATAGTACACTCATGCAACTCAGTATGCAAGACTACCAGGCAGTTTTCTTTACAAAAATCAACATTCTCGGGCTAGAATGGATGATGTGGATTACCTTGTTGAAGACAACACAAGGGATGATTTTAGTAACTAGGGATAAACTCAATAGTAGAGGGTGATTCCACCATTAGAATGGTTATAGCATAACCGAGAAAATTGAGAGCAATCCCAGTTAGTAGCTATGATAGCACCTGGTGCTTGTGCGTGCTCTCAAGAACTTGAGCATCTCCATAATCATCAAGGTTTTGCCAACATCCATGTCGAGGATCCTGGCAACACATCATACTACCATGATGAATAGTGATGGACGATGCAGATGCAAAGGAAGATAACACCTTCTCAGATTTCACCTTAGCGAGGCCAAGGAAACAAAATCTGGATGATCGACCGAGAGACATTTAGCACTCCGCTTCTAATGTTCTCCTTGATGTACTAGCGCATCCCATCCATAGATATGGTCTGGTATCTAGAACATCAAGTAAAGGCCGGACTTCGGGAGCACAAAAATCATAAGGCACACAAGTAGGGAATAATTCCTACGAAGTCCTTATGGAGAGGTGGCCAACTTCTTCAATCAAGATACTACAATAATAGGTCTTCCGGTGGGGTGTGTTGGCCACGACATCCACCTTACCGGTTATCGCGGAACCAATATTATAGTTCTTGGGAAACGTTCCAACCATCATATCTGCCTGAGATTCAGATCTGGTTGGCGTCAGAGTATTCCAGACTCATCGAGTCTAGAAAGTAAAATGAAAGTTTGCAACACAAATCGACAAGATGGCGTTGCGAGATTCTCGGGAAATGGACTACGGTAGTAAGCTCCAAAATATGAGCCGGTTCTGCTACAAACATGTGAACACGCTGTCCAAGACAAGCACGACCACCTAGTAGTCTTATAATAAAACACTACCGAGTTCAGGTTGGGAACCATCATCGAGGATAACGAAGTCCTAACATAAGTCATGACTAGTTGTTATGAAGGAACTTCTTCTCCTTGAACAAATCAATCAGTGGCTTGGTGTGCTAGGGATACATATAGAATGGAGGTTGCAAGTCTCCGAACCACAGAATACTTCGCACGTATGCATGACCGATTTGGGGACGATTCCAAAGGAAGCAACATTGACTTTCTCGAATCCACGGCGGCAACTTACATCTAATGCACATGAACTAGAGGAAGTCACTTCTTACATCCGAACATATGCTTCATGAGCTAGCATGAACAAATGCTTTCAAAATTTTCCAACACTAGCTTAATATTCAACAAAATTATGGAGAAGACAAGGATGTTGTCGATGGGCTCAACAGCAATTCATCCAGATTCCCATGGAGATGGAATTCCATAACTATGTGAACAAGGTGATAGTATTGATCAGACCCAAAAGATATAATGGTGTATGCTCGAGGAAAATCCACGAGTAAGAACATCGTTGGTTCTGATTCGATTTGAGAATAGCCCACACTCATATCAAAGTTTTTTGGCAAGACAATAGCTCCAACAACTGGTCACGAGGATCAATCGATGAAGATACCATCTTTCTTCAACACACACACACAAAAACATCCCTTTGGAATGAGCTAAGTCGGACAAGCTTTTATCTTCCAACTCTCCAAGTTGTTGTTTATCTTAACCAACTAGCTCAGGGGTATCCAGCACAGATTCTTGGAGAAGGGAATGGTTTATATGAAACCAACTTGATCACGAACTCAACATAGCGGTCAGGTGGCAACCTGATGATACTTCCGAGAAGATATTCGGAACATCACGATCCACCGATATGTTACTAAGCTCGAGAACAATCTTGCTTTTTAGGGCAAGATGATATGATCAAAAGAGCGAGGGTTTGACAAAATACTAGCTCATTGATCGAAGAGTGCACCAGAAATAGAGACTAGGTAGCACAATCAGTCTTAGGGTGATGATTCAAGAACCAACACGCTAAGAATGAGGTTATCGTCCTTTTAACCACCAAGCAACGGAGTTGCTAGCAGTATAGATTTCACGCATCACGATTCACTTGTCGGCATTCCGGTTGCAACAACATGGGAACCAAGAAATGAATAATGATGGAGAGATTATCACTACGTCAAGAATTCATGAGAGATGTTGCGATTCCTATGACAATCCTGACATAAAGATGGTAACACTCCAAGGTAGAACAGAACAAAAGCTTGATTAGCAATTTGATCTGCGGAGTACAACTGCTTTGACCTAATCCTAGAAATGGACAAGGTATTGGAGTTTGTTTCTCCTAGTCATTCCAGAATAGAATGGCTTGACGGACCACAAGAGTAATAGGCATCGATGAACAAATGCACGCATACTCTTGACTATCAATTGATAGACGAGGGTCGGAATACAATTAAAGAGGGACAACCCAAGAGAACATATGATTTTCTGAGTTGTGGATGCATGGACTAGCATGTCGAACGAGTTCAACATATTTCTTCCAGATAACCCATGCAGAAAGGTTGAACTGGCAGAGTCACAATATAGAGAGAAGAACTCATCAAGAGCACTCTTAATGTGATCTTTCGGTTCAGCGAGGAACTTCTGCCATAAGCAGTTCATGGTATTGGAAGAAGGAAATACCACGGATCTCGAGGACTATCGCAAAGGTTACTAATATCCTAAAGGAACGAGCAAACACTAACAACATGAAGTAGGTAGGGTGAATCTCGGGTTCAAAACCCAGGAGTAGAATACCTACAAACTAAATTGCATCACGGATGCTTTCGGAATGACGGTGGCAGAATCATCACACTGGGAACACAAAGCATGGCTAGGGTACTAGGTGGTACTCTAAGACACCTAGGGTCATAATAATAACTCCAACATATATGTCGAGGCAATAAAGTACCTCAACTCAGCAATTAGTGTGAATAATCTGGCCCAAAGGATTATTAGGAATGGGAAGGAGGGATCTGCAAATGCTTCAGACTATTTAGAAACCTGGAATGACTCGGACAGCATAACGGCTGTAAATGCTCAAAAAGATTTGAGACACCATGCAAAATGGTGGCATAACCACTCAACAACATCATATCACGGCTTTGGTTCAAATGGCAACATACTAAAAGTAGTAGAAATTGAATTGAGGCCTAGAACCAACAATCCTAAGATTCTACGGATTAGTAACACGTGATCCTGATAGAAAGAAGAGAAGCCTAGTTCTTAATCCCCGTAGAAGAGAAGAGGTTGACTCAGATCAGAAGGCCATGAGGTATAAGGAGTAAAAAGAGCCTTACGTTCCATCCCACAATCAATTCCCTTATATAACTAAAGCATTTCTAGACTCAACTTCGACCAGTTTGGCTTGGTAATCCTACAGGCAGTCAAGCTCTGATACCAAAGCTGTCAGGACCCCGACTCAATGTCACATCGATCTAGCCTGTAACACCCCATATCACTTTGCGGCCTCACGCACGGTATTCCCACGGGTGTCGCCTTACCTTTTCCCGGGACCGTTTGCACCTTTTGGCACACGTATATGATAGTGTCGCTAGCATCCATATGATAAGGAGCCCGGGCTGACATGGCTAGTCGTAAACCCAAAGTGGCACAGACTTACAGGGACAGGCATCCATGACCCAAAGATCGAACGTGTCGGTCATCACGAGTAAGTTCCGGCTGTAGCACTGGGCTAACAGACTCGATAAACCGGGCAGAAGGGCTAACAGACTCCGGTACTCAACGCGTGACATTTCCCGAAGGATGACACAGAACGAAGAAGGACACATGCCGGCCAGCCTAAGTGTTCCGGAGCGGTAGCAAGCTACCATGGCTCGGTGGAAACACTAGGAGACATTTCCGTAAGAGAGGCTACTAAAGATAAACAACTAGATAGTCGATCCCACACATACCAAGCATTTCAATAACATACACACAATATGCTCGATATGTGCAAATACAACATGGCATCACAACATGACTCTACGACTCAAGTATTTATTCATTAGGCCCGAGGAGCGAGATATTACAAACAGGGTCTCATGACCCAACATTCAGAGCATACAAATCAAAGCACAAGCGAAGCTTAACATGTCCGAAAGTGAGACATCTACAAATGAAAAAGGCTTGAAAGCCCGACTATCTACCAGATCCGCCGAGGGCACAAGATCGTAGCTGAGGTAACAAGCTAAACGTCAAGTCCACGTGGAACTACTAACGAGACTGAAGTCTCTCTCGCAAAAACATAAAATAGGCAAACGTCAAGTACAAATGTACCCAAAGAAGACTTACATCGAACTAACTACATATGCATCATTATCAAGAAAGGGATGGTGGGGTTTAAGCTGCGACAAGCCAGCTTTGACTCGGTGGCTATCCTAAACTACGACTTCAAGTAACTCTTTTGAGGTGGCGCACACGAGTCCACATATTCACCATATCAATACACCACTATGGATCCGCACCTGCCTCCCTCACGAGCACGCCATCCATAGCACTCACGCTATCTTGCGCATTTTAGAGTATCCACTTTCACTTGTCTATGAACTATGCAGAGCAACCCGAAGTCCTTTACCGCGGACACGGCTATTCAATAGATGATGTTAACCTGCAGGGTGTACTCCTTCACACACGCTCACCACTTACCGCCGTTTACGACATATACTCGGCAACCTTCAAGCGGAAGCCCAACGAGGGTGTCGGCCACGACCTACCTAAACACTCAAGTCCCTAGTCCAGTTTATCGCCTATTCGGTTCCATCCATGAGGAGATCCGCCAAGTTTCGCTCACAGCCCCAAACGATGTGTACAGGTTCCGTGACACCAAACGGGCGCCCGGTTTACCGACCACGTGCCTACCGCATCACAGCCCACCCCTATGGTCAGCGCTGCAAGACGGCCTCCAAAGATACTACAAACACCGTAAACTACTTGCAACTCCCGGACAGAGGACAAGGGTGATTAAGAAGCCAAGAGGGTCCATTGGTTTGGGCCCAATGCGTGGTAGTAGCTGAATCATGGATCACAAACACGTAACTCGAGTTCACGAGGACGGCTGCAATGAGACAACCCACCATGTACTCCTACATGGCCTCTCACCGCTACCTTTACCAAATCGTGTTCACACACTTAGCTCACACACGTGAGGACATGTTCACACCTCCGATTCATCCCGATGAATCGACCGACACAACTCTAAGCAATAGCAGGCATGACAAACAAGCATGAATGAGTAGGCACATCGGGCTCAAACAACTCCTACTCATGCTAGTGGGTTTCATCTATTTCTCGTGGCAATGACAGTCATGCAGAGGATAAGGGTTCAGCTACCGCACAAGTAACAAATATGTCGTTGTTGTCCTAATGCGAAGAGAGAGCAGGAGCGAGAGTGGGATTGTATCGGAATGAACAAGGGGTTTTGCTTGCACGGCACTTCAAGATAGTATATCTCTTCATCGGTGTCATCGAACTCATAAATCGGTACCACGCTCTCGAGGGGGAAACAATAACCGCAACAGAGAGGAACACAATCAATGCAATGCAACAATATGATGCATGATCATGACATGGCAAAATGAATGTGTTTGACCTAATGCAACTAGGAACAGAAAGGTTTGAGCTAATTTGAACCAAGGGTTCAAATTCAAACTCAAGTTATGAATTTATAACGTGCATTATCATGTTTTGGTATGAACAACAAGGTTAAGTTGCTTTATCATGCATGAAACCAGTACCAATGGATAGATTGGATTTTTCTGATCATTTTTCATATATAAATTATTTCATTCTGAGTTAACGGTTGATTTTATATGAATTTTAGAAGTTCTGGACATTTTCTGAAAATAATAAATCATTTAAGATTTATTTAAATTCCAGAAAGGAATTATTGCGTCAGCGTGACCTCACAGTGACGTAAGCAGGTCAACGGCTCGGTCCGGGTCAAACCTGACGTGTGGGGTCCACACGTCAGTGACACGGTTAACTAATAGAGTTAATTAAAATTAAACTAAACCTAATCTAGATTTGTTAAGGCCTGGGCCCACATGTCAGTGGCACTTGCTCTAATTAGTGATTAAGGTAAAATTATTAGGGTATTTGGGCCCACTAGTCGATGACTATAGGTTGGTTAGTGGCGTGATTAGCACTAATCGCCGCCACGTCATCACGCCGGAATGTGGCCGGCGGTGACCATCCAACGCGGCGGAGGCGCGCCGGAAAACTGCTACGGGGCGCAGTTTTGCGTGTGGTTTGCGTCTACGGGTGGATGAAGGTGCGCCGCATCCAACTGGGCAAGCGGCAGCGACTGGGGTGGCCGGAGCTCGCCGGAAACAAGCTCGCGGCGGCGGCCGGAGTTCGGGCGTCGGCGGAAACGGCGCCACAGCGAACGGTGGGAGCAGTGGGTGGGGTTTTTGGGCTTTTGGCATCGCGCTGAGCACGGTGGTATGCTCAGACGCGACGTGCGTGAGCTCTAGCCACGGCGGCAACACAGCCGGCGGCGACGGGTTCTCGGGATCGACAGAGGCGACGGCTACGCGGTGAAATCGAGCACGGGGAGAGAGAGGGGAGGCGTAGGAGCTCACAGTGGAGAGGAAGAGGTGGTCGGCGAGCTCGGAGGCGACCGGAGTTCAACAAATCGGGCGACGGCGACCGGCGAGTCCGGGGTAGGAGACGAGCTCGAAGGCGTCTCTTCAAGGCGTCCGGGCTCGTGGGACTGGGCGTAGAGATGCACCGCAGCGAGGCGGTGCTCGTGGGCTAGCTGGCTTGGCGTGGGGAGGTCGGTGGCCCTGACGAATGGCGACGGTGGCGACGGCCTGTTCGTGGAGAGAGGAGCGGAACAGAGGAGGGGCGAGGTCGGGGAGAGTGAGAGAGGGTCGAGAGGAGCGCGTGGCATCACCCAAGAGGCCGAGGCTAAGCGGCAAGTGAGGAGGTGGCGCGGCTTGCGCTGCCGCTGCCACACGCCTTCCCGCCCTTGGCGGCAGGAGGTGGAAGACGACAGCCGAGGTGGAGCTGGGCTGGGCTGGCTTTGCCCGGCTGGGCTCTTGCGCGATGAGCTGGGCCGGCTCTGATTGCGGGCTGCAGTGCACGTTTACATTACATTTTATTTTTTGTTACATTTTCTATTATTCTCGTAAATTTAGGGCTTTATTAAAATAGCTAAGCACTTTCAAAAATCACCAAACTGCACATGCCCATTGTATAGAATAAATCCAACATGGAACATTTCAGTTTAGGACTATTTGGACATTTAAAATATTTAGTAGCATTTAAATGCCCAAATGCAAATACTATATGATCTTATTCGGTGACCAAATATGTCATGGAAAATGTGCAACACCTCGGTTATGGTTCTAGCATTTTCCAGAAGTGATGAACATTTTTGAAAGCCATTTGGACTCATTGAAAATATTTTAGTTGAACCTAGTTGAATTCATTTGGTGCTAGGGTTTAGTCAATCCCCATTTCAGGTTTAAATGAAATTTAAACATGATGCAACACATGACTAGCTAGCTCAGTGCATACCAGAACTAGGGATTTGACAACTCACCCCCACTAAACAAGAATCTCGTCCCGAGATTCAAGCGTAGGGTAAGGCGAAGGGGGAACGCAAATGAATATAATCTTCACGATCCAGGGTGCACTTCAAACGAACGTTGACTCAGTCACCATCTGTATCTCGAAGTCTTGCTCTGAGGACTCCAATTAACATGACAACGAGAGGAAAGGAACAACTCTAAAAGGATCGATCTTCTTGAAGATCAAACAACTTAGGATCAGCTCACGGGGTGAGTCATAGAAACATCTCTCAAGCTGAGATACAAAGCACACGTCTAGAGGAATGAAGTGGAACAAATGACGAGGGTTCACTAGGTAGACAACAATTCCACACCTAAGAGGGTGGTGAACGGTTGTCAACGTAGCGAGAGTTTGAGTTCCCATGATACCACAGCGAGACATTAAAGAGGAGGGTGATTCATAGATTATTACCTTAAGTGGCAAAAAGAATTACCTTTGATTCAGAGATCATTGAAAATCTTTATACCAGCCTAAGGCAATCACAATCGATCATTTGAAGGAGTCTGAAAGAATGACATTCTCGGGCTAGAATGGATGATGTGGATTACCTTGTTGAAGACAACACAAGGGATGATTTTAGTAACTGGGGATAAACTCAATAGTAGAGGGTGATTCCACCATTAGAATGGTTATAGCATAACCGAGAAAATTGAGAGCAATCCCAGTTAGTAGCTATGATAGCACCTGGTGCTTGTGCGTGCTCTCAAGAACTTGAGCATCTCCATAATCATCAAGGTTTTGCCAACATCCATGTCGAGGATCCTGGCAACACATCATACTACCATGATGAATAGTGATGGACGATGCAGATGCAAAGGAAGATAACACCTTCTCAGATTTCACCTTAGCAAGGCCAAGGAAACAAAATCGGATGATCGTCGAGAGACATTTAGCACTCCGCTTCTAATGTTCTCCTTGATGTACTAGCGCATCCCATCCATAGATATGGTCTGGTATCTAGAACATCAAGTAAAGGCCGGACTTCGGGAGCACAAAAATCATAAGGCACACAAGTAGGGAATAATTCCTACGAAGTCCTTATGGAGAGGTGGCCAACTTCTTCAATCAAGATACTACAATAATAGGTCTTCCGGTGGGGTGTGTTGGCCACGACATCCACCTTACCGGTTATCGCGGAACCAATATTATAGTTCTTGGGAAACGTTCCAACCATCATATCTGCCTGAGATTCAGATCTGGTTGGCGTCAGAGTATTCCAGACTCATCGAGTCTAGAAAGTAAAATGAAAGTTTGCAACACAAATCGACGAGATGGCGTTGCGAGATTCTCGGGAAATGGACTACGGTAGTAAGCTCCAAAATATGAGCCGGTTCTGCTACAAACATGTGAACACGCTGTCCAAGACAAGCACGACCACCTAGTAGTCTTATAATAAAACACTACTGAGTTCAGGTTGGGAACCATCATCGAGGATAACGAAGTCCTAACATAAGTCATGACTAGTTGTTATGAAGGAACTTCTTCTCCTTGAACAAATCAATCAGTGGCTTGGTGTGCTAGGGATACATATAGAATGAGGGTTGCAAGTCTCCGAACCACAGAATACTTCGCACGTATGCATGACCGATTTGGGGACGATTCCAAAGGAAGCAACATTGACTTTCTCGAATCCACGGCGGCAACTTACATCTAATGCACATGAACTAGAGGAAGTCACTTCTTACATCCGAACATATGCTTCATGAGCTAGCATGAACAAATGCTTTCAAAATTTTCCAACACTAGCTTAATATTCAACAAAATTATGGAGAAGACAAGGATGTTGTCGATGGGCTCAACAGCAATTCATCCAGATTCCCATGGAGATGGAATTCCATAACTATGTGAACAAGGTGATAGTATTGATCAGACCCAAAAGATATAATGGTGTATGCTCAAGGAAAATCCACGAGTAAGACAACATTACGAACATCGTTGGTTCTGATTTGATTTGAGAATAGCCCACACTCAAATCAAAGTTTTTTGGCAAGACAATAGCTCCAACAACTGGTCACGAGGATCAATCGATGAAGATACCATCTTTCTTCAACACACACACACACAAACATCCCTTTGGAATGAGCTAAGTCGGACAAGCTTTTATCTTCCAACTCTCCAAGTTGTTGTTTATCTTAACCAACTAGCTCAGGGGTATCCAGCACAGATTCTTGGAGCAGGGAATGGTTTATATGAAACCAACTTGATCACGAACTCAACATAGCGGTCAGGTGGCAACCTGATGATACTTCCGAGAAGATATTCGGAACATCACGATCCACCGATATGTTACTAAGCTCGAGAACAATCTTGCTTTTTAGGGCAAGATGATATGATCAAAAGAGCGAGGGTTTGACAAAATACTAGCTCATTGATCGAAGAGTGCACCAGAAATAGAGACTAGGTAGCACAATCAGTCTTAGGGTGATGATTCAAGAACCAACACGCTAAGAATGAGGTTATCGTCCTTTTAACCACCAAGCAACGGAGTTGCTAGCAGTATAGATTTCACGCATCACGATTCACTTGTCGGCATTCCGGTTGCAACAACACGGGAACCAAGAAATGAATAATGATGGAGAGAGTATCACTACGTCAAGAATTCATGAGAGATGCTGCGATTCCTATGACAATCCTGACATAAAGATGGTAACACTCCAAGGTAGAACAGAACAAAAGCTTGATTAGCAATTTGATCTGCGGAGTACAACTGCTTTGACCTAATCCTAGAAATGGACAAGGTACTGGAGTTTGTTTCTCCTAGTCATTCCAGAATAGAATGGCTTGACGGACCACAAGAGTAATAGGCATCGAGAACAAATGCACGCATACTCTTGACTATCAATTGATAGACGAGGGTCGGAATACAATTAAAGAGGGACAACCCAAGAGAACATATGATTTTACGAGTTGTGGATGCATGGACTAGCATGTCGAAGAAGTTCAACATATTTCTTCCGGATAACCCATGCGTAAAGGTTGAACTGGCGAGTCACAATATAGAGAAGAACTCATCAAGAGCACTCTTAATGTGATCTTTCGGTTCAGCGAGGAACTTCTGCCATAAGCAGTTCATGGTATTGGAAGAAGGAAACACCACGGATCTCGAGGACTATCGCAAAGGTTACTAATATCCTAAAGGAACGAGCAAACACTAACAACATGAAGTAGGTAGGGTGAATCTAGGGTTCAAAACCCAGGAGTAGAATACCTACAAACTAAATTGCATCACGGGATGCTTTCGGGAATGACGGTGGCCACAATCATCACACTGGGAACACAAAGCATGGCTAGGGTACTAGGTGGTACTCTAAGACACCTAGGGTCATAATAATAACTCCAACATATATGTCGAGGCAATAAAGTACCTCAACTCAGCAATTAGTGTGAATAATCTGGCCCAAAGGATTATTAGGAATGGGAAGGAGGGATCTGCAAATGCTTCAGACTATTTAGAAACCTGGAATGACTCGGACAGCATAACGGCTGTAAATGCTCAAAAAGATTTGAGACACCATGCAAAATGGTGGCATAACCACTCAACAACATCATATCACGGCTTTGGTTCAAATGACAACATACTAAAAGTAGTAGAAATTGAATTGAGGCCTGGAACCAACAATCCTAAGATTCTACGGATTAGTAACACGTGATCCTGATAGAAAGAAGAGAAGCCTAGTTCTTAATCCCGAGAAGAGAAGAGGTTGATTTCGGATCGAGAAGGCCATGAGGTATAAGGAGTAAAAAGAGCCTTACGTTCCATCCCACAATCAATTCCCTTATATAACTAAAGCATTTCTAGACTCAACTTCACCAGTTTGGCTTGGTAATCCACAGCAATCAAGCTCGATACCAAAGCTGTCGGGACCCGACTCAATGTCACATCGATCTAGCTGTAACACCCCATATCACTTTGCGGCCTCACGACGGTATTCCCACGGTGTCGCCTTACCTTTGCCGGGACCGTTTATGCTTTTGGCACACGATATGATAGTGTCGCTAGCATCCATATGATAAGGAGCCCGGCTGACATGGCTAGTCGTAAACCCAAAGTGGCACAGACTTACAGGACAGCATCCATGACCAAAGATCGAACGTGTCGGTCATCACGAGTAAGTTCCGGCTGTAGCACTGGCTAACAGACTCGTAAACCGGGCAGAAGCGGCTAACAGACTCCGTACTAACGCGTGACATTTCCCGAAGGATGTATACGAGAACGAAGAAGGACACATGCCGGCCAGCCTAAGTGTTCCGGAGCAAAGTAGCAAGCTACCATGGCTCGGTGGAAACACTAGGAGACATTTTCCGTAAGAAAGGCTACTAAAGATAAACAACTAGATAGTCGATCCCACACATACCAAGCATTTCAATAACATACACACAATATGCTCGATATGTGCAAATACAACATGGCATCACAACATGACTCTACGACTCAAGTATTTATTCATTAGGCCCGAGGAGCGAGATATTACAAACAGGGTCTCATGACCCAACATTCAGAGCATACAAATCAAAGCACAAGCGAAGCTTAACATGTCCGAGTACAGACATCTACAAATGAAAAAGGCTTGAAAGCGACTATCTACCGAGATCTGCCGAGGGCACAAGATCGTGGTGAGGTAACAAGCTAAACGTCAAGTCCACGTGGAACTACTAACGAGATCAAGTCTCTGCAAAAACATAAAATAGGCAAACGTGAGTACAAATGTACCCAAAGAAGACTTACATCGAACTAACTACATATGCATCATTATCAACAAAGGGGATGGTGGGGTTTAACTGCAGCAAGCCAGCTTTGACTCGGTGGCTATCCTAAACTACGACTTCAAGTAACTCTTTTGAGGTGGCGCACACGAGTCCACATATTCACCATATCAATACACCACTATGGATCCGCACCCGTCTCCCTACGAGTACGCCATCCATAGCACTCACACTTATCTTGCGCATTTTAGAGTATCCACTTTCACTTGTCGATGAACTGTACAGGCAACCCAGAAGTCCTTTACCGCGGACACGGCTATTCGAATAGATGATGTTAACCCTGCAGGGGTGTACTCCTTCACACACGCTCTCACCACTTACCGCCGTTTACACGACATGTACTCGGCAACCTTCAAGCGGAAGCCCAACGAGGGTGTCGGCCACGACCTACCTAAACACTCAAGTCCCTAGTCCAGGTTTATCGCCTATTCGGGTTCCATCCATGAGGAGATCCGGCCGAAGTTTCGCTCACAGCCCCAAACGATGTGTACAGGGTTCCGTGACACCAAACGGGCGCCCGGTTTACATCCTGCCACGTGCCTACCGTGATCACAGCCCACCCCTACGGTTGGCAGCTGCAAGCACGGCCTCCAAAGATACTACAAACACCGAAACTACTTGCAACTCCCCGGACAGAGGACAAGGGTGATTAAGAAGCCAAGAGGGTCCATTGGTTTGGGCCCAATGCGTGGTAGTAGCTGAATCATGGATCACAAACACGTAACTCAGCCTCGAGGGCGGCTGCAATGAGACAACCCACCATGTACTCCTACATGGCCTCTCACCGCTACCTTTACCAAATCGTGTTCACACACTTAGCTCACACACAAGAGGACATGTTCACACACCTCCGATTCATCCACGATGAATCGGACTGACACAACTCTAAGCAATAGCAGGCATGACAAACAAGCATGAATGAGTAGGCACATCAGGCTCAAACAACTCCTACTCATGCTAGTGGGTTTCATCTATTTCTTGTGGCAATGACAGTCATGCGAGAGGATAAGGGTTCAGCTACCGCAGCAAGTAACAAATATGTCGTTGTTGTCCTAATGCAGAAGAGAGAGCAGGAGCGAGAGAGTGGGATTGTATCGAATGAACAAGGGGTTTTGCTTGTTCGGCACTTCAAGATAGTATATCTCTTCATCGGTGTCATCGAACTCATCGTCGGTACCACGCCTCATCGAGGGGGAAACAATTACCGCAAGCAGAGAGAGGAACACAATCAATGCAATGCAACAATATGATGCATGATCATGACATGGCAAAATGAATGTGTTTGACCTAATGCAACTAGGAACAGAAGGTTTGAGCTAATTTGAACCAAGGGTTCAAATTCAAACTCAAGTTATGAATTTATAACGTGCATTATCATGTTTTGGTATGAACAGCAAGGTTAAGTTGCTTTATCATGCATGAAACCAGTACCAATGGATAGATTGGATTTTTCTCGATCATTTTTCATATATAAATTATTTCATTACGAGTTAACGGTTGATTTTATATGAATTTTAGAAGTTCTGGACATTTTCTGAAAATAATAAATCATTTAAGATTTATTTAAATTCCAGAAAGGAATTATTGCGTCAGCGTGACCTCACAGTGACGTAAGCAGGTCAACGGCTCGGTCCGGGTCAAACCTGACGTGTGGGGTCCACACGTCAGTGACACGGTTAACTAATAGAGTTAATTAAAATTAAACTAAACCTAATCTAGATTTGTTAAGGCCTGGGCCCACATGTCAGTGGCACTTGCTCTAATTAGTGATTAAGGTAAAATTATTAGGGCGCTGGGCCCACTAGTCAGTGACTATAGGTTGGTTAGCTGGCAGTGATTAGCACTAATCGCGCTGCCACGTCATCACGCCGGAATGTGGCCGGCGGTGACCATCCAACGCGGCGGAGGCGCGCCGGAAAACTGCTACGGGGCGCAGTTTTGCGTGTGGTTTGCGTCTACGGGTGGATGAAGGTGCGCCGCATCCAACTGGGCAAGCGGCAGCGACTGGGGTGGCCGGAGCTCGCCGGAAACAAGCTCGCGGCGGCGGCCGGAGTTCGGGCGTCGGCGGAAACGGCGCCACAAATAACGTGGGAGCGATGGGTGGGGTTTTGGGCTTTGGCATCGCTACGAGCACGGTGGTATGCTCAGACGCGACGCGTGGAACTCTAGCCACGGCGGCAACACAGCCCGGCGGCGACGGGTTCTCGGATCGACAGAGGCGACGGCTACGCGGTGAAATCGAGCACGGGAGAGAGAGGGAGGCGAGGAGCTCACAAAGGAGAGGAAGAGGTGGTCGGCGAGCTCGGAGGCGACCGGAGTTCAACGAATCGGCGACGGCGACCGGCGAGTCCGGTAGGAGACGAGCTCAAGGCGTCTCTTCAAGGCGCCGGGCTCGTGGGACTGGCGAGAGATGCACCGCAGCGAGGCGGTGCTCGTGGGCTAGCTGGCTTGGCGTGGGGAGGTCGGTGGCCACGACGAATGGCGACGGTGGCGACAGCTCTGTTCGGTGGAGAGAGGAGCGGAACAGAGGAGGGGACGAGGTCGGGGGAGAGTGAGAGAGGGTCGAGAGGAGCGTGGCATCACCCAAGAGGCTGTGGCGGCGGCAAGCAGGAGGTGGCGAGGCGCGCTGCGCTGGGCTGGCCACACGCCTCCCGCTTGGCGGGCAGGAGGTGGAAGACGACAGCGAGGTGGAGCTGGGCTGAGCTGGCTTTGCCCGGCTGGGCTGCTGCATAGGAGCTGGGCCGGCTACAGTTGCGGGCTGCCAGGTACGTTTCTGTTCTGTTTTATTTTTTTGTTCTGTTTTCTATTATTCTGTAAATTTAGGGCTTTATTAAAAATAGCTAAGCACTTTCAAAAATCACCAAACTGCACATGCCCATTGTATAGAATAAATCCAACATGGAACATTTCAGTTTAGGACTATTTGGACATTTAAAATATTTAGTAGCATTTAAATGCCCAAATGCAAATACTATATGATCTTATTCAGTGACCAAATATGTCATGGAAAAATGTGCAACACCTCTGGTTATGGTTCTAGCATTTTCCAGAAGTGATGAACATTTTTGAAAGCCATTTGGACTCATTGAAAATATTTTAGTTGAACCTAGTTGAATTCATTTGGTGCTAGGGTTTAGTCAAGCCCCATTTCAGGTTTAAATGAAATTTAAACATGATGCAACACATGACTAGCTAGCTCAGTGCATACCAGAACTAGGGATGTGACAGGATCATTGGATAGAACCGTTTCCCTCGTGTCTGCTTGTAGTTGGCGCACCTCTGCATGGGCCTGAGCCGAGAGGGGCAGGTGAAACGCCTCATTCAATGACGTGATGGACAAGAAATCCCTCACAGAGATGTCTTCATTGATTGTGTAGGATAGAGCACGCGGGTACTTCTCATCAAAAGTGGTATCTTGCCATAGATCTTTCCAGAAGAGCACGTTGGATCCATTATTGACATGAGCGTTTGAGATGCCCCAAAATATTGGCATTAGTTTGGCAACATCACGCCACCAGAATGAACCACAAGGGTCAGCAGCATGCATAATTTGATTCACATAGTATGTTTTCCATACGAGCTCAACCCAAGGTACGTTCTATCTATTGTAGAATTTGTGTAAATATTTTAGCAAGAGTGCATCACCTTGGATCCTGAGATCAATCACTCCCAATCCACCACTTTCTTTTGGGCGGCAAACCATTTCCCAGGAGGCAAGGGAGTTGCATTTGTCCCCTTGCTCTGTTTTCTTCGTCCACAGACACTTCCTTCTTATTTTGTCAAGGAGCTCAATGATTTTGGTAGGCAGTCGAAGCGTGCATAACGCAAAGATAATGAGTGAGGTGATCACCGAGTTGAGTAGGGTGAGCTTTCCACCATATGAGATCATGTTGAGAGTAGCAGTCAATCTTCTCTCCATGGAGCATACCAGAGGCATGAGATCAAGGACAGTTGGTCGAGTGGTTCCAAGCGGGAGCCCTAAGTACGTGAAGGGCATCTTTCCAACCGCACATCCAAAGATATTAGCAATTTCTTCGGTCTTTGCAGTATTAGCATTGATTGGAATGAGAGTAGATTTGTGAAAATTTATTTTCAAACCAATGGATGTAGCATAATCAGTCAAAATATCCTTGATAACGGCCGCTTGTTGTGCGCATGCTGGTAGAACAAGTATGGTATCATCGGTGTATTGGATGACTGGATACTCTTTTTGATGCGGGGAAGGGAAGGGCAGATTTATCTAACCGTGTGCAAATGCATCGTTGATGGCCGCTTGGAGGAGATCTGCCGCAAGTACGAAGATGAGTGGTGAAAGAGGGTCCCCTTACCTGACCCCACATTTGCAAAAAAATTGGCGTCCTGGAGTACCGTTTAGGAGAACAGAGGATTTGGCTGATGAGAAGATGCAGCGAATCCATGTGATCCATTTGTCATTGAAACCCATGTTTTTCATAATCTCAGTCATTGCTTCATGCTCAATTGTATCGAAAGCTTTGGCAAAATCAAGCTTGAGGAGCATGATTTCTTTTTTTGAAGTGTGGCATTGATATATATACTTGTATGCCCATGCGAGGCAATCCTGGATAGTCCGCCCCTTGAGAAATCCATATTGATTTATGTGAATAATCTTCAAAATGACTTTTTGTAGTCCATTTGCCAAGATCTCAGTGATGACTTTTAGGCAGCAGTTTAAGAGAGTAATCGGCCTGTAATCATTAATAGATTCGGGTGATCCAATTTTGGAATGAGAGTTATGAATCCATCATTAATGCTTTCCAGATTGAGATCACCATTGTGGAATTGATTGCAGAGGTTGTAAAAATCCTCTTTAATGATTGGCCAACATCTCTTAAGAAAAAGTCCAGTAAAGCCATCCGGGCCCGGTGCCCTATCAGCAGGCATCTCTCGAATAACTGTGTCGATCTCATCATGGGTGAAAGGAAGCGTTAACTCATCAAGTCCTTCACATTTTTTGATTATCCTGGGAAGGTCAAATTTCATGTTGCATGGACGTGAGGAACCCATCCTTTCTTTGAAGGCCTGATATATGAGTGATTCTTTTCCTGCATGATCCTCAATAATTGTTCCATCACTGGTCTTTAAAGAGGCTATGTTGTTCTTTCTGTATCTTTCTGAGGCCATAGACTGAAAAAACTTTGAAGGTTCATCTCCAAATTGCACCCATCAAATTGTACACCTTTTTTTCCAGTAAAGTTGTTGGTATTTTAGTAATCTCAGAATGTGTACTTTGAGGATGCGGCGGAAGTTTGCTTCAGGCACAGTGAGAGGACGTTTATGTTCCAAATCAACAATCTCACAAAGGGCTTTATTTGATTTTTCGATGGCCACCGAGAGCTTTGAGATACCCTTACTCCAATGTTTGAGATTTCTGCGAAGGGTTTTGAATTTTTTACATAGGACAGTGGCAGCGTTAGTGGAATGAACTGGTTTGGCCCAAGAGTCCTCGACAACTTTCATAAAACCCGGTGTTGAACCCAATAGGATTCAAATCGAAATAATTTGGATTTGGGTATATTGGTTTCGATGGTGATCACACAGTGGTATGTGATCGGAAACAGGTTTTCCTAATGGCTTGACCAAGGTTTTTGGACATGACTGAGTCCAATTGGAACTTGTGAAAAACCAATCCAACTGCTCGAGTAAAGGGTCCATTTGCATGTTGCTCTAGGTAAAAGAACGACCTTTAATGGGTAGTTCAATTAGGCTCTGACATCGTATGAAGTCGTTAAATGTGTTCATATCATTCATGCTTCCACCTGGTTTGTTGCGATTCTCCGGTGCACGAATAAAATTGAAATCCCCCACAAACAACCAATCTTCAGAGGATGGAATATTAAGATTACACAGCCATTGAATGAAATGCTGTCGTTGATCACCTTGGCAAGGCCAATAAACATTGACGAGTGTCCAGGTTTGGGCAGATTGGGTAGAGCGAAAGCGAGTGACTAGAGCAAAATCCTCAGAATATAAGACATCGACAGAGAAGATTGCACTATTCCAAATTGTGGCAATGCCACCCGAAGCTCCACGAGACGGTACAAAAGCGAACTGATCAAACCGACGGGGACAACAAGACTTCACAAAAGGTAGATCAAATGAGGATTTTTTTTGTCTCTTGCAAGCAAACAACCGCACAAGCACTAGATGAAATATCATTCGAGAGAGCTAATTGTTTGTCTTCAGAGTTTAGGCCACGGATATTCCAACACAAAGCGTTCCAATTAACCAAAAGAGGCATGAAAATAAAGGATAATAAGAAGGTGATCAGAGCTTAATCAGAAGCTGTGGGCTCCTCCTCATTGGTGGCCAGCAGGGCATCTTTAGAGAGTTCTTCTGTAGGAATGGCACAGAGCAGCGTGCCAACTTGCTGGATCACTTGAATGGGTGTTGGTGGTGGTACGTGTGCCTCATCCTCCTCCCTTATGCGTAGAGCCGTCGGGACCAACCTGGGTTTAAATTTGGAAACCTTCATTTTGCTGTCTGAAACCTGATGCACTTTGAACCCATCATATTTATTTGAGCGAGCACTTCGGCGCAGGGCTGTGGAGCATTCATGCACAATTGCCTTACCTTTACGAGCCCGAGATGTACCAGACTCAGAAGGAGGAGGGTTAAGACCGGGATCATTCGGCATCTCGACCAAAGCAGAGTTATCAGGAGCAGCATCAGACATAGCCTGCAGTTCTACCAACGGATTTTCTTCGGCAGCAGTGACCTCCTCAAGTTCCCATTCAGATGCTTCTTTGATTTCATCAATAATCACAGAGGAGGAACTAGCATTGGCAAGTGATTTGGAAGCCGAAATGACTGACAGTAGACCTCTGTTCTCAGCTACAGTAACTTGAAAAGTGACTGAATCCTGTTTGAAACCATACCTACCCCTCCAGGCCCATAAGAAGCCACAAAGGGTCTGATGGCTTCAGTTATGTAGGAATTCAGCCAAAACATGGGCAAGCAGTCACGCAGGAGCATGGTAGGAGTGAAAGTTCCATGAGAAGAGATATCCACATGCAAACCAGCTGCAGACAAAGTCAGAGAGATCTCCATAAAGTTGGCAGACTGAGCTTCGGATTCCTGGCTGCCAGAACTGATAAAAGGAGGGATCTCAGACCTGGCAATACCAGTACCAGTAGAGATGGCCAAAGCAGAGCTGCTCGCTTCTTGGGGCCATAATTGGTTCACGAGAGCCACCGGAACCATAACATATGCGTCAGACACAGTGGCACTGGAATCAGAGCTAGAATGCGCCGAGATAGAATCATTCCAGGCAGCAGCCGGACTATCCTGAATATTTTGCGGGGGCACAACACCATGTTCCACTTGCAGACCCTCTCCAGCGAGCCATTGCTGGAAATTGTACAGAACAGGGGGTTGCTGGGGAGGTGAAGGCGGCCAATTTCCCCATTGGGGGTGCATCTCGATATCACTTCTGCATCCACCACAACATTCTCATTTTCCTCCGCGACAGCAGCGTCCGCCATCACGTTCTGCGCCATCCAGTTATGTAACTGTTGCTGATACAACTGTTCAGCGTTGAGTCCTTCACCGTGGAGAGGATGAGGAATGCCATTTGCAGGTGGCGGGTCCTCACCAACGGGCGGAACATCAGGTATATGGGCATCCCAGTCATTGCTCCACAAAACTGTGACAGCTACAGTCCAGAACGACGTGCCCCCCAATCTGTCGCACCACCAAACTCTTGGGCACCAAGCGTAGATGAATAACTCGAGCCTTAATGAGGACAAACCTCTTATCCCCTCTAGGATTATGCCAAGCCACCAGAGCACCAAACGAATCCATAGACTTGTGCATGTAGTGTTGGGTTTGATAGTCATAAGGAAAACCAACATACAAGATCCACACCTCCGGCCCAAAAGAAGTCCGATGCATGTTCAAAGCAGCGTCATGGGGCACAAAAGAAATGATAGTGTGCTCATCTACTTCATTCTCATCCAACTCAAATGTGGTACCAACGACAGCATCACGGACCAAAGAGTTTGCAAATCCAAAAGTCCCAATTCCAGAGGATGATCTAGTACTTCAGCAGGGTAGTAATGAGATTCATGAAGCAAACCTTCCACGATGTTGCGCAGATCAGCCTTTCTGTGATGGGGGACGAACCGATTGGCCTCCGCAATGGCCAGAAATCATGGCGCAAAGGAGGGATTGCAGACACCACCATATCCGCGCGCACCTTGTGATCAGCCGGGCCAAGCTCAATGGTCATGCCGGCGGGAGGTAAGGGACGACGTTGAGGGGGTAGTTCGCCATGGATGGGATGGGAGGTGCTGGAGCAGAGGAGGGCACAGACAACAATGCGGAATGCGTATCGTCTGCCGTAGACAGGGCTTTGGGTACCCAAACGCCTCGATGTTTGCGCGTAGGTTGGGGGCGTGCATCAGAAGGGCGAGCATGTAGGCCGTCAGATGAGCGTTGAACGGCTGGTCGGCGAGTGATGGCAGATGCATTCATAATGGAAGTGTCATTAATGGGCTGTATCTAAATCCCCGATAAGACGTGATCATTATCGCCCCGATGAATATTTCCAGAAAAAGGAGCCGCAGTATCTTTGACTGAGCAAAGAGGGGAAGGCAAGCCGAAATTGCCCGATTAGAATATTTTGGTTGCCAAAAAAGATATTTGGTTCCATAAAAACCACACCGGCGAGATTGATGGCCCAAGAACCCACATGATCGACAGAAAAGTTTGGCTGGGCATTCAAAGAATTCATGGGCCGTGGATCCACATAGGTGACAGTCCTTTGAGAAATGGACCCGAGGGCTAGAAAGGCCAGTCTCAGAGCATTGACATGGTCTATTGAAACATACTTGGCAATATTGACCTGGACAATTTTTCGCTGAGTGATCAATGTCATCACAGATACTACAAATGGATAATTTATCATAAATGAATTCCATAGATGGGACCGAAGATAATTTCCAAGTTGAAGCAATTTTATCCGCCGAAATACCCGCGCGATGATGGTCCAAAATATGTCTTAAGATAAAACCAGCTATTTGATTCCAGGATTCGGATTTAAAGTTTGTCCCCTCAAAACGTAGCTGCCTCCCACATTATTGCCAGAGAATTTAATAGGGAAATCCTCATTAAAGTTACCAAAAACTAGGGAATTTGGTATTGAATGCTCATTATGACCGCGAGGAATTTCCAATTCAGTAAAATCCTGTCTGCTGGCCGGAACCTGCCGGACTGCCGCCGGCGACGAGCACATTTGCATGGGGAGACCAGAAGGGAAAATAGAGAACCCAGCTTTTTTAAGAGTTTCAAGTGATGAGTCCTCCACCAAACCATGCCCTGTTGACACAAAACAACTCTTCGGACGAATGGCAATTGGTGACCTAGTAGTGATTTCATGGTTCGGCTGATCCAAATGCCAAGTCGTGCTAGAATCCCTAGGAACATGAATCCCTGGCCTAAAAAGACTGAAATGACAAACAAAGTCTGGCCAAACACGATCCTTGAGCCCATAGATAAAATGACCAACATGATTTGATGCCACTGAGAAACGAAAACGCTGTCCATCCAAATGTTTGACATGTAAACCAGATGGAAGACCACCAATGCAACATTGAAGAGCAATAGCCACCGATTCCTCATTGAGAGTGAAAGAGGCCGAAGAAAAGCTGGCAACCAGAAAGAATTCCTTGCAAGATCCAGAGGGGGAGAAGTGGATAGTAGAGCCAAATTGTCGACGCACCTGATCCGCGACCGCAAGGCCGGGATTGAAATCCCAATGTAGGAGACCTTCCATGGAGGATTGGCTCAGAGGACGCCATTAGGGGTGGTGGAGGAGGTGGAGGAACTCCATGAGGAAATCCTGGCTTTTGGATCTTTTGCAAAGACCTGGTTTGTAACCCTTCAGATTCTAACATAGCCGTCTTCCCCTTGCATGCCTTATATAGAAGAATGGTGCTTCGATTATAAAACATGCTACAACAGAGATGGAATAGGTACCGAAGAATAGAAAGGCATGACATATTGACATGTATTCCCTCCATCCGAAAATAAATGGATGGGTCTAGGTGTATTTCAGTTCTAGATACATCCAGTTTTATCCATTTCTGCGACATGTAATCCGGACGGAGGGAGTATGATGTAAGAGCTAGGGATACGACAGGACAAGACAGTAAAAAAACACCGAAAACCCACTTCAGAACCAAAGTATTCAATCCCACTGATATGAGATAGTACACTCGTGCAGCTTAGGATGCAAAAACTACCAGGTAGTTTTCCTTACAAAAATCAAAATTGTAGCCTTTAATCATACATTTTGCTACAACTAAATTTAGATCAGATAAAGGTTGGATTCATGCCGATTAACAAAATACATGCTGATGTAAAAATATAGTGATATAGAACAGGTACTTACATCTGCATTGGAGCACAGAGAATTCCTGCAAGAATCTTTCCTCGCAGATGATACCAATGCAGAAATTCTTCTATCTGTTAAGCTTATTTTCTAAAAGAGAGATGGGTAAGAAAAATGTAGAAAATATGATCAGCATGCTATAAATTTTCATGATGCACGGATACGCACATGCTTCTTAGAATGGAATTGACATATTTTTGCTGGACTGGAGCGGACTAGTTCTTTGGCCACTAGAATCTGCTTATTATTAGTAGGAGTTGGGTTTCTCTGTGCTGGAGTGGTATCTATAAAAACTGGAGTTGGTTTATTATCTCCTGGCGTTTGGATCTTTTGCAAAGACCTTGTTTGTAACCCTTCATATTCTAACATAGTCGTCTTCCCCTTGCATGCCTTGTATAGAAGAATGGCGCTTCTATTATAAAACATGCTACAACAAAGAGATGGAATAGGTACTGAAGAATAGAAAGGCATGACATATTGACATGTATTCCCTTCATCCGGAAAAAAAGTGGATGGGTCTAGGCATATTTCAGTTCTAGATACATCCTTTTGTATCCATTTCGGCAACATGTAATCTGGACGGAGGGAGTATGGTGTAAGAGCTAGGGATACGACAGGACAACACAGTAAAAAAACACTAGTTGAATGTAAAACTGTATGCTAGCGGAATACGTACAGAAAAAACTAAGGCAACATACACGTGTATGATTGGGAAACTAAGATGTCATTGCAACAGAGCACTAGAACAACACTTCAATGTAACAAAACATGGTATGGTGAAGTACATACTGATGAATAATAATGCATAAGATATTCAGAAGCATGATGTCCAAATTAAGCAGATGGCATTGCGATAGAGTAGAATGACAATACTTGAATTTGAAAACATGTTATCATGAATGGAATAGGTACTGAAAAATAGGAAGGCATGACATATTTACATGCATGATCAGCATGCTAAGCACATGGCATTGCAACAGAGTAGATACACTCCAGGACATTATATGCATGTTGTACCCGTATCACGGGCCAAGTTAGAGCAAGAACCTTGTGGGGTGAAGAGGATTCATCATCTTTCTACAAGTCTTCTGAAGAACTGCCTTTACATGTTCCATCATATTGGGTATCATTGACATCAAGTTTATTGGCCTTTACATTGCTCCGTGAGGTTCTTGTGGATATACCAGTGTGTGCAATTATATCTGACATGCATGGAAGACAACTAGTAGTTAGATTTATGTAATGAGTGCCTGTAGGAGAGGACATAAATAGTAGGACTGGGGTTAACTAGCAGCAACAGGTCTAAAAAACTAAAGGGAGAACACGGATGAAAGCTACATAATATGTATCATTTGTACTCGAGATTAACTAGATGGCACACAAAAGTATTAAAGAACAACATAGGTAATACTAGAAGTGGTATAATACTATAATCACCAGCTTGTGGGATAGCATTGGCTGATGGATGATAACTATGGAGCAGCGTTACCTAAAGAACAATTATCTTAGCTGAACTATGGAACAACGTTAACTCCTGAACAAGACCCGTAAGAGATCAGCATGAATATACAGTGAAATGTGATGATCTATTTTCCATGCTTAGATGAATAACAAAGCCATAAATGTTGCACACAAGTAAGATGAGGGTACAACCTATCCGCCGCCATCCATAGGAGTGAGCATCATGTGCCGACTCGCCGATGGCCCTCGTAGCTTGTTGTAGCTGTCCATGTCGGGCACACGACTCGATCGCGAGGAACTGCTGAGTGGGGACTATAGCTCCCTTCCGTGTATGCTTCCCTTGTTGGAGCAGTTGAGGTGAGTCGGAAGACGGTGTGGCTGAAGATGCAGATAACACATAATGTTAAGAATGGCACATCTCTTTGATCTGAAGAAATACACTAAGAGATCAATAACAAGGTACGAGAGTGGTCACACGTCTATTGGCTGAAGACTAAATTGGGGTCACACGATGTTATTTTATTTTGGTACTGTCCGATCTACGCCAAATGGCTTGATGGCCGACTTGTGCCTCCCGGCTGACACTGTTAAGAATCTTCCTCGAAGAGCCAGGGACCAACGGCAGAGCAGCCTGCCTCCGCCGTCCGTGGCCCCAGCCATAACCCCGCTCCCCGCCCCACCGCACTACCGTGGTTGTGCTGCCCCCGGGCCGATCCACAAAGACTCTCCGTCATCCAGATCTGGCAGCGGCAGTACCTTCAACCCATGCAACTCTAAGATAGCCATCTAAGCGCTGCTTCCGCGGCGAACTTGCGGCCCCACACCCTTACATTAGACACCAGCCAACCGGCAGCCTAGGAGCTCCGCCACCTCGAGGGGTGCTGCTTCCCATTGGGAATTGATTGGCCCAGAATAAAAATTCAGACAACTGATGCCTAAATAAAGTGATTTGAGATGAGGGTACAACCTATCTGGCAGCATGGTGAAGTAGGCAGCTTCAGCTGCCGAGTCGGTGAGGCCGGCGTGGTTGCGGTGGCGACCAGCGGCAGGGAAGCAGAGATGTCGCGATGGTCGACGGCTACGGGGAAGCAGCGCCGGGACTCTGGACAGATCCGAAGTTGGAGCTGCTCCGGCGCCATGAACAACGGCGGGGGTGAATCGGCTCCGGTACGGTTCACACGACCATCGTCGAGGAAACTCTAGCAGCATGGAGTAAGAGGCACACGACCCAGTGCACAACGGCAAATGGACAGCGTCTCCGGCATTAGGGAGGAGGGCGACTGTGAAATTGGTGCGGTGGGGGGTGAGGGAGTCCTAGATTAAGGGGTCCTCGGACAGCCGGACTATATACTTTGGCCGAACTGTTAAGCTATGAAGATACAAGATGAAGACTTCTTCCCGTGTCCGGATGGGACTTTCCTTGGCTTGAAAGGCAAGCTTGGTGATTCGAATATGTAGATTCCTTTCTCTGTAACCGACCTTGTATAACCCTAGCCCCCTCCAGTGTCTATATAAACTGGAGGGTTTAGCTTCTAGGGTTTAGCCACAACAATCATAACCTCATATGCTAGACTTCTAGGGTTTAGCCATTACGATCTCGTGGTAGATCAACTCTTGTAATACTCATATTCATCAAGATCAATCCAGCAGGAAGTAGGGTATTACCTCCACAGAGAGGGCCCGAACCTGGGTAAACATTGTGTCCCCCACCTCCTGTTACCATTAGCCTTAGACGCGCAGTTCGAGACCCCCTACGCGATATCCGCCGGTTTTGACGCAGACATTGGTGCTTTCATTGAGAGTTCCGCTGCATCGTCACCAGAAGGCTTGATGGCTCCGTCAATCATCTACAACAATGCAGTCTAGGGGGAGATCTTCCTCCCCGGATAGATCTTCGTATTCGGCGGCTTTGCATTGCGGGCCAACTCGCTCAGCCATCTTGAGCAGATCGATAGCTGCGCCTTGGCCATCAGGTTAGATTTGGAAGCCTGAATTTTGTGGCTGATATCCGCAGAGACTTGATCTTTGACGGATTCGAGCCCCATGACGGTTGTCCCCTGCCACCATGATGAACATGACCTAAATCTGTCATCTGGCCGCCCTCAGGAGATAGCGCCTGTAACCACTCTGGCCCTAGATCTAGAGTGGATCGCGTCGTCCGAAGACGGGAAGCTTAACCCCGCCACAGAAGCTGTCGTGGATTTGTCACGTCAGATGTCCTTAGTGTCAGGACTTAGTCACGAGGCCAACGCATCTATGCGGTAGCTTGAGAGGGGTTGAGCGGAATCGAGAGACGCAACACAAGACAAGGGTTTAGACAGCTTCGGGCCCCGGGAAACATCATCCGGTAAAAACCCTACATGCTGTTTGAGGCTAGGTCTCATTATCATCACGAGGGAGTCGCCGTAAACCGGCTCTCCTCTAATTGTGTCTAGCCCTAGAGATTATTGCTTCTAACTTGTCCCTCTTTGGGGAGCCCTGCCCCTCCTTATATATGATGAAGGGGTGGTTTACATGTGGAGTCCTATTAGGATTAGGACTAGTCTATCTCTAATACAAACCGGATACAAGTCCTAGTCTTAACTCCTTGTAAGGCAAATATTCCTTTCCTCTTAAACCGGCCCACCATAGTTGAACTGCCTTCATGAACCGCCTGGCCGGGCCACCGGGTCTTGTTGCTCCTCGCCCGCCTCGCCGGATTACCAATGAGTGTAAACCGTCTGGTATGTGTAGGTCACGGTGAATCGCCAAGTCCGCCGGTTTATCCTTCCGGCGGTTTACGCCAAGGCATATCCTCGACATTAGCCCCCAAGTTTAGCTTGGATTTATCCATGGTAAACTTATGCTGCAAAATAAACACCGTAACAATTCGATGTGTTGTGCTCGGTGTTAAAAATTCTTGTAGGCCGATTAATCGATCATCCTTAAGTCCTTGTTATTTCCTCCTTCTAGAAAATCCGGATCAATAACCAGCTTCATACTCAAATTTCTGACATTGGTTTCTCACAGAACAATATTGTGAAGAATAATCCACTTGAATCGGCTTCCAAAGCGCCGGTTTAATAAATATTGGTCTTGAAATACTCATCTGATATTCAACTGGTTTGAAGATGCAGAACTTGCCGGTTTATGATTACCCCCTTTGTCGGGTTATAATTGATACTTCCGAGTCATGATTGTCGCAGACACCAGTTCATGATTGTTGCCAACGCCGGTTCATGATTATTAATGACGCCGAGTTGCAGCCACAGGGTCATAATGATTGGTGACGCCGGGTCAACCTAGTTTGCTCAATCGAGAATTTGAAAATATTTCTTTGATAATAATATAATACTGTAGCCCCCAAGTCTTGAGCGAGTAACAAAGTGATGGCTTAAGACTTGCTTCAATATAAATATCGCCACTTAAGAAGAAATCCATGTTGTTCATCCCAGTCACTTAGTAAAACTGAATACTCCATATTATGTAGCCCCCAAATGCCGGGTTGTCATGCTTGCAGTAATCTGGGACTTGTAATTTCCTGATGCTCATAAAAACTCCAACCAGTGTAGCCCCCAAGGGCCGGGTCATTATGTAATAATGAGCAGGGACTTTGTAAATATAATCATGTTATCTTTGAATAGCAACGTGTAGCCCCAAGGGCCGCTCAAGAAGATAATATTGGGCTGGGACTTTGATATATACTTCAATGAAAATAACATCATATGATGTAACCCCCATCATGGGGCTTGAATTCACGCCCACAAGGTTAAGAGCCTTGTGCTTTACCAACCGAGCAAATGGACCCTTCAATATAATGAATAAAAAGCTTTGTACCTTGAATTGTTTAACAGAGCAATTGGTACCCCCAAGGGCCGCTCATTATAATGTGATGAGTCGGGTCTTCAATAAGATGAACAAAGAATGACTTTGCATTAGCCCCCAAGTGTCATGGTGCATGCTTGCAGCGACATGACTTGCATGTAATCTCAATTTGAATAATGTAGCCCCCAAGTGCTGGGTTGTAAGCCTGCAGCAACTCGGGACTATTCCTTCAATTGTAGAATATATCCATTGATAACATAATATCCATTGCGCTAAAGCGACTTTGAAAACCTCAATCATAATATTAATAACCATAATAAAAATCCAGCCATGTTGGCTATTCAAGATAATATAATCCGGTATGAAAACCTTATTCATCCAATATCATAATGAAAATTCAGCCAAGTTTGGCTATTTTGAATAATATAACTCAATGATTTATAAGCGCATGATTCCAATGGCGCAATCCAAATATGTAGTGGCGACTTATAGTCAAAAGCCAGGCCGGGTTAACAAACACCGAATAATTTCTCATCATATACTGGCGACTTATCGTCTTAAAGCCAGGCCGGTTTAATAAACACCGGATAATTTATCATCATGCTTTATTCAATCTGTTCCTGCATACAACAAGTTTAAAGTGTCCTGGCGGTTTACCGCCGGACGGGTCATAATGCCCAACATATAACCCAGGTTTATAACCAAGGCTGCATTTAAGAATAATCAAATATGAAATATATCATACCTGTGACATTGAATCACATCGTTGGTTTACCCACTTTTTGTAGTAAGGGTAATAACCCCAATCTTGAGTAATGATAACTCCTTTCATATTGTGCCGGTTTATGATAAAACCGTACCGGGTTATGATAGACACCGGACTAACAATATATAATACCGGCGACTTGTAGTCGAACCAGACCGGGTTAATAATCGCCGGATTATAATTTGATCGTGTACTGACAACTTGTAGTTGAAAGCTGAGCCGGGTTGATAAACACCGGTTTACTCCATAATAGGATGGTAACAGAAAATCAAACCGGCAGATAGTCTCCGGTTTAAGAATTGACCGTGTTCCGTCAATTGACAGTCGAACTGGATTAAAACATTGTCGGTTTAAAAACGCAACAAAAATCGAATAACAGTTATGAAAAAGATATGGAAACAAAGGCAATGATAAAACCGTTTGCAAAAATATGCTATACTGAGCTGATCAGATGGTATTACCATGGTCGGACAGGACCAAGCCCCCAATAGGTGTAGCTATGGTTCAAGTCAGCCAGGTCCCCAAATGATTCGTGGCATATATGCGGTCAAGTGGCGTGGCAATGGTTGGTTCGACCAATCCCCAAGTGACTCGTGGCCTTAGGCCGATCAAGAGGCGTGACTATGGTTCAGACATGACCACAAGTCCCCAAGTGATGCTGTGGCTTTTCGCCTATCAAAAGGTGTTGCTATGGTTTGGACACGACCAAAAGCCCCCAAGTGATATCATATAGAGCTTTTGAAAAGCTAACTCAAGGGGTAAACCGGAGGCCGCTTTAAAAACAGAGCCACTCCATGTAACCACGCATGATGTAAAAAAGAACAGAGACCCCGCTTTATGAAGCAGAAGCCCCCATGTGATCAATATGTTAGGCTCGGAGTTGACACAGTCTGACAGGCCGGATCATCGACGGAGGCGACGCGAGGCGGCGGACGCAGGCCCGCAGCCACGGCGGCTGGTTGGAGATGCACGGCCATGGCCGGTTCAGCGGGGCGGGCGACTCATGGCACAAGAGATCCGGCAAAGCGCAGCAGCGAGGCCATGATGAAGCGGCAAGGTTGGTCCGAGGCAGCAGCTCAGGCAGGGCAGGGCCGATGACGCAGGGCGGAGGTCCCGCGAAGCCAACGGGAGCAGAACAAAGACAAACCGAAGCAGCTGCAGAGCAGAGCAGAAAGAGCTCAGGGTGGGATTTCCACTGTGCACAGACGCGGAGGGAAAGGAGGCCACGGGCAGGGCCGGCGATTTGAAGACATGCGTCGTCCGCGGCGGCTCAGCGCAGAGGCAGAAGCGCTCACTATCGGGACCGGCTCATAGGCGACGTTGGTCAGGTTCTGCGGCGTCTCAGGCAGGCAGACGGATCGGTACGAATCCGTGTGGGGGCGACTCGGCGGAGGCGACATGTTGGATGCGAACACGGACCGAAGCAAATCCGAACTGTGGTTGGCTCCGTGTCCGGGTCGTGGGCTGTTCCCTTTTTATTTCTCTCTCTTTTTTTTAATTAGCAACTCTCGGTAGCCCAGATGGAAACTTACGCAATATCTTGATAATAGTAGCAGTGGAGGTGGAAACTGAGTCTTGACGCAAATCCTCCATAGTTTGATTTTTGCATCACGCGCATCATATCCAATCGAAACCGGTCTTGATGGACATACGGAATCTACTAGAGGTCGCGGGGCGTACGCTATGTCAGACGTAGTTTCGCAGCGGCGCCTCCCACGCAACCCTAATATCTTGAACTCGCTCTGTATCCTGTATAAGCAAATTCTGAAGTTTAATCACGATTTGGATCTCATGATAATGAGCTTGTCGGTTCTTCTTCATCTGATGAATTGCAAGCTTCTCGAACCCTAGAAAAGATCCCTCCAAGAACTCAACACCACCGTGCGTCTGGCCCCACGGTGGGCGCCAACTGTCATGGATTTGTCACGTCAGATGTCCTTAGTGTCAGGACTTAGTCGCGAGGCCAACGCATCTATGTGGTAGCTTGAGAGGGGTTGAGCAGAATCGAGAGACGCAACACAAGACAAGGGTTTAGACAGCTTCGGGCTCTGGGAAACATCATCCGGTAAAAACCCTACATGCTGTTTGAGGCTAGGTCTCATTATCATCACGAGGGAGTCGCTGTAAACCGGCTCTCCTCTAATTGTGTCTAGCCCTAGAGATTATTGCTTCTAACTTGTCCCTCTTTGGGGAGCCCTGCCCCTCCTTATATATGATGAAGGGGCGGTTTACATGTGGAGTCCTATTAGGATTAGGACTAGTCTATCTCTAATACAAACCGGATACAAGTCCTAGTCTTAACTCCTTGTAAGGCAAATATTCCTTTCCTCTTAAACCGGCCCACCATAGTTGAACCGGCCTTCATGAACCGCCCGTCGGGCCACCGGGTCTTGTTGCTCCTCTGGCCCGCCTGCCGGATTACCAATGAGTTGTAAACTGTCTGGTATGTGCAGGTCACTGGTGAATCACCAAGTCCGGCCGGTTTATCCTTCTGGCCGGTTTACGCCGCGGGGCATATCCCCGATAGAAGCCGCAGACTCAGTGGCGCTCGAGCCGCACACAGACCCAACATCGAGCTGGGCTTGTGTTACCGAAACCTCGGACTCGTCCCCAGCCATAGGTTCCAGACCGCGTGTGTCCGCATCCATCGAACCTGATGGGGCGCCGATCTTGGAGTTCAGCTCCGCGGATGTCTTCCAGCACTCGCCTTTTGGCGACGTGTTAAACTCATTAAAATCCCTCTCCTTGTCGGGGGACTCTCGGCCGAACTATGTCCGGCTCGAATGGGAAGCGGACGACGAAGAACTTCGTTTCCCACCCGCCACCCACTTTATAGCCACTGTCGACGACTTAACCGACATGCTTGATTACGACTCCGAAGACATCGACCGCATGGATGACGATGCTGGAGAGGAGCAAGAACCACCGCCTACAGGGTGTTGGACAACCACCTCCTTGTACGACATAAACATGGTGGATACGACCAAAGAAAACAATGGCGATGATGAAAATCCAGTCAAGGATAAACCTCCTGAGATACAGCCAAAGCTCCGACGTCAACGGCGCCACTCTAAGCCACGCCGTAGTAAAAACAACAATACCGCCACAGGAGAAAATAACACTCCGGACGACACCGAAGACAATGAAGACCCCGTTCATCCAACCTCTGAGCAGGAGGAATGGGAGGATGGGCAAGTCAGCCCGGGCGAACAGGCCATGAATGAAGACTCGGAGGATAGAAACTACCTTCCGCTCTCCGAGGACGAGGTGAGCCTCGGTGACGAAGATTTTATCGTGCCTGAGGAGCTTGCCGAACAGGAACGCTTTAAGCGCCGGCTAATTGCCTGCAAGGAGCCTGAAAAAGAAGCAGCAGCAGCTTCAAGCTGATCAAGATCTGCTCAATAAAAGATGTACTGATGTCCTGGCAGCCGAGGAATATGGCCTCGAGCGCCCAACCAAAAGCTACCCGAAGCGCAAATTGTTACCACAGTTTGATGACGAGGCGCTGGAGCCCGTCCTACCAAGGTACAATGCGGCTGACCGACCACCATGTGGCCAGGACAAAGCGGCACCTCGAGCCGAACACCAGCCCACATTACCTCGCCAAACAAACAGAAATACAACAGCTTGGGGATATACACATGACCTGTGGAATGACTTGGAGAACAGAGCAGGTCAGACAAGATAAATCTATGGATCACGGGGGCGTGCCCCGATGCGCGACGATGGCCATCCGGCTGAACGTGACAAACATAATCACGTCTGGGCTGAAAACCATAGATGAACTCCATCCAAGCTACGTCACGACTTGGCCCGATATAGAGGCGTCGCACACCCCCTTTGCTTCACTGACGAAGTAATGGACAAAATTTCCGAGAAGGGTTTAAACCCATGAACATCGAATCATATGATGGCACAACAAACTCCGCAGTATGGATTGAGGATTTTCTTCTCCATATTCATATGGCCCGCGGCGATGATCTTCATGCCATCAAATACCTCCCGCTCAAACTCAAGGGACCAGCTAGGTACTGGTTGAATAGTCTGCCCGAAAACTCCATTGGCAGCTGTGAGGACTTGGAGGACGCCTTCCTCGACAACTTCCAAGGCACATATGTCTGACCTCCGGATGCCGATGACCTAAGTCACATAATCCAGCAGCCCGGAGAGTCAGCCAGGAAATTCTGGAATAGGTTCTTAACCAAAAAGAACCAGATCGTCGACTATCCAGACGATGAAGACCTAGCGGCCTTTAAGCATAGCATTCGTGATGAATGGCTGGCCAGACACCTCGGCCAGGAAAAACCGAAGTCCATGTGAGCCCATACGGCACTCATGACCCGCTTCTGTGCGGGCGAAGATAGCTGGCTAGCCCGTAGCAATAACAATACAAGCCAACCTGGCACTTCTGAAGCCAGAAACAGCAACGGCAAGCCCCGACGCAATAGACATAAGTGTCGAAACAACGGTGACAACACCGACGACACGGCGGTCAACGCTGGATTCATTGGCTCTAAGTCTGGTCAGCGGAAGAAGCCATACAAAAGAAACAATCCGGGCCCGTCCAGTTTGGACCGCATACTAGATCGACCATGCCAAATCCACGGCACTCCTGATAAACCAGCCAATCATACCAATAGGGAATGTTGGGTCTTCAAACAGGCCGGCAAGTTAAATGCCGAGAATAAGGAGAAAGGGTCGCAAAGCAACGACGATGACGAGGAACCCCAACCCCCCCCCCCCCCCAGTCAAAACGGTGAACATGATATACGCCACCCATTGTCGCACCCTGATTTTCATGCCACAACACCTAAGCTAATATATCATGATAAAGTGTGGTTTGACAAAAACTCTTGCATTATTTGGCTTTTATTTGGAGTTGGTTTTCTCTCTGTGTTTTTCTAGTGCTCTTTAAAGTCAACACAACTCCACCTTCTATACTTCATCTCCTTACCCCAAACTTCTGCCCAATGATCATGCCATGTGTATAGTGCAATATAGTATTTTCTTACAAAAATAATTTGGCCAAATAGTATTTTCAAAAATAAGTCTTCCAAAAACCCCTGAATTGAGGTTTGCACTGCAAGTACTTGATTTGGGGTATGAAAAATATTTCAAAGAGTATATTTGAAACCTATTAGATATAGGATTCCCGTAAAACACAAAAATATGATTTTTAAAGTTATTTTCCTATTTTATTTAAAAGCTTTTTCTTAAGGCCAGAAATGGTCTTTAAAAGGGAAAACTTATTTTATGGTTTTAAAAATATTTGACAAAAATCAGGGAAACTCAGTGGGCATATATTTCCCATATATAAGAGTTTCAACACATGGTCATGTTCAAAATGTTGGACAAAACCTCCCAAAACCATTTCTGCCCATTTCAAGGATTTTAAATATTTCTACAGGAAATATTTTCACACAAATCCAAGGAAAATCCAGCAAGTCACAACTCCATATCGTGATCACCTTGCAAAGCCTCATGTCAATCAAGGTCATTTTGGTTCACCAAAATGCCCCAAAACCCTCTCTGACCAGAATCAAATTTGAACAACTTTGTACTACCAACTTTCTCTCCTTGACCCCAACTTTTTTGAGCATGTTTACATGACCAAATGAGGCCACTACACCAAGTGGTTAATCAAGGGGAAGTGATTTGCTCAACTAGATCTACACAAGTTCATTTCTGCTAATTTCTAGGGTTTACAAAAGTTGCATTGGCAACTTTGCCCAAATGGCTCAACCTTGGTGGAACCTATTATTATCTCATTCCATTTGACCCTGTCAAGCCTCATGACAAGAGGAGTTCATCTTCTTGCCCAAACCAGCAACAAACACCTTCTGCCATTTTACTAAAACCCTTGTTTTGACCACTTCCACTCTTCTCCATGGCCTCCACTTTTTACCACAGCCCCTCCTAGACCTCTTCTACCTCCAGTAGCAATGGCTGCATCTCAGATCAATAATTTAGGGGTGAAACCTCCACATTTACCCCTCTGGACAACCGCAGCACCCTTCTCTCTCACCCCTCCTCTCTCACCAGAGCCCCTTTAGAGCACCCAAGGCTCCCTATCCTTTCTTTACTCTCTCCCACACCTGCTAGACACCAATGGACGTGCCCATTGTGCATATAAAATGGCATGCCGGCCATTTGCACGCTTTGGAGCGCGCTATACTGTGCTCCCGCACTGTAGCCGCCCCCTGCCAAGCACCTACGGCCACCTCGGCTCTCCCCCTCACGCTAGCCGATGCTCCTCGACGTTCGCAGGCTGCCATGCCTCTGTCCCCCTCCTCCTTCTCCCTCCTCTCGCCCCAGCTCGCACACGCGCCGGCCGCCCAAGAGCTCCAATGAGCAAACTCACACGCGCGCAGCCTCTGGCCCTCCCCCGCTCGCTCTCTTCATTCACCTTGTTGTAGACCTCATCCACGAACGGCCCAGACTCACTCTCGTGTGCCCTCACGGCCTCCGGTCTCGCCCGTGACCTCGCCGGCGCACGAGTCCACGGTGGACCGGTGCCCGGCTATAAAAGCTCGCCCCAGGTCTCTCTCTTGGCATCCACCTCCTTCTCACACCACCAAGCACGCGCCTGCACCACCCAATCAACCTTAGAGAGCTTCTATGCTCGGGATCGACCGGAGCTCCACAGCCTCGGCCGACCATTGATCTCGCGGTACAGCCCCTCTCCGCCACCGATCTTGCTTGATCTGGAACCACCAGACCTCACTGACCTGTTCCCCTCTTTCTCCCGCTCCTATTGCAGCTCAGAACGAGCTCACCAGGCTCCGCCCGATGCTCCTCCGCCGTGAACCTCGTCGCCGGTGAACCCCTGGACTCCGGCGACCGCCTCCACTTCCACCCGAATGGCGACTCCGCCTTGAGCACGCCGGTGCCCTTGGATCGCCTCGCCGTCGACCACAGCGATGATGGTGAGCTCGCCCCCTCTCTGGCCCGAGGTGGAAGACGACGGCCGTGGGGCCCGTCAGTCAGCCTCACATACTGACGGGTGGGCCCCACCCGTCAGGTTTAAAACGCACGCGCGCGCGAACCGTTTTGCTGCGACGGCTGAAGGTGTATTTTGCCTTTACGCCTTCGTCGTGGCAGCCTCGCGCGGGCTGAATTCCCTCTGGGCCTGCTGCACTGTGGCCTTTCTGGCCCAGTGGCACAGTGCCATTTTTCCTTTTCTTTTTCTATGAATTTTCCAAAAATTCCACAGATTTAAATATTTATCCAAATTAAATGTTTCCAACTCCTAAACCCTTGTAAAAATCCCACCTATTTAACGTTGTAACTTTCATAAATATCCATCAAACTTTTCTGCACTGTTCAAATTTAAATTCAAATTTGAGCATTTATATTCCCCTCTGAAAATCCATTTCTCCTATTCTACAACTCCAAATCTATAAATAGTAATTTTCCCCTTCTTAGATTTCCCCCTAGTATTTATCAAAAATAAGTTGACATTTTTCTGAGCACTTTGGTTTTTCTGTTTTTCTATTGCCTTACTTTCTCATTATTTTTCTGCGACGATTAGATCCCATATTAGACCAAGTTGCTGAAGAAGAAGAAGGAGAAGGATTTGAAGAACTTGAAGACCAAGCCAAACAAGGCAAGCAGCCCTTTGACCATGTCTATGAAACCCTTTTTATGCATGTCATATAGCACCATATTGTTGTTGCCATGGAATCATGATGAGGTGGTAACCACTTTGATGGTTTGCCACCGTACTTCCTCGTTGATACTTGCATTGTGCATGACCCTACCTTCGTATGAGGGTTATGCCGATGGGAGTAGATAGGATGCTAAAGTAGATGCTACGCAAAAAGGGACGGGTATATGCATGGTGAAGGAGACAAAGTATTTTCAAAAGACTTTTCGAAAACCCCGTCGGGTGCCACTTATGCCCGAGGGAGATGATGAGATGGGTAACCACTTGATGACGAAGTGGTGTACCGAGGCAAGTGTGTGTTGTTTTCAAAAACGGATTAGATTTAAGATTTGTCGACTATCCCAACCTTACATGCGCAACCACTCTACCCTTGTGTGGGAAAGGGCATTATTGATTACCTAGGCTGATACTAGCTTAGAGCCCGCATTACTAGTGACGGGGGAGAGTTGGTGCTCTCTCTCGGGACGGGGTCGTGCCAGGTAGGGCGGCCATGACTGTTTTTATAGGGCACCGGATACACCTTTGCGTCCCCTCTCGGATGTTACGATCTCGAGTGAGTCTCGTATGATGTACATCGTGAGGATGCAGAACAATGAGTGGACTCCTTGTTAGTGTCGTCTAGGGAAAGATAGTGATCGGGTGCTTACCCCGGGTACTTGAGGTACCGCGGGTCATGGATGACACAGAAGTTCCTCGGATCTTGTGGGTAAAGTGTGCAACCTCTGCAGAGTGTAAAACTATTCGAATAGCCGTGTCCACAGTCAAGGACAGTTGGGCGGTGCTGCTTAAACTATGTCTAGAGTTTTACAAACCGCGCGTGTGTGTGTGTGTTGATAAAACTATTTGGGTTAAGTCAGATGGCTTGACACGATGATCAAGTTGGATTGGTGTCCAACTCCGCTTATGTTTATATCTGTAACTTGTTCATACGGATGTCTGTACTCTCATGATGCATACTTTACATGTTGGCAGATCATGTCATTGCACGCAAAACTAGCTTTCTGCAAACTACCTACTTAGTGCTATATCTTTGCATTATTGTGCCTTGTTCCAATCATGGGTTGCTTGCGAGTACATTCAAAGTACTCATTGGCTTGCCACTGGTTATTTAATTAGCCAGACATGGAAGAACCAGAGTTCGAAGAAGAGTTACCACACCAAGATTCATCAGCCCCCTTCGAGATCACTTCAAGATGAAGAGTAGAAGGCTACCAGCTAGAGTTACCACCTGAGTTACCCATTGTGCACAACGCTTTCCATGCATCACAACCCCGGAAGTGTTTCCAACTTCCTAACTTGCCCGATCTCTACAAGGGCATTGACCACCGAGCCATCGACTCCCTAGGCCAATCTAACCTACCGCGAGCTACCCATTAGCAACCTGGATCAAGAAGAGCGTCATACACGAAGCCACACCATCAAGTACTTCAAGCTCAATGGAGCACTACACGGAAGCAGAAGAAGTATGAGGACGTGAAGACTAGCCCAGATCCAAGTTTCTGTATCCCTTTCCGCGCCTAGTTTGGGAATCTCGGGGACGAGATTCTTGTAAGGGGGGTAGGTCTGTCACAGCCTGATTTTCATGCCACAACACCTAAGTTAATATATCATTATAAAGTGTGGTTTGACAAAAACTCTTGCATTATTTGGCTTTTATTTGGAGTTGGTTTTCTCTCTGTGTTTTTCTAGTGCTCTTTAAAGTCGACACAACTCCACCTTCTATACTTCATCTCCTTGCCCCAAACTTCTGCCTAATGATCATGCCATGTGTATAGTGCAATATAGTATTTTCTTACAAAAATAATTTGGCCAAATAGTATTTTCAAAAATTAGTCTTCCAAAAACCCCTGAATTGAGGTTTGCACTGCAAGTACTTGATTTGGGGTATGAAAAATATTTCAAAGAGTATATTTGAAACCTATTAGGTATAGGATTCCCATAAAACACAAAAATATGATTTTTAAAGTTATTTTCCTATTTTATTTAAAAGCTTTTTCTTAAGGCCAGAAATGGTCTTTAATAGGGAAAAATTATTTTATGGTTTTAAAAATATTTGACAAAAATCATGGAAACTCAGTGGGCATATATTTCCCATATATAAGAGTTTCAACACATGGTAATGTTCAAAATGTTGGACAAAACCTCCCAAAACCATTTCTGCCCATTTCAAGGATTTGAAATATTTCTAGAGGAAATATTTTCATAAAAATCCAAGGAAAATCCAGCAAGTCACAACTGCATATTGTGATCACCTTGCAAAGCCTCATGTCAATCAAGGTCATTTTGGTTCACCAAATTCCCCAAAACCCTCTCTGGCCAGAATCAAATTTGAACAACTTTGTACTACGAACTTTCTCTCCTTGACCCCAACTTTTGTGAGCATGTTTACATGACCAAATGAGGCCACTACACCAAGTGGTTATTCAAGGGGAAGTGATTTGCTCAACTAGATCTACACAAGTTCATTTCTGCTAATTTCTAGGGTTTAGAAAAGTTGCATTGACAACTTTGCCCAAATGGACTCAACCTTGGTGGAACCTATTATTATCTCATTCCATTTGACCTTGTCAAGCCTCATGACAAGAGGAGTTCATCTTCTTGCCCAAACCAGCAACAAACACCTTCTGCCATTTTACCAAAACCCCTGTTTTGACCACTTCCACTCTTCTCCATGGCCTCCACTTTTTACCACAGCCCCTCCTAGACCTCTTCTACCTCCAGTAGCAATGGCTGCATCTCAGATCAATAATTTAGGGGTGAAACCTCCACATTTACCCCTTTGGACAACCACATCACCCTTCTCTCTCACGCCTCCTCTCTCACCAGAGCCCCTTCAGAGCATCCAAGGCTCCCTCTCCTTTCTTTACTCTCTCCAACACCTGCTAGACACCAATGGACGTGCCCACTGTGCATATAAAATGGCATGCCGGCCATTTGCAAGCTCTGGAGCACGCTACAGTGCGCTCCCGCACTGTAGCCGCCCCCTGCCAAGCACCTACGACCACCTCGGCTCTCCCCCTCACGCTAGCCGATGCTCCTTGACGTTCGCAGCATGCCATGCCTCTGTCCCCCTCCTCCTTCTCCCTCCTCTCGCCCCAGATCGCACGCGCGCCGGCCGCCCGAGAGCTCCAATGGGCAAACTCACACGCGCGCAGCCTCTGGCCCTCCCCCGCTCGTTCTCTTCACTCACCTGGTTGTAGACCTCATCCACGAACGGCCCAGACTCACTCTCGTGTGCCCTCACGGCCTCTGGTCTCGTCCGTGACCTCGCACCACCTATAAAAGCTCGCCCCAGGTCTATGAAAGCGGTGGATCGGTGCCCGGCTATAAAAGCTCGCCCCAGGTCTCTCTCTTGGCATCCAACTCCTTCTCACACCACCAAGCACGCGCCCGCACCACCCAATCAACCTTAGAAAGCTTCTATGCTCGGGATCGACCGGAGCGCCACAGCCTCGGTCGACCATTGATCTCACGGTACAGCCCCTCTCCGCCACCGATCTTGCTCGATCTGGAACTACCAGACCTCACTGACCCATTCCCCTCTTTCTCCCGCTCCTATTGCATCTAGAACGAGCTAACAAGGCTCCGCCCGACGCTCCTCCGCCGCGAACCTCGTCGCCGGCGAACCCCTGCACTCCGGCGACCGCCTCCACCTCCACCCGAACGGCGACTCCGCCCTGAGCACGCCGGTGCCCTTGGATCGCCTCGCCGTCGACCACAGCGACGACGATGAGCTCGCCCCCCTCTCTGGCCCGAGGTGGAAGACGACGGCCGTGGGGCCCATCAGTCAGCCACACATACTGACGGGTGGGCCCCACCCATCAGGTTTAAAACGTACGCGCGCGCGAACCGTTGCACTGCGATGGCTAAAGGCGTATTTTGCCTTTACGCCTTCGACGTGGCAGCCTCGCGCGGGCTGAATCCCCTCTGGGCCTGCTGCACTGTGGCCTTTCTGGCCCAGTGGCACAGTGCCATTTTTCCTTTTCTTTTTCTATGAATCTTCCAAAAATTCCACAGATTTAAATATTTATCCAAATTAAATGTTTCCAACTCCTAAACCCTTCTAAAAATCCCACCTATTTAATGTTGTAACTTTCATAAATATCCATCAAACTTTTCTGCACTGTTCAAATTTAAATTCAAATTTGAGCATTTATATTCCCCTCTGAAAATCCATTTCTCCTATTCTATAACTCCAAATCTATGACTAGTAATTTTCCCCTTCTTAGATTTCCCCCTAGTATTTATCAAAAATAAGTTGACATTTTTCTGAGCACTTTGGTTTTTCTGTTTTTCTATTGCCTTATTTTCTCGTTATTTTTCTGCGAAGATTAGATCCCATATTAGACGAAGTTGCTGAAGAAGAAGAAGGAGAAGGATTTGAAGAACTTGAAGACCAAGCCAAACAAGGCAAGCAGCCCTTTGACCATGTCTATGAAACCTTTTTTATGCATGTCATATAGCACCATATTGTTGTTGCAACGGAATCATGATGAGGTGGTAACCACTTTGATGGTTTGCCACTGTACTTCCTCGTTGATACTTGCATTGTGCATGACCCTACCTTCGTATGAGGGTTATGCCGGTGGTAGTAGATAGGATGCTAAAGTAGATGCTACGCAAAAAGGGACGGGTATATGCATGGTGAAGGAGACAAAGTATTTTCAAAAGACTTTTCGAAAACCCCGTCGGGTGCCACTTATGCCTGAGGGAGATGATGAGATGGGTAACCACTTGATGATGAAGTGGTGTACCGAGGCAAGTGTGTGTTGTTTTTGAAAACGGATTAGATTTAAGATTTGTCGACTATCCCAACCTTACATGCGCAACCACTCTACCCTTGTATGGGAAAGGGCATTATTGATTACCTAGGCCAATACTAGCTTGGAGCCCGCATTACTAGTGACGGGGGAGAGTTGGTGCTCTCTCTCGAGACGGGGTCGTGCCAGGTAGGGCGGCCATGACTGTTTTTACAGGGCACCGGATACACCGTTGCGTCCCCTCTTGGATGTTACGATCTCGAGTGAGTCTTGTATGATGTACATCGTGAGGATACGGAACAACGAGTGGACTTCTTGTTAGTGTTGTCTAGGGAAAGATAGTGATCGGGTGCTTACCCCGGGTACTTGAGGTACCGTGGGTCGTGGATGACACGGAAGTTCCCTAGATCTTGTGGGTAAAGTGTGCAACCTCTGCAGAGTGTAAAACTATTCGAATAGCCATGTCCACGGTCAAGGACAGTTGGGCGGTGCTGCTTAAACTACGTCCAGAGTTTTACAACTGCGTGTGCGTGTTGATAAAACTATTTGGGTTAAGTCAGATGGCTTGACACGATGATCAAGTTGGATTGGTGTCCAACTCCGCTTATGTTGATATCTGTAACTTGTTAATACGGATGTCTGTACTCTCATGATGCATACTTTACATGTTGGCAGATCATGTCATTGCACGCAAAACTAGCTTTCTTCAAACTACCTACTTAGTGCTATATCTTTGCATTATTGTGCCTTGTTCCAATCATGGGTTGCTTGCGAGTACATTCAAAGTACTCATTGGCTTGCCACTGGTTATTTAATTGGCTAGGCATGGAAGAACCAGAGTTCGAAGAAGAGTTCTTTGGAGACGAACATGCGAACTAGGACGTTTCCCAGTCAAGAATGCCTGTAGGGTTAAGGCAGATGGCATGTGTTCTACTTATCGATGAAAATTTCTGCTGCTTGTGTTTCATTTGATGTTCATCCCTTAAGGCTTTATCAATGTAAGACTTGACCATAACGGTCATAATTTGTGTAAGACGGTATGTATGGATGTAAGACTCTTGTTATTCAGTCTTTGTGTGTTCAGTGAGCATTGATCTTTGGGATCACTGTACACGTGCATTCGGTGATCTCGACTTATGAGTCGGGGTCCCCACACCCATATCCCCAAGAGGAGCGCAAGCGTGCACTCAGGGACGTCTACGCGATGGAGCCAGTCGCCCCAAAGTTCAACCCATGGTCGTCCTGTCTAATCACCTTCGATCGCAGGGACCATCCGACCAGTATTTGTCATGTCGGTTCTACAGCACTGGTCCTTGACCCAATTATTGATGGATTCCACCTTACGCGAGTCCTCATGGATGGTGGCAGCAGCCTGAACCTGCTCTATCAGGATACAGTGCACAAAATGGGTATCGATCCCTCAAGGATCAAGCCCAGAGAAACCACCTTTAAAGGTGTCATACCAGGTGTAGAGGCCTGCTGTATGGGCTTAATCACACTAGAAGTGGTCTTCGGATCCCCGGATAATTTCTAAAGCGAAGAGTTGATCTTCGATATCGTCCCCTTCCGCAGTGGCTATCATGCACTGCTCGGACGAACTGCATTCGCTCGATTCAATGCAGTGCCGCACTACGCCTACCTCAAGCTCAAGATGCCCGGACCACGCGGTGTCATAACGGTCAACGGAAATACGGAACGCTCCCTCCGTACCGAGGAGCACACCGCGGCCCTTGCAGCAGAAGTACAGAGCAGCCTTTTTAGGCAGAACCTCAATTCGGCAGTAAAACTCACGGACACCGTCAAGCGAGTCCGAACTATTCTGCAGCAGGACAGTCCAGCTCGTCCAGAGCTTGACTAGCAATTCAGCCTCCGTCCCAATCCCAATCAAGCAGTGACATTTGTGCCACGCGTACATAACTACGCACTTAAAATACCATGGGCATGGACGGAGGCACAACTAGACCATGGTCCGCAATGCGGATCAACCGCTCCTGGACCCGCATACCTTCACTTTTTCTTTTTCTTTCAGTTTTTTCTCTTCTCGAGGCTTTTCTGATAACCTGATCATCGGACCCATCACGGGACGGATACACCAAGAAGGCGAGGAGCTTTGATATACAAGGAAATCCCTAGGCGGTGTCTGCTAATGATCGTTATACCTGTTTTAAGTACCCGCACGCAGCTTGCCCTTGGTCAAGGCATGTACAATAGCCTTATTTGCTTATCATTACTTGTACAAGTACGCCTTGATGTATTAATCAAATTACTATGGAAAATAATTTGCGGCTCAATATTTGCAGCGTCAGCTTATTACTTGATTTTTCCTTTTCTTTATATTCTTCTCTATTGTGCCCGTACACTCTGGTACGTCTTAATTCGCCAAGGGCTTCATCATACCCCATAACACGACAATAAAGTCCGAACACTTTTATAGTACAGCTCGGCACCCCAAACTTATAGCATTATATGCATCGGCTCCGAATCATGTCTTTGGTCAATAGTTGGGTTGCCCGGCTCCTGTGCTTACTACCTTACGTTCCTCTATATCGGCTAGGGTAGTAAAGGGAGAACTACTGCGATTGTGTCTCGGTTCTTCCGGACGAGCACCTCAATAGAGAAAGCCGAAAACTGACTGTCATGATGCAGCGAGAGCTTGTCAGCTGTTCGAGAGGTTTCAAATCCTTAGAGATTTTTCTTGCATTATGCGATGAGTCGGTTTTTATCCGATTAGGCGTGTATAGCGCCCCAAGTTTGGATTTCCAAACACCAGGGGCTGCGCCAAAATTTCATTGTCAAACTCCTATGGCTAAGTGAGGGTGATAAAGCCGTATAGTCTGATTGCCTTGTTCGTTGCGCTAAACACCTCCTTGAAGGACCAAAATTTGGAGTAAAGAGTGTTTAGATTTATTCTGAACACCCCCGTACTACCTACATGGGGGCAGAAGCCGACAACTGGCCAACTCTCAGATTTAACAAAACGGCCGCACAGGAGGTAAAATTTTAAATAACAGACATTATATTACATAACAGATCTGTTTCATATTACAGGACATGATAACATGAGTGCGTTCATGGGAATATGATATCCTTAGCACATTGCTCCGCCATAAGGCGGGATCCCTCCAGGACACTGTCAAAATACAGTTCAAGTCGGCGGTGCTCCTTGCCCTCAAGCGGTCCCTCGGTCATCAGCTTCGTGGCGTCCATCTTCGCCCAGTGCATCTTGGCGCGGGCAAAGGCCATTCGCGCGCCTTCAATACAGACCAACCGCTTTATGGCTTCAAGCCGAGGGCATGCGCTGACAAGCCGCTTCACGAGTCCGAAGTAGCTGCTAGGAAGGGCTTCGGTAGGCCATAGACGGATTATCAAATCCTTCATGGCTAGTTCGGTTGCCCTATGCAGCTCGACCAGCTGTTTCAGCTGATCGCTAAAGGGCACTGGATGTTCTGGTCCAAGGTATTGCGACCAGATCAGCTTCTCCGTAGAGCTCCCCTCTTTGGCTCGATAGAATTTCGCAGCATCTGACACGCCGCACGGCAAATCCACAAACGCCCCTGGAGAGCTCCAAATCCGTGTAAGTAAAAGGAACCTTTCCTTCACATATCTGCTTTGCATAATGAAAGCCTTACCCACCGTAATCTTCTTGGCCACCTGGATTTCCTAGAGGGTGGTCTGCGCTTCATCCTGGGCATCTTGTGCGCTTTGGTGGGACTTGGCAAGTTTGGACTCTTGCTCCTTAAAATCACGCTCCAAGGACTCGCACTTCTTGACGGCGTCCTGGAGCTCTTGCTGGACCTCACTAACCCGGGCCTCGTGCTTCTCGCGCGCGGCTTGTTCCTTGGCCGCTTTGTCCTCGGCCTCGGCCAACGCCTTCTTGAGGGCCGCTACTTCGGTTGTGGCCCCTAATAAAGTTCATGACACTTTAGTCAGCACGAACCATTCATCCTTCCTAAATATATACACATGTTACTGCATACCTTGACTGTCCTCCAGCTGCTTCTTCACGACGCCGAGCTCTTCCTCGGCCCGCTCCAGATTCTGCTTCAGTCCAGAGACTTCCGCAGTATGAGCAGACGCAGCTAGCAGCGACGCGCCGACGCCTGCTTATTCACATAGACATATTATGTTAGACTCCTGCGATAATTATTTTGATCCACTGTTCGGCTTTTCTTTCCGAACACCGAATAGAGTATCAGGGGCTACTGTCTATGCTGTGATATTCTTTTTACAATTACATTACTTACCTCAAAGCCTGTTAGAAGGCTAGTGCAGGCTTTGGTCAGTACGCTTTTTGCAGACTGGATCCTCTTAATCATTGTACCCATAAGGGTACGGTGTTCTTCCACAATGGAAGCGCCTTGTAGCGCTTCCAGCAAACTATTCGATGCCTCTTGATGGACAGAGGCCACCGATGGAATAGGCGCATCGCCTCCTTCTGAAAGGGGCGGTTGGCCTAGTTCTGGAGCCGCATGTGTCTCTGGAACTATATTCAGCTGAGGGCCAGTTTGGATATGGCCCCCACCGTCAGCGTCCATGGGGGCTGGCTCCCCCATGTGTCCGGCCGCCGGGGCTTCACCCTCCGGCGCCTCCCTAACGGCCTCCGAATTCTCTCTCGGGCCGGGGATCCTTTGGGACGATGCCACAACGCCATCTAGGTCCCGGGGAGAGGTGGCTGATGGAAGGGTCCTGCTGTCCATCGCAGTCGGATCCGGCTAATCCTCTGAGGATATGGACTTCTCGAGATTGGACCGAGCCGGACTACAAATGCAAAAATCAGTACATTAAAACAATGAAGTAAAGAGGCTGGATACATAAACGTGTCCGGATACTTACGATTTGGCCAGGGCCTTCTCCCTGGGTTTCCACTCCCAGCTGTTGTTGGTGGCCGCTGTGGAGCTGTCCGGAAGGGAAGCTTTCCCCTTCTTGGATGCCTCGGCCTCTAGGTGCATGGAGGCCGTCCTCTTCTTTCTCCCCCCTGCAGGGGGGGGGGGGTGGATTTCTTCTTCCTCCTCCTCCTCCTCCTCATCGTCTTTGGTGACGGAGGAGTGAGCCTCGGCGTCTTCGGACGTCACGTCTGAAGTACCCTTGCGGCGGAGACCACCTCTGGTCCACTTGGCCTTCTTCTCCGGCACCTCCTAAGGCGCCGAAAACAACATCTTCGTCAGAAGTGGGGTTTCTGGGTCTTCGGGCAGCGGAGCCGGACATTTAATCCACTCCGCTATCTCTGTCCAGTCCTGAAATAATTGATAGGGAGACTTAGATTCCTTCCTCAAATATGCCAGTAAAGGGTATACCTTGAAAACATGAAAGAACTTACCGGATTAGCCTGGCGAGTTAAGCTAAGCCCACAGTCCTTGGTCGTGGGCGGTGGTGTCTCGCCATCCTTGAAGAGCAGCTTCCAGATGTCTTCGTGCGTGGTGACGAAGAGCTCTAGTAGCGTCTGGTGCTTGGCCGGATCGAACTCCCACAAATAGCAAGTCCGGCGTTGGCACGGAAGGGTCCGGTGAATGAGCATAACCTGGATCACGTTGACGAGCTTGATTCTCTTGTTTATCATGTTCTGGACGCATGTCTGGAGCCCTGTCAGCTCGTCCAAAGAGCCCCAGGCCAGGCCTTTCTCTTGCTAGAATGTGAGCCGCATCGGGACTCCGGGTCGGAATGCGGGGGCCGCCGCCCAATTGGTGCCGCACGGCTCGGTGATGTAGAAGCACCCCCGAATGCCACCCTTTTACAGTCTCCACAAAGGAGCCTTTGGGCCAGGTGACATTGGGCATCTTGCCCACCATGGCGCCTCTGCACTCTGCCTGTTGGCCACTCACCACCTTTGGCTTCATATTGAAGGTCTTCAGCCATAGGCCAAAGTGAGGTGGGATGCGAAGGAAGGCCTCGCATACGACAATAAATGTCGAGATGTTGAGGATGGAGTTGGGGCCAAATGGTGGAAGTCTAGCCCGTATTAAAGCATCAGTCCGCGGACGAACGGGTGGAGGGGGAATCCCAACCCGCGGATGAAGTGTGTGAGGAACACCACCCTCTCCTGGGGCTCTGGGGTGGGGACGATTTGTCCCTTGGCTGGAAGTCGGTGAGCGATTTCCTTGGCCAGGTACCTGGCCTGCCGGAGCTTCTTGATGGCCTTCTCCTTGATGGAGGAGGCCATCCACTTGCCTCCCGCTCTGGATCTAGACATGATTGGAGTGCTTTTTTGGGCGAAGAAGGCGAGAGCTTGGGCGCTGGAGCTCGAGGATGGATGGGCAGAGTAAGGAGAAGGCGTGGGTGAAAGAGGATGAATCCTTATCCCTTTATAAAGACAGTAAAAGTCATGCACATCCCTACTCGCCTTAAAATTTTCCTATTCCCCAAGCGCGGCGCAGATGACACTGTTGGGTTACCCATGCCCATATTGATGAGAATCCTGTGATAAGTGGACACGATCTCTACTTTGACAAGACGTGCCAATCAACCACACCTCGAAGTATGGAGTGACAGGCTAAAAAATGGTACAAATAATGACCGGGCAGTGGCGTGATGTCACGCTACAAAAAGTTGTTAGCGGATTGGACTCATGAAATATTATACTCTCTATGGTTGTGTGTGGTACTTGTTTTGCAGAGCCGGACACGTTTTCTATGTTCAGAAGGTTATGATGGAATATTCGGAGAAGGGGCCCGCCTTGCAATGCCGAAGACAATCTGCGCGCAGGATTCATCATCATTGAAGCCTGGTTCAGGGGCTATTGAGGGAGTCCTGGATTAAGAGGTCCTCGGACAACTGGACTATATACTTTGGCCGGACTGTTAAGCTATGTAGATACAAGACAAAGACTTCTTCCCATGTCCGGATGGGACTCTCCTTGGCGTGGAAGGCAAGCTTGGCGATTCGGATATGTAGATTCCTTTCTCTGTAACCAACCTTGTATAACCCTAGCCTCCTCTGGTGTCTATATAAACCGGAGGGTTTAGCTTCTAGGGTTTAGCCACAACAATCATAACCTCATAGGCTAGACTTCTAGGGTTTATCCATTACGATCTCGTGGTAGATCAACTCTTGTAATGCTCATATTCATCAAGATCAATCAAGCAGGAAGTAGGGTATTACCTACATAGAGAGGGCCCGTACCTGGGTAAACATTGTGTCCCCCACCTCCTGTTACCTTTAGCCTTGGACGCACAGTTCGGGACCCCCTACCCAAGATCCGCCGGTTTTGACACCGACAGGGGGCACCATGGAGGAGGGGCTGAGGTTTCGTGGCTCGGGAGAAGGGAGCTTCCGGGGAGAAGGTGATTTGGCGCCCATGAGGTATGAATGGGGGGGGGGGGAATTGGGAGGGGAGTGGAACGATGTCTTACAGACGCATTCGTCTGAAATGTGGGGGGAGTTATAGTGCTACCCCTGCCTTTAGGCTTCTTGGCTTGGGTCTGTGTACTGAGGTCCGGGATAGTAGAGTAACTTTGCTTCTCCCCAAATAGTGGGCGGGAGCAATTTCGCGTGAGGAGGGCGTGTTTTGAAATATAGTGGGCGCGAGCGATTTCGGGCGAGGAGAGTGTGTTTTGAAATAGTGGGCGGGAGCTATTTCTGGCGAGGAGACCGTGTTTTGCCGACCATGGTTTATGAATTATTTGGCACATGTCATTTCGGCCGAGGAGAAGGCGCGCTTGGATGAAGTTACGAACCTACCCTCGATGTACAACAGGCCAATTGATGCGTGTCCCACATAGGACGGTAATTTCGCGTCTCCAATATATTTGCTCGGGCGAATTCCACTGAGCAGAGGATGTTTAACGGTTCGTTCTAATTTTGGGAGAACAAGCATCCACGTCTACCTTACCAAGTCGATTCGAATCAAATTCTGAAATATTAGCTTGCCACTTCTTTTTTAGATGGAGAGATGATGCTCGGGAGTAATGTGTTTTTACATGCTCGTTGCTAGCGATTTACTATATGACAAATAGTTGACCCACTGAAAAACGGCAATCAAACCCAAAATGAAATATCTCAATTCAATGAAATAGCTCGTTCACCAGGTTAAAATAGTGAACTAAATCCAAAATTTAACACCTCAATCGAGTAGCATGTTGTACAGTATTATAGTACTCCATGAACATGTTGAAAGTCAAATTAATGAACTTGTTTGATATACGCATATATCCGTTCATGTGTGGATTGCAGACAACATGTTCTCCAATTTTAATATTTGAATGCAAGTTTATATCGAAACATGGTTTATATCAGTCTTTGATGCATAAAACATGACCTCCCCCTCTCCAGGACTCCTGCTCTCTCTCTCTCTCTCTCTCTCTCCGACAATCTTCAATTTTGTTGCACGCATCCAACACACAAAACCTTGTTGGTCCCTCTCCCTTTTTCTCCATCTCTCTCTCTCTCTCTTTGTGTGTGTGTGTGTGGGGGGGTCTTTCTAGTTCGCATGCGTATATACTCCATCTATAGGTCTCTCTCGCACACTATGTATGATTATCTAGTCCAAGCTAGATATCTTGGGTGCACTCATCGTACGCACACAAATTCCTTGGCTCGTTGCCCGTAACTCTCTCACGCACCACTCTGTCGTCTAGGAGCTCTTCCCCCTCTCTCTCAAACTCTCTATCTACCTGGGTCACACATACACATGCATATCTCACTCGCACTTGATAGGCCCATCTAAAACTCTATCTCTCTCCCTCGTTCTCTCTCCATCTCACACGGACACACACACACACAATCTCATGCCTAACTAGCCAAGTATGATGTTCTCTCACTCAATTGTAGGCACACACAGTCCCCCCTATATGTATATGACTAGCTAATCTTAGTCTTCATCACAAACATGTGCATGGTCTATCTCGATTTCTCTCGGGGCATCATTCTATCGCGCACGCACCTCCCTCAACCTCCCACCCATATAGTCCCCTCACGATCTCGAGGGGATCTCTCTATCACAAACACACCCTCTCTCCCTCCCCATGCGTCCATGTTCTCCATGTGTCCCTCTCGACCTTTGTTCCTTGTTGGCCAGACCTCTATTGGACATCTGCTATAGGGGTGTCTCTCTCCGTTGCAAACAATCACACACTAGCTATCTTCGTGTATCTCCTCGCCTCGCTTTTCTATCTCGAAGATGCATGCGTGATATGTTTGCATAAGAAACAAAAACACACACACTCTCTCTAATTTATCATTTGTTGTCACTTTCTTTTTCACACACATACTCCTTTTGCACACTTACTCATTCTCCTTCACATGCACTTGATCTCTCTCGACTTAGGCACTCTCTTCGGTCCATAGCATATAGATTTATTGAAAAGTCAAACATCACAAAGTTTGACCATGTACGTGGAGAAAAACAATTACATCTAGAACAGCAAACATATACCATTAGATTCACCATGAGATGTAGTTTCGTATGATGTATCTTTGGTATTGTAGATATAAATAACATTTGCGTAAACCTGATCAAAGTTTCCAAAGTTTGACTTCTAAAAAATTTACACGCACTGCATTATCGAGCGGATGGAATATCTCTTTCCCCCTCTCAGCTATCTGACGCACCACTAAGTCTTATCGGGGCTCCTCAATGTCTCCCAAACTTTATATCTCCTTGGTTCACACATACACATTACTCGCTCGGGCTATACATATAGACCCATCCAACACTCTCCGCCCTTGTTCTCTCTCTATGTGACACGCACCCCCCTAAGTACCATAATCCCTCACTCCATCATAGGCGCAAGCACTCCCCCCTAAGTATGATTATCTCTCACTAGCCATCAGGAACACACGTATTGTCTCCTTCCATCCATACGTCTATCTCGATATCTCTCGGGGTATCTTCTATCGCGCACACACCTTGTCACTCGATCTCCCACCCATGTAGTCCCATCACTATCTCCAGGGGATCTCTCTATGACAAACATACACTCTCTCCTCCCCATGTCTGCATTTTCTCCATATGGCTCTCTCGACCTCTCTCCCTTGTTTGTCAGACCCCTCTTGGCCATGTGCTAGGGGTCTTTCTCTCTCGGTTGCAAACAACCACACACTATCTCGTCATCTTGCTTCCGTTGTCGAAGATGCATGTGTGATATGTTTGCATAAGACACACACGCTTTTTCTCTACTTTTATCATGTGTTGTCCATGTCTCTTTCACACACGCACACACACTTTTTTCACTCTCTCTCTCTCTCTAGTTAGGGACTCTCTCACGTCCATAAGCATATGGATGTTTTGAAAAGTGAAACCTCAGAAAAGTTTGACCTGGTATATGTGAAGAAAAACATTTACATCTGGAACGATCATTACATTCATCACAACATGTAATTACTTCATACTATCATTTATCTTTGGTATTGTAGATATAAGTAATTTCTTTATAAACTTGGTCAAAGTTTCAAAAGTTTGACTTTAAAAAAATGTTGGAACTACATTATCGAACGGAGGGAGTAGCTCACTGTGTCAGTGTATAGCTCCGTATATTGTTTAGTTGACCGGTTAACCAGTCCACATGCTGCCTTGTCAGCTCGTGTTCTGTATCTTCGTGTGCTTTGGCCCATGTGGCGATGGGTGAAAATAAGTAAACTAGAGGCCCATCGACATGCGGTGAAGTAAACAAAGTTGAAACCACTCGGGTAGCACCCCACACGCTAGTAAATTGAGGCGCGTGAGGACACACTTCTTCGCGTGAAGGGCCTTTTCGCGCACAATTCACCAGCTTGTGCGGCAGCATGCATGAAGGGACTTTTCGCACACACCCAACACTCAACACACACCAGCACATGTGTACACCGGCATCACTGCCGGTTGAGATGGACGGCGAGGCAGCCAACAAGCGGAGGCGGCTCGAGCCAAAACCGCATCCGGCGAGCCTGGACTTCATCAGCAGCCTCCCCGACGACATGTTGCTCGTCATCATCGGCATCCTCCACACCAAATCAGCCGTGCAGACCGCCCTGCCCTGCCTGCGCTGGCGCCCCCTCTGGCGCCACGCCCCCCTCAACCTCACTGTTAATAGCTGCCTCTGCGACGGGGATTGCAAACGCATGGCCGCAGTCTCCAAGATCCTTTCATCACACCCTGGGCCAGCCAGACGCCTTGACATCCGCATGTTTAGTACCAACTGCAAGGTCCAACCCAAATTCGACGAGTGGTTCTTATCCCCCACCCAAGATCTGCTCGAGGAGCTCAGCTTTGAAGCTGGACAATGTCGCTCTCCGCCGCCGTCCGTGCTCCACCTCACGCCAACGCTGCGTCGCGCCAGCTTCAGCTCCTGCTATCTTCCCCAGATTAATGTCGCGCCCGCCCTTCTTCTCCCTCAACTCAAGCAGCTCGACCTCTTCGATGTTGTCATCTCAAAGAAGGCTATGGAGCACCTGCTCCGCAGCTGTACTGCACACTCGAGTACCTTCGTCTTGAGCAGATCCATGGGCTCATTAGCCTCCACATTGCCTCGATGAATCTCCGATGGATTTATGTGTCTTGCTGGCCCCACAACAAGACATTAATTGGGAAGAGATCACTCCAACTGTTCCACATTATGGTCATTGAGAATGCGCCTTTCCTTGAGAGATTGCTTGTATCGGATCTAGAAGTCCAACAAAAATCAGGGTCATTAACGCACCGAAATTGACAACGTTGGTGTACTCGTCTGCCAAATTCTCCGAATTCTTTATTGGATCCGTAATCGTTCAGGTACAACACTCATCTTCTTCTCCGTCTTCTTGAAATTCACATTTTTAAATTTCTTCTTGATGTATTTACGATCGTCTTCCAGAAAATGATTCCCACAAGGTTGACCCAGTTTATGCGCACAGTGAAGATCTTGGCAATAAAATCTATCGGCCCCAATCTGGATCAAGTTGTTGGATTCCTTACATGCTTTCCGTGCACGAAGAAGCTACTCATCAAGGTGAAACTTCTTTCCTATTAGTAAACGGTAATCACAATGTAGCTTAATTTTTTTTGTAATTTTCCCAAATTACGATGACAAGTGTAGTGTTCAAAACTGCATCTACGCACTGCTCGAAAGAAATGTTTTTAGTATTTTTTTCTCACGTGATCACCTGCATCGTTCTTTTGTTGTACTACTATAGTAGCCTAGGCTAGTCATAGTGGAAAGTAACTTAGACTACTCCAGTAACTCTATGGTTACCCTAAGAGCAAGTACTACCTCCGTCCTGGTTTACTCTTCCTATTTTGTAGTATCAAAATTTGACCATAGATTTAACTGACAAAATGTTAATGCATGTCACTAAGAACTATATCGTTGGATTTGTATTTGAACATAATTTCAAATGGTATAATTTTTAGTGACATGCATTGGCATTTTCTTAGGTAAATCTATGGTCAAAATTCTATACTAAATACGAGGTAGTACAAAAATGGGCTATAACGGCCCTCCACTATGTAGGCCAAAACACGTGCCAAATTCACATGTGATGCATTTGGCATCGATGCCCCTCCATTGCTCACCTAGTGCCCCAATCTGGATCACCTACTTTGCTCTGGTGCCAAATTAACTCACGCAATGAAAAAACACTTGTGTGGGAGAGAGAGAGGACCGAGGCAATAAAAACACTTTGTTTAGGAGTGAGAGGCTGGTGTAGTTGGTTTGATTGATTTGTTTATACATGTGGGTTTGTGTGCACAGTGATGCCAACTCTCCCACATCGCGAGAGCGGTGCCAAAATCTTTTGATTTGACATCGATGCGTATTATGTGGCATACTTTTGCAAAATATGGCATCGGCCACATAGTGGAAGGCAATAAATGCCCAAGCTCTTCACGTGCTCCTAGGTAAATGAGAGGAAAGAGAAGGGGAGAGAGAGAGTGTGAAAAAATATAACTAGCCAGCCAAACCCTATCGTATGAGCGAATGATATTGGTACCTCTTGATGACACATCAATCTTATACAGCCAGCTGCTCTAATATGTTCTCTACTTTTGCAGATAAAAAAGACCCGAAAGTGAAAAATGTGTTGCACTATAACAATCTCATCGAATGCCTTGATCTCCATCTTACAGAAATTGATTTGATCGACTACCGAGGCAGCACATCTGAGATTAAATTGGCCAGGTTCTTTGTTTTGGAGGCAAGTGTGCTCAAGGTAATGAGGTTTGGCCTTCTCTGGCGCAACAATGAATGGCGTGCTGATCACCGCAAGCGTTTATGCCTAAATGACAAAGTCTCTGCAGAAGCTGAATTTGTTTTTGAAACATCAAGTGGACAGAGACTCGAAAACTTATTTGCCCATTAGTGACTTGTCAGGGCGGTGGATTTTAGTCTGTACGATAATGCTGCATCCACCTAAAGTAACGAAAGTTCTTACGTAAACTTCCTAGTAATTCCCTCTTCGTAGGTGCAACATTACTCCTAACATTTGTAATATCAGTTTGAAACTTGTAATATTGCCGTGTCCTATTCCTGCATTTTCAAAATCCTGCGAATCAAACAGGTCCTGAGTTGGTGATGATGTTGTGCCTGCCATCTTTCACCAATAGCCGTCGGATCTAGATTTGATGCATACAAACCAAACTTCTCCAGTTTTGCAAAAGGATGCCCGCACTTGTTCCCTATTTACAAACAACGCCTTGTCTCTCACAATCAGCCTTATCTCCTCCCCACCACATCTAGAAGGCCATGGAAAAATCTGGCGTGATGTCCGATGCCGTCCACCCCCCAATCTTGGTCTTCCGTGCAATTCAAGGGCATCAACGCATGGGAAATTATGTCGAACACGGCTAGTTGCAAGCAGGCTAGGTCTACAGCCATCATGATAGTGACTGCAGACGGTGAGGCTGACTATGGTATGCCGAACACAGCGCCTATTCTCAGGTGTCATCGCTGGGGTAGGGTCTTATCACTTCACTGTGAGGAGTAGCACGTAACAATTTGACCAACGGGTAGTACAGTGCTACTACATTGGTAGTACTACTACTAGTACTAGCACCACCGTCTGGATTTAGTAGTGCTACCACGTCCATCTGGATTTAGTATTTGACTAGCAATATCTAGTAATGCTTGTCACAAAAATGTACTACTCCCTCTGTAAATAAATACATGGTGTATTGTTTTATTCCTATCGGCAAGATAACTTAATGTCTTTAGCCTACTTAATAGGATTACATGCAATGAACTAACCACTGCATGTGATGTTTGGTAGTCTCAAGTCATTAAAAGCATGCACGGCCCACATCTCTCATTGGTTGATATGTCACGAAATAAGAAACAAGGAGGGAGTTATTGTACCGTGCCTAAGTGTTTTGGGATTATTTGGTTTTCGTAAGGTGACTTACACAACGTTTTTGGTTACATGCATTAACATTTTATTAGTTAAATCAAAGGTCAAAACTTGGCGCAAAATGCAAAGGGGACCAATAAACCACTAAACATCAAAGTTCTCTCATTTGGCCCCAACTAGAGGTCCGGTGAGATGACTATACTACACCGGCACGGAGGGGGACGCAACTTCATTGACTTAATGCACCTGCCTTTGGGTGTATGACACGTGGTCCCAACAGGTGGCTGGCCCACCTATCATACAGCCAAAGGCAGGTGTAGTAGAGGGGCGAGGAGTAGATGGCCAACACGCGCGTGAATTCAACGCAGTCTGCACTTCTCATATAAAGGCTCCCGCCAGTCCAATCTACGAAATCATACGCACCTACGCACCCTAACCAAGGGCAAGAGTGATCACTCCAATCGCAGGATCAGTTGACTAGAAGCTAGACCCATCGAGGCGATGAGCGCGAGCATCAGCCGGCTGTGCCAGATGGTCCACGATGCCGGCCTGCGGCCCGACACCGAGGAACGTCTCCAGTTAGTGCTTGAGGCCGCCGGGGCGAGGGGCTGCTTGGACGGCAGCTTCGTCTCCTTGTACGACGAGGTCCTCGTCGGCTTCCTTGACAAGTTCATCATCGTTGAGGGAGTCCTGGACTAGGGGGTGTCCGGACAGCCGGACTATCATCACCAGCCGGACTCCAAGACTAAGAAGATACAAGATTGAAGACTTTGTCCCATGTCCGGATGGGACTTTCCTTGGCGTGGAAGGAAAGCTTGGCGATACGGATATGTAGATTTCCTACCATTGTAACCGACTCTATGTAACCCTAGCCCTCTCCGGTGTCTATATAAACCAGAGGGTTTTAGTCCGTAGGACACAACCATTACAACAATCATACCATAGGCTAGCTTCTAGGGTTTAGCCTCCTTGATCTCGTGGTAGATCCACTCTTGTACTACCCATATCATCAATATCAATCAAGCAGAGTAGGGTTTTACCTCCATCGAGAGGGCCCGAACCTGGGTAAAAACATCGTGTCCCTTGTCTCCTGTTACCATCCGCCTAGACGCACAGTTCGGGACCACCTACCCGAGATCCACCGGTTTTGACACCGACATTGGTGCTTTCATTGAGAGTTCCTCTGTGTCGTCACTGATAGGCTCGATGGCGTCTTCAATCAACAACAACGCAGTCCAGGGTGAGAATTTTCTCCCCGGACGGATCTTCGTGTTCGGCGGCTTCGCACTGCGGGCCAATTCACTTGGCCATCTGGAGCAGATCAAAAGCTACGCCCCTGGCCATCAGGTCAAGTTTGGAAGCCTAAACTTCACGGCCGACATCCGCGGAGACTTGATCTTCGACGGACTCGAGCCACAGCCGGGCGTGCCGCACTATCACGATGGGCATGTGAGGGATCGAAGAAGGTGAGAGTGTCTAGAGGGGGGGAATAGACTACTCGACAAGATAAAAATTCTGTCTTTTATCAAGAACAGATTTTGGCAGATTTTGCATAACACACAAGTCAAGTAGCACACTACACATGCAATTCTAGAGAATGGGCAGCGGAAAGTAAATTGCACAAGTAGTAAAGAGAAGTGGAGAAGATCAAACGCAATTTGGAGACGCGGTGATTTTTCTCGTGGTTCCGATAGGTGGTGCTATCGTACTTCCACGTTGATGGAGACTTCAACCCACGGAGGGTAACGGCTGCGAGAGTCCATGGAGGGCTCCACCCACGAAGGGTCCACGAAGAAGCAACCTTGTCTATTCCATCATGGCCACGCCCACGGAGGGCTAGCCTTACTCGGGGTAGATCTTCACGAAGTAGGCGATCTCCTTGCCCTTACAAACTTCTTGGTTCAACTCCACATCTCGATGACGGAGGCTCCCAAGCGACACCTAACCAATCTAGGAGGCACCACCATCCAAAAGGTAATAGATGTTGTAGATGATGATGAACTCCTTGCTCTTGTGCTTCAAATGATAATCTCCCCAACACTCAACTCTCCTCACCGATTTGGCTGTGGTGGAAGAAAGGATTGAGTGGAAAGCAACTTGGGAAGGCTAGAGATCAAGCTTCATATGGTGGGAGTGGAGCAACTTGATCTCAACACAAGGGTAGGTAGTTCTCTTCTCGAAATGTAAGGTAGGAGTGGTAGTTCTTTCGATGGCTCTCTCCACGAATGAAGAGGGGTGGAGGGGTATAAATAGCCTCCACACAAAATCCAACCGTTACACACATTTGAGCAATCTCGGTGAGACCAAAGTGGACAACTCGGTGAGACCGATAGTTCAAATAATGTGAGCGTTGGGATTTTCGTGGGACCGAATATACAATCTTGGTTAGTCCGATTAGTGCAATGACAAGAGCATGCCAGTTTTGGTGGGACCGACTTCATCATCTCGGTGACACCGATTTGATGATGAAGGTTCTGAAGCTTGGCAACTCATGTTTGGTGAGACCGAGTTCGAATCGGAAAATCCGAGTTTACTAGGGTTTGGCTTATGGCTGAGGTGGTTCATCTCGGTGTGATTGAGTTTGGAATATCGGTGGGACCGAGACTACTTATGAGTGTATATGGCGGTGAAAGTTCTTGATAGTTTAGGAGATGTATCACTAAGCACTTGAGCAACGGATCATCATCATAACCTCGTCCCTTTTATAGTATTGGCTTTTCCTATGGACTCAATGTGATCTTGGATCACTAAACCAAAATGGAGTCTTGAGCTTTTGCCAATGCTTGGCTTAGCATTTTGAGGGTCCACTTCTTTAGTCCTTTTGCCATGCCAATGTGATTGAATTTCTGAAACATACTTGATAAAAGCATTAGTCCAACCACAAAGTATGTTGTCATTAATTACCAAAACCACCCGGGAGCAAATGTGCTTTCAATCTCCCCTTTTGGTAATTGATGGCAACACACTAAACAAGACATCAAAGCTTATTGAAAGAAAGACAGAATTATCAAAGCTTTGACAAACATGTAGTACAGGCTCCCCTACAAGTGTGCAAGATTTTCATAAATTATGGTTTTGGACTACCACAAGCACACAAGAGAGAAGCAAGATGTGCTACATGCAGCTTGGCTATATGCATCGAGCAGATGAAAAGAAGTGAGTGATAATGCATATGTGCATGGTGATTTCTTGCAAACAAGTATTCACAAGCAAGTCACCATCATGCACATTCGCAAAGTGCATATACTTACCTTGAGGTTCCTTGGCATTGTACGAAGAGATAAACTTGGGAAAACAAGGTTAGATAACACAAGAGTATTTCTTCAACCAACTGCAAGAACATCAAGAGTACCAAGCCAGGATGACATGTATAAAGAGTGTCTCATATTGAGCACAAGCTTGAATCAACAAACATGTCTCGAAACTAAAAGATTTTCAATGAACTCGAGAGATTTTGCTTTCCATAAGATATCAATTGTGAAGATTCCTCTCCCTTTGAGGTTTCTCAGATCAAGGGGTTTGATGGAAAGAGCAAAATCAAAAGAATGATGCCAAATGAGAATGACGCCAATTGTAATGTCCAATGTGAAACACGGCAAGAAATTCTCTTATAAGAAAAAACACGGCAAAGCTTTGATGTGATTCTCTCCCCCTTAAGGTAAGATTGCTCTTCTTCTTCCCCTAAATCTTCTCTTCTCCCCCTAATTCTTCTCCCCCTTTGACATCAAGTGCCGAAAAGGACAGCGAACTAGGAAGGTTAGGGAAGATGGAAAGAAAGAAGTGGGATCCTTAAGAATCACAACAGGGCAAAAAAGGAACATGCATAGAGAGTCATTGAGTGGAGCTGCAAAAGATGATATCCTGGAAGAAATAAATCGGTGACACTGAATTAGGATGGATCTGTGGGTCCGAAAGTCAGGGACTTAGGGTAGATCCTTTTTGGTTAGACCGAACTATTTAAATCGGTGACGCCGAGTTTAATTTCAAGGAAATACAGAAATAATTCAGCTCACTTTGCGAGGAATGTTTCAAAGGATTTGCAATGAATTTGTGAATGATTTTCGAGGAATTGATCAGAGCCAGAAGGATATTCACAAAGACAGAAGAATAGAAATGAAAAAGATTCCTAGATGAAGTTTTTTTAATTTTAATGAAAACTCAATGAGAGAAAATAAGAGAAAATAGAAAGACTCCAAAACATATGTACTTCATCTAGATAAAGGTCGGCGACAAGGTCACCTATGTTTGAGTATATTGACTTAGGAGTCAAATGAGGACATTTGATCATAGGTCATACTCATCATTTAAGCTCAAAATGGGGTTGCCATTTTTCGATTAAGCATTCGATGTGATCACATCTTATGAAGCTGCTTGTACTCATGACTTTGAGCAAAGCTCCTTAAAGATGTGAAGAACATACCTTGGGCTTGTTGTTGCTTTGTTCATGTAGGTGAACTTGATGTAGGTGCTCATTGAATGTGAAGTTGGGCGCCATTTCCACTTGTGTAGTTCATCTTCCTACATGGGTTAGGCAAGCAAGGAAATACTCAAGGATATCCAAGATGACAAGAGTGAAATACTAGATGTATAAGATGTCAAAAGGATATGTGGAATTTTGTTCCTTGAACTCAACATCCCAAAGGGCTAGATACTTGGTCAATGACAAGATTGCTCATGATTTGAGTGTGTGGTAATCTTGTGGAATGTAGATCATCCAAGTACACGCAAGGAGTTAGATGCAATACAAGGAGGCAAATGTGTCCAAGACATATGATCACCATCATAAGAGAAATATCAAGGATTAGTCAAGTGGGCTCATGCCTTGCATGCATCAATGGAGTTCTCACTCCAAGTTTGAAGCATCAATGATGTTCAACTCACTCCTTAGCGACAAAACACCTTCTCATCAAGAGGTTTTGTAAAGATATCGTGAGTTGTTTGTCGAGACGAACATGCTTAAGATTGATGTCACCCTTGGCAATGTGATCACGAATGAAATGGTGACGAACTTCAATATGTTTCGTTCGAGAGTGTTGCACGGGATTGTGTCCAATTTTAATCGCACTCTCATTGTCACAAAGCAAGGGAACATGTCTCACATGTATCCCATAATCCTTAAGCGTTTGTGTCATCCATAGCAATTGAGCACAACACGAACCAGCAGCAATATATTCCACTTCGGCAGTGGATAATGATGCGAATTTTGTTTCTTAGAGGACCAAGATACAAGGGATCGACCAAGGAATTGACACGTAGCCGAAGTTGACTTTCTATCAACCCTGTCACCGGCATAGTCCGAGTCGGAATAGCCAACAAGGTCGAAAGAGGCCCTCTTAGGATACCAAATGCCAAAGTTTGGTGTGTGTATCAAATATCTCACAATCCTTTTAACAGCTTTAAGATGACATTCTTTAGGGGCTGCTTGATATCGAGCACACATGCATACACTCAACATTATGTCAGGACGAGAAGCACAAAGATATAGTAGAGAACCAATCATAGATCGGTAAACCTTTTGATCAACGGGTTCTCCATCTTTTGTCAAGTCATTATGTCCACTTGTAGGCATGGGGGTTCTCATACCTTCTTTCTTGCATGTTGAACTTCTTGAAGAGATCCTTGGTGTACTTTGTTTGTGAGACAAAGGTACCCTCCTTAGATTGCTTGATTTGCAACCCAAGGAAGAATTTGAGTTCACTCATCATGGACATCTCATACTTCTCCGACATGAGCTTTCTAAACTTCTCGCTAAAATGAGGTTAGTTGAACCAAAGATAATATCATCAACATATATTTGGCACACAAATAGTTCACCATCAACCCTTTTAAGTGAACAGCGTTGAGTCTATCTTTCCAATCTCAAAGCCTTTTTCAAGAAGAAAGCTAGTCAAGCATTTGTACCAAGCTCTAGGAGCTTGTTTAAGACCATAAAGAGCTTTGTGCAACTTGTAAACATGATTAGGCTTTTGGGATTCACAAATCCGGAGGTTGTTTCACAAATACTTCCTCCTCAATTTCACCATTTAGGAAAGCAATTTTGATATCCATTTGATAGAGAGTAATATCATGGTGATTGGCATAAGCAAGAAGAATGCGAATGGACTCAAGTCTAGCAACGGGGCATAGGTCTCACCATAGTCCATACCTTCGACTTGTGTGTAACCTTGAGCTCTGAGGCGAGCCTTGTTGCGGATGACTTGTCCATCTTCATCTTGCTTGTTCCGAAACACCCATTTGGTTCCAATGACGTTTTGATCATCCTTGGGCTTCTCTACCAAAGTCCATACCTTGTTCCTCTCGAAGTTGTGAAGTTCTTCGTGCATAGCGTTCACCCAATCCGGGTCTTCAAGTGCTTCTTCTACCTTCATAGGTTCAATACTAGAGATAAATGAGTAATGCTCACAAAAGTTAGCTAAGCGAGTTTTAGAGCGAGTGATTCTCCCGGAGTTGATGTCGTTCATCATTTGTTCCACGGGATGATTTTTCTTGACTCGTGCTCGGACTCGGGATAGCTTTTGTTGAGGTTGTGGCTGAGCTTCCTCATCATCTTCATCTTCCTCTTCTTCTTCTTCATTCTTGTTGGTGTTGTCTTGAGGCGGTGGAGAAGGAGGTTGTGGTGGATCTTCTTGTTGCACTTCCTCATCTTGGTGAGTTCCACTTGTGGAGGCCTCCATGTTGCCTTGAGGTTCATCTCGCCGTGAGGTAGGGGGCTCCACATATGTAGATGAGGTACTCTCCTTCACTTCCATGGGATGGATCTTTCCAATAGATAAATCTTGGATAGCTTCCGATGGGTCCTTGTCTCCTACATCAATAGGCATTTGCTCTACTTGCGAGCCATTAGATTCATCAAACTTCACGTCTACCATCTCTTCAACCTTTCGGGTGAAATTATTGTAGACACGGTAGGTGTGGGAGTTTGATCCATAACCAAGAAAAAAGCCTTCATGAGTTTTAGGAGCAAATTTAGACCGACGATGCTTATCAAGGATATAGCATTTCGAACCAAAGACACGAAAGTATCCCACTTGGGGTTTGTTACCGGTGAGGAGCTCATATGATGTCTTGCCGAGGAGCTTATGAAGATAAAGCCTGTTGATAGCATGACAAGCTGTCTCGACCGCTTCCCCCCAAAAATGCTTCGGTGTCTTGTATTCATCAAGCATCGTTCTCGCCATCTCTATGAGCGTTCGGTTCTTCCTCTCAACAACTCCATTTTGTTGAGGAGTGTACGTAGCCGAGAACTCATGTAGAATCCCTTCCTCATCGAGAAAAGAGTCTACATTGGCGTTCTTGAACTCCGTTCCATTGTCACTCCGAACTTTCTTGATCTTCACCTCAAATTGATTTTGGGCCTTTTTGGCGAAGGTTTTGAAGATTCTCTGAACCTGCGATTTGTCATCAAGGAAAAATACCCACGTAAATCTGGAATAATCATCAACTATAACTAGACCAATGGAGTTACCACCAAGGCTTTTGTAAGCATTGGGACCGAAGAGATCCATATGAAGAAGCTCAAGCGGTCTCCTTGTGGTCATGATGTTCTTCACGGGATGACTTCCACCTACTTGTTTTCCTGCTTGACAAGCACTACAAAGTCTATCTTTGTCAAAGAAAACATCTTTAACGCCAAGAATATGATCACCTTTGATCAGCTTGTCTAGATTACGCATACCAACATGTCCAAGCCTTCTATGCCATAACCAACCTTTAGCGGATTTAGCAATGAAGCAAGCTCTAGGTTGGGATTTCTTAGTGAAATCAACAATATATAGATCACCTCTACGGATACCGGTAAACACCATGTTATGATTGTCACGACGAAAGACTTGGCAATCTACTTGATGAATAGCACATTGAATCCAAAGTCAGCTAATCTAGACACGGAAAGTAAATTGTATCCAAGAGATTCTACAAGCATGACATTTTGAATAGAGCTATCATGAGATATGGCCACCTTACCAAGGCCAAGTACCTTACCCTTGAGTTGTCTCCAAAAGTCACATACTTGCGTGGACCATCGTTCTTTGCAAGCTCTCGAAACATGTCTTTGTCTCCGGTCATGTGGTCGGTGCATCCACTATCAAGAATCCACTCTTTTCCGCCGGATATGTAGTCTCTCGATTTGCCATAAGATTGAGACTCTTCATGATCTTGTCTAGCTCGGTGTCCGAATCGGAGTAATCATCATGCTCATGCTCATCATCATATTGACCCATAGATTGTTCATCATCAACACCTAGGTCAATTTGATAACTACTTACATTAGTTTTGTCAATGTGACAATAATCATCGGAATGCAATACAAGAGCATTTCTAATTAGAACATTGATAAGACCGGGATCACCCTTCTTTTCATAAGATCACGAAGCTCAAAGAAGCATTTATCAAAGTTGGGATCATTAGAGCGCATCATATCAAATTCAATAGTCTTGTATAGAATTTCATCAAGACCTCTCAAAGAGTAGTCCGGATAAAGTTCTTCCAAGAACTTCCACATAGCATAGGCGCACTCAAAGTTTGTAACGAGCTTAAGCAAGTTATCGGGTAACCCTCTAATGATAAGATTTACAGTCCTAAGGTTACGAAGCAAATCAAGCTCTTCATCCATGGTAGGGTGCAAGGGGTCAAATGGAGGCACATAGGGGGTCTCAACATATTTGCGCAAGTTGTAAGTCTTAAAGATAATAAGCATTTCAATCCTCCACGAGTTATAGGACACTCCATTAAGAATAGGCACTCTATGGCTAACACTCCCAAACGTAGACACGTCCATCTTCCTCCAATGGTGTGTAAACCAAAGCAATGGAGACCAAAGCTCTGATACCAATTGAGGGATCGAAGAAGGTGAGAGTGTCTAGAGGGGGGGGGAATAGACTACTCGACAAGATAAAAATTCTGTCTTTTATCAAGAACAGATTTTGGCAGATTTTGCATAACTCACAAGTCAAGTAGCACACTACACATGCAATTCTAGAGAATGGGCAGCGGAAAGTAAATTGCACAAGTAGTAAAGAGAAGTGGAGAAGATCAAACGCAATTTGGAGACGCGGTGATTTTTCTCGTGGTTCCGATAGGTGGTGCTATCGTACTTCCACGTTGATGGAGACTTCAACCCACGGAGGGTAACGGCTGCGAGAGTCCACGGAGGGCTCCACCCACGAAGGGTCCACGAAGAAGCAACCTTGTCTATTCCATCATGGCCTCACGCCCACGGAGGCTAGCCTTACTCGGGGTAGATCTTCACAAAGTAGGCGATCTCCTTGCCCTTACAAACTTCTTGGTTCAACTCCACATCTCGATGTGGAGGCTCCCAAGCGACACCTAACCAATCTAGGAGGCACCACCCTCCAAAAGGTAATAGATGTTGTAGATGATGATGAACTCCTTGCTCTTGTGCTTCAAATGATAATCTCCCCAACACTCAACTCTCCTCACTGATTTGGCTGTGGTGGAAGAAAGGATTGAGTGGAAAGCAACTTGGGAAGGCTAGAGATCAAGCTTCATATGGTGGGAGTGGAGCAACTTGATCTCAACACAAGGGTAGGTAGTTCTCTTCTCAGAAATGTAAGGTAGGAGTGGTAGTTCTTTCTGATGGCTCTCTCCACGAATGAAGAGGGGGTGGAGGGGTATAAATAGCCTCCACACAAAATCCAACCATTACACACATTTGAGCAATCTCGGTGAGACCAAAGTGGACAACTCGGTGAGACCGATAGTTCAAATAATGTGAACGTTGGGATTTTCGGTGGGACCGAATATACAATCTCGGTTAGTCCGATTCGTGCAATGATAAGAGCATGCCGTTTGGTGGGACCGACTTCATCATCTCGGTGACACCGATTTGATGATGAAGGATTCTGAAGCTTGGCAACTCATGTTTTGATGATCGAGTTCGAATCGGAAAATCCGAGTTTACTAGGGTTTGGCTTATGGCTGAGGTGGTTCATCTCGGTGACTGAGTTTGGAATATCGGTGGGACGAAAATACTTATGAGTGTATATGGCGGTGAAAGTTGCTGATAGTTTAGGAGATGTATCACTAAGCACTTGAGCAACGGATCATCATCATAACCTCATCCCTTTTAATAGTATTGGCTTTTCCTATGGACTCAATGTGATCTTGGATCACTAAACCAAAAATGGAGTCCTGAGCTTTTGCCAATGCTTGCCTTAGCATTTTGAGGGGTCCACTTCTTTAGTCCTTTTGCCATGCCAATGTGATTGAATTTCCTGAAACATACTTGATAAAAGCATTAGTCCAACCACAAAGTATGTTGTCATTAATTACCAAAACCACCCGGGGAGCAAATGTGCTTTCAGCATGATCTAGCTCTGCCGCCAGACAGTGCCTTGGAGGCCGCACACGAGTCCGCTCCAACCTATAGTTCGGAGCTAACCGCGTAGATCGAGGACGAGTGGCTGGACACCGCCTCGGGAGCTGCAACCTCTACGGCGATGGAGCCGAATACCAATCTTGTCCCTCATAAAGCTCGTGACTCCGAGGTGCCGGACTCCTTGCCGGACTCCGAGCCTCCTGCGCCCCTACCAATCGAATCCGATTGGGCGCCGATCATGGAGTTCACCGCCGTAGACATCTTTTAGCACTCACCCTTTGGCGACATCCTGAATTTGCTAAAGCATCTCTCGTTATCAGGAGAACCCTGGCCGGACTGCGGTCAGGATGGTTGGGATGCGGACGACGAAGAAATTCAAAGCCCACCCACCACCCACTTTGTAGCCACTGTCGACGATCTAACCGACATGCTAGAATACGACTCCGAAGACATCGACGGTATGGACGACGACGCCGGAGACGGTCAAGAACCAGCACCTACGGGGCAGTGGAAGGCCACCTCAACTCATGATGTATGCATGGTGGACACTCTGAAGGGGAGCGATAACGAGGAACAATGGGACACGGCGAAGGATAATTCATCCGAAAAACAGCCAAAACGGCGACGCAAGCGCCGCCCCAAGTCCCGCCTCGATGAAGATGATGAACCGGACGATCAGCTCATCCTCGGCGAAAATAACAGTCCGGACGATCTCACGCCGGACACACCACCGGAGCGCAAGAACCGCCAAAAAAGGCTTGTCGCCACCGCAGGAAGCTTGAAGAAGGAAAAACGGAAGCTCAAACCAGCGGAAGACATACTCAAGATGAGGTGGAGCAAAGTACTCAAGACCTCGGACAAATATGGCAATGGCCACCAAACAAAGAGCTACCCGAAGCGCAAGCTGCTGCCAGAATTCGACGAGGAAGCCATAGAGCCCCCACAGTCAAAAAGCGAAGAGGCGCTTTGCCGGATAGACAACGGATGCGAGGCCAGCGACAAGCGGCGCCACACACAGGACGACACATGACCCTCATTAAACAGATGGCCCGGTCAGGTCCATTTATGGGCCAAAAAAGAGGGCCCCAGGAAGCAACACAACACGCCGCATGTTCAAAGATAACGACACGCCTAAATCTGGGCGCCAGACACCCACTATGTTTCACCGATGAGGTGCTGGATCATGAATTTCAGCGGATTCAAACCCGTAAACATAGAGGCATCTGACGGAACAACAGACCACTCGAGTGCGGATCGAGGATTACATCTTGCACATACACATGGCTAGAGGAGATGATCTCCACGCTATAAAATATCTACCCCTCAAGATCAAAGGGCCAGCTCGGCATTGGCTCAAAAGCCTCCCGAAAATCTGTTGGAAGTTGGGAAGAGCTCAGGGCGCGTTTAGAGCAAATTTTCAAGGGACTTATGTCCGCCCTCCGGATCTGAGACGATCTAAGTCATATAACTCAAGAGCCGGAGAGTCGTAGCAAGAATTGGAACAGGTTCCTTACCAAAAAGAACCAAATAGTCGATTGTCCGGACGCCGAAGCCTTAGCAGCTTTTAAACATAATGTCCGAGACGAATGGCTCGCCAGACACCTCGACCAAGAGAAGCCGAGAAAAATGACCGCGCTAACAAGCCTCATGGCCCGCTTTTGCACGGGGGAAGACAGCTGGCTAGCAAGATGCAGCACCAGCGACCCGAGTACATCCGAGAGCAGAGATGGAAACGGAAAATCACGGCGCAGAAAGGACCAGCGCCGAAACAAAGAAAAAAGCCCAAAGAACACGACGGTCAAAGCCAGATTCAAAAGCTCGCGGCCGAACAGCAAAACACTGCCTCTTAAGGACAACAGTGACGAGGTATCCAACTTAAACAAAATTTTGGATCGGATATGTCAAATCCACAGCACCTCCGGAAGGCCTGCAAACCACACCCACCGAGATTGTTGGGTCTTCAAACAGTCCGGCTGACTCAACGCCGAACACAAGGGGCTCGACGCGTCAAGCGAGGATGACGACGAACCCCACCAGCAGAGCGCCGGAAAACAAAAGACTTTCCCACAAGAAGTCAAAACAATAAACTCACTTCATGTGATAATATGGAGCAACAGTGCGGCATCCGCCAAAGTAGGTACCGCACGGTCCACCCTAGTGGAACCCCGAGGTTGGATGTCAAAACCAATTACTTTCGACCACCTGGACTATTCCAGAAGTATTCGAAACGCAGGATGGACTGCTCTGATATTGGATCCTATAATCAACGGACTACAATTTACACAAGTACTGATGGACGGCGGCAGCGATTTAAACCTGCTATATCCGGACACAATCCGCAAGTTGGGGATAGACCTTACTAAAATTCAACATAGCCGCACTTCCTTCAAAGGAGTGACGCCAGGCCCTTACACCAAGTGCACGGGCTCCTTACTACTAGAAGTTGTGTTCGGGTCACCCGACAACTTCCGACGCGAAAAGCTAATCTTTCATGTCGCCCCATTCAAAAGTAGCCATCAAGCAATATTGGGACGTGAAGCTTTTGTCCGCTTTAATGCAATACCACACTACGCGTCTCTTACACTTAAAATGCCCGGTCCACGCGGCATCATCTCACTAAAAGGTTGTTCAAGACCCCGGACACGGCTAGACGAGTCCGGCATAAAATAAGCTAGGGGCTCCCTAGCCGCACACCCCTTTACAAGGGGCTGTGCGTATGAGCTAATATAAGATTAGCTTTATTCATTCATTCATATTTTGATTTTTAATACATTTTTTTGCACGATTTCCTTTCAAGCTAAGTTCCTCTCTTTTTACAGATGAACAACGTGTACACCCGCCCGTGATACGCACAACGGAGACACAGCGCAGGCGTGCAGCGAGGACCCGTCGCAAGGATTCTTTTGATTAAGTCCTGCGTAAACCTTTCTTCTTGTCTTTTGTTGATCACATCCCACGGTTTTTTCACCATAACCAACGAGGAGGCTGGCGTTTTGGCATCGGCCGCGCCAGAAATTCTCGCCTGTACCTGGACACTAGGGGCTTAGGGCATTGTTCGCCCGTTATTATAAAGACCGAACACCTTAGGGAGTGTTGGCGTCTCGAGTTAGGCCTTATATGCATCAGCTCGAGTCATGTCTTTGGTCAAATGTTGGGTTTGCCCGGCTCCGTGTTTTGCTGCCTTACGTTCCGTATCATCGGCTAATGCGGCACCGGAAAACTCTTGTGATTGTGCCCGTTTGCCGGGCGAGCACCTCGATGAAAGCCGGCGATTGTCATGATATAGCGAGAGACTGGTCAACCACTCGATCGACTATCGGAATGTTTAGAATTCCGCCGCTTTGACGAAGGACCGTTTCCCGGTCAGGCACATACGTGCCCCAAATTCGGAGAGCGCGGTGCCCCTAGGGGCTATGTCGTAGCCCCACCCTTGAACTCCTATGGCTAAGTGAAAGTGATAAAGCATTATAGTCTGGTTGCCTCGTTTGCTACGCTACCACCTCCTTCACAGGATCAAAACGTCGGATTAAGTGTGAAAATGTGCTATTTTTGCAAACACCCCCGCACCTTGTGCGTGGGGGCTGAAGCTGACGACTGCCATCTTTCAGGTTATACACACGTATACATAAACGGCTGCACAGGAGATATTTCAATACTTGAATGCACAAGTACAAAAAGCGCTTACATTACAAACATCGTTTTACAAACCATAACGTTCATTTGAACATGACATTTTTTGAGCACTGCGACTCTATTTCACGAGCACCACGCAGAACTTCCCCAAAATAGTGCTCGGCGGGTAACCGGCTCTCGTCCGAACCCTGGGTCGCAACAGCGGTGGCATCCATCTCCGTCCAGTATGTCTTCACACGGGCGAGGGCCATCCGTGCACCCTCTATGCAGGCCGACCGCTTCATCGCCTTGATATGCGGCACCGCCCAAAGGAATTGCTGCAATAAGCCAAAATAACTCTTTGGCTTGGGCCTATCCGGCCAGACATGAGCCACGATATCCATCATGGCGAGTCTGGACAGTCTATTCAGCTCAGCCCACTCGGCCAGCCGATCGGTCAGCGGAAGTGAACGCACCGGACATGGAATTGAGACCAAAACAGCTCTTCCGTCTTGTGATCCTTCTGACTTCGGAAGTGCACAACGACATCTGCCGCACTCGCCGCTAAATCCATATAAGGATCCTCCGGACCCCACAGCTGGCCGAGCTGAGCATACTTTGTATCTGTAAACCTCCGGCGCAGCAGAAAGGGCTTGCCAGCCACAATGTCTCCGGCCTGGCGCAGCTCCTCCTTTATAGCCCGCATTGCAGAACGGGCATCCTTGGCTTCGGCGGTGGTCTTCCCCAGGTCTTCTTGCTCCGCTAGGCGTTCCTTTTCAAGAACCTCGTTGCGGTCGGTAGCATCTTTCAACTTCACGGCCATCTCGGCCATCTCCTCCCTGCTTCGGCAGTGTGCAGCCCTTTCGGCTTCTAGCTCTTCGGCCGCCCTCGAGGCAGCCGCATCACTCCTTCTGGCTTGCTCCTTGGCTTGAGCAAGTTCTGCCCGAAGGCTCTCCACAGCAGCGGCACCATCTGCATTGAGCACACATGTTGTAAGGAGTGGGCTTCGGCTCCCTTACTAGGTGACCACGGAGAAAAAACCTACCTTGTGACTCGTCAAGTCGTTTATTGACCAGCGCGATGTCCGCATCCGCAACGTCGAGCTGCCACTTTAGTTCGGCAACTCCATCAGTCCGGCTAGCCACCGAACTATCTGCCACCTGCTTAGGAAAGGCGAAAATCAATAACTGGGATTTTGATCCTCGGCACGCTGTCGTTCTCGACACCCTACCGAGTCTCAGGGGCTACTATCTATACAGGGCACACTTTATGTGTAAAACTGTCAAAGGGTATGTCATTTTACGTACCTCAAACCCCGCCACAAACTCGGCGGCAGATCACATAATCCGCCTTGGCGGATGAGATTCTTTCAATCACCGTACTCATCGATTATACGGTGACCTTGAATAAACGCCCTCTCAAGCAGATCCTTGGCTCCCGGCCGCACACCGGTTGGTGCGAACTATTCGGCCTGCGGACACGAGGATACCCTCTGTGATGACACTTCAGGCTCGTCCGCCCTATCCGATGGTGCGGCAGATGGAGGTGTCTCGCTCTCCATCATCTCCGGACGGAGTTCCCCCGAAGACGAGCTCATCTGAGAAGGACGGAGATCCGAACTACAAGGTAAAACCCTAAGTTATCCTCAGAAGCACAAATAGGGATGTCCCTTATTACAATACTCCCTTTTTTATACTTACGGCTCGTTGGAGGGCTGATTCTTTAGGGGAGACTGTGCGGCCGGAGCCTCTCCGGATGCAGGACCCTCTGGTGAAGATCTCTTCCCCCGCTTCGGGGCTTTGGCCTCCGGGTTTTCGGAGGCGGTCCTCTTCTCCCCCTGAAAGGAGGGATTCTCGATCCCCCCTTCCTCAAAAGCCTCCTTGGTTGAGGCGGTAGTTCCTCTGTCCTCCCCTTCGCCTTCCTCTGAAGGCACAACCTCCAGCATCCTGACCAGCACGGGATCCGGCGCGGTCTCTGGGAGGGGGGCCGGACACCGTATCAGTTTTGCTTGCGCCATCCACTCCTGTTTAGAGGGCAGTTGGTCAAAAAGTGAATCATAGAAAGGCAAACAAACGGTATGTCCGGACATGGAGCTACTTACTTGTGTATCCGGGCGATTGCAGCTTAGGCCAGCGTCCTCGGTCAATTCTGGACACGCCTCTCGTGATCCGAAGAACAGTTTGAACATCTCCCCGGGTGTTGTACCCATGAAGTGTTGGAGAATTCGTGGTCCCTCCGGATTAAACTCCCACAGCCGGAGAGGGCGGCGTTGCCAGGCAGGAGACGCCTAATCAGCATGACCTGCATCACCACGACCAGATCGATCTCCCTCGCCTGGAGGTCTTGAATCTGGCCCTGCAATAGGGGCACGTCCTTTGACGGCCCCCAGTTGAGCCCTTGGCTGACCCATGACATCAGCCGCTGCGGAGGGCCCGAGCGGAAGATGGGCGGCGGCTTCTGCCTGCTGCCCCTGGGAGCGGTTATGTAGAACCACTCCTGCTACCACAAGCCGAGCTCCTCCTGAAAAGAGCCCTCGAGCCATGGAGCGTCGGCCCTTCTGCTTACAACCGCCCCGCCGCACTCTGCTTGACGCCCCTCGATCATCTTCGGCTCCACGTCGAAGGTCTTAAGCCACAAGCCGAAGTGAGGGGTAATGCGGAGGAAGGCTTCGCAAACGACAATGAATGAAGAGATATGGAGGATGGACTCGGAGCCAAGTCGTGGAATTCCAACCCATAGTAAAACATGAGCCCTCTCACAAAAGGATCCATCGGGAAGCCTAAACCCCGACGGAGGTGGGAAACAAACACGACATACTCGCCAGGCTCGGGGGTGGGCCCTTTGGCGGGCAACCTATGCGAAATCTCGTAAGACAGGTACTTGGCCTCTCGCAGCTTTAGCTCGTCCTCTTCCATGACGGAGGAGGGCATCCACCGGCCCTGTAGGTCGGAGCCGGACATTGTTGAAGGTCCGAAGCGCTCGAATCTGGGGCTCTGGGTGTTGGAACTCGGGGCGAGGAGAAGATTCGATTGAGGGTTGAAGAAAAGAAACGAGACTTGGTCCCATTATAAAGGGGGAGAATACCAAGAGCCGTCCCCGTGACCGTTCGGGACTCGTCTCCGATAGAGGGGGCGTGGCAACGGGCACGATTGGGTTACCCACGTCCGTATTGATGGGAATCCCTGAATAAGGGGAACATGATCTCTGCTTTGACAAGACGTGCCAAGGAAACCACTTCGCTAAACGCGCTGAGGTGGTATAATAAAAAAACAATTCAAGTAAAGGCTTGGTATTGGGATGACGTCATGCCATGAAATACGTCAGCAGATTGAACTTGTGTGCATATTATTCTCTCTACGGTGGAATGTGGAATTTATTTTGCAGAGCCGGACACTATCCTGGTGTTCACAATCTTCTATGAATTATTCGGAGGAGGAACCCGCCTTGCAATGCCGAACAATATGCGCGCCGGACTCATCGTCATTGAAGCGGATTCAGGGGCTCTTGAGGAGTCTGGACTAGGGGGTGTCCGGACAGCCGGACTATCATCATCGGCCGGACTCCAAGACTAAGAAGATACAAGATTGAAGACTTCGTCCCGTGTCCGGATGGGACTTTCCTTGGCGTGGAAGGCAAGCTTGGCGATACGGATATGTAGATCTCCTACCATTGTAACCGACTCTGTGTAACCCTAGCCCTCTCCGGTGTCTATATAAACCGGAGGGTTTTAGTCCGTAGGACACAACCATTACAACAATCATACCATAGGCTAGCTTCTAGGGTTTAGCCTCCTTGATCTCGTGGTAGATCCACTCTTGTACTACCCATATCATCAATATCAATCAAGCAGGAGTAGGGTTTTACCTCCATCGAGAGGGCCCGAACCTGGGTAAAAACATCGTGTCCCTTGTCTCCTGTTACCATCCGCCTAGACGCATAGTTCGGGACCCCCTACCCGAGATCCGCCGGTTTTGACACCGACAATCGTCAAGAAGCTCGTGGACGACCTTGACGTACGCCTCCAGCCCACGCACCCAGGCTCCGTGATGCCTGCCACCCTCAACAGCCTCTATAGTGACAACCTCTTTGACACACTGGTGGCCCTGCGACTGCCCGCCGTCACGCCAGAGAAAGTCCACCTCGAGGTCGCGCTCGCCGCATAGTGCCTGGAGCAGCAAGACACCATCGACATAATCACCCACATCTATGCGCAAATCGTCCACAAGGACTACTACATGCAAGAGGAGGGCGATAGGACGCTGGCCTTCTTGGACCGAGGGCAACCTTGGACGGCGTTGTTCAGAAGCACGTTGAGCTTTCCGCCAACGCCGCTGCTCCTCACACGTCGGTTGGTGACCCGGTGCACTAGGGCGTGAGGATGTCGTTGATGGATCCGTATGTATATTTATCTTTCCGTCAAATCCATGTAGTAGTATATGGTACTACTGGTAATTATCTTACCTTTCACATCAGCTTCATAATTTTCGTACGTACTCCATGGATGAACCGCGCCAGAACCAAACTTCTCATTACTCTAGGGAGAATCATTATTTCTATCTATCGGTTGCGCCATGGAGCAGAACCAAATTTTACAAGTTACAAGTTCAAAAGGAAAAGCCTACCATGTTCGAGTCGCACCCCCACACGGTTGGTCCGGCACGCCGCTCAAGGGGGAATGCGTGTTGTGTTGCATTTTCACTTACAAGTGGGACCGTAGTTGAGTAAACCGACTATCGGCAAACCCCCAGCCCGCCCACCGTGCGATGGCTGAGAAAATAGGAGGGTGAAGAGATGGCTGTAGCACGGACTCCAAGCAAATTAGTGTCGGATGGGACTCGTGTGGGTGGCGTGTGCCGTACTGCTAGACATGAATGTAGTTATGTCCCATGCGACCCCACTATATCGAGGTGCTAGTTAGGTAGAACAAATTTCCTCAGCCAGCCAACAGACACGCGGAGCCCATCGTTCATTTGCTCATATGCGGTCCCACATGTCAGTGAAAACGCAAGAGGACCCACTGAACCTGCACATATTTCACCTCGACATGCTGGTGATGAAAAACAAATCCAATAAAGATCTTCGATGGCTACTTTTGGAGTTACACAAGAGTAGTAACAGTTTAACCCAAGATGCACATCACGTGGCTTCAACTACCACTCCATTTTCTTGCATGACATGACCTGGATGCTGGATGTCCCATGTGTCGGCAAAAGGAGGAAGAACTCGACAAAATCTTCAGTTATGCTCTTGGATTAGACTAGTTGTGCTAACTTAAAATTTTATTGTGTAGAATGGATGCAAGTTTTGGTATTGGGAAGAAGAGTACATCGATATATTGATAGAGCGCAATTTAGTAGATGTTCTAGCACTTTTAGCTAGCATAGAGGCTAGCGATGAGACTAGTGCACTTGTTGATAGAATACATGCTAGACATGAGACCAGATGCAAGGAAGCAACATCTACTTCTTTACACTCGAAGAAGAAAGAAGCACACAAGATCAAGCCTCCATAGATCAATAATGAATGCATCGAGAAGGCACTAATCCAACTTACAGGAGCAGTTATGGAAGTTGGATATCTTCTAAAATGTATTCTTGTGGTTCTTGTTTTCTTTGGTCTTGCTTTTCTAGTCAAATTTTGGTGATGTATTTCCATGTACCAAAAATCAATGATGAAAAAAAAGATATGTGTTTGCAAAGAAAAATGTACACGGCCGGGATGTGTCTGCGCGTTCGGTGCACGGCCATCGCATCCGAGAAATGGCCCGGACATGACCCCGTTACCCTACCCAAATGGACAGAATCCGGGCAAAACAGAGGTCCATTTGGGGTCGTGCGTTGGAGTTGGCCTTATAAGTGGGACCACAGTTGAGGAAGCCGACTATCGGCAAACCCCCACCTCGCCCGCCACGCGATGGCTGCGTTAGAGAAACGACGAGGTCGAAGAGATTGTTGTAGCATGGACTCCAAGAAATATGGTGTCAGATGGAAGTCGTGCTGGTGGCGTGTGCTGTACTCCTAGACGTGAATGCTTGTTCTGGCCCATGCCACCCTACTACTCCTACTATATAGTAGTAGTATCGAGGATTCGAGGTGTTGGTTACGTACATCGAACACATTAACATATGGCCCACCTCACACTGTGGGCAAATTTCCTGGAGTCTGTGCTAGGTTAAAAAGTGTTCTTTGTGAGGGTGGGTGGTGATGTCCCGCAAGTATACGGGATAGTTGTAGCCTCTTTCGGTAAGTAAGAGTCTCGAACCCAACGAGGATCTAAAGGTAGAACAAATACTCTCTCAAGTCCTATCTGCCACTGATACGACTCTACGCACGCTTGACGTTCGCTTTACCTAGAACAGGTATGAAACCAGAAGTACTTTGTAGGTGTGATAGGATAGGTTTGCAAGATAATAAAGAGCACACAAATAAAAACTAGGGGCTCTTTAGATAAAGAAGCAATAAAGTAAGTATTAGTAGAGAGCTTTTTGTCACGAGAAAGTTATTTGTCCAAGGCAATCGATAACTAGACCGTAATCACTATTGCAATTTTATTTGAGGGAGAGGCATAAGCTAACATACTTTCTCTTCTTGGATCATTTGCACTTATGATTGAAACTCTAGCAAGCATCTGCAACTACTAAAGATCATTAAGGTAAAACCCAACCATAGCATTAAAGTATCAAGTCCTCTTTATCCCATACGCAAACGACCTACTTACCCGGGTCTGTGCTTCTGTTCACTCACGCCACCCACCATAAGCAAATCATGAACAAATTGAAAACCCTACAGCAGGGATCCCTCACGCTTGTGCGACACGGAGAGCACCATAGGACAGCATCAATAATAAAACATGCAACTCAAACCAATCACGATCATCAATTAACCCATAGGACAAAACGGATCTACTCAAACATCATAAGATAGCCATACATCATTGGGAAATAATATATAGCGTTGAGCACCATGTTTAAGTAGAGATTACAACGGGTAAGAGAGGGGTTACACCGCTGCATAGAGGGGGGGAAGAGTTGGTGATGAAGGCGGTGAAGTTGTTGGTGAAGATCGCGGTGATGATGATGGCCCCGGCAGCGCTCGGCGCCACGGCAAGCAAGGAGAGATCCCCTTCTTCTTATTCTTCCTTGACCTCCTCCCTAGATGGGAGAAGGGTTTCCCCTCTGGGCCTTGGCTCCCATGGCTTGGGAGGGGCGAGAGCCCCTCCGAGATTGGATCTGTCTCTCTCTCTCTCTGTTTACGCGTTCTCTCGATTTCGCCCTTCACCGTTTCTTTTATATCCGGAGATCCGTAACTCCGATTGGGGTGAATCTTTCGCCCAGATCTTTCTCATAAAATTAGCTTTATTGCGGAAAAAGAAGAACATCAACCGCCTTACAGGGGGCCCAGGAGAGTCCAGGGCGCGCCTGCCTCCCTGGGGCGCCCCCCCTATCTCCTGGCCCCCTTGGGCACTGTCTCGCGTTGATTTTACTTCCCCAAAATCACAAATATTCCAAAATAATTCTCCATCCATTTTTATCCCGTTTGGACTCTGTTTGATATGGGGTTTATGCAAAACATAAAACATGCAACAGACAGGAACTGGCACTGGGCAGTGGATCAATATGTTAGTCCCAAAAAATAGTATAAAAAGTTGCCAAAAGTATATGAAAGTTGAATAATATTGGCGTGGAACAATCAAAAATTATAGATACGATTGCGACATATCAGCATCCCCAAGCTTAATTCCTGCTCGTCCTCGAGTTGGTAAATGAAAAAAAAATAATTTTTGATGTGGAATGCTACCAAGCATAATCTTGATCATATGTCTAATCATGGCATGAATATTAAGACCCGAGTGATTCAAAGCAATAGTCTATCATTTGACATAAAAACAATAATACTTAGGGCATCCCAACAAACAATCATGTCTTTCAAAATATCAATGCTTCAGAACGTTATCCCTACAAAATCATATAGTCTAGTATGCTCCCTTTTCTTAACACAAGGTACCCCTCATGCCTATCCCGGTGTCAACCAAGCAATTGTTTCATACTTTAGTATTCTCAAACTTTTCAACCTTCATGCAATACATGAGCGTGAGCCATGGATATAGCACTATGGGTGGAATAGAATATGATGGTGGGGGTTATGTGGAGAAGACAAAAAGGGAGAAAGTCTCACATCGATGCAACTAATCAACGGGCTATGGAGATGCCCATCAATTGATGTCAATGCGAGGAGTAGGGATTGCCATGCAACGGATGCACTAAGAGCTATAAGTGTATCAAAGCTCAACAAAAGAAACTAAGTGGGTGTGCATCCAACTTGCTTGCTCATGAAGACCTAAGGCATTTGAGGAAGCCCATCGTTGGAATATACAAGCCAAGTTCCATAATGAAAATTCCCACTAGTATATGAAAGTGACAACACAGGAGACTCTCTATATGAAGAACATGGTGCTACTCTGAAGCACAAGTGTGGTAAAAGGATAGTAACATTGCCCCTTTTCTTTTCTTTTCTTTTCCTTTTTTTTGGGTGGGCTTCTTTGGCCCCCTTTTTTATTTAGGCTTCTTTGGACTTTCCTTTTTTTCTTTTTTTTTCTTTTTTTCCTTTTTTTTCATGGGGCAATGCTCTATAATGATGATCATCACACTTTTATTTACTTACAACTCAATATTACAACTCGATCCTGGAACAAAGATATGACTCTATATGAATGTTTCCAGAGGTGTACCGGGATGTGCAATGATCTAGCGTAGCAATGACATCAAAAAACGGACAAGCCATGAAAACATCATGCTAGCTATATTACGATCATGCAAAGCAATATGACAATGAATGCTCAAGTCATGTATATGATGATGATGGAAGTTCCATGGCAATATATCTTGAAATGGCTATGGAAATGCCATGATAGGTAGGTATGGTGGCTGTTCTAAGGAAGATATAAGGAGGCTTATGTGTGATAGAGCGTATCATATCATGGGGTTTGGATGCTCCGGCGAAGTTTGCACCAACTCTCAAGGTGAGAAAGGGCAATGCACGGTACCGAAGAGGCTAGCAATGATGGAAGGGTGAGAGTGCGTATAATCCATGGACTCAACATTAGTCATAAAGAACTCACATACTTATTGAAAAATTTATTAGCCCTTCAAACAAAGTACTACATGCATGCTCCCAGGGGGGAGGTTGGTAGGAGTTAACCATCGCGCGCCCCGACCTTCACGCAAAGATAAACAATCAAAATACAATGCGCGCCAATTTGGTTACATAGTTAGTAGACCATACGTGCATGCTTCGGGAATCACAAACCTTAACACCAACATCCTTACTAAACACAACCATCTACTAGTACCTCCCACATAGTATCATCTCTATATCGCAAAACTATTGCAAGGAATCAAACATATCATATTCAGCGATCTACAAGTTTATGTAGGATTTTATGACTAACCATGTGAATGACCAATTCCTGTCATCTCTCTAAATAGATATAAGTGAAGCAAGAGAGTTTAATACTTTCTACAAAAGATATGCCCACGCTCTAACAAATATAAGTGAAGCAAAAGAGCATTCTACAAATGGCGGTTTTCTATGTGAAGAGAAACAGGCAATCCAAACTTCAAATGATATAAGTGAAGCACATGAAGCATTCTATAAAGCCATACTCAAAAGAGCTAAGTGAAGTGAAATAAGAATTCTATAAATTAACCAAGGACTATCTCATACCAGCATGGTGCATAAAAGAAAAATGAAAACTAAATTCAAAAGACGCTCCAAGACTTGCACATATTGCATGAACGAAATGAATACGAAAACATACCGATACTTGTTGAAGAAAGAGGGGATGCCTTCCGGGGCATCCCCAAGCTTAGACACTTGAGTCTCCTTGAATATTTACTTGGGGTGCCTTGGGCATCCCCAAGCTTGAGCTCTTGCCTCTCTTCCTTTTCCTCATATCGAGACCTCCTCGATCAAACACTTCATCCACACAAAACTTCAACAGAAAACTCGGTAAGATCCATTAGTATAATAAAGCAAATCACTACTATAGGTACTGTTGCAAACCAATTCATATTTTGTTTTTGCATTGTGTCTACTGTAATATAACTTTTACATGGCTTAATCCACTGATATAAATTGATAGTTTCATCAAAACAAGCAAACTATGCATCAAAAACAGAATCTATCAAAAACAGAACAGTCTGTTGAAATCTGAACATTCACCATACTTCTGGTACCCCAAAATTCAACCAAAATTAGGAAAAATAAAAAATTTGTACATAAATACAGTGCAAAAGGAATCAAAACCATTTGGCGTTTCAGTAAAAAATGTAAAATCGCGCCCTACAGCCAAAGTTTCTGTTCTGCACCGTACAAACCAACAAGCATTGTAAACATCCTAAAGGCAAACCTTAGCACATTATTTTTATAATACAATGGAATTATACAAGGGGATAATTATTTTTTATGAAAATTTTCCGTAATCAAGATTCACAAAGTTTCCGTGAGCAGGAACAAAGTTCAAGGAGCTCTCCCACTTCAACAATGCTTGTCTTTCTCACTTTCACTTCCCTTTTTGAAAAGTTTTAGGTTCCCCTCTTTTTTTTAAACTATATGAAAGCACTCAACAGAAATAAATGACTCTCTAAAACTTCTGGGTTGTCTCCCTGGCAGCGCTTTCTTTAAAGCCATTAAGCTAGGCATATAGTGCTCAAGTAATGGATCCACCCGGATCCCAAGGTATATCAAAGCCAATTTTAATTAGCAATGATTTGTAATTTAGTAGTGAGGACGAAGTAACATATATGATGCAACAACGAAGTCTAACTCTCTTCCTATGCATCGGCATGTCATAAAAGAACAATTCATGCCCACCAAGTAAAGGCCAGTGCATAGTATAAGCTGTTTCTTGCAATTTTATTGTATGGGAAACATAGAGAGGTGGAAATATAGTTCCTCTCTCATAATAATTGCAAGTCGGAGCAGCAAGCACATGCATATTATATCTATCAAAATCATCATGTGTAGTATTAAAATGCAACCCATCAATATAATCCTTACAAAGCACAAGCTTCTCCGATATAGTGTAGTAGGGAGAATTCAAAAAGATAATAAGACTATCATGCGTGGGTGCAATAGCAACAATTTCATGTTTAACATAAGGAACTATAGCAAGTTTAGCAACAATTTCATGTTTAACATAAGGAACTATAGCAAGTTCATCTCCATAAGCATAATTCATATTGGTATCTTGGCCACAAGCATAGCAAGCATCATCAAAAAGGGATATTTCAAGAGAATCAACGGGATCATAACAATCATCATAGCAATCATCATAGCAATCATCCTTCGGTAAGCACGAAGGGGAATTAAACAATGTATGAGTTGAAGAGTTACTCTCATTAGAAGGTGGGCACGCGTAGCTAATCCGCTCTTCCTCCTTTTGTTCTTCGCTCTCCTCATCACCTTTTTCATCCAATGAGCTCACAGTTTCATCAATTTCTTCTTCCATAGACTCCTGCAAAATATTAGTCTCTTCTTGGACAGCGGAGACTTCCTCAACAAATGCATCAATATTGGCATTATATTCATAATTCTCATAGCAATATCTATGTATAGCAAAATTTTCAGGTCTATAAACTGAATCATCATAATCATCAAACTCTTTAAACATAGATTCAATATCATAAGCACCCATAAAAGCAACAAATTCTTCTATTTGTTCCACATCATAGTAATCATATCTACCATTAGCATAAGAAGCTAAGGTTTTATTATCATTGAATTTGCATGAAAAGGGAAGGTGTGGAGCCTTCATCCTAGAGCAACAAGTATAATCATATCTCAAGCATAGATCCCGAGCATACCAATGCAACATATAAATTTGATCCCATAATAGTTTCCCTTTTTGTGTCAAGCGATAATCCCTAAAGTATTCACGTTGATCGAACGTGTCTCCCATAACAAAGTTGAATGGGGTTTTCTCAGGATTATCAAAGTAGTACATAATTTCTGTCACATACCGAGCATCAAGGGTTTTAGGAGGTTCCCCATCTCCATGAGTAGAAAGTATACCTAATTTTTTTTGCTATTTCGTGTTCCATATCCCTAACTAAAGATAGACAACAACTTAGAACAGCAAATAAAAATTACTTAGTGATAAAGCAAACAAGCACACACGAGAATATTCACCCCACGCTATGACTCCCCGGCAACGGCGCCAGAAAAAGGTCTTGATGACCCGCAAGTATACGGGATAGTTGTAGCCTCTTTCGATAAGTAAGAGTGTCGAACCCAACGAGGAGCTAAAGGTAGAACAAATACTCTCTCAAGTCCTATCTGCCACTGATACGACTCTACGCACGCTTGACGTTCGCTTTACCTAGAACAAGTATGAAACTAGAAGTACTTTGTAGGTGTGATAGGATAGGTTTGTAAGATAATAGAGAGCATGTAAATAAAAACTAGGGGTTGTTTAGATAAAGAAGCAATAAAGTAATTATTAGTAGAGAGATTTTTGTCACGAGAAAGTTATTTGTCCAAGGCAATCGATAACTAGACCGGTAATCACTATTACAATTTTATTTGAGGGAGAGGCATAAGCTAACATACTTTCTCTTCCTGGATCATATGCACTTATGATTGGAACTATAGCAAGAATACACAACTACTAAAGATCATTAAGGTAAAACCCAACCATAGCATTAAAGTATCAAGTCCTCTTTATCCCATACGCAAACAACCTACTTACTCGGGTTTGTGCTTCTGTTCACTCACGCCACCCACCATAAGCAAATCATGAACATATTGCAAACCCTACAGAGGGGATCCCTCACGCTTGCGCGACACGGAGAGCACCATAGGACAACACCAATAATAAAACATGCAACTCAAACCAATCACGATCATGTATTAACCCACAAGACAAAACGGATCTACTCAAACATCATAAGATAGCCATACATCATTGGGAAATAATATATAGCGTTGAGCACCATGTTTAAGTATAGATTACAGCGGGTAAGAGAGGGGTTACACCACTGCATAGAGGGGGGAAGAGTTGGTGATGAAGGCAGTGAAGTTGTTGGTGAAGATCGCGGTGATGATGATGGCCCCCGGCAGCGCTCCGGCGCCACCAGAAGCAAGGGGGAGAGAGCCCCCCTTCTTTTTCTTCTTCCTTGACCTCCTCCCTAGATGGGAGAAGGGTTTCCCCTCTGGTACTTGGCTCCCATGGCTTGGGAAGGGCGAGAGCCCCTCCGAGATTGGATCTTTCTCTCTGTCTCTCTTTGTTTCTGTGTTCTCTAATTCTTCCCCTTCACCGTTTCTTTTATATCCAGAGATCCGTAACTCTGATTGGGGTGAATCTTTTGCCCAGATCTTTCTCATAAAATTAGCTTTCTTACGGCAAAAGAAGAGCGTAAATTGCCTTACAGGGGCCCCAGGCGAGTCGAGGGCGCGCCTGCCTCCCTAGGGCGCCCCCCTATCTCTTAGCCTCCTCGGGCACCGTCTCGCGTTGATTTTACTTCCCAAAAATCACAAATATTCCAAAATAATTCTCCGTCCGTTTTTATCCCGTTTGGACTCCGTTTGATATGGGGTTTCTGCAAAACATAAAACATGCAACAGACAAGAACTGGCACTGGGCACTGGATCAATATGTTTGTCCCAAAAAATAGTATAAAAAGTTGCCAAAAGTATATGAAAGTTGAATAATATTGGTGTGGAACAATAAAAAATTATAGATACTACGGAGACGTATCAGGTGGCTGGTCTCAAGTTTAAAACTTGTTGTATTACGTATACGTAGACGTAGAGATAGTGCAGTAGTTCTGAAAGTTTGAACCCAAACATCAGAATGCAATTTCTACTGGACTCATCCGAGGACCTAGGATGATGGGATTCATAGCTACAGTATAAACACCCGCCCCACGCGCGAAGCATGTGAAGCTAGTACAAATAGTGTACTACTATTGTTGAGTGTCCGCGCCCATGCGAACAGGCTTATAGCGAAGAAGATAAGGGAGATCAAACCACTCATGGACCCTTGGGTTCCTTGTAATGATGTTATTAGTTGAGTCGAGAATGGTCTTGAACGAACCTGCAATGCTATCTGAGGTGATGACGTTGCACCGATCAATGAGTTCCTCCACCACGTCATCTTTCACATCAGGGCAAGAATAACGGGGTCGTTTCCGGCTTGTTCCCTCCATGGAGAAGACGATCAAACAATGGCAGAAGGAAGGGTGAAGGCAAATGGATGAGGGAGGAAGAGCATGCAACAGCAGTTCCAAATTGAGAGGGAAAGGCGAAGAGTCGATGGACGGTTGCCAATTCCCCACGGTACACAAAGAGGCGCCCCGGAGTAGTAGAAAAGGACTCGCCGTTGTGTCACTGACATGTAGGAATAGGACCACATGTCAACGAAACATGGTGTGTAATTTCTCGTGCAAAATGCAATCTGGCCGCGTTGGCCCGAGGTGCCGCATTAGTTATCGACCTTTATTTTTTAACATACAATCTGAGTGGATAGCTCCTGTGGTCATCACATGTGAGCGGATATATAGGTTGGCTAGGTGGGTAGGCACAACAATCTGAGTGCTAAAAGAGTTGATCCAATGCTTGGTTTTGTTTGGATTTTCCAACTATGACCATTGGATAGAGTGATTCAATGGCTTACGTTCAAAGTTATTCCCATACTATAGAATGGTAGGAACATGGAGAGATTTGGTTGATTTTATATCGCTGAATAATACAAAATATTATGAGTGCAGACGCTCCACCGCGAGGTTTGTTGCTCCTTCTCGGTCTTCGGGAATCTATGTTCTTCCACTCTTTCGTTTAAGACATGAGCTTTGTTCATCCTTTTGCCGACACGAGGGACATCTATATGCCTCCATTTTAAAAATCATACTATATGCCTCCATGACGCACGGGACATCTAGCATCAAGGTGGCGTGTCATGCAAGAAAATGGAGATATGCAGTGCGTAAGTGAGTCGTGCACTTCGATGGCACCTAGTACTACGCAATATTTTTTTCTCCTCGATGGCACGTGAATAGTGCACATACTCAATGACAGAGCACGGGATGGTAGCCATGGACATGGTCGGCCCTTATTGAAGAGAGTACTAATAAATAACTTTGATGTGTCCCGTTAACTCGCAGAATGATGAGAAGCTTGCTTACCTTCTCCCTCGCCAACGCGCGCGCGGTGGCTCACAGCACGAGGAGAAACTTTTGCTTACGAGTGGTGGACGTGCAACAGTTCATTTGGTGTCAGATTGCCAGAAGTACTACTGTAGTACCATCATTACTGTTCGACTTCCGGAAGAGGAGAAGAGCCAAGCGCAAGGTCACCTACTAACCTAGTACAGTACTAGTATAGCCAAAGCTGGTCCACCTTTTTAGAGCATGGTTAATTAATATAGGTGGCTCTTGTAGCGGCACATCATTTAGAGCAAGTACTCTCTTCGTAGGATCAAAGGAAGTGAAACAAAAGTTGGAGTGGATGCTAGATTGCCAATTGAAACATGATTACATATTGAAAAAATCCTATAGCATTCAATCCTATGAATCACATGACCAATGTAAGAAAATTATGAGGGGGGTCTCTCCAACAGTGTTCCTCGGCTCACACCTAGCATCACGGTGGTCGAACTTGGAGTCATTCATCTAGTACACGTGGCATCTCAGATCTGGACACAAGGTGACGCGACCTCTCACTTCGTCCGCCATTTGAAGCGGCGCGCCGGTGGAGGACTAGCATACTCCAATATTAGGTTGGCTCTATGTGACGTGGCAACTTCGTATACTAATCGGATGCTGGCTATACTACTACGGTACTCACACTCCAAGAAGTGACTCGAAAACCATTCATAAATTGAGTCTATGACATGCATTTGCAAATGTACCATTCATTACATACAACAAGTCATCAACACACAACGACAACGAGGATACATGTTGGATTATAGATTATTTCCAAAAAAACATTCTAGTAAATACTGAAGTTTTCATCACACAACAAATAACAAGCAATGAAATGAACTTCAACTCAACCAATCCTCGGTGTTGTAAACGCTTGCTTTGAACCATAGGTGCTCTCGGAAGGGCCAGCTATTTTCAATATCGAGAGCAACGCGGGACTGATCATCCAGCCTGAAGTGGCATATATCAGGAGCAGGGTAGGGAACCACCGCAATGTCCGAGGCATAGATACAATTGCTTCTCATAAATTCCAAGAGCGGTTGGGAACTCGACAAATTGCTATCTTCCATAGACGACAGCCACCATGATCGTATTTGAATGTATGTAGATCATATGTGTGCTCAACCTTAGGGCACTCTGAGATTTTTGGAAGTGGAATCCACTGACGAGTGTACATATTCACAAGTTTGCACTCACAATTGTACCCAATATAAACAACCCAATCTCCATTTGCGCCAGCCAGGCCTTACCCTTAAGCGATGGCATCTTGACATCACACGTATCATTATCAAGCGGCATCAACTTGCACAAGGCGAGGCCTCTGTCGTCCGCGCCCATGCAAACAGGCTTATAGCAAAGAAGATAAGGGAGATCAAACCGCTCCTGGACCCTTGGGTTCCTTGTAATGATGTTATTAGTTGAGTCGAGAATGGTCTTGAACAAACCTGCCATGCTAGCCGAGGTGATGACGTCGCACTGATCAATGAGTTCCTCCACCACGTCATCTTTTAGATCGGGGCAAGAATAACAGGGTCGCTTCCGGCCTGTTCCCTCCATGGAGAAGACGATCGAACAATGGCAAAAGGAAGGGTGAAGGCAAATGGAGGAGGGAGGAAGAGCATGCGGCAACAGTTCCAAATTGAGAGGGAAAGGCGAAGAGTCAGTGGACGGTTGCCAGTTTGCCACGGTACACGAAGAGGCGCCCTGGCGTACACGTCCGTTCGGAAGTAGTAGAAAAGGACTCGCCATCATCTCACTGACATGTTGGAATAGGACCACATGTCAACGAAACATGGCGTGTAATTTCTCGTGCAAAATGCGATCTGGCTGCATTGGCCCGAAGTGCCGCATTATTTCTCGACTTTATTTTTTTAATGGCGTGCCGTTTAGTTTTGAAGCACGACTAACTGGTACTATTTGCAGAGAAAATATAAACTACTCTACCACTACTCCACCTCTATTACTAGTAGTATAAAAAAGATATATAGGCTGGAGCCTCAGTGCTTTCTTGCTAAGGGCTGCCCACTTGCTTCTCACACTATCACCCTCTCTCCAGATCTAAAAAAGACGGCCTCTCTCTCCGTCCTCACCGGTGATCACAGATCCATCGGGGAAGAAAAGGACATGCAGCATTGACGCACTCGTCGTCGGCGAGCGAGGTCACGCACTGACGACAAGGTCGTCCTCTCAGACCTAGCGCCCACGCGGGATGGCCTCCGTCCCCAAGCTCGCTGCCGTAGTGTGTGCGGAGGACGACGACCATAAGTGAAGCCACTTCCCGCTGACCCTCTGGTATGCTATCTCTTTTCGAACCATACCCTTGCTCTACTGCCCCATCTGCCACATCGCTGCATGTGGATGTTTTTCCACTCCACCATCTTCCCAATTTGCTATCCTCTGCTCTGCTAGTCACGTAGAAGAAAACCTTAATTTGCACTATTAAAGGAAACCCTACTTCATGCAGACTAATCCATGCCTGGGTTGAATAAGGAAAGGAAGGGAGACTGTACGTCCAAGAGAGTAGGCATCAAACCCGCATCTAGGTTGAAAAGGGGGAAATTAGTAGCTAAGGAATGAGTCTTGTGTCTCTTGGTTGAAGAAGGGTACAAAGGCATGACAACACAATAGAGAATGACCAGGTCGATCAGTTTGTTGTCCTCACATAGGAAAAAGGTGGCTAAAGAGAAGAAAAATGGGACGTAAACCACATATGCTGCCTGGATATTTGTTGCTCTGGGCAACCATACCTCCCTCACCACTCTATGCGTTTGTGGAGGTACATCGTACTGGTGTGCCCACTGTCCGAATGGGCCTCCCATGCTCTTATTGCCACTTTTTTGCTGTTAGTATAACGCCAGCAGTCAAGTCAAGCAATGCTCTTGCTAAAGTGATGCCACATTTAACTAATGCCTTTTCGGTCTAATGCCACCGATAAATTTAAGAAATGCCATTTAATGTCATTGGATTATTTCAGGGTTAGCTGTTGATTGTAGATGTATTAAAGATTTTTCAGCTAAGGCTTTCTAATGCTGTTGCACAACCAGTATACCAATGATGAATCTTGTGTCTACCTTAAGATTTTTGCACTATTAATGCTTATAGATTACACACCTCACTTTCATGAGATGAGTCAATTTTTTGTATAGTGTCAAGAGGAAAGGTCAAGAGTGGGCACCTCCTCCTCCGGTTGTTCTCTTGATTCGGTCGATCAAGTTTTTATGTTTGACCGATTATCAAGATTGGGATAGCAATTTTTAGGTCCCCTCGAGTTCGAAATGATATTTACCTTGAAGGTACATGGTTTGCAATTTTTTTATACTGTCATTAGTTAATAATGCTAGTTACATTCAGACTTTTGTATTTGGTTTAATGCTCATGCAAAACTAGTATACCAATGCTGAAACCTGTTACCTTTACATTTTGTATTGTTAATTCTTATAGAAATCTTCTAGTGCTAGAGTTTATTGAAATATATTCAGTAAAACTATTGTACTATACCCTGTAATAAAATAACTACTCTAGTGTTGCACTAGCCACTAGATTAGTGTATATTTGTAGTATTCGAATGGTGTTGCATTAGTGTATGGACATAAATAAAGTGTGGCAAGCTTTCCCAGATATGTGCAAGAAAACTACTACCTGTTTTTCTAAATACTAGACGTTTGGGTACTTTAAATTGAACTGCGAAACGTCTTATATTAAGGAACAGAGGGTGTAGAGTTCACTCAAATTATCCCGGTAAAGCTAGTCATACCTTTGTTAAAATTAATGTTCATTATGTTATCGGAGGAGGTTTGTATGTTTGTCTCTAATGCCTGTCGACTACATACCTGACATCAGATGTAGTGTTAAGTCATTTCCTTTTGTACAGTGTCACTGAATTTTCAAGGTGGTGATGGCATTTTATTTTAGTTAAACTACATAAAATATGCTTAAAAGAAGAGAAAAGGTCAGGAATCGATCATTCTTTCATAAAGAACTATATATGCCTTTCTGATATCAGCCATTGTTGCCTTATTTATTCTTTCAAACAGGTGGTTAGAAACAGTCTTGCTACCTTTTCCCATTAAGAAATTGGAATGCTTATATTTGTGAGTCTACGCTTCAACTAGTGCCACTTTTATAGTAATCACGCTTTCAATATCTATGCAAACAGGGATGCTCGATTTTAGTGGAACTGCACAAAAAGTGCAACTGGTTCAACATTAGGAGCATGTTTTCTTCCAAACCTGTATATCCAATTGGTGGCACTATGAGCTGTTCATTGCAAAGGCACATGGTTTGCTACTATCTTGCTACTCTTTTTGTACTGTCATTAGATAGTAATACTAGTGGTTTGCATGTGAATTTATTGGCAGGGTGGACCTACATTGGAGGTGCAGGATAGGATTCAATGATTGGATGCTCAGTTTCCGTTGTATCGATTTCACCTCTTCCATCATGATGAACATGGATATCCTTGGTCTGGTGAAGAATAGGCGCTATATTTCTGCTCTGAACTAGCAAATCAATTTAGTATGAAATTTTCTAGGGCAAAACATGACTGTATCAAATTGTCCAGTGCAAAACATGACAGATGCTAAGCGGAAGAGACATGTTTAAACCGAAAATACAAGGTGGGGTATATGTTTACTAGCTGCTTGATATTTGTGCAGATAGAGATGTCTGCCCGTTGCTATTTGGCAAACAAACAAAGTGTCCGCAATTTTGGTTGAACTGCACAAGAGAATAGTATAGTCACTGCATGGAGTGCCATTTGAAAATAGACACAGAAAGATTGGATAGTCACTTCATGGACTGCAGAAAAGTAGTATTGTACTATTTATTGGCCAACACTAGGTGCTTCATTGCTTTGGTCTGATTATACAAAGGGCATCATTTTGCCTAAGTTAAAGTTTGTATTCCGAAAATAGTCTCGCTGTGTGATCGAGAGAAGACCAAATCATATTGCAGTGGATGTTCCTCCATCATGTGTGGTTCATTCTCATGGTTCCAGCTGTTGGTGAAACCACTTACGTTTGCAAGCGGAATTGTAGACTTCACAAAAAAAATTCTTTCAGTCTATACTGAATGTTGGCCAAGAGAAGCATCCATGTTAGTAGGAAGAACAAATGTTTTTTCTAGATCTTTGCTTTTGGATCTACATATTTGTATATGATCTGTGAATCATTGAGATGCATTAACATGTTGATCTTATGTATGGGAATCGTACTAGTTGGTTTTAGTTGCGACGCAAGATCCGAAGTGGCTGAACTTTGCTTTTGGAGCTACATATTTGTATATGTCCTGTGAATCATTGAGATGCATTAACAGTTCCTTATTTCTGTTTGCTCAGTGTTTACAAGTTACTGATCGATCACTAGCTAGCGTACTAATGCGCTCCCGACAGTTTTAGTTGCAACGCAAGATCCGATGTGGCAGTTTTTTGAATAAAAATGCCTACCTCTGAAGAAACTGACAAGCTGCTCTCAAGAAAATGCCATGCAAATCTGAAGAAACTGCCAGCAAAAATGATCGCAAATGCCTTATCTCCCAGCTAACGTTCATCAGCTAATGCGATCGTACACGTACACCATCCGACCTACTCGATCCTACACGTGCACTATCTGACCTACTCGATCCTACACGGATAAATAGCGGATCACGCACGTACTACCTCCTTTCCAGTTTGCAGGGCTCAATTCAAGAAACGACCTACTCGATCCTACACGAATAAATAACAGATCACGCACGTACTAGTACATCCTTTCCGGTTTATAGGGCTTAATTCAAAAATCTCACCAACCAAGGTACTCCCTCTGTCCGGGTTTATTAGTCCCGTGAGCGAAAGCAGCAAGACCAAGGCATGGCAATAATTAGCTGCATGCAGAAGTTTAAGCCTAATTAATTCCAACGATTTAAGTGGTTGCATGCATGCCCTCGGCTGCGACTCGTTGCATGCTGCTCCGCGTACTGGCTGCAAGCGATTCTGAGTGCCTGCATGCAACCAGTCGTAATTAAGGTAGCTAACTGATGCAAAAAAAGATGCGCTTTAATTGTTGCGGGCCTTTTAAATCCGTGGAATCATTATTAACAAGGAGGGAGTACCTCATCTGGATGATTCGAGTGACCTCGTTTGGCCGTCATGCTGACGTGCGACCCAGTGATACGTCTCCAACGTATCTATAATTTTTGATTGTTCCATGCTATTATATTACCCGTTTTGGATGTTTATGGGCTTTACTAAACACTTTTATGTTATTTTTGGGACTAACCTATTAACAGGAGGCCCAACCCAAAATACTGTTTTTTTTGCCTATTTCAGTGTTTCACAGAAAAGGAATATCAAAGGGAGTCCAAACGGAATGAAACCTTTGGGAGACTTATTTTTGGAACAAACGCAATCCAGGAGACTTGGAGTGGATTTCAAGCAACAAACGAGGCGGTCACAAGGTAGGGAGGCGCGCCCCAGGGGGGTGGGTGCCCTCCCCACCCTCGTGGACCCTCGTGGCTCTCCTGACCGACTTCCTTCGCATATATATATCCATATACCCTGGAAACATCCAGGAGCACCACAAAACCCTATTTCCATTGCCGCAACCTTCTGTACCGGAGAGATCCCATCTTGGGGCCTTTTCCGGCGCTCCGCCGGAGGGGGAATCGATCACGGAGGGCTTCTACATCAACACCATAGCCTCTCCAATGAGTTGTGAGTAGTTTACCACAGACCTTCGGGTCCATAGTTATTAGCTAGATGTCTTATTCTCTCTTTTTGATTCTCAATACAAAGTTCTCCTTGATCTTCTTGGAGATCTATTCGATGTAACTCTTTTTGCGGTGTGTTTGTCGAGATCCGATGAATTGTGGGTTTATGATCAAGTTTATCTATGAGAAATATTTGAATCTCCTCTGAATTCTTTTATGTATGATTGGTTATCTTTGCAAGTCTCTTCAAATTATCAGTTTGGTTTGGCCTACTAGATTGATCTTTCTTGCAATGGGAGAAGTGCTTAGCTTTGGGTTCAATCTTGTGGTGTCCTTTCCCAGTGACAGCAGGGGCAGCAAGGCACGTATTGTATTGTTGCCATCGATTATAAAAAGATGGGGTTTATATCATATTGCTTGAGTTTATCCCTCTACATCATGTCATCTTGCCTAATGCGTTACTCTGTTCTTATGAACTTAATATTCTAGATGCATGCTGGATAGCGGTCGATGTGTGGAGTAATAGTAGTAGATGCATAATCGTTTCGATCTACTTGTCGCGGACGTGATGCCTATATACATGATCTTCCCTAGATATTCTCATAACTATGCACTTTTCTATCAATTGCTCGACAATAATTTGTTCACCCACCGTAATACTTATGCTATCTTGAGAGAAGCCACTAGTGAAACCCATGGATCCCGGGTCTATTTTCCATCATATAAGTTTCCGATCTATTATTTTGCAATCTTTACTTTCCAATCTACATCATAAAAATACCAAAAATGTTTATCTTATTATTATCTTTATCGGATCTCACTTTTGCAAGTGGCCATGAAGGGATTGACAACCCCTTTATCGCGTTGATTGTGAGGTTCTTATTTGTTTGTGTAGGTACGAGGGATTTGCGTGTAGCCTCCTACTGGATTGATACCTTGGTTCTCAAAAACTGAGGGAAATACTTATGCTACTTTGCTGCATCACCCTTTCCTCTTCAAGGGAAAACCAACGCATGCTCAAGAGGTAGCAAGAAGGATTTCTGGCACCGTTGTCGGGGAGGTCTACGCACAAGTCAAGACAAACCAAGTACCCATCACAAACTCTTCTCCCTCGCATTACATTATGTGCCATTTGCCTCTCGTTTTCCTCCCCCCCCCACTTCACCCTTGCCGTTTTATTCACCCACTCTTTCCCGTTCGCCTCTTTTTCGCTTGCCTCTTTGTGTGCTTGTGTGTTGGATTGTTTGTCACGATGGCTCAACATAATACTAAATTGTGTGACTTTTCCAATACCAACAATAATTATTTTCTTAGCACTCCGATTGCTCCTCTTACCGATGCTGAATCTTGTGAAATTAATGCTGCTTTGTTGAATCTTGTCTTGAAAGATCAATTCTCTGGCCTTCCTAGTGAAGACGCCGCTACTCATCTAAACAACTTTGTTGATTTGTGTTATATGCAAAATAAGAAAGACATGGATAATGATTTTGTTAAATTGAAGCTATTTCCATTTTTGCCTAGATATCGTGCTAAAACTTGGTTTTCGTCTTTGCCTAAAAATAGTATTGATTCGTGGAATAAGTGAAAAGATGCTTTTATCTCTAAGTATTTTCCTCCCGCTAAGATCATCTCTCTTAGAAATGATATTATGAATTTTAAGCAACTTGATCATGAGCATGTTGCACAATCTTGGGAGAGGATGAAATTAATGATTCGCAATTGCCCTACTCATGGATTAAATTTATGGATGATCCTACAAAAAAATTATATCGAATTGAATTTTGCTTCTAGAAATCTTTTAGATTCGGCCGCGGGAGGCACTTTTATGGAAATCACTTTAGGAGAAGCTACTAAACTTCTAGATAATATTATGCTTAATTATTCTCAATGGCACACCAAAAGATCTACTAGTAAAAAGGTTCATGTGATAGAAGAGATTAATGTTTTGAGTGGAAAGATGGATGAACTTATGAAATTGTTTGCTAATAAGAGTGCTCCTATTGATCCTAATGATATGCCTTTGTCTACTTTGATTGAAAATAATAATGAATCTATGGATGTGAATTTTGTTGGTAGGAATAATTTTGGTAACAACGCTTATAGAGGAAACTTTAATCCTAGGTCGTTTCCTAGTAATTCCTCTAATAATTATGGTAATTCCTACAACAACTCTTATGGAAATTTTAATAAGATGCCCTATGATTTTGAGATTAGTGTTAAAGAGTTTATGATTTCTCAAAGGAATTTCAATGCTTTGCTTGAAGGTAAATTGCCTAAGATTGATGAGTTGGCTAGGAACATGGATAGAATCTCTTGTGATATTGATTATTTGAAACTTAGATCTATTCCACATAAGCATGGTATCAATGAGTCTCTCAACGCCATGAGAATTTTCATTGATGAGTGCAAAGAAAGAACTGCTAGGATGTGTGCTAAGAAAGATTGCTTTGTAAAAGCGTGTTCTGCTAGTTTTCATGATAATAATGGTGAAGATATAAAAGTGTTTGATGTGTCTCCTATTAAATCTTTGTTTTGCAATATGAATCTTGATAATGATGGGACTGGAGATGAGTCAACTTTAGTTAAAAGGCGTCCCAATGATTCAGAGTTTTTAGATCTTGATGCAAAAATTGGTAAAAGTGGGATTGAAGAGGTCAAAACTTTACATAGAAATGAACTCACTATTTTGGATTTCAAGGAATTTAATTATGATAATTGTTCTTTAATAGATTATATTTCCTTGTTGCAATCAGTGTTAAATTCTCCTCATGCTTATAGTCAAAATAAAGCTTTTACTAAACATATCGTTGATGCTTTATTGCAATCTTATGAAGAAAAACTTGAATTGGAAGTTTCTGTCCCTAGAAGACTTTATGACTGGTGGGAACCTACTATTAAAATTAAAATTAAAATTAAAGTCATGAATGCTATGCTTTGTGTGATTTGGGTGCTAGTGTTTCCACGATTCCAAAAACTTTGTGTGATGTGTTAGGTTTCCGTAAATTTGATGATTGCTCTTTAAACTTGCACCTTGCGGATTCCACCATTAAGAAACCTATGGGAAGGATTAAGGATGTTCTTATTGTTGCAAATAGGAATTATGTGCCCGTATATTTTATTTTTCTTGATATAGATTGCAATCTTTCATGTCCTATTATTCTTGGTAGACCTTTCCCTAGAACGATTAATGTAATTATTGATATGAAAGAAGGAAATATTAGATTCCAATTTCCATTAAGGAAAGGCATGGAACACTTTCTTAGTAATAAAATCAAATTACCTTATGAATCTATTATGAGATCCACTTATGAATTGAATACCAAAGATGGCAATACTTAGATCTATTCTCGCTTTTATGCCTAGCTAGGGGCGTTAAAAGATAGCGCTTGTTGGGAGGCAACCCAATTTTATTTTTGTTCTTTACCTTTTGCTCCTGTTTAGTATTAAATAATTAATCTAGCCTATGGGTAGATGTGCTTTTATGTTTTAATTAATGTTTGTTCCAAGTAGAACCTATAGGATCATCTTGGGTGATAGTTAATTTGATCTTGGTGAAAAACAGAAACTGTTGCACGCACGAGAATAATTTTAATAAATCACAGAAACATGATTTTAGTTGATTCTTTTTGCAGAATATTAATAGACAAATTTCCTAGGACTTCCAATTTTGGTAGGTTTTTAGAGTTCCAGAAGTATTCGAAAGTTACAGATTTCTACAGACTGTTCTGTTTTTGACAGATTCTCTTTTTCGTGTGTTGTTTGCTTATTTTGATGAATCTATGGCCAGTATCGGGGGGTATGAACCATAGAGAAGTTGTAATATAGTAGGTTCAACACCAATATAAATAAAGAATGAGTTCTATACAGTACCTTAAAGTGGTGGTTTGCACTAACGGAGCTTACGAGTTTTCTGTTGAGTTTTGTGTTGTGAAGTTTTCAAGTTTTGGGTAAAGATTTGATGGATTATGGAATAAGGAGTGGCAAGAGCCTAACCTTGGGGATGCCCAAGGCACCCAAAGGTAAACTTCAAGGACAACCAAAAGCCTAAACTTGGGGATGCGCCGGAAGGCATCCCCTCTTTCGTCTTCGTCCATCGGTAACTTTACTTGGAGCTATATTTTTATTCACCACATGATATGTGTTTTGCTTGGAGCGTCTTGTATGATATGAGTCTTTGCTTTTTAGTTTACCACAATCATCCTTGATGTACACACCTTTTGGGAGAGACACACATGAATTGGAATTTATTAGAATACTCTATGTGCTTCACTTATATCTTTTGAGCTAGATAATTTTGCTCTAGTGCTTCACTTATATCTTTTTAGCGCACGGCGGTGGTTTTATTTTGTAGAAATTATTGACCTCTCATGCTTCACTTAGATTATTTTGAGAGTCTTTTAGCACAGCATGGTATTTGCTTTGGTTATAAAAGTAGTCCTAATATGATGGGCATCCAAGGTGGGTATAATAAAAACTATCATAGAAAGTGCATTGAACGCTATGATCAATTTGATACTTGATAATTGTTTTGAGATATAAAGGTGGTAGTGTTAGAGTCATGCTAGTTGGGTAATTATGAAATTGAGAAATACTTGTGTTAAAGTTGGCAAGTCCCGTAGGATGCACGTATGGTAAAAGTTGTGTGACAAATTTGTAGCATGCGGTGTTCTTTGATTGCCTTCCTATTAGTGGAGGTCGGGATCGCGCGATGGTTAACTCCTACCAACCCTTCCCCTAGGAGCATGCGTAGTAGTACTTTGCTTCGAGGGCTAATGGACTTTTGCAATAAGTATATGAGTTCTTTACGACTAATGTGAGTCCATGGATTATACGCACTCTTACCCTTCCGCAATTTGCTAGCCTCTACGGTACCGTGCATTGCTCTTTCTCACCTTGAGAGTTGGTGCAAACTTCGCCGGTGCATCCAAACCCCGTGATACGATAAACTCTATCACACATAAACCTCCTTATACCTTCCTCAAAGCAGCCACAATACCTACCTATTATGGCATTTCCATATCCATTCCGAGATATATTGCCATGCAACTTTCGACCGTTCCATCATTGTCATATTGCTTTTGGATGATCATGTAGTTGACATCGTATTTGTGGCAAAGGCACATTTATAATTCTTTCATAGATGTCGCTCTTGATTCATTGCATATCCCGATACACCACCGGAGGCATTCACATAGAGTCATATTTTGTTCTAAGTATTTAGTTGTAATTCTTGAGTTGTAAATAAATAAAAGTGTGATGATCTTCATTATTAGAGCATTCTCCCAAGTGAGGAAAGGATGATGGAGACTATGATTCCCCCACAAGTCGGTATGAGACTCCGGACTTTATGAAAAATAAAAGAGGCCAAAGAAGCCCAAATAAAAAAGGCCAAATAAGCCCACCAAAATAAAATAAAAAGAGAACGAAAAAAAGAAAAGAGGGAAAAAGAGAGAAGGGACAATGTGACTATCCTTTTTCCACACTTGTGCTTCAAAGTAGCACCATGATCTTCATGGTAGAGAGTCTCCTATGCTGTCACTTTCATATACTAGTGGGAATATTTCATTATAGAACTTGGCTCGTATATTCCAATGATGGGCTTCCTCAAAATGCCCTGCGTCTTCATGAGCAAGCAAGTTGGATGCACACCCACTTAGTTTCTTTTGTTGAACTTTCATACATTTATAGCTCTAGTGCATCCGTTGCATGGCAATCCCTACTCCACATATTGACATCAATGGATGGGCATCTCCATAGCCCGTCGATTAGCAGTGTCAATATGAGTCTTTCTCCTTTTTTGTCTTCTCCACACAACCTCCATCATCATACTCTATTCTGCCCATAGTGCTATATACATGGCTTACGCTCATGTATTGCGTGAGGGTTGATAAAAGCTGAAGCGCGTTAAAAAGTATGAACCAATTGCTTGGCTGAAACCGGGGTTGTGCATGATGGGAGTATTTTGTGTGACAAAAATGAAGCATAGCCGAACTATATGATTTTGTAGGGATAAGCTTTCTTTGGCTATGTTATTTTGATAAGACATGATTACTTTGTTAGTATGCTTGAAGTATTACTATTTTTATGTTAATATAAACTTTTATCTTGAATCATTTGGATCTGAACATTCAAGCCACAATAAAGAAAATTACATTGAGAAATATGCTAGGTAGCATACCACATCAAAAATTCTATTTTTATCATTTACCTACTCGAGGACGAGCAGGAATGAAGCTTGGGGATGCTTGATACGTCTCCAATGTATCTATAATTTTTTATTGTTCCATGCTATTATATTACCCGTTTTGGATGTTTATGGGCTTTACTAAGCAATTTTATATTATTTTTGGGACTAACCTATTAACTGGAGGCCCAACCCAAATTGTTGTTTTTTTCCTATTTCAGCGTTTCGCAGAAAAGGAATATCAAAAGGAGTCCAAACGGAATGAAACCGTCGGGAGAGATATTTTTGGAACAAACGCAATCTAGGAGACTTGGAGTAGACGTCAAGAAACAAACGAGGTGGCCACGAGGTAGGGAGGCGCGCCCCCCACCCTCGTGGGCCCCTCGTGGCTCCCCTGACTGACTTCCTTCGCGTATATATATCCATATACCCTGGAAACATCCAGGAGCACCACGAAACCCTGTTTCCACCGCTGCAACCTTCTGTACCTATGAGATCCCACTTGGGGCCTTTTCCGGTGCTCCGCCTGAGGGGGAATCGATCATGGAGGGCTTCTACATCAACACCATAGCCTCTCCGATGAGTTGTGAGTAGTTTACCAAAGACCTTTGGGTCCATAGTTATTAGCTAGATGGCTTCTTCTCTCTTTTTGATTCTCAATACAAAGTTCTCCTTGATCTTCTTGGAGATCTACTCGATGTAACTCTTTTTGCGGTGTGTTTGTTGAGATTCGATGAATTGTGGGTTTATGATCAAGTTTATCTATGAGAAATATTTGAATCTCCTCTGAATTATTTTATGTATGATTGGTTATCTTTGCAAGTCTCTTCGAATTATCAATTTGGTTTGGCCTACTAGATTGATCTTTCTTGCAATGGGAGAAGTGCTTAGCTTTGGGTTCAATCTTGCGGTGTCCTTTCCCAGTGACAACAGGGGCAGCAAGGCACATATTGTATTGTTGCCATCGAGGATAAAAAGATGGGGTTTATATCACATTGCTTGAGTTTATCCCTGTACATCATGTCATCTTGCCTAATGCGTTACTCTGTTCTTATGAACTTAATACTCTAGATGCATGCTGGATAGCGGTCAATGTGTGGAGTAATAGTAGTAGATGCAGAATCGTTTCGATCTACTTGTCGCGAACGTGATGCCTATATACATGATCATGCCTAGATATTCTCATAACTATGCACTTTTCTATTAATTGCTCGACAGTAATTTGTTCACCCACCGTAATACTTATGCTGTCTTGAGAGAAGCCACTAGTGAAACCTATGGCCCCCGGGTCTATTTTCCATCATATAAGTTTTCGATCTATTTTATTTTGCAATCTTTACTTTCCAATCTACATCATAAAAAAACCAAAAATATTTATCTTATTATTATCTTTATCGGATCTCACTTTTGCAAGTGGCCGTGAAGGGATTGACAACCCCTTTATCGCGTTGGTTGCGAGGTTCTTATTTGTTTGTGTAGGTATGAGGGATTTGCGTGTAGCCTCCTACTAGATTGATACCTTGGTTCTCAAAAACTGAGGGAAATACTTACGCAACTTTGCTGCATCCCCCTTTCCTCTTCAAGGGAAAACCAACGCATGCTCAAGAGGTAGCACCCAGCACAGACGGAACGGGATGCCACAGTCATAATTTCAGTTTCTCTAGTTTTCCACGGCAAGCTGGCGCACTAAGCCATGCCTGCTTATGCATTGAATTTCGATGACCGTCACGCTACCTTCCGCCTATAAGTACTTTTTCCCAGCCTTCTCCGGTGGCACCGTGACCCAACTCACTCTATCCTCATAAGCCCGCACCAGCCCAATGTCGCTCGTCACTTATCCTCGCTCTCACCACGTCCGCCATGCCCCCGCCCGTCCGTGATAGGCGAGGCTAGAGGCGGTCACCACCGGAACTAGTGTTCGGTTTTTCACCGGAAGGCAGACGGAGGGAGGAGGCATTCTATCGGCTTTAGATGGCATTGCGGAGACCGAGGACTTGTTGGAGCGCAACCGCCTGGCAGAGGAGCAGCGTATCGCCGATTTGCACCGCCAGCGGGACATGGATTAGCAGCGCACCGACGCTCTGAGTCACGAGCACAGCGCTCACAACTGGGCCGACTACATGGAGGCCGGTGCCTGGCAAATAGCCCTGGAGGCTGTCGGGCACGCACGCGTTTGCGACACCGATTTTTACTACCAGCTCATCAAGTGGGTTTCCCGCTTAGAAGTCGAAGCTTCGGTGGACCATGCCGGCATGGAAAAGGCTAATGCGCCCGAGCAACACGCCCTATCGCACCTCTGGCAAGTCCGTGGCGAGGCGGAGGATGCTGGTGCCGGTGTTTAGTGTGTACTATAAATGGCGGCCGGCATCGTCTAGTTAGCTAAGAGTAAGTTAGTACTTGTACGCTACTAGAGTATTAATGGGAGTAACTTGGTTATGATGGTTGTCAACGTGGAAGTTCAGTACTCTATATGTGGATCAGACCTATTACTTTGCTCTGAAGTGGAAGTTCAGTACTCTATATGTGGATCAGATCTATTACTTTGCTCTGAATGTTGAACTTTCCATTTGAACGTATGGAATTGGTTGTTATTTTTTTTAAATGGGTTGTATTTTTCCTCCACGGGTTTAGAGGCTGACTTGTGGGCCTATTAAGTTGACGCGTACACAATCAAGAGATGATTGTACCCGGAGAGGATGACAGCAAGGACCCGCCAAGGTCATGGTAGTACGCAAGCAAGTGCCTCCTTATTTCAAGCCAAAAAAATGGCTCCTCCTAATGGATTTCTGACATCTGGGTCCCATGGTATTGTCAACATAGTCAATAAACGAGAGAATTGCACAACGAGCGGCTGACACCGGGGACCCAGCAGCTCGCCCAATTATTTTTGTTTTGGGTTAATTTGATAAATTCCACTCCAAATCTGGTGTTTCCGAGAAATGCCACTGCAATTTCCAAACTTTGAAAAATGTCATTTCATGCCATTTTCAGTGGCATTTTTCAAAGTCTTGAGTGGCGTTTTTCAAAATTTGCAAATTGCAGTGGCGTTTTTCAAAGTTTGCAAAAATTGTAGTGGCATTTTTCAAAGTTTGGAAATTGCAGTGGCATTTTTATGAATCGCCTTAATTGGAGTGGCATTTATCTAATTTGTTTTTGAGACGAAAGCAGGGTGTCAACTGGGCTATGCGGGGCACTCTGGCCTGTCTAGACAACCTTTTCTTTTATGTTTCCACAGACCAGCCCAGTAGTTTTTTTCTTTCTGAAAATGGCTAGCCCAGTTTTTTGTGATTTGTCAAGTAAGTCGCTTTGTCAGGCCTATTGGGCTGCAAATCTTTCAAGACAAGGAGAGCTTCATTCGGCTGGCCGAGAAAATCGCCTATCAGTAATGAGAAATGGGCTGTACATTTTTAAAACACATCAAACTGGCAATTAGTTTCAAATTTCTTTTTTTTTTCATTTCAAGATTTTAAATTGCATTGATTTTTATGCATGGACAACTTGTTGGACTTTATATTGATATACATTTATTTTTAAAATCAGTTTGAATGTGACTCAAAATTTCAGGATTAAAAACAGTTTGGACCGCACCGAAATATGCAAAACTTCGTATAATTTTTTAACCGTGGCCACAATATGGGCTGTAATGCAAACAAAAAGAATATGGGCTCCAAAAAAACCTTAAGAATTAGCAAATGGGCTGTAAATTATTAGAAATAATGGCAGATGGGTTGTATGCTGTTTTCCACAGATTTTAGGCTTTCCTAAAAAAAGGTTGACGCACAAGCAGTGACTGTTCGATGTCCATCCAACGGCCGCCGTGCTTCTTCAATCTCTGCTCTTCCTGCTCTAGCCGCTCAAACAAGCGTCGGCGGGACTGCGCTCCCCTCCTCCATGGTCGGCTGTCTTGCCAGCAGCCTCACCGCCCCACCAAGACTCCCATCGCTGGCCTAGCCATCCTCTACTCACCCACACCTACTGTTATTCTCTGGCGATGGCAGACGAACCAGTAAACCCTCGTACAGTCGTACTCCCCTCCGCGTGGGAAACAACTGTCGAGTCTTCCCTGGCTCCATGTCTTTCCCTTCCTAGGCCTCTCCGTCGTTCACCGCCCTGGGGCTCTCGGCATGGCGTGGTCAACATGGTCAACGACCGACATGCATCTGAAGTGGACTGTCCACGGCCACACGCAAGGAAATGCCTCCTTATTACGCGCAAAATAATAATTCCTCCACCTGACATCTAGGACCCACCAAAAGGGCCTCTGTATTTCGCGAAAAATACGTTACCGCTGCTGATAGCTCGGACCCACCAGCTATACCTTCGCACGCAAGGAAGTGCCTCCTTATTACGCACAAAAAAAATGAATACTTCCCCTGCTAGCTGGGACTCAGTATAGTGGGAGGCTGACTTGTGGGCTCACTAAGTTGACGGGGACGGAGGGCTTTGTCAACTTAGTCAATATGCACGATTCTAGCTCCAGTGACCGTACGATGTCCATCCAACGGCCGTAGTGCTTCTTCAACCTCTGGTCTTCTTGCTCCAGCCGCCCAAAGCAGCGCTTGATCATGCTTTGCTCCCGCCTCTCGTGGGTCGATCTTGCCCAGCAGAGGCCTCACCGCCCCCTACTACTCCCACCGCTGGCCAGGCCATCCCTCCACTCACCCACACCCTATGTTATTCTGCGGTGACGGCAGCCGAACCAGTGAACCCTCGTACTCCTCTCCACGTGGGCATCCACTGTCGCGTCTTCCCCGGCTCCACGTCATCCCCTTCCTAGGCCTCACTGTCTTCCACCGCCGTGGTGCTTTCAGCGCGGCGTGGTCAATGTGGTCAACGACCGAGTTCCATCGGAAGAGTACTGTACGTGGAGAGGCTGACAGCTGGGTCCACAGCAGCCGGAAGGAAGTGCCTACTTATTACGCGCAAATAATTATTCCTCCACCTGAAAGCGGGGACCCACCGGACGGGCCACCGTATTTCGTGAAAAAAACATTTCCCCCTGACTGCTGGGACCCACCATCTACATCTTCGCACGCAAGGAAGTGCGTCCGGGCAATAAAAAACGATTTGACCCCTAACTGCTGGGACCCACCAGCTACATCTTCGCACGCAAGGAAGTGCGGGCAAAAAAATGATTCGCCCCCCTAACTGCTGGGATCCACCAGCTACATCTTCACACACAAGGAAGTGCCTGATAGTCGGGACCCGCCTGGTCGAAGTGTACATAGTGTTGTCATTCTGGTCGCGAACGTGTACGTACATACTGGTCGATGTAGAGGGGCGCACGAGTCGTGGTAGAGGCGCGCACGTAGCATGTACACGTACGTACAACGGCGAGTGTGCAAGAAAGAAAATACAGCCACGTACGTACATATGGGCGAGGTCTCGAACGCCTACTCGCGCATACGTACGGCCAGGACTCATGTACATGGCTGGGTCGGAACAAAGAAACTGCATCGCCGTCGTGTTCATGGGAAGGGAATGGAATGCGTTGTGTTCATCAGGAGGCAATGGAACGCGTGGGAGCCAACCGGCTTGGACGGAATAGCCTATGGAAACGAGGCCTGGCATACCGCAGAACAGAGGAAACAGCCTTGTGTTCGACCGGCCACGTTCGAAACAGGATCCTGTTCATCGGGAGGGGTCTGGCGTACCGCAAAACGGAGGAAACGGACTTCTGTTGGACCTCCTACGATCGAAACGGGGTCCTATTGATCGGGAGGGGTGTGGCGTACCGCAAAACGGAGGAAATGGACTTGTGTTGGAGCGATACGGTCGAAACGGGGGTCCTATTCATCAGGAGGGGTGTGGCGTACCGCAAAACAGGACTCCGCGGAATACTGTTCATCTCACCATCGACCTCCTCCAGCCACTACAGACTACTATTCATCCACCGTGACCTCCTCCAGCATGCACCTGCGAATGTTCATCGAGCCTCCGCCGTGCGCTACTCCACCGACTACTGTTCAACTAGCCCTCTCCACGGGCTCCTGTTCAACCACCCCTCCACGGGCTACTGTTCATCCAGCCCTTCACCGGCTACTGTTCAACCAGCCCTCAACGGGGTCGTCCTATTCATCAAGCCCTCCACGGGGTCCTGTTCATCCAGCCCCAACCGGCTCGATCGATCGGGGTCCTGTTCATCCACAGGCAACACCACAGGGTCCTATTCCTCCACCCTCACCAGGAACTGTTCATCCAAACCCCCCCAGCAACACTCACTGTTCATCCAGAGGCAGCATAAATTGGCTTCAGTTAGCAGCATTAGCGAAGGAATCACTTAGGTTCAGTAACGTAGCTAGTGCAATCGCTCGGGTTCAGCTAGAGCCCAACGCCTCGCTCGGGTTCAGATAGAGCCCAACGCCTCGCACACACACACATACATGTACGAGAGAAACGTGCATTGCTCATTCCCCGACCACCCATCGTAATCGGGAACTCCTCGAAATTTTCCTCGCCCTCTCTTCTACCATAGTTTTTTTCGTCATGGACGGCCCAAAGAATGTCATGCAACTGCGTCTCTGGCCCGCCCAGGACGAAAAGCCCATTTTTTGTCATGATTTTTTGTCATAGAAGTAGGAGCCCACCACATCTATGATGATACCGGGTTTTGTCACAATTATCGTCATAGAAGTGTCATAAGTATGATAGAAAATATTTCGTTCGGCCCAAAATGTCACAGATTTGTATTTTTTTGTAGTGTTAGGTTTCATCATGCTCATATGATTCCCGTTCGTTACTTTAATAATTTGATATGTGGGTGGACCGGTGCTTGGGTACTGCCCTTCCTTGGACAAGCGTCCCACTTATGATTAACCCCTCTCGCAAGCATCCGCAACTACGAAAGAAGAATTAAGGTAAACCTAACCATAGCATGAAACATATGGATCCAAATCAGCCCCTTGTGAAGCAAGGCATAAACTAGGGTTTAAGCTTCTATCACTCTAGCAACACATCATCTACTATTACTTCCCAATGCCTTCCCCTAGGCCCAAACAATGGTGAAGTGTCATGTAGTCAACATTCACATAACACCACTAGAGGAGAGACAACATACAACTCATAAAAATATCGAACGAACACCAAATTCACATGACTACTTATAACAAGACTTCTCCCATGTCCTCAGGAACAAACATAACTACTGACAAATCATATTCATGTTCATAATTAGAGGGGTATTAATATGCATAAAGGATCTGAACATATGACCTTCCATCGGATAAACCAACTAGCATCAACTACAAGGAGTAATCAATACTACTAGCAACCCATAGGTACCAATATGAGGTTTTGAGACAAAGATCAGATACAAGAGATGATGCGGACACTACTAGGAAAAGGCATGCTAGTGGCGCACCAGTTTTGCCTTCTAATGGTGCACTACTGGTGCGCCACTAGCATCACGCCATCAGAATTAAATTCTAATGGCGCACCACTGGTGCGCCATTAGTATTTGGTGTTCTAATGGCGCACCACCTAGTGCGCCATTAGTATTGCCAACAGTGTGCCATTAGAATTCCTCCTAGGGGGCCATATGTACCCATGTGCTTTGGCATACTAATGGCGCACCGGTGGGTGATGCGCCACTAGTGTGATTATCTTAGTGCGCCATTAGTGTCTTGTGTGCTGCGCCACTAGTATGAATATTAGGGACTTTTTTTCTTTTCTGATATTTTCACAGGTTACAAAATATATTATTGGACAGAATTTAGACAACACCACACAACAACAGCAGATTCATCGAATACAATAGAAGATTAGTCTCCGAATACAAATCATCATATTAGTCTCAAATTCAAAAGACCGAACAAATATAGAACATTACAAGTCTCGAGACCACGAGTAGCGAGTTTGTCTTCACATTACAAGTTGATATTGACCATCTAAAATACCATCACATAGAAGAGAGTTGTGGTCATCATGATGAGCATCATCGCGATCAAACCGGTCTTCATCTGATTCCTCCAACGCTCCCTCCTCTCTCCTGCTAGATAGCGGGCGTATCTAGATTCGGCCTCCGCCCTAGTGTTGTACCCTTTGTAACTATTACCGCTGAATTGGTGAACCTGTCTCCGACACTCCTCCCAGTCGTCGTAGACTCCGGGAACCTTACCCTTGTACACGACATACGACGGCATCTCTATGCACAAGCCAAACAACAGACAATACATAAGCAATATGTAAGTATGCAACAAAAGGATCGGAAGAGAAAAGCAAGACATTAATAGCACGATTCATGGTCCTACTAATAAATAGCATCGATTACATCTAACGAATTCATTAAAGTTTAATTACAACATGAGCCAATCAATGTTTCAGAACTACACATCACTACTTTTGAATCGACTCATCGGACAGGAGCATGGATGAAGCCGCCGTCTGTCGCGATGGTCATGAAATCGCGGTCGTTGTCACCCTGCATTTGTAGCATTCCATCTATCTCATTGTTGGATGGTTCATATCTGAGGAAGAACTGCCCCGACTTATGAAGGACATCTTGATGGATGATTTCCGCAAAGTCCGACTGGATGCGAAAGAATTCTTGTCTGAGGTCCGCGTCCTGGATTGCCGACAAGTTCGTAGCCCAATCTTTGAGATTATCCGTAGCGAAGTTGATGATGGTCCTTACGATCGCCGCATGTGATGGAGGGCGAGTAGGCATCCTTCGATCGCTGGGGCTGCTTGACGCAGCAGAACTTCAGATTGTGTGAGAACATGTGCTTGCCGTGATTTACGTAACAGTCCCGTGAAGGTGCCTCCAGATTTGGCGAGCTGTGGATAACATCATCAAGAACTTTCTTGACATTTGTGTAGTCTATCTTGGAGTTATGGTTCGGGTCGAAATACGTGGCCATGGAATATTTAAGGATTAAGAGAATGAGTGTGCAATGTGTGTCACTGCACAGAACACGGAATGTTAGAAAAAAAAGAATGATCGAAATCTAAGAAATCATATGTTACGGGGCGGTTAAGGGATGACTTACTCGGGAAAGTAAGCCACAAGGAAGTTATCCTTATCTGGGTTTGCCAGAATGACGCCTTCGAGGTGTGAACTCGCAACTTGGCGGTCCCCAACGTTGCTCAAGTGCTTGGCACGCATGTAGAAGGGGTCGACTATCACGATGTCCGGGGTCTTGTCTCTAATGATACGCATCTCCATACTCAGCGAAAACAGCCGAACGAAGGTGTAGTGCAGCGGATGAAGGTTAAACATAGCAAAGATGTCATCAAACCGCAGGACGATCGTACCCCCGATGTCGCCATCCACAAAGCCCTTGCCCTCTGGCACCTTGGCCACGAAAATCGGGTATGCCACATCCTTCTCTCTGAGACGCCGCTTCTCCAAACACTATCGTGCAGACTCCGCATAGCACCGGTTGCAGCATTCAACATATTTGGCGGTAACATCGCCCTACCTGCCACATGCACCCTCCTCGAGATATCCTTAGGTGACGGTGGCCCGTCCTGAGCACAGATCGAACTCGGTGCCGGCTGGCTCGCACCGGTGCCCTTGTGAGTCTTTCGTTTCCGTCCCTTATTCTTGATCTCCTGTAATGGGACCGAGTTCTGCTCACAGACCGCCTTCTTGAGTGTGTTGGGGCTGATAATATTTCGCACCTCAGCTATCTGAGGCTCGGTGAAGGCGGAGCTGAGGCGTCTCTCGAGAACCAACACCGCATAACGCCTATTGCAATTGGATTTCTCCGTCGTACCAGCTAGATTGCGGTCGTCTTGGTTGGGTTCTTGAGAAAGAGGCCCGCAGAACTCGTCAGCGTACCCATGTTCGGAAAAGTACTTATCGACTTTGGTAAATGTACCATCGTCGTTGTCGTTGTCGTCATCGTCCGGATCCTATGCCATAGGGCTGTCCGGATCCTGTGCCATAGGGATGTCCGACATAGGGATGTTCGGTAGGTCCGGTAGCATTGCGGCGTTCTTGCCATGGCTTGGCGCCGGCACGACTGGCGGTCTTGTCTGTGGGGTGGTGTCCCCCGCCCCCAAACGAATCTGGCTCTTCGGCCAAAGCAGCGGCCAGTTTACGCAGGTGCTGAGGGTCATCTCATCTTCTTCGTCGGCCCCAGCGGGTCGAACCGGAGGTAACAGCTCGTCGCAGCCTGGCAGCACCCGAACCACTTCAACCCTATACACTATGGTTGGCATCGGATTACCGTGGAACATGCGGTTGCCCAGTCAAAGGCAAGGAGATGAAGTCATCGGCCGAGAGGCTTAGTTACCGTGATGCCGTCGAGCTCGGCTAATGTCGAGGCACCGCCAACGGCAGGCGTGCAACTGACGGAGGGGGCGCTTGCTGGTGAGGTGCCGGCCGGCGTACACCCGGGTGCATTAAGCTCCAATGCCCGTGCCGGCGCCGGAGACACGAATACCGCCTCCGCCAGAGACACCAATGGCGCCGCCGCCGGAGACACCAATGGCGCCGCCGGAGACACCAATGGCGCGCTATGCTGTGTGCGAAGTTGTGGCCATGAAGCTGGGAACCGGGAGGCCTCGCTGGCCGCCCGCAATCCACGTCGTCGCCCATGAATCAACGTAGGCACCATGGCGTTGAGCTTCGCTCCCGATTGTTGTTCCACTTGCTCTTGGACAAGCTCCGAATCTGCGCCACTTGTGCCTTGAGTGCTTCAACCTCAGCGTCCGCTTTCCGAGCTGGCCTTTTTCTCCTTCCGCACACCAGCGGTATAGTATGACCCCCATTTTGTGGACAAGCCTTTGCCGGCCACACGACCAGCTGACGTCGGCTTAGTGAGCTTATCCTTGCTTTTCATTATGTTCAACGCCCTATTTAAAGGGGTGTCGAAAGGGGAGCTCTAAGACGACCCCGTGCTACTGCTTTCAGTTTCCTGCGAAAGGAACGTGAACCATTTAGAAATATTGGGGATTAATTAGAGTGCAACCATATGGAGCTAATTACGCGGGGGTGTATTCCTTACCAGAACAAGCTCAAGCGCCCTGGTCTTCGGATCCGTGGTAAGCTCCTTTGTTATCGGGTCCTCCTTGTACCGGGCCCTGACATAGTTCCTGGTCTGCTTGTTACCACTGTATTTCTCGAAGCGGGGCGGTAGGCCTTGGTCGGCACGCTCCGCGTCCTCCTTGTCCCATATAGGCTCCGCCACTCTGTAACCGCCGGGACCGAGTTTGTGTTCCCCTAAGTTCAACTCCCGCATTTCTTTCCCCTACTGACTTGATTCGGAGGTTGCACTGGTCTAGCACTTGATCTTGAACTCCTTGTACTCATCTTCGCTCATCAAAGGATATTTCACCTTGATCTTCTCATAACTATCACCTTTATCAATCATTTTCTTCACCGTGCTTCTCCAAGTAGACAGGGCCGTGCTCATCTTCATGAGGGCGGTACTGTTCACTTTATTCCCTGAGAGGCGTGTGTTTTCAAATTCGGCAGGGAACTTGTATCGTTCGTGCAGCTTCGTGAAGAGGAGGTTGCGCAAATTCCCTCGGTCCTTATGCCTAAGGTTCTCGGTGTTGACCGAGACGGTGCTCCGGAGAATGCACCCGAGCTGAACCGAGTACCCCTTAACTATATGTTTGGGCTCCGTTGGATTCCCGTCGGAGTCCACTTGAGTGAATTCCTCCTTGACGGTGCAGAGCGCATTCGGACGCCGGTCCTTCCTCTGCTTCTTTGATTGGCTGCCATCTGTGTGTGCGCCGCCATCATCAGTGGTGGCATCCTCGGCGGCACCATCAGTGGTGTCATCCCCGACGCCACTAGGGGTTGTGTAATCAGGATCGGTGTCTTCCGCGTCGTCCTCATAGCGGTGACGTTGTTCCTCCATCTCTGGGACAGCTCCAGAATTGCTTGCCGCTCAACCACCGGCCTCATCGTTGTGGGCCATGTTTCGCTCTAAATAGGAAAAAGTTTGGTCAAAAGTTGGTTATTGTCAAGGAACAAGATCATGGTCTCATCATTTAGGGTTTGTCGACACCGAGGCACCCTAAAAGCCTAAGCTTTCATCATTTAGGGTTTGTCGACGCCGAGGCATCCTAAAAGCCTAAGCGTACATCATTTAGGTTCTCATCGACACCGAGGCATCCGGGGCAGCCAAGTTAAGTTTTCATCCATTAGGGTTTATCGATGCCGAGGCACCCTAGGTTGGGCCTAATCACTTGGCACTAATCACTTGGCTCTATTGCCACCTATGTTGGGTTTATCATCTAGGGTTTATCGATGCTAAGGAGAATTCTAAGTTGGGCCTAATCACTTGGCTCTATTGCCACCTATGGTTTAATGCAGCAAGAATAAAGGGGCAGTTGATCCTACTTAATTAAGTACTAAGATACCCCGGCCCATGCATTAGTCGCAAGTACCCCATATGTCCTATTTTTAGCAAAGTCATGCTAAAATTCACGGAAAATTTTAGCTTGACCTTTGCTGAAAATAGGACATATGGAGTACCCGAATTTGCCGGAACGGAAGTTAATCAACATTCCGGCAAACTCTAGGGCCTCTCAAGGTACCTGCAAATTCATCACGACACGATGGTCGGAGACAAAACCCAGCAAACTAGCACCACAATGTGCCTCTACTTTCATATGGATGAAAAGACCACAGACCATATGGTCCTCTGCTTTCATATGGACAAAAATCAGCTCAACTTATGTGAGCTTCCATTCCAGATCTAATAGGTCACCCAACAAAAAATCATCAATAGTTTTAGCTGGAAAAAAAATCATGGATTGTTGTTAACTGAAAATTAGTGAAAGAAACTGTTGCTGATCATGGACAAAAATCATCAATAGTTGTACACTACACATGCTTAAACTCTGAGCAAGTGTACTGTTATGGTCAAAACTGAATGTTGATTGCCTCCATCATCTACTCCGAATGATATTAATTAGTCAAAGAAGAAAGCAAATAGATATTTTCTCTCACAACTCGGATTGCTCACTGTCTTGTTCTGCTACATATTAATATTTAAAATTAGTTGTCGCAAATAGAAATAATTCATGAGATCCTTTTTGTTCTTCTCTAATCCTTCAATTTCAGGTCTGTTCCCTATATCATACATTAATTCAAGATTACTTAAAAAGTCACCTTGCAGTCAGAGAATCTGGGTATAGAGAGAAAAAAGGGTATAAAGTATGGACTGTGACTATTGTTAAGTGTGGTACTACCGAACACATACATATCAAGATTCAAGAGCACATGCATACTGTTATAATAAACTTGTCTAATAAAAAGTGGATATAATATTATGAACTGCACAATGGCATAAAACAGAGCTGAGGCAATCCTGAAGCAAATGCCTAATTTTGTTAGTTAAACACTACAAGGCTAAGGGGCACTAGCACACTAGTAAGTGATAGGCAACCATCCTACATGGAAATGTGAAGAGTTACATGGATGAGTACTAGCTCTAAGTGAAGGCTCAATGGATTCAAGATCAACCAACTGAAGTTGCCCAAACCTGCAAGGAAAAGAGAGAATAATGATTTCGAACTGCTTCTGATGGCATACATAAGCATAAGTTCAGTCCCCCAAATCAAGCATGGTTTCTTACTGCCCACCTAAACAACCACCACCACAAGGAGCAGATGCAGATAACTCACTCAAAAAGACAAATAAACACCAGTTGCAGATGGATCACTTCCTTTTGACCTTACTAATGATATATATATTGCCTTATTGCAACATTGCTAATAGAGGATGACATCAATTTTCTGAAATAGCTATAACAGAACATGCATAATCAATCAGCTAGAGAGATTTTTGCCCTTTCGCTCTCGGGGATAATTCAATGATCCAGTAAAACCATGAGGAGACTTACTTCTAGGTTTTTTTGAGAATTATCTGCTTTTTATATAATATAAGGGAAGAGTTATCTACTTTTTTTTTAGAATTGTCTGCTTTTTATATCTGACAGAACCCAGTTCAGGTTACCACAAATTCATTCAAAAAAATGAGCCAACATGTACACTTATTTTCGATCGGAGGGAGTGGTACATTTTATTGTGAGCACACCTGAAGCCACAACAAGGCTGACATTTGTTTCCTAGCTTTATCATTACATACCAGCCAAACCGAACACAAAACTAACTGTATGTTTCACCTTGCAACCAGATCATGGAGTGAAAAGTCATTGACCCAAACACCCAACTGTTTGATGAACTCTAGCTAAAACATCCCATATAATCTTCTATAAATTTCTTAAGAGAAACATACCCATGAGCTTGAAATTTACAAGCTTGCAGGCTGCCGTAGGGGGAAGGAGGGGAAGGGGGGAGAGGTGAGAAATCACCTGTGGGATAACGGCAGGCTGCCGTGGGAGGACGCCGGTGTCGAGGAGGCAGCAGGCGGCGGCGTGTCGAGGAGGCGGCGCGTCGAGGAGGAGGAGGCATGTCGAGGAGGTGGCGCTCGAGGAGGAGGAGGCGCGTCGAGGAGGTGGCACGTCGAGGAGGAGGCGCGTCGAGGAGGAGGCGGGGCAGCGGAGGGTTCGGCCGGCTGGGCGTGCCGTGGCGGCAGCTAGGAACCCTAGCTGTCGTGCTCGGGAGGGAGGTTGACGCAGGCGGGGCCGCGGGGGGAGGGGGACGGCGAGGGCGTGGGCGGAGAGGGGACGGTGAGGGAGGTGGCGCTCAGCTCGAGGAGGGGGGACGGTGAGGGAGGACGGCGAGCACGTCGAGGGGCAGCGGGGAGGGGGACGGTGAGGGGGACACGAACACGGGGGCAGCGGGAGAGATTAGAGATTGGGGATTTAGTGTGGGGAAGCTTTTAATGGCGCACCACCATCTCGGCGCCTATAGTACGACTATTCTAATGGCGCACCAGCGCTCGGTGCGCCATTAGAATTTTGTTTTAATCTAGCCCACTAGCCCTATCTACAACCTAACCCTATCTACAACAGAACCCACCCACTAGCCCGACTGGTCAGCACGCAGCACACACACCAGGAGGTCCTGGGTTTGATTCCTAGGCTCCCCAATATTTTTTATGCATTTTAAATGCTGTTTTTTATATTTATGTGTGTTTAAATATGTTCAAACTTGTTTAAATCATAACAGTAATATTTTTTTATAAAAACAATAATAATTTTTTTAAAATATGTTCAAATTTCTTACTTGAAAATATCATCGGCGGCGGCGGTGGAGCGGGGGAGGGTGCGGGGATCGAGATCGAGATGGAGGGGGAATCGAGATCGAGATGGAGGGGGATCGAGATCAAGTGTCCTCATGAATTCAAAAAGTGCCCATGAAATTTAAAAATATTCATGATATCAAAAAGTGCCCATGAAATACAATCGAGAAATGAAGACTATGATTTAAATACAGTCGATCTTAGCTAGCTATCTGTTCACAATCTTCTTGCCCTTCTTTTTCGCAAAAGGAGTTCTTCTATGGAACGGACGTCCTTTAGGTAGGGTGGTCCTGCTTCTTCTTGTGGTGTGTGCTACTACTTCATCGTCGTCGTCATGTTCGATCTTCGGGTCGCCGTACTTATTGAAGTCTTGCTCATTGGCTACTCCATCCATTCCGATGATCTTCCTTTTGCCTCTCCTCACGACAACACGACTGGGCTTTGGTGGGTCGGTAATGAAGAAGCATTGGTCCACTTGGGAAGCCAGTACCCATGGCTCATTTTTGCGGTGACGCTTATACCATGGTCTTGGATTTGGCTTCGGGTATAACCATGGTGGTGAAATATCGGTCTTCTTTTAGGACGCTCTTGGCCCATCTGACACGGAACATCGGCACCTTCTCTCCAGCGTAGCTCAGCTCCCAGATCTCCTCGATCCGTCCGTAGTATCTGTCCTTGTCCTTACCGGTGTAGGATTCCATCGTTACACTACTAGGGAAAAGCCTAGCAGCACGCGGGTTTTGGGCCTATCAGTAGCGCGGGTAGAAGCGCTACTGATAAGGCGCTACAGCTAATGCTTAGCAATAGTGCGGCTTGACCCATGCTACTGCTAAATTGACTTAGTAGCAGCGGTTCTTTAGAACATCGCTACTGTTAATTAGTAGTAGCGCTTCTCCTAACCCGCGCTACTACTATTATTTAGTATTTTATTTCTTTTCTATTTCATGTTGTATTCATACACCTTTACACAAGTTTTCATACAACAGGAATTTAGAGATTGTTTTACATCATAATGAGTTATTACATCATGGGGTGAAAGATCATGATTAGTTTCAAGTGGATGTCCATCCACTTGAAACTAATCATGTTCTTTCACCCAATGATATAATAATATCATCATCATCATCATATCATTAACAACTTAGCATCATAAACATCATTGTCATATAACACCTCCTCAATATCATCGTTTTCATCATTGACATCACATAACACCTCCTCAAGATCATCATTATCAACTCTAACACATTACCACATAATAAACATATTGTACCTCATAGGACCTATTACATTCGATTAAGACCTACTATATTTTCTAAGGTAAAATAACAAAAACAAGATAGCCCCGACTCTCCATTATGGAGAATGGAGATTAGCCTGTCTCCCATTCTTGCCTTTCGCTGAATGTTACTTCCAAGAACCTCCTTGCGAATGTCCATACACTTCTTCCATTCTCTCGATGATCATGTGTTCACGGGTTTTAGAAACCGATATGCACAGTGAGCTCGTAGATTTACCGGCGGTATGTTCGAATCGAGAGGCGACCATGCAGAGACATCGATTAGGCACACAATCCATCGGGAGTTTCGTTGAAAAACATAATAATAACTTTTAGTTAGCAATGATGTATTAGTTTTAGAAGTATGCAAAAATGCACGAATGTCGTAATAGTAAAAATCTTACCAGGTATCTCCAGAGAAGTTATCGTTGTTCAACACATGCACTAGTGGCACGTATTCACCATAATTTGGAGGACTTGATAATAGGCATTGTAATTCTCAAGAAGAGTACAAAATGCGATCGATGATTTTTCTCCTTATCGTTAATTGGGTGCCTTCGTGTAGTGGGTTTTATCTACCATCTTCCGCATGCACTTTGAAGAATCAAAATAAGTGTCAATGGAAATAAGCTATCAACTATTTTGAAATAAACAATATAAATTAGTTAATAACTATGTTTGAGAAACTCACATAGCGGTATTAATCGGCAGATCAACAAGGACCCAAATGTCCATATTGTCTTCCTCGCTATCAGGATCACCAAGATCCATGGTGATAATCATACCCTCATCAAAACCATACATTTTGCAAAGTGCTTCCCAATTTTGGCAACCAAAATGGGTTACGCTCTGAGCATTGTACAGATTTACTTCAAAATCCATATCATGATGGGTCCTTAGGTGTATTTTCTTTGTTTCGAAATTTTCATAGTCTTCAAAACCCATCCTCTCCAAGACATAGCGTCTTGCATGGCATGGGATAAGCTAGTCGAATTGTAAAATATGAAAATTAGAAGTTGAAATAGTTGAAGTCATGCTTAATGGAGAAAAAACTATTGTCGCTGCTATGCATCGTATGAACATCACAGGTCTCCTTGAGCTTAATCTTTGAAGCGCCGATCGTCGTCAACCGAACTAACACGTCGCACATACCTCGATCGTCGTGGCACCAGCTACACTCCTTCGGAGACCATCGTCGTCCGAGTACGACATTTCCTACAATCATAATTCAAAGATTAAACTTGTACATATTCTAACACAAGTCATGTCAGAATTCACGACAAAATCCTGTCATATCCCTAGTTCTGTCTGCTCTGGTCTAGCTAGTCATGTGTTGCATCATGTTTAATTTCTTTTAAACTTGAAATGGGGATTGATAAACCCTAGCACAAATGCAATTCAAATAGGTTCAACCAAAATATTTTCAATGACCTCAAAATATCCTTTTAAAATGTTCATGATTTATGGAAAAAGGTGAAAGCCTCTACCAGAGATGATGCATATTTTTTCAGGACATTTTGGTCATTGAATTAAATCATTATGATATTGAGTTGGAGTTTAAAATTACCATTAAATATTGGTTGCTCCAAATATTCTGAAATTTGTTGTGTGGTTTGAAAATAATTCAAATATTCCTCACAAAAATTTATAGAATTAACCAAAGTGTTTTGGTTAGTATTTTATTTGCAAAACAGTAGAAGAATAATAGAAAACAGAAACAATAAATAAAATAACACAGAGAGAGAGAGTTAGTACTGGCCTTACGGCGCCACCAACTGCCCAAAGACGCCCAGCCCACCACCGCTTCCCCGTGTCGTCTTCCTCCTCGCCAGAAGGGCAGGGGGCGTGGTCGAGAGCTGGGCACACGCCTGAGCCACCTCCTGCCTCTCTGCTGTCTCCCCGTCGCCCTGAGGGCGCCACGCAACCCCCTCTGCCTTTCCCCCCTCTCTGGTTCCTCCCTCTCCCTTCCTGGCTCTCCTCTCTCGCGCACCCGACCGCAACCGCCGCCGCCGCTCGCCGCTGCCGCGCCCTGAGCCGCCCTCGAGCCTCCCCGACATGTCCCCGAGCTCCATCACGACATCCTCGACCTCCCCACCAAGCCAAGCACCCCCGGACACCCTGTGACGATGCCTCCGAGCTCGTCACAGCCGCATCTGCCGCCGGACTTCGCCCGTCGGTCTGCATCGCCCAGTCCCTTCCCGAGCTCAACGACGGCGCCGTTCGAATCCCTGTGAGCCCCGCCGTCATCTCCCCCTCTCCCCATGGTCGATTTCTTGCTGCAACGCCGATGACCGCGAGTTCCGTATGCCGCCGCCGCACGAGGTCGTCGCCGACGAGGCTCCGGTGACCAAATGGTCACGTGCGTGCCTCCGTTGGGTTCGTGAGCTCTCGTAGATCATGTAGGTGCAAACCGCTGGTCCTCCCACGCGCCGTGTCGTCGATTCCGTCGACACCCGAGCTCCGGCCGCCGCCCAGCTCGCCGCTGCCGCCGCTATGGACCACCTCGCGCCCTCTCACTGCCACCGCTGGATGCGCACGAGCCCCAGCTCTCCGTAGGACCCAACCGCGTCGCAAACCGCCGCCTGTAGCGCGAGCCCGAGCAACTCCGGCGAGCCTCCGCCGCGAGATGTGGTCGCCGGTGCTTAATCCGGCGACGCTGACGTGGCACCACCATTAGCGCTAATGACGCACTAACTAACCCCCCTAAAGCCACTGCCATGTGGGCCCTTGTACCTGTTTAGGTTAGTTTTATTTTCTGTTTAGATTAGTTCATAAGCAGTGGGACCCACCCGTCAGCATTGACTCTGCTGACGTGGCCGTTGACCTGGCCCCACCTGTCAAGCGACACTAGTCAAGATCGTGTCACCGACGATGGACCCCACTGGTCAGGTTTGACCTGGACCGCCTGTTGACCCCGACGTCGGCGTGATGTCATGTTGACGATAAATCATTTACTGGATTTTGTTTAATTCTAAATAACCAGAAAATCCAGAAAATGATTTGAACTTCTAAAATTCATAGAAATTGAACCGTAACTCCAAATGCAAAGATTTATATATGAAAAATGATCAGAAAAATTCAAGGAATCCATCTGTACCATTTTCATGCATGTTTGAACAATGTTTGTCCTCTGTTTTGGACAAAACCAATAAAGGGCATTTAAATAATCATATATGGAGTTGGAATTTGAATCATGTATTCAAACCAACTTCATTTGAATCATAGCTAGATGCATTAGATCAAATCACAGCATATTGCCATGTCATGATCATGCATCATATTGCTGCATATCGCCATGTATTGATTGTGTTCTTTCTGTGTTTGCCGATGATTATCACCTCTCAGTAGACGACGTTCGACGATGAGTTCGATGACACCGATGAAGAACTATATTATCTTCGAAGTGCGTGCAAGCAAAACCCCTTGTTCATTCCGATACAATCCCACTCTCTCGCTCCTGCTCTATTTTATTGCATTAGGACAACAACGCTTCAACTGTTACATGTTGCGGTAGTTGAACCCTTTATCCTCTGAATGACTGTCATTCCACAAGAATAGATGAAACCCACTAGCATGAGTAGGAGTTGTTTGAGCCCTGATGTGCCTACTCATTCATGCTTGTGCATCATGCCTGCTATTGCTTAGAGTTGTGTCAGTCCGATTCATCGGGAATGAATCGGAGGTGTGTGAACATGTCCTCTTGTTGAGAGCTAAGCGTGTGAACACGATTTGGTAAAGGTAGCGGTGAGAGGCCATGTAGGAGTACATGGTGGGTTGTCTCATTGCAGCCGTCCTCGAGGAACTGAGTTCGTGTTTGTGATCCATGAACAGCTACTACCACACATTGGGCTCAGGCGCCCAAGCCCTCTCGGCTTCTTAATCACCCTTGTTCTCTGTCCGGGAGTTGCAACTAGTTTCGGTGTTTGTAGGTAGTGTTAGTAGTCTACCAAGTGGCACCCTGCAGGTGGGCTTGGGATGACTAGGCACCGTGGCACGGTGTACCAAGCGTAGATCCACCCGTCGAGGTGGGCTTGGGAACCCTGCTCACATCGTTTGGGGCCGTGAGCGACACCCGGCCGGATCTCCTTGCGGATGGAACCCGAATAGGCGATAAACCGGACGAGAGACTTGAGTGTTTAGGTAGGCGTGGCCGACTCCCTCGCCGGTTTCCGCTTGAAGGTTGCCGAGGTACATGACGTGTCTAGGCGATAAGTGGCTAGAGCGTGTGTGAAGAAGTACACCCCGCAGGTTATCATTATCTATTGAATAGCCGGATTCCTCGGATATGGAAACTTGGACCCTTGCATAGTTCATAGACAAGTGAAAGTGGATACTCTAAAATGCGCAAGATAAGCGTGAGTGCTATGGATGGCATTCTCGTAGGGAGACGGAGCGGATCCATAGTGGTGTATTGATATGGTGAATATGTGGACTCGTGCGCCACCTCAAAAGAGTTACTTGCAATGTAGTTTAGGATAGCCACCGAGTCAAAGCTGGCTTGTTGCAGTTAAACCCCACCATCCCTTTGTTGATAATGATGCATATGTAGATAGTTACGATGTAAGTCTTCTTTGGGTACATTTGTACTCACGTTTGCCTATTTTATGTTTTTGCAGAGAGACTTCAGTCTCGCTAGTAGTTCCACGTGGACTTCGACGTTTAGCTTGTTACCTCAGCTACGGTCTTGTGCCCTCGGCAGGATCTGGTAGATAGTCAGGCTTCTAAGCCTTTTTCATTTGTAGATGTCTGTACTCAGACATGCTAGCTTCCGCTTGTGCTTTGACTTGTATGCTCTGAATGTTGGGTCGTGAGACCCATGTTTGTAATATCTCGCTCCTCGGAGCCTAATGAATAAATACTTGAGTCGTAGAGTCATGTTGTGATGCCATGTTGTATTTGCACATATCGAGCATATTGTGTGAATGTTATTGAAATGCTTGATATGTGTGGGATCTGACTATCTAGTTGTTTATCTTTAGTAGCCTCTCTTACCGGGAAATGTCTCCTAGTGTTTCCACCGAGCCATGGTAGCTTGCTACTGCTCCGGAACACTTAGGCTGGCCGGCATGTGTCCTTCTTCGTTCTCGTGGTCTGTCCCTTCGGGAAATGTCAGCGATGAATACCGAGTCCCGTTAGCCGCTACAGCCCGGTTCACCGGAGTCTGCTAGCCCAAAGTTACTGACTGGATTCACTCGATGATGACCGACACGCTCGATCTTCGGGTCATGGATGCCTGTCCTCGTAAGTTTGTGCCACTTTGGGTTTACGACTAGCCATGTCATCCCGGCTCCTTATCATATTGATGCTAGCGACACTATCATATCGTGTGCCAAAAGGCATAAACAGTCCCGGCAAAGGTAAGGCGACACCGTGGGAATACCGTGCGTGAGGCCGCAAAGTGATATGAGGTGTTACATGCTAGATCGATGTGGCATTGAGTCGGGGTCCTGACAGCTTTGGTATCAGAGCTTGATTGCTCAGAGGATTACCAAGCCAAACTGGTCGAAGTTGAGTCTAGAAATTCTTTAGTTATATAAGGGAATTGATTGTGGGTTGGGAACGTAAGGCTCTTTTTACTCCTTATCCCTTATGCCCTTCTGATCTGAGTCATCCTCTTCTCTTCTATGGGGATTAAGAAAGTAGGCTTTCTCATCTATCTATCAGGATGACGTGTTACTAATCCATAGACTTGTAGAATTGTTAGTTTCAAATCTCAGTTCAGTTTTACTACTTCCGTATGTTCATAACTGTTGATCTCGAAACCTTGATATTGTGCTTCAGAGTGGCTATGCCACCATTTTTGTAGCATGTCTCCAATCTTTTAAGCATTTGCAGCCGTTATGCTGTCCGAGTCATCCCAGGTTTCTAAACAATCTGATGCACTTGCAAATCCTTTCCCTCTGGTTTTGATGTTCCTTTGGGCCAGGTTAATCACACTAATTGCTGAGTTGAGGTACTCTATTGCCTCGACATATATGTTGGAGTTATTAGTATGACCCTAGGTGTCTTAGAGGATTGCCAGGTAATCTAGCCATGTTTTGTGTTCCCAGTGTGATGATTCTGGCCATCATTCTTGAAAGCATCCCGTGATGCCACTTAGTAGTAGGTATTCTATTCCTGGGCTCTTGAACCCGAGATTCACTCTACCTACCTCGTGTTGATAGTGTTTGCTAGTCCCTTTAGGATATTAGTAACCTTGTGATAGCCTCGAGGTTCGTGGTATATCGTTCTTCCAAATACCATGAACTACTTATGGCAGCAGTTCCTCATTGAACCAAAAGATCACAACCAGAGTGCTCTTGATGAGTTCTTCTCTCTATATCGTGACTCTGCCAGTTCTACCTTCTGCATGGGTTATCCGGAAGAAATGTTGAGCTTTGCTCGACATACTAATCTATGCATCCACAACTCAGAAAGATATATGTTCCTTTGAGTTGTCCCTCTTTAGTTGTCTTCCGACCTTCATCTATCAATTGATAGTCAGGAGTATGCGCGCATCCGTTCATCGATGTCTATTACTCTTGTGGTCCGTCAAGCCATTCTATTCCGAAATGACTAGGAGAAACAAACTCCAGTACCTCATCCACATCCAGGATTGGATCAAAGTAGTTGTACCTCGCAGATCAAAATGCCAACCCAGCTTTTGTTCTGTTCTACCTTGTAGTATTACCATCTTTATGTCGAGAATGCCATGGGAATTGCACACTATCCTATGAACTTTTGATACAGTGATACTCTCTCCATCATTACTCATTTCTCGGTCCCCATGTTGTTGCAACCGGAACGCCGACAAGTGAATCGTGATGTGTGCGATCTATACTTCTAGCAACTCCGTTGCTTGGTAGTTAAAGGACAATAATTTCATTCTTAGCGTGTTGGTTCCTGAATCATCATTCTAAGATAGATTGTGCTACCTAGTCCTTATTTCCTGGTGCACTCTCCGATCAATGAGTTAGGATCTTGTCAAACCCTCGCTCTTTTGATCATATCATCTTGCCCTGAAAAGCAAGATTGTTCTCGAGCTTAGTAACATATTGGTGGTTCGTGATGTTCTGAATATCTTCTCGGAAGTATTACCAGGTTGTCACCTGACCGCTATGTTGAACTCGTGATCAAGTTGGTTTTCGAAACCACCCTTTCCCCAAGAATCTGTGTTGAATACCCCTGAGCTAGTTGGTTAAGCTAAACAACAACTTGGAGAGTTGGAAGATAAAAGCTTGTCTGACTTAGTTCATGTTAAGGGATATCTTTCTGTGTGTGTGTGTGTGTGTTGAAGAAAGATGATATCTTCATCAATTGGTCCTTGTGATCAGTTGTTGGACCTATTGTCTTACCCCATCTTTGATTTGAGTATGGACTATCATCAAATCAAATCAGAACCAACGATATTCGTAATGTTGTCTTACTCGTGGTAGTTTCTTCGAGCATACACCATTATATCTTTTGGGTCTGACCAATGCTATCACCGTGTTCACTTAACTATGGAATTCCTCTTATATGGAAACCTGGATGAATTGTTGTTGAGCCCATCGACAACATCCTTATCTCCTCCATGATTTTGTTGCACATTAAGCTAGTATTGGGAACTTTTGAAAGCATCACTTCATGCTAGCTCATGACGCATATGTTCGGATGTAAGAAGTGACTTTCTCCAATTCATGTGCATTTGATGCAAGTTGCCGCCGTGAACTCGAGAAGTCAATGTTGCTTCATCTGGAATCATTCCAAGTCAGTCATGCATGTGCGAATGTATTCTATGGTTTGGTAGATTAATTACCTCCACTCCATATGTATTCCCTAGCACCCCAAGCCACTGATTGATTTGTTCAAGGAAAAGGAGTTGATGTGCGAATACTAGTTCATGCACAAAACTTCGATATCCTCGTTGATGGTTCCCCACCTGAACTCGGTAGTGTTTTATTATAAGACTACTACGTGGTCATGCTTGTCTGGGACAACGTGTTCACATGTTGTAGCGGAACCAGCTCATGTTTTGGAGCTTGCTATCGTAGTTCATCCCCCGAGAATCTCGCAACATCATCTCGTCGATTTGTGTTGCAAACTTTCGTTTTTCCCTCTAGACTTGATGAGTCTGGAATATTCTAACACCAACCAGATCTGAATCTCAGGCAGATATGATGGTTGGAACATTCCCAACATCTACATTTTGTTTCCAGTTTGCACCGCCATTGTGCCAATTCCCATGGGCTGCCCTCTTAGTAATTGTTGTTTAGGATCATCTTCAGAAGTGGTCTTACCATGGCTCCCATCCATTTCCGATGATAAGCAAAATCATCCGTTACGTTGTCATCAACAAGGTAGTCCACATCACCCATTCTAGTCTGAGTATGCCATTTCTTTGAATTCCTTCAAATGATCGATTGTGATTTACCTTAAGCTAAAGAGCTCTAATGATCTCTGAATCAAAGATAATTCTTTTTGCCACTTAAGGGGATATTTCTACGAGTCACCTTCTCTAAGGTGCCTCGATATGGAATCATGGCAATTATTTCATCGCTATCTTGAAACCATTCACCATCTCCTCAAGCATGGAATTGTTGCCTACCAAATTGAAACCCCGTCATCTGTTCTTCCATTCCTCCTGAAGTGTGTTTGAACATCTCAGCTCAAGAGGTGTTCTATGCCTCATTCCGTGAGTTGATCATCACTTGCTCGATCCTCGAGAAGATCGATTCTTCTAGAGTTTTCATTTCCTCTCGTGGTCATGTTGAATGGAGTTCTCAAAGCAAGATGTCAAGATCAAGATGATGCAATGAATCAACATCTTCGAGAAGAGCAATTGGATCATGAAGATTGTGTAGTTTTTGTGCCCCCTCTGTCTTCTTACCTCACGTCTTGAATCTCGGGACGAGATTCTTGTTAGTGGGGGCGAGTTGTCACATCCCTAGTTCTGTCTGCTCTGGTCTAGCTAGTCATGTGTTGCATCATGTTTAATTTCTTTTAAACTTGAAATGGGGATTGATAAACCCTAGCACAAATGCAATTCAAATAGGTTCAACCAAAATATTTTCAATGACCTCAAAATATCCTTTTAAAATGTTCATGATTTATGGAAAAAGGTGAAAGCCTCTACCAGAGATGATGCATATTTTTTCAGGACATTTTGGTCATTGAATTAAATCATTATGATATTGAGTTGGAGTTTAAAATTACCATTAAATATTGGTTGCTCCAAATATTCTAAAATTTGTTGTGTGGTTTGAAAATAATTCAAATATTATTCACAAAAATTTACAGAATTAACCAAAGTGTTTTGGTTAGTATTTTATTTGCAAAACAGTAGAAGAATAATAGAAAACAGAAACAATAAATAAAATAACACACAGAGAGAGAGTTAGTACCTGGGCCTTACCTGGCGCCACCAACCGGCCCAGCACGGCCCAGCCCACCACCGCTTCCCCCTGTGTCGTCTTCCTCCCTCGCCAGAAGGACAGGGGCGCGTGGCCGGAGCGTGCGGGCACACGCCGAGGCCACCTCCTGCCTCTCTGCCTGTCTCCCGCCGCCCGAGGGCGCCACGCAACCCCTCTGCCTTCCCCCTCTCTGGTTCCTCCTCTCCCTTCTGGCTCTCCTCTCTCGCGACCCGGCAAGAACGCCGCCGCCGCCGCTCGCCGCTGCCGCGCCCTGAGCCGCCCTCGAGCCTCCCCGACATGTCCCCGAGCTCCGTCACGACATCCTCGACCTCCCCACCAAGCCAAGCACCGCCGGACACCCTGTGACGATGCCTCTGAGCTCGTTGCAGCCGCATCTGCCGCCGGACTTCGCCCGTCGGTCTGGATTGCCCAGTCCCTCCCCGAGCTCAATGACGGCGCTGTTCGAATCCCTGTGAGCCCCGCCGTCATCTCCCCCTCTCCCCATGGTCGATTTCTTGCTGCAACGCCGATGACCGCGAGTCCCGTATGCCGCCGCCGCACGAGGTCGTCGTCGACGAGGCTCCGGTGACCAAATGGTCACGTGCGTGCCTCCGTTGGGTTCGTGAGCTCTCGTAGATCATGTAGGTGCAAACCGCTGGTCCTCCCACGCGCCGTGTCATCGATTCCATCGACACCCGAGCTCCGGCCGCCGCCCAGCTCGCCGCTGCCGCCGCTATGGACCACCTCGCGCCCTCTCACTGCCACCGCTGGATGCGCACGAGCCCCAGCTCTCCGTAGGACCCAACCGCGTTGCAAACCGCCGCAGAAGGCGAGTTCGAGCAACTCGGCGAGCCTCCGCCGCAGATGTGGTCGCCGGTGCTTAATCCGGCGACGCTGACGTGGCACCACCATTAGCGCTAATGACGCACTAACTAACCCCCCCTAAAGCCACTGCCATGTGGGCCCTTGTACCTGTTTAGGTTAGTTTTATTTTCTGTTTAGATTAGTTCATAAGCAGTGGGACCCACCCGTCAGCATTGACTCTGCTGACGTGGCCGTTGACCTGGCCCCACCTGTCAACGACACTAGTCAGCACTGTGTCACTGACCAGTGGACCCCACTGGTCAGGTTTGACCTGGACCGCCCTGTTGACCCCCTGACGTCAGCGTGATGTCATGTCGACGATAAATCATTCTTGGATTTTGTTTAATTCTAAATAACCGAAAATCCGTAAAATGATTTGAACTTCTAAAATTCATAGAAATTGAACCGTAACTCCAAATGCAAAGATTTATATATGAAAAATGATCAGAAAAATTCAAGGAATCCATCTGTACCATTTTCATGCATGTTTGAACAATGTTTGTCCTCTGTTTTGGACAAAACCAATAAAGGGCATTTAAATAATCATATATGGAGTTGGAATCTGAATCATGTATTCAAACCAACTTCATTTGAATCATAGCTAGATGCATTAGATCAAATCATAGCATATTGCCATGTCATGATCATGCATCATATTGCTGCATATCGCCATGTATTGATTGTGTTCTTTCTGTGTTTGCCGATGATTATCACCTCTCAGTAGACGACGTTCGACGATGAGTTCGATGACACCGATGAAGAACTATATTATCTTCAGAAGTGCCAGGCAAGCAAAACCCCCTTGTTCATTCCGATACAATCCCACTCTCTCGCTCCTGCTCTATTTTACTGCATTAGGACAACAACGTTTCAACTGTTACATGTTGCGGTAGTTGAACCCCTTTATCCTCTGCATGACCTGTCATTCCACAGTAAATAGATGAAACCCACTAGCATGAGTAGGAGTTGTTTTAGCCCTGATGTGCCTACTCATTCATGCTTGTCTGTCATGCCTGCTATTGCTTAGAGTTGTGTCAGGTCTGATTCATCGGGAATGAATCGGAGGTGTGTGAACATGTCCTACTGTTGAGAGCTAAGCGTGTGAACACGATTTGGTAAAGGTAGCGGTGAGAGGCCATGTAGGAGTACATGGTGGGTTGTCTCATTGCAGCCGTCCTCAGGAACCGAGTTCTGTGTTTGTGATCCATGAACAGCTACTACCACACATTGGGCTCCGGGCGCTCCAAGCCCTCTCGGCTTCTTAATCACCCTTGTTCTCTGTCCAGGAGTTGCAACTAGTTTCTGGTGTTTGTAGGTAGTGTTAGTAGTCTACCAAGTGGCACCCGTGCAGGTGGGCTTGGGATGACTAGGCACCGTGGCACGGTGTACCAAGCATAGATCCACCCGTCGAGGTGGGCTTGGGAACCCTGCTCACATCGTTTGGGGCCGTGAGCGACACCTGCCGGATCTCCTCATGGATGGAACCCGAATAGGCGATAAACACGGACGAGAGACTTGAGTGTTTAGGTAGGCGTGGCCGACTCCTCGCCGGTTTCGCTTGAAGGTTGCCAAGGTACATGACGTGTACATGGCGATAAGTGGCGAGCGTGTGTGAAGAAGTACACCCTGCGGGGTTATCATTATCTATTGAATAGCCGGATTCCTCGGATATGGAAACTTGGACCCTTGCATAGTTCATAGACAAGTGAAAGTGGATACTCTAAAATGCGCAAGATAAGCGTGAGTGCTATGGATGGCATTCTCGTGAGGGAGACGGAGCGGATCCATAGTGGTGTATTGATATGGTGAATATGTGGACTCGTGTGCCACCTCAAAAGAGTTACTTGCAATGTAGTTTAGGATAGCCACCGAGTCAAAGCTGGCTTGTCGCAGCTTAAACCCCACCATCCCTTTGTTGATAATGATGCATATGTAGATAGTTACGATGTAAGTCTTCTTTGGGTACATTTGTACTCACGTTTGCCTATTTTATGTTTTTGTAGAGAGACTTGGTCTCGCTAGTAGTTCCACGTGGACTTGACGTTTAGCTTGTTACCTCAGCTACGGTCTTGTGCCCTCGGCAGATCTGGTAGATAGTCGGGCTTCTAAGCCTTTTTCATTTGTAGATGTCTCACTTTCGGACATGCTAGCTTCGCTTGTGCTTTGACTTGTATGCTTTCAATGTTGGGTCGTGAGACCCATGTTTGTAATATCTCGCTCCTGAGCCTAATGAATAAATACTTGAGTCGAGAGTCATGTTGTAATGCCATGTTGTATTTGCACATATCGAGCATATTGTGTGAATGTTATTGAAATGCTTGATATGTGTGGGATCGACTATCTAGTTGTTTATCTTTAGTAGCCTCTCTTACGGAAATGTCTCCTAGTGTTTCCACCGAGCCATGGTAGCTTGCTCTGCTCCGAACACTTAGGCTGGCCGGCATGTGTCCTTCTTCGTTCCTATGTACGTCCCTTCGGGAAATGTCACGCGATGAATACGGAGTCTGTTAGCCCGCCACAGCCGGTTCACGAGTCTGCTAGCCAGTGTTACTGACTGGATTCACTCGTGATGACCGACACGTTCGATCTCGGGTCATGGATGCCTGTCCCTGTAAGTTTGTGCCACTTTGGGTTTACGACTAGCCATGTCAGCCCGGGCTCCTTATCATATTGATGCTAGCGACACTATCATATACGTGTGCCAAAAGGCGCAAACGGTCCCGGGCAAAGGTAAGGCGACACCCGTGGGAATACCGTGCGTGAGGCCGCAAAGTGATATGAGGTGTTACATGCTAGATCGATGTGGCATTGAGTCGGGGTCCTGACAAATCCGGCATGACCTTTGCTAAAAAAGGACATATCGAGCGCCTGAAATTTGCCGGAACGGAAATTAATCAACACTCCGACAAAACATAGGCCACTCGGAGATGTAAACTGAACATGAACGGCCACTTGGGCAACCACATATCCTATTTGAGCAACAACACAAGATATACAAGGATATTTGGCTGGTCTCACCTCGATGTCGGAGGGGGTACGTCGGTGACTGGGATGACGGCGGGGATGTCGGAGGGGGTCGGTGACGGGGACGATGGAGGTCACCTGAAACCATATAAGTTATCACTAGCAACAAAACATGTTCAACTAGTTTTATTAATTCAACTAGTTCTTACTAAATATAAACTTACTATAAATAGAAAAAACTAGTTCTTTCTAAAAATAAAGTAGTTCAACTAGTTATATTAATTATCTTACTAAAAATAGATTAGTTACATTAATTCAACTAGTTCAACTAGTTTATTAATTTACTTACTAAACTAGTTCAACTACAACTAAAGTAGTTCAACTACCACTACTACTACTAAAAATCTAGTACTAACTAAGCTAAATTAACATCCACTACTACTAAATTAACATCTAGTACTAGCTAACCCTAAATTAACATCTACTACTACTAAATCTAGTACTAACTAGTGGGCGGGGTGGGGCGGCGAGAGGTAGCTAGGGGCGGCGAGGTCGAGGGCGGTGGGAGGAGGCTGCCATGGAGGAGGGAGGAGGGCGGCAAGAAAGGAGGGAGGAGGGCGGTGGCGGAGGAGGAGGCGGCCGCAGGTGGAGGGAGGATGTGCAAGGCAAGGAGGATGGAGGAGGGACGGAAGGAGGGAGTACCTCGGCGGCGTGATTTAAGCAAGGCGGCGGCTGCAGAACGATTTACGACGGTTGACACCAAGTAGAGTGAGAGTGAGTGAGAAGGCCGGTCCTCCGTGGGGATAAGATAGGGATAGTTGTAGCGCGTTTGACAAAACGCGCTACAGCTAACCTAAGTAGCAGATGGCGCTCTACAAGATAGTGTGCTATCTGCTATAGCTAGTGGGGGCCAAGGTCATGGCAACTATAGCGAAGAGCGCTGTAGGCTACAAACGCGCTCATGCTACTTCCAAGTCGAAGAGCGTTTTATAGACACGCGCTGCTGCTAAGTAGCAGTAGCGTGGTATTTTGAAGCGCGCTGCAGGTAAGATTCTGTGTATAGGCTTTTCCCTAGTAGTGTTACCCCGGAGTTCTGATAACCATCGCTCTTCATGTCCTTGTCCTCGGTGTAGAATGTGTAGCCGTTGTTATCGTATGCCTCATAGGTCATCAGGTTGTGCTCGGCGCCCTGTGACAAGGCGAATATGAGTTGTTCTTCCGCAGAAGAATCTTCATGTAAAGGGTACGACAGAAGCTTCTGCTTGAACCAACGCGTGAAACATGAGTTGTGCTCTTTGAGTATATCTCCGTCCGTCCTCTGTTGGCCTCGGTCATAGTACGTCTTCTCAATAAAGGTTTTGTACTCTACCACCCAAGGATCGACCATGTCTATGTGTTGTAGCGCGACTAGGTTTGCTCTTTCAAAGTCAGCGAGTCGACCCTCGAAGTCGACATGCATTTTGCGGCGACCCTCACGGTGACCCCATCCAGCAAGCCTGCCGAGGTGCCTGTTGACGGGCAGACCAACAGGGTTCTCGATGCCTAGATAATTCATGCAGTAGGAGATGCACTCTTCGGTCAAAAAGCCCCTGGCTATACTTCCCTCTAGACGTGACATGTTCCGAACGTATCCTTTGATGACACCATTCATCCTTTCGAACGGCATCATGCTGTGCAGGAACGTCGGCCCGAGTTGGATGATATCCTCCACGATATGGACCAGCAGATGCACCATAACGTCGAAGAATGCGGGCGGGAAGTACATCTCAAGCTCGCATAGTATCACCACGATCTCTTCTGTAGCCTTCGAGTTGCCTCACGCCAATCGACTTCCAAGAGATGACGTCGAAAAAGTTGCATAGGCCAAATAGCATTTCACGGACGCGGCGCCCATGATCCCAATGGATTGCAATCGAAGTATCTGCGTCATCAAGACGTGATGATCGTGAGACTTCATCCCGCTGAACTTCTGCTTCGCTGGGTCTATGAAAGTGCAACTAATCCCCGGGTGGTTTTGGTAATTAATAACAACATATATATCATTGAACTAATGGTTACTTGAGAATCATTTCAGAAAGTTCGTTGATATGGGTATGGCAAGGACTCAAGAAGTGGACCCTCAAAATGCTAAGGCAAGCATTGGCAAAAGCTCAAGACTCCATTTTTGGTTTAGTGATCCAAGATCACATTGAGTCCATAGGAAAAGCCAATACTATTAAAAGGGATGAGGTTATGATGATGATCTAGTTGCTCAAGTGCTTAGTGATACATCTCCTAAACTATCGCAACTTTCACCGCCATATACACTCATAAGTAGTCTCGGTCCCACCGATATTCCAAACTCACCACACCGAGATGAACCACCTCAGCCATAAAGCCAAACCCTAGCAAACTCGGATTTTCCGATTCGAACTCGGTCTCACCGAAAATGAGTTGCCAAGCTTCAGAATCTTCATCATCAAATCGGTGTCACCGAGATGATGAAGTCGGTCCCACCAAACTGGCATGCTCTTGTCATTGCACGAATCGGACTCACCGAGATTGTATTTTCGGTCCCACCGAAAATCCCAACGTTCACATTATTTGAACTATCGGTCTCACCGAGTTGTCAACTTCGGTCTCACCGAGATTGGTCAAATGTGTGTAACGGTTGGATTTTGTGTGGAGGCTATTTATACCCCTCCACCCCCTCTTCATTCGTGGAGAGAGCCATCAGAAAGAACTACCACTCCTACCTTACATTTCTGAGAAGAGAACTACCTACCCTTGTGTTGAGATCAAGTTGCTCCACTCCCACCATATGAAGCTTGATCTCTAGCCTTCCCAAGTTGCTTTCCACTCAATCCCTTCTTCCACCACAGCCAAATCAGTGAGGAGAGTTGAGTGTTGGGGAGATTATCATTTGAAGCACAAGAGCAAGGAGTTCATCATCATCTACAACATCTATTACCTTTTGGAGGGTGGTGCCTCCTAGATTGGTTAGGTGTCGCTTGGGAGCCTTCGTCGAGATGTGGAGTTGAACCAAGAAGTTTGTAAGGGCAAGGAGATCGCCTACTTCGTGAAGATCTACCCCGAGTAAGGCTAGCCCTCCGTGGGCATAGGCCATGATGGAATAGACAAGGTTGCTTCTTCGTGGACCCTTCGTGGGTGGAGCCCTCCGTGGACTCTCACAGCCGTTACCCTCTGTGGGTTGAAGTCTCCATCAACGTGGAAGTACTATAGCACCACCTATCGGAACCATGAGAAAAATCACCGCGTCTCCAAAATTGCATTTGCTCTTCTCCACCTCTCTTTACTACATGTGCAATTTACTTTCCGCTGCCTATACTCTAGAATTGCATGTGTAGGGTGATGCTTGACTTGATCATAATTGTGAATCTACCAAAAACTGTTCTTTGTCAAAAGGCAGAATTTTTATATTGTCAAGTAGTCTAATCACCCCCCCTCTAGACATACTTTTGATCCTACAAGTGGTATCAGAGCTTTGGTCTCCATTGTATTGGTTTCCATTGCATTGACTCCATAAGCTTGGTTTCACAACCTAGGAGAGTATGGCGTCTAGTGAGGGTAATTTTCAGAGAGGTCCTTACTTTGATGGTACAAATTTTGCTAGTTGGAAGCATAAAATGAAAATGCATATTCTTGGTCATAACCTAGCCGCAAGGGGCATTATTTGTGTTGGTATGCAAGGTGAATTCTTCGAGGAAGGAAAAGTTCGGATCGCGGGCTACACCGAAGAATTGCGGATGTTGCAAAACAATGCTCAAGCTTGTGACATTCTCTTCAATGCCTTGTGTCCCGAGGAGTTCAACAAAATCAGCCGCCTTGAGAATGCAAAAGAGATTTGGGATACTTTGGTTGAAATGCACGAAGGTACCGAGTCCGTGAAGGAGTCAAAGCTAGATATTCTTCAAGGTCAACTTGACAAGTTCAAGATGAAGGATGGTGAAGGAGTCGCTAAATGTACTCTAGGCTTGCTCTCATCACAAATGAGATTGCCGGCTTAGGAAGCGAAGAAATGACCGATCGATTCATCATCAAGAAGATTCTCGAGCTTTGGATGGAAAGTATGACACCGTGTGCACTTTGATCCAAATGATGCCAAACTACAAGAATCTCAAGCCAACCAAGTCATTGGAAGAATTGTTGCTCATGAGATGACACTTAAGGATAAGGAAGAGCTTCACAACAAGTCAAGTGGTGCTTACAAAGCTACAAGTGATGCTCCCACAACCTCAAGTGACAAGTTAGTTTCCAATGAAGAGATAAGCCTAATGGTCAAGAACTTCAACAAATTCTACAAGAATAGAGGCAAAGAGAGAAGCTCAAAGTCTAGATCATATGATGAAAAGAGATCTTCTAGTCGTGATCGAAACTGCTACAATTGTGGAAGACCCGGACACTACTGAAATGAGTGTACGGCTCCCCACAAAAGAAGAGAAGAATCTCCAAGAAGAAGAAGCTCAAGAGATGAGTCACCTCGGAAAGAGAGAAGGAGCAGAGATGATCATTATGAACGAAGACCCTCTCGGAGAAGCAAGGATTCGGAGAGGAAAGACAAGTCATCAAGGAGCTACACAAGAAGAAAACATCAAGCTCATGTAGGTGAATGGGTCTCCGGCTCCGACTCCGACAATCAATCCGAAGGAAGCTATCACTCCAACTCAGACTACAGTCAAGATGAAGGTGTTGCCGGTCTTGCTCTCGTATCCTCCAACTCCAACTCCTACGACTTATTTGATTCACCAAATGAGGGAATTGGAAGATGCTTCATGGCTAAAGGCCCCAAGGTATCACACCCTGAATTCATTGACTTCGATAGTGATGAGGATGACTTGCTTGGTGAAGATGAGCTCTTACATGATAAATCCAATGAACCTAGTAACGATGAACATGCTAGTAGTCTTTATAGTCGAGAAGAGTCGAATGACAATGCTATGAAGGAGATTGAGCGTCTAACTAAATAACTAAACACTCTTAAGTTAGCTCATGAAACAACTCAAGAAGATCATAGAGAGCTCCTAAGATCTCATGAGAAGCTACGCTTCGAGAAGCTCACTCTAGAGCAAGAACATGAGTTTCTAAAGGCAATCAATGACGATCTTCGAAAGAAGAGTTCTTCATATCTTGCCAAACGACTTCTCTTGTCTAATTTCTTGCCACCCATTAAGTCTAAGCATGACAAGCATAAGAAAAATTCTTCCTCTAGTAGTAACAATAACCATGCTAAATCCAATGTTGTTGCTTCTAGTAGTTCTCTTGATTCCACTAACAATGTTTCAAGCCAAGTTACACTTGAGCAAGAAAATAGCTTATTGAAAGGGATCATAGAGAAAGGTGTCTACAAGAGCCTTGCCGGAAGCAAGAACTTTGAGGAAATTGTTCGCAAGCAAGGAAGGCACCGGAAGAATCAAGGAATTGGTTTTGAGCGAAAATTCAACGCCGAAGGTGTTGAATGGGAAGAAGGTCAATATCCTACTCCACAGTTTGTTCCTCAAAAGGAGAAGTATGATACTACTTCTTCCAAGATGGAACAAGCTCAAGATGACCTTCCACCACAAGACCACAAGCTAAAAGGCAAGGACAAGCTTCAAGAGGAGATTGATGCATTTGTTGAAGCACATCAAGCCATGGTCAAGTGGGTTCCCAAGGAAACGTCAAGTTCTACTTCGTCAAGCTCAACTACAACCCCAAGGATTCCCATCAAGATAATGTGGATCCCGAAGAAGAAGAACTTGAAAGTTCTTGAGGGTGACTCCGCCAACATACTTCACTCACATTCATTTTGGCAAAAACTTGTGCAATCAACTTCCACATCGTGCACTAGTTCATGGAGTCACAAACCCTCTTGTTGGTAAGTCAAGGGACAAGGTAATCATTGCTTTCATGGACATCATCTATTGTGAACTTCAATCTATGTCCATGGATATCCTTGTTTGTTCCTTGTGGGACTAACCCATGTAGGTATTGAAAGTGCCGAATCCAAAGGATAGCTCCCAACTCTTGATGATCTCCATCAACATTGAGCATCCACATCTTCAACATCTACATGAAGTCTTCTCGACAACCCAAGGTTAGTTTGACCCTTTAAAAGGGGTTCTCACATCTAGGGGAGCTTTGCTCTAAAAATTGAGCTAAAGCATCTTCAAATGATGTGAACACATCAATGCTTTATGTAAAAGTGGTAACCCCACTTGTGCTTAAAGATGAGTATGACCTATGATCAAATGCTCTCATTTGGCTCCTAAGTCAATATACTCATATAAAGATGACCTAGTCATCGACAAATTGTGTGTTAGTAGCTAGAGTTTTGGTTGTGCATGTTTGACACATATTTCATTTGCTATCTTATTGTGTGAGCATGTTGGATGCATGATTTTATCCATTCGAGGACATCCATTTATTGTTTTGGTCATTTTGATTTTTCTGACCAAATGGATGGACAAGAATGCCTAAGTACCTCCCCTAGCTATCTATGCTTTCTTGTCTCAAATTCTATTCATGCTTACATCACAAATTTTGAACAAGTCATTTTCGGACCCTCCGGGTGAGGAGCACTTGAGCCACCGATCCGTCAAGGATAATTTCCAAAACCTTCTAATTGATTTGGTCGGACCAACTCACTCAAACTCGGTCGAACCGAAAGCATTTAGATCGATCTAGGTTTTCACCTCGGTGAAACCGAGTTGTGATTTTCGGCGTGACGAAGTGCGAATCGCCTAGCGATTATCCATCTCGTGCCACCGAGTTTACAACTCGGTCCCACCGACAACAAAGGGGTATATATACTCGAGGGCCGCTGCGTTGATTCCTCCTTCAAGCGTTTCGCCCCCACCCCTTGCCGTCGCCTTGGTCTCCGGATCGTCGCCGTAAATGCCGTCAGCGCCTTCGCGCGAGTCTCCGTCGCCGTCAGCGGACATCTCCTCCAAGCCGTTGCCGCCATAGAAAAACTCCACCAAGTTAGGGTGAGTTTTGATCCCACTCGTGCTCCCATCTCCGATTCAATGCACGTTTGGATTGCCTAGAATCTTGCCACGATTGAAATCCTCTGTACATCAGTTAGTTCGTTTGAACTAGATTGAGTAAAAGTTTTAGGGTTAGGTTTCACGAACACATCTCGGTGAGACCGATTTTATAGTTTCGGTATGACCGATTTGGCCTATGGCCATTACCTCGCACCCTTCGGTCCAACCGAGTTGTGCAAATCGGTGTGACGAAATGAAAATTCTGTGAAACCCTAGTGTTTTCGGCGGGATCGAAACCCACTTCGTCAAACCGAAAGTGGTGTGAAAGCTCTGTTTAACACTTCGGATTCACGAACCTTAAACTCGGTCTGACCAAAATGTCTTCTGTGAAAACCTAATACTAGAATTTGAACTCATTTGTTTGCAAAAACTTCGCATTTTGTGATGACTCTTCTTCTCTGCCTACACCTTATCTATTCACGGGTTGTCGGCCATGTCGGATGCCGTGTGATCGATCGAACAGGTCGAGACACCCATTGCAGATATTCCAGAGGCGGGCACTAGTCCCGATCCTAGCAGCTCATCTGATGATGGTGAGAGGAGTACACCAAGTGGCTTGCCTCCTACAGCCACCAGAGCTAGAAAGAAGAGGAATTCAGATGATGAAGATTCATATTTTGTTGTTGAGGAAGAGGTAACCTCAAAGCCTAAGAGGAAGGTTGTTGCCAAAGAGCAACAAGGTCAACAAACCAAGAAGGGCACCAGCAAAGTCAAGCAGTCAACTGTTGCTAAGAAGCTGAATTTGGGAGAGGCAACCGCAAGCAAAGTGAAGAAAACCACCAAGAGAAAGAGGATAGTGCATGATGCAGCAGAAGAAGATGAGGATGAGGAAGCACCCCAGCCTCCTCCTCAGAAGCCTAAGTTCATGGGTGATGCTATTAAGGCTGGAGCCACATCAAAGCCCAAGCAATCTGCTCCAGCTAAGGCAGCTCCAGCAAAGCCTGCTGCCAAGCCCAAGAAGACCGTCGAAACATTCCAGCGTCGAGAAGAACAAGGATGATGTGCCACCGGTGAGTCAGACGATGAAGGACCAGTTTTTTGAAACTTCGTCCAAAACTGCCACTACATAATGATGCTCATCCTCAAGCCGAGGATATGAAGGCAAAGAAAGATAGAGGTCTCGGGCTATGGAGACAAGTGACCCATATGCCGTGAGGAGAAGAACTGCTGTAGATCCCAGATTTCACACCGAGAGCAGCGGGACTTCTATGAGACCGTCTTGATGGACAAGAAGCCCATAGTCGCAGACACAAGATATGTTATTTGGAAGTACATTGACATGAAGAGCACAGAGATTTCTTTCCACATGTGCATGAAAGTTTCACTGCATGTGGTGTTGCAGATTTTGTAGGTCAGAAATTGACCAGTTGGAACGATGAGATGATAATGCAATTCTATGCCACAACTCACTTCTACCCTGATGGGAAGATTATATGGATGACTGAAGGTCAAAGATTTTCTTCTTCTGTTGAAGAATGGGCAGAAATTCTGAATGCTCCAGTGCAACGAGACGATGATATTGATGTATATGGGATTCCAAAGAAGAATCATGAATCCATGAAGAACATGTACAAAGAGGTTCCAGCAAAGGATTTGGGAATCTGGAAGCTCGGCTCAGTCTACTATCTCCAGGCAGGCTTACCTACCACTAATACCATTTTGAGGCATACCTTGATGCCCAAATCTGGAGATCATCGCATGATCAGAGGATACTCTATCAACATGCTGCACATACTTGATGAGAAAGCACCTTTCAAGGTGATGGACTTGATGGTAGAGACCATTAAGAGGACTGCGCACTGTCGAAAAGGTCATGTGGATTTGCCCATGATTCGATGCTTATCAATGCCAAGTTTGGCACGGGCACATTCTTGTTGGATAGAGAACATTTACCACTGCAGCGAGCATGAAGACAATGTTGTTGTGATGAATGAGGAGGATCCAACATCTGTTGAAGGTCAAGCCAAGATCGAAGCTGCTAAGAAAGCCAAAGTCGACAAGGAAGCAAAGAAGCAGCAGCTAAACCAAAGAGTTTGGAGAGCAAATTCTTGAAGCTACCCAAAGGATTGAACAACGCTGGCCAGCATTGAAGCAGTCTCGGGAGAGCTTAGAGAGGATTGTTGAGGACAAGATCCACGCCGGGCGTGAAGTCGATCAAGTGCAAGTGATGTCAACAAGCTCGAGGCGGACATTGAGGAAGCAAAGCGGGACAAGGAAGAGCTTATCGTGAGATGCAGGATGACTTAGTCCAGATGTTTATCAACAGATCGCTCCGGTTCCCACAGGACCCGATCAGCTGCTATTCGATGGATCGACACGGGACTACAGACAAAGCACCTCCACAGTTCAGCGATTACTCCTACTCCAGCTCCAGCTCCGGTGACCACTCCTCCGGACAAATCAGTGAAGTCTTCGCCGATCTTGTCATATCCACTCCGACATCTACCCAGACGGGAGCCGCCAGCAGAGTCCCCAGTGACGCTTAGCTCTATGCTTTTTCGAACTTTTTGGTAACTTGTTGCCAAAGGGGGAGAAATTGTATAGATCATAGCACTTTGAGAGAGAGAGTGATGTTGTCGCTTTTGCTTTGCTCTTTCGTTCTTTTGCGGTTTCTTTGAGATACTTTTGGTTTTCGAGACATTCAGTGTGTTTGATACTCCGTTTGATTCTACCTTAATGATTGCTTGGTCGTACTATGCTTTAATGTGTGCTTAATGCTTATCATATGCTATTCCTATCTCGTATGACCATTTACTCATGTCTTGGTGATTGGGTGCATGTTGTTCATTCTTATCATTTTGTGCGCTCCACCAAGATGTATGTGACATGGAAGAGTGACCCATGATCCTAATCGATTGTGCATTTGCATTCAAACGCAAATCTTAAATAATGCACAAATTTAGGGGGAGCTCTTACTTATCACATACTTCTCAAAGCGACGATATTATTCATTGATTATATCCTTTGTCGAGCTTTGATCTATATGTTGTCATCAATTACCAAAAGGGGAGATTGAAAGTGCAACTAATCCCGGGTGGTTTTGGTAATTAATAACAACATATATATCATTGAACTAATGGTACTTGAGAATCATTTGAGAAAGTTCGATGATATGGGTATGGCAAGGATCAAGAAGTGGACCCCTCAAAATGCTAAGGCAAGCATTGGCAAAAGCTCAAGACTCCATTTTGGTTTAGTGATCCAAGATCACATTGAGTCCATAGGAAAAGCCAATACTATTAAAAGGGGATGAGGTTATGATGATGATCTGGTTGCTCAAGTGCTTAGTGATACATCTCCTAAACTATCAGCAACTTTCACTGCCATATACACTCATAAGTAGTCTCGGTCCCACCGATATTCCAAACTCAGTCACACCGAGATGAACCACCTCAGCCATAAAGCCAAACCCTAGCAAACTCGGATTTTCCGATTCTGAACTCGGTCTCACCGAAAAATGAGTTGCCAAGCTTCAGAACATACATCATCAAATCGGTGTCACCGAGATGATGAAGTCGGTCCCACCGAAACTGGCATGCTCTTGTCATTGCACGAATCGGACTCACCGAGATTGTATTTTCGGTCCCACCGAAAATCCCAACGTTCACATTATTTGAACTATCGGTCTCACCGAGTTGTCAACTTCGGTCTCACCGAGATTGGTCAAATGTGTGTAACGGTTGGATTTTGTGTGGAGGCTATTTATACCCTCCACCCCTCTTCATTCGTGGAGAGAGCCATCGAAAGAACTACCACTCCTACCTTACATTTACGAGAAGAGAACTACCTACCCTTGTGTTGAGATCAAGTTGCTCCACTCCCACCATATGAAGCTTGATCTCTAGCCTTCCCAAGTTGCTTTCCACTCAATCCCTTCTTCCACCACAGCCAAATCAGTGAGGAGAGTTGAGTGTTGGGGAGATTATCATTTGAAGCACAAGAGCAAGGAGTTCATCATCATCTACAACATCTATTACCTTTTGGAGGGTGGTGCCTCCTAGATTGGTTAGGTGTCGCTTGGGAGCCTCCGTCGAGATGTGGAGTTGAACCAAGAAGTTTGTAAGGGCAAGGAGATCGCCTACTTCGTGAAGATCTACCCCGAGTAAGGCTAGCCCTCCGTGGGCGTGAGGCCATGATGGAATAGACAAGGTTGCTTCTTCGTGGACCCTTCGTGGGTGGAGCCCTCCGTGGACTCTCATGGCCGTTACCCTCGTGGGTTGAAGTCTCCATCAGCGTGGAAATGCGATAGCACCACCTATCAGAACCACGAGAAAAATCACCGCGTCTCCAAAATTGCGTTTGCTCTTCTCCACCTCTCTTTACTACATGTGCAATTTACTTTCCGCTGCCTATACTCTAGAATTGCATGTGTAGGGTGATGCTTGACTTGATCATAATTGTGAATCTGCCAAAAACTGTTCTTTGTCAAAAGGCAGAATTTTTATATTGTCAAGTAGTCTAATCACCCCCCCTCTAGACATACTTTCGATCCTACAGTCTAGGTATCTGCTTATCTTCCCCGCGTAACCGTAAGGAAGTTTTACTCCTAGGAGGCAGGTGAAAAACTGCTCGATCTCCTCCTGACTTAGAGTGAAGCACGAGGGAGGATAGTCATTTCCGGTCTTCTTGGCCTTTTTGCCTTTGCGACGACTTTCTGTGTCCTGCTTGGCCTCATCATCATCATCATCATCATCATCGTTAGCGTGAAGCTCCTGCCTGATGCCCATTCATTTCAAGTCTGCCCTTGCTTTCGGCCCATCTTTGGTCCTCTCTGGCATGTTGAGCAGGGTACCAAGCGGACTCTCACACACGTTCTTCATGATATGCATGACATCAAGGCTGTGAGGCACACAGTGGATCTTCCAGTACGGCAAGTCCCAGAAAACAGACCTCGTTTTCCATACCTTCAGCAGCGGCTCTGGCGCCTTTCGCTTCTTTCCCGGCTCTGGCGCCTTTTGCTTCTTTCCCGGCAGTGGGCAGTCTTTCCAATTTTTCAACAGCTCGTCTATTTCCTCGCCGCTCCTCGTACACGGGCATTTTCAGGTTTCGGTGTCACCATTGAACAGATCCTTGCGTTTCCTCCACGGGTCATCGTCGCGAAGCCACCTTCGATGTCCCATGAACACGGTTTTCGAAGACCCGGGATCTCTATCTAGCTGGCGATACGTTGTGTCATCCATGCACCTTACGCATCCAGAAAATCCGTGGACTACTTGCCCCGCGAGATATCCGTAACCGAGATAGTCGTGCACCGTCGTCGTGATCGCGGCTCTCATAGGGAAATATTCTTTCTCTGCGGCGTCCCACGTATTGGCTGGCGTTTTCCACAGCGTGTCTAGCTCCTCCTTCAGCAGCCCTAGATACAGATTGATGTCGTTCCCTGGTTGTTTCGGCCCTTCAATTACCATACTCATGTGAATGTACTTCCTCTTCATGCACAACCGGGGAAGGTTGTACATCCACACAAACACGGGCCAGGTGCTATGTGTGCCGGTGGCTGCCAAGCGGATTGACTCCATCGGTGCTCGCGCCCGGCCACGATGTTCCTTGGATCCTTCCCAAATTCGGGTATTGAAGTTCAACGCTACACGGCTCGCATCCTTAGGGTGACTCAGCATCTTGTCTTTTTTATTTATCTCCGGATCATTTCCGTCATCTTCCCGCTTGTTCTCCTCCCTATCCGCGTGCCAACGCAGGAGCTTTGCTACCTTAGGGTCCGCGAAATACCGCTGCAGACGAGGAGTGATCGGAAAGTACCACACCGATTTTCGAGGAGCTTTCTTCCTCTTCTTGTATCGAGTGATGCCGCACACCGGACATATGGTAGACTCCGCGTGCTCGTCCCGATAAATGATGTAATTGTTCATGCACACATGGTATTTCACGTGCGGTAAATCCAGAGGACACACGATTTTCTTAGCCTCCTCGAAACTGGTCGGGCACTTGTTCCCCTTGGGAAGACGTTCGTGCCAGAATGACATGTTCTCGTCGAAGCATGCATCAGCCATTTTGTGTTTTACCTTCATCTCCAGAGCCATGAGCATTACTTTCAGGCGGGTATCCTCGGGCCTGCATCCTTCATACAATGGAGTAACCGCGTCTATCTCCAGTTGATCTAACTTGGCTTTCTCTCGGGCGACAGCTCTTGTGTTATCCGTCTGCTTGAGAAGCAGCTCTTGAATATGAGGGTGTTGCACCCAGCCTCCATCGTCGTCTGCTCTGGCATCTTCATCTTCATGAGCATGCCCTTCGTCTTGATCTTCCCCATCATCATTTACGACATCTTCTACATGATGACTGTGTACAGCATCACCGTCGTGATCATGTCCTGGAGATTCTTCGTCTTCTTGCCGCCCTCGTCGCGGTGGTACTTGTCTTGTTGCCCTTCCTCATTTCTTGCCCGGCCCCCATGGACAACTTCATAGTCATCTTCATCACCTTGCCACCGATAGCCATCCATGAAACCACGCAAGAGCAGGTGGTCCCGCACCTGCCCGGAATCCGGGTCCGCAATAAGGCTCTTCAGCTTTCATCTTCGACACGGACATCTTATCTCTGTCTCGTTCTTTTGAAGCATCTCGGCCTTCGCAGAGCTCAAAAACCTATTCACGATGCCTTCAGTCATCGTGCGGACCATGGTCGCCTGCGGGGTAGAGCAAAATGATATTTTAGAACCAAGAAAAAATTTGGCATGACCTTCCCTAAAAATAGGACCAAAAAGAATGCATAGTGCCAAAATTCTCGTCGAAACGGAAATGAATCAAAGCATTCTGGCAAAATATTGGCAACTATCGCATTTCAAATACCGGTACCTTCAAACACAAACATATATGCAACACCACAAACATACATAGATCTAGCTAGGCCACAAAAAGTGCATGTGCACGTTGTTGGAGCGAGCTAGGGAGAAAAAAGTAGATCTACATCATGAAGATAGCTTTCCCCTTACTTACCTATCAAAAAAAGGTAATTTCACCACTTAATTTTGATGAATCTATGGTGGAAATGAGGTGAGGAGGAGGAGGCAGCCGAGACAAGCTTGGAGGAGGAGGTGGAGAGAATGAAGTGGGGAAAGTGAGTGGGTAGGTGGGCTGTCAAAAATATCTTATTGGTCCCAGGTTACTAATGGCGCACCAGCACATAATGCGCCATTAGTAACCCTGATTACTAATAAGCGCACTGCGGTGGTGCGCCATTAGTACTTTTTGCGAAAAGTAAAAAACATATGTATACTAATGGCGCCTTTGTGGAAAAGTGCGCCATTAGTAGTTTAAACTACTAATGGCGCCCGTGGTACGATGCGCCATTAGTAGGTTTACAAAAAGTAAAAAAAAATACTAATGGCGCCTTTGATTGGCCATGCGCCATTACTAGTTCTAACTAGTAATGGCGCACTTTGTCATCATGCGCCATTAGTTTGTATGGAAAAATGGGGAAAAAAATCAATAGTAGTGGCGCACTGTGAGACTGGTGCGCCATTAGTGTCTTCCACACTAATGGCGCACCTGCAATCAGTGCGCCATTAGTATATAGTAGTGGCGCACTCTCTACCTGGTGCACCATTAGAATCAGTCCTATCTATAGCCCTTTTCCTAGTAGTGGGAGCATCCCTCGACTACCCGCACCGACACTCCATCACCACCACAAGCACCAAGAGGACCAATGACGAGAGCACGTGCACGCGCCATCTAGAACGAGGTTGACTCTCTCCTCTTTGAGTTTCGGTCGGATTCGCATGAGAATTGGGTTCTACCTCATAAAGACTTGTTATGCATTCTAGGATACCAAGGAGATGATCGTGAGAAGGAGAAGGTGAAGGTTCGAGCACCCATGGAGCAAGATAAGGAAGGAGAGGACAAGAAGAACAAAGAAAAGGAGTCTCTGGACACTTCGGGTGCCCGGACGGAAGGACCCCGGGTGCCCGAACGAGCAACCAAGGGGAGGGCCAAACTCCCTGGGCACCCCAGGTGCCCGGCCTCCTTGGGCCCGGGTGCCCGGCCTCCTTGGGCCCGGGTGCCTGGTCACCACCTAGGCTGTGCCCCTGCCACCCCGGGTGCCCAGCCTCCCGCCCGGCTGCCACCTGGGCTGCACCCCGGGTGCCCGGCTTGTGGTCCCAGGTGCCAGGCCCCTACCGCGCCTCGCTCCAGTCCCGACCGGGTGCCCGGGCCTTGGACCCCCGGGTGCCCGGCCAAGGCCGCCCAACCGCCTACACCAACCCCAGGTGCCCGGTCCTCCTATCGCCAGGTCCCTGACCGGTCCGGGTGCCCGGACCCCTCCGAGGGCCTGTGTGCCTCCTTGGGGCCTTGCCCTTGTATCCCCCCTCCTCACTTATTTTGTCTAAGAACTATAAGTAACCCCCACCTAGCTCTTTGGAGAGGTTAGCAAAGTATTTAGAGCACAAAGAGAGAGCTTTGCTCCTTGTATCCCCTCCTCTTGGAGATCAAGCCCCCACCTTGGGAAGAATCCTTTGGATTGTCAAGGCCTCCTCTTGGTGAAGATCAACATCAAGACCTCGCCTAGTGGGAAGAACTTACCTAGTGCTATTTTCCTTAATGTAATCTTGTGGATCTCATGTATGCTACTCTAGTGGATGTGATATTTGGGTTTGTTTGAGTGATTTGTGCCTTGTGTTCTTGAGTGTTCTTCCTCTTTCCGCCCTCCAAGTGCGAAAAGATCCCCTCTAGGGTTTCACCCTACAACATCTTGGTATCATGAGCAAGGTTGATTCACATCTTGGAGTCCCATCCCCCCATTTGCTAGCTTGATTTTGTTATTTTTCGTCCAAATTCGAAAATCCCCACAAAAATAGCCCCAAAATTTTTTCTTGCAATTTGTTGGATCTTATGAGATTTGGTTGTTTTGGTTCATGGATTTGATGTTTGGCAAGTGGTTCTAGCCCCTCCCCAACAATCCCCACCCTTCCCACCACGAAATCCTCCGAATTTAGCATTTCCCCCAAATTTTCCGCCCAAATCGGAGACCACCGGGTGCCTGCACCTCGAACCACTGGGCACCTGCACCCCCAGGCTGTTTTCCCCGGACCACCCCGGGCACCCGCACCCCCCACCCCTGGGTGCCAGCGCCCCCCCCCCCCAAATCAGCCCACTACCAACACCGTTTTGTCCATAATTTCCACCTCCCAAGTCCGTTTTTGTGTTCTTTAGCTCGTTTGGAAGCTCTTGACACCCTCCATTCACATATATCATTACCACCTTCCGCATTTGACCGATTTTGAGTTGTGGTTTCCGTTTCCTAAGGTGTTTCAGCTACTTAGGAACGTGTGACATCGACATCACCGCCATTCATCACTGCCTCAGAGTCATCTTCGCCAACGATCATCACCGTTGCCACCGCTAACCGTAAGAAAGGACGGTAACCTCGACGACACTTACCTTTGCTTTTTCATTCATATCCTGAGCCATTTTGCATCACTTACCCATCGAGACTAGCAAGTTGAGAATTGCCGGGCCACGCTATTGTGCATCGTAGTGATCGTGTTATCATCATTGTGCCATAAGTCTCTCCCGTGCATATCTTACATACTTGTCTCATATCATACTCGGCTCGAGCATCAAGCATAGAGAAAAAAAGCTTTTAAGCAAAAGAGGAGAAACAAAGAGCTGTAAGCAATAGCATTGAGCCATTTTGCATAGTTATATCATCTTGGTCATCGCATACATAGCATAGTTGGGATTGAAGACGACATGTTTCTCTCATAGGTTGGTGCGCAAGCGTATCTTGCCCATTTGAGCAATCGAGCTAGCGTCTCTCTAGCATTCGCACAACAAGAGCATTTTCCGTGGTTACACATTTTGAGCTCACTCCTTGGTTGTGCGGATCCCATCTATCTTCCGTGCGTGTGTTCCTAGTGATATCTTTGGGTTTGATCTATTTGCTTTACTTGCATTTTTGTGAACCTTCTCAACCTTATCGATATCTTGACTAACATTTTCTTGAAATTTTTTCCACCATCCTAACTGAGATCCTCCATAAGCCTCTTATTTGTAGATGTGAGAAACAAACCCGGTTCCAATTCTCCTATTGTGGCATTACATTGAGTGACACTTGTTACATTCTCAATCCTCGGAAAAGGTAACTTTGGTATTATTCTCTCATTTTTCCTACTCACCCCACTTGGCTATGATGGATAGGCCAAACTCGTCGGCGAACCAACTTTTTGAGGAGCAAGGTGATGATCGCGACTACGTCACTGCTACGTCTTGAGTTTGCGTTGGTTTTCCTCAAAATTCCCATGCACCTACACAAACAAACAAAGAACTCACAACCAACGCAATAAAGGGGTTGTCAATCCCTTCACGACCACTTGCAAAAGTGAGATCTGATAGAGATAGTATGATATGATAAATATATTTTTGGTGTTTTATAATATAGATAGGAAAAGTAAAGATGTAAATAAAAGTAGATTGAAAGCTTATATGATAAGAGATAGACCCGGGGGCCATATGTTTCACTAGTGGCTTCTCTCAAGATAGCATAAGTATTACGGCAGGTGAACAAATTACTGTCAAGCAATAATAGAAAAGCGAATAATTATGAGATTATCTAGGCATGATCATGTATATAGGCATCATGTCCGTGACAAGTAGACCGACACCTGCCTGCATCTACTACTATTACTCCACACATCAACCGTTATCCAGCATGCATCTAGAGTATTAAGTTCATAAAGAACAGAGTAACGCATTAAGAAAGATGACGTGATTTAGAGGTATAAACTCATGCAATATGATATAAACCCCATCTTTTTATCCTCGATGGCAACAATACAATACGTGCCTTGCTGCCCCTGCTGTCACTAGGGAAGGACACCACAAGATTGAATCCAAAGCTAAGCACTTCTCCCATTGCAAGAAAGATCAATCTAGTAGGCCAAACCAAACTGATAATTCAAAGAGACTTGCAAAGATAACTTAATCACACATAAAAGAATTCAGATGAGATTCAAATATTTCTCATAGATAAAATTGATCATAAACCCACAATTCATCGGATCTCGACAAACACAACGCAAAAAGAGTTACATCGAATAGATCTCCAAGAAGATCGAGGAGAACATGGTATTGAGATCCAAAAAGAGAGAAGAAGCCATCTAGCTAATAACTATGGACCCGAAGGTCTGTGCTAAACTACTCACAACTCATCGAAGGGGCTATGGCGTTGATGTAGAAGCCCTCCATGGTCGATTCCCCCTCCGGCGGAGCGCCGGCGAAGGCTCCAAGATGGGATCTCATGGATACAAAAGGTTACGATGGTGGAAATAGTTTTTCGTCGTATCCTTTGATGTTCTCGAGGTACGCGGGTATATATAGGAGGAAGAAGTAGGTCGGTGGACACCCGAGGGGCCCACGAGATAGGGGCGCGCCTAGTAGGGGTGGGCGCGCCCTCCACCCTCGTGGCCGCCTCGACTGCTTCTTGACTTCCACTCCAAGTCCTCTGGATCACGTTCGTTCCAAAAATCACGCTCCTGAAGGTTTGATTCCGTTTGGACTCCTTTTGACATTCCTTTTCTTCGAAACACTGAAACAGGCAAAAAAACAGCAATACGGGCTGGGCCTCCGGTTAGTAGGTTAGTCCCAAAAATGATATAAATGTGTAAATTAAAGCCCAAAAACATCCAAAACGGGTAATATAATAGCATGGAACAATAAAAAATTATAGATACGTTGGAGACGTATCAAGCATCCCCAAGCTTAATTCCTGCTCGTCCTCGAGTAGGTAAGTGATAAAAACATAATTTTTGATGTGGAATGCTACCTAGCATAATTCTCAATGTAATTTTCTTTATTGTGGCATGAATGTTCAGATCCAAATGATTCAAAATAAAAGTTCGTATTGATATAAGAAATAGTAATACTTCAAGCATAGTAATCAAACCAATCATGTCTTCTCAAAATAACATAGCTAAAGAAAGTTCATCCCTACAAAATCATATAGTTAGGCTATGCTTCATTTTCAAAATCATATAATTATACACCCCCGATGACAAGCCTAGCAATTGTTTCGTACTTAAATACATGAGCGTGAGCCATGGATATAGCACTATGGGTGGAATAGAATATGATGATTGGGATTGTGTGGAGAATACAAAAAAGGAGAAAGTCTCACATTGACGAGGATAATCAATGGGCTATGGAGATGCCCATCAATTGATGTCAACATGAGGAGTAGGGACTGCCATGCAACGGATGCACTAGAGCTATAAATGTATGAAAGCTCAACAAAAGAAACTAAGTGGGTGTGCATCCAACTTGCTTGCTCACGAAGACCTAGGGCATTTTGAGGAAGCCCATCATAGGAATATACAAGCCAAGTTCTATAATGAAAAATTCCCACTAGTATATGAAAGTGACAACATATGAGACTCACTATATGAAGAAAATGGTGCTACTTTGAAGCACAAGTGTGGAAAAAGAGATAGTAACATTGCCCCCTTTTTATTTTTATTTTCTTTTTTTCTTTGACCTTTCTTTTTTTTCTTTTTGGCCTTTCCTTTTTTCTTTTTGGCCTTTTTTTCTTTGGCATTTTTTTCTTTGGCCTTTCTTTTTTCTTTCTTTTTGGGGACAATGCTCTAATAATGATGAGCATCACACTTTTATTGATTTACAACTCATGAATTACAACTCAAAACTAGAACAAGATATGACTCTATATGAATGCCTCCGGCGGTGTACCGGTATGGGCAATGAATCAAGAGTGACATGTATGAAAATTATGCATGGTGGCTTTGCCACAAATACGATGTCAACTATATGATCATGCAAAGCAATATGACAATAATGATGCGTGTCATGATGATTAACGGAACGGTGGAAAGTTGCATGGCAATATATCTCGTAATGGCTATGGAAATGCCATAATAGGTAGGTATGGTGGCTGTTTTCAGGAAGATATAAGGAGGTTTATGTGTGATAGAGCGTATCATATCACGGGGTTTGGATGCACCTGCGAAGTTTGCACCAACTCTCAAGGTGAGAAAGGGCAATGCACGGTACCGAAGAGGCTAGCAATGATGGAAAGGTAAGAGTGCGTATAATCCATGGACTCAACATTAGTCAAAAGAACTCATATACTTATTGCAAAAATCTACAAGTCATCAAAAACCAAGCACAACGCGCATGCTCCTAGAGTGATAGATTGGTAGGAAAAGACCATCGCTCGTCCCCGACCGCCACTCATAAGGATGCACAATCCAAGGACACCTCATGTTTCAAATTTGTTACACAACTTTAACCATACGTGCATGCTACAGGACTTGCTAACTTCAACAACAAGCATTCTTTAAGTTCATAATCACCCAACTAGCATGACTTTAATATCACTACCTCCATATCTCAAAACAATTATCAAGTATCAAATTGATCATAGCATCCAATTCACTTCCTATGAAAGTTTTTATTATACCCAACTTGGATGCTTACCATTCTAGGACCAATTTTATAACCATAGCAAATATCATGCTGTTCTAACAGACTCTCAAAATAATATAAGTGAAGCATGAGAGACTAACAATTTCTACAAAATTAAGCCACCGCCGTGCTCTAAAAGATATAAGTGAAGCACTAGAGCAAAAACTATCTAGCTCAAAAGATATAAGTGAAGCACATAGAGTATTCTAATAAATTTCAATCAAGTGGGATTCTCCCAAAACGTGTGTACAGAAAGGATGATTGTGGTAAACTAAAAATCAAATACTAATATCATACAAGACACTCCAAGCAAAACACATATCATGTGGCGAATAAAAATATAGCTCCAAGTAAAGTTACCAATGAACGAAGACAAAAGAGGGGATGCCTTCCGGGGATATCCCAAGCTTAGGATTTTGGCAATTCTTGAATATCTTGGGGTGCCATGGGCATCCCCAAGCTTAGGCTTTTGCCACTCCTTATTCCATAGTCCATCAAATCTTTACCCAAAACTTGAAAACTTCACAACACAAAACTCAACAGGAAATCTCATAAGCTCCATTAGTGAAAGAAAGCAAAACGACCACATAAGGTACTGTAATGAACTCATTATTTATTTATATTAGTGTTAAACCTACTATATTCCAAGTTCTCTATGGTTCATACCACTTAATGCTAGCTATAGATGCATCAAAATAAGCAAACAACACACAAAAAACAGAATCTGTCAAAAACAGAACAGTCTGTAGCAATCTGTAACCCCCGAATACTTATGGAACTTTAAAAATCCTACCAAAATAGGAAGTCCTGGGAAATTTGTCTATTGATCTACCTCAAAAAGAATCAACGCAAAATAACGTTTCTGTGATTTAAGAAAATTATTTTCGTGCGTGCAAAGTTTCTCTTTTTCAGCAGAATCAAATTAACTATCACAATAGGTTATCCTATATTATTGTTTTTTTTTCTTCTTCTTTTCGGTTACAGCTTGTAATCGTGTTGTTGTAACTGTTGCCTGCCCTTAATAAAGTTTTGAATTGCTGTGGGGGTTTTACCCCACAGTCCACAGTCAAAAAAAAAGGTTATCCTATAGGTTTTACTTGATACAAACACTAATTAAAACATAGAAACACATCTAAACAGAAGGTAGATGCAAGATTTATTACTAAACAGAAGCAAAAACAAAAAACACAAATAAGATTGGGTTGCCTCCCAACTAGCGCTATCGTTTAACGCCCCTAGCTAGGCATAAAAGCAAGGATAGATCTAAGTAGTGCCATCTTTGGCACTCAATTCATATGTAGCTCGCATGATAGATTCATAAGGTAATTTAACTTTCTTTCTTGGAAAGTGCTCCATGACTTTCCTTAATGGAAATTGGAATCTAATATTCCCTTCCTTCATATCAATAATTGCACCAATCGTTCTATGGAAAGGTCTACCAAGAATAATAGGGCAAGAAAGATTGCAATCTATATCAAGAACGATAAAATCTACGGGCACCAAATTTCTATTTGCAACAATGAGAACATCATTGATCCTTACCATTGGCTTTTTAATGGTGGAATCCGCAAGGTGCAAATTTAAAGAGCAATCATCAAGATCATGGAAACCTAGAATATCACATAAAGTTTTCGGAATCGTGGAAACACTAGCACCTGAATCACATAAAGCAAAACACTCATGATCTTTAATTTTAATCTTTGTAGTAGGTTCCCACTCATAATTAAGTTTTCTAGGTATAGAAACTTCCAAATTAAGTTTTTCATCAAAAGACTGCATCAAGGCATCAACAATATGTTTGGTAAAAGCTTTATTTTGACTATAAGCATGAGGAGAATTCACAATGTATTGCAACAAGGAAATACAACCTTCTAAAGAAAAATTATCATAATTAAATTCCTTAAAATCCAAGATAGTGGGTTCAATGCTATTTAAAGTCTTGACCTCTCCAATCCCACTTTTACCAAATTTAGCATCAAGATCTAAAAACTCTGAATCATTGGGACGCCTTTTAACTAAAGTTGACTCATCTCCAGTCCCATTATTATTAAGATTCATATTGCAAAACAAAGATCTAATAGGTGACACATCAATAACTTTAAGATCTTCATCATTATTTTGATGGAAACTAGAAGAACACGCCTTTACAAAGCAATCTTTCTTAGCACGCAATCTAGCGGTTCTTTCTTTGCACTCATCAATGGAAATTCTCATAGCTTTGAGAGACTCATTGATATCATGCTTAGGAGGAGTAGATCTAAGTTTCAAAGAATCAACATCAAGCGAGAGTCTATCAATGTTCCTAGCCAAATCATCAACTTTGAGCAATTTTTCTTCAAGCAAGGCATTAAAATTCTTTTGAGAGATCATAAATTCTTTCACACTATTCTCAAAAGCAGAGGGCATCTTATTAAAATTACCATAAGAATTATTGTAGGAATTTACATAATTATTAGAGGAATTACTAGGGAATGGTCTTGGATTAAAGTTTCCTCTATAAGCATTGTTTCCAAAACTATTCCTACCAACAAAATTCACATACATAGATTCATTATTACTCTCAATCAAAGTAGACAAAGGCATATCATTGAGATCAATAGGAGCACTCTTAGTAGCAAACAATTTCATAAGTTCATCCATCTTTCCACTCAAAACATTAATTTCTTCTATAGCATGCACTTTTTTACTAGTAGATCTTTCGGTGTGCCATTGAGAATAATTAGCCATAATGTTATCAAGGAGTTTAGTAGCTTCTCCTAAGGTGATTTCCATAGACGTGCCTCCCGCGGTCGAATCTAAAAGATTTCTAGAAGCAAAGTTCAATCCGGTATAAAAAATTTGTATGATCATCCATAAATTCAAACCATGAGTAGGGCAATTGCGAATCATCAATTTCATTCTTTCCCAAGATTGGGCAACATGCTCATGATCAAGTTGTTTAAAATTCATAATATCATTCCTAAGAGTGATGATCTTAGCGGGGGGAAAATACTTAGAGATAAAAGCATATTTTGCACTTGTTCCATGAATCAATACTATTCTTAGGCAAAGACGAAAACCAAACTTTAGCACAATCTCTAAGTGAAAACGGAAATAACTTCAATTTAACAATATCATTCCGTATCTTTCTTCTTTTGCATCTCACACAAATCAACAAAGTTGTTTAGATGGGTAGCGTCATCTTCACTAGGAAGGCCGGCGAATTGATCTTTCATAACAAGATCCACCAAAGCAGTATTGATTTCACAAGACTCGACATCATTAAGAGGAGCAATCAGAGTACTAAGGAAATCGTTATTATTGGTATTGGAGAAATCACACAATTTGGTATTATCTTGTGCCATCGCGACAAGTAATCCAACACACAAGCAAACAGAAAAAGGCAAGCAAAAAAAAAGAGAGGAGATTGCGAAAGAAAAGGCAAACAAAACGGCAAGGGTGAAGTGGGGGAGAGCAAAACGAGAGGCAAATGCAAATAATGTAAATGCAAGGGAGATGAGTTTCGGATGGGTACTTGGTATGTCCTGACTTGAGCGAAGACCTCCCCGGCAACAGCGCCAGAAATCCTTCTTGCCACGTCTTTAGCTTGCGTTGGTTTTCCTCGAAGAGGAAAGGGTGATGCAGCAATAGTAGCGTAAGTATTTCCTTAAGTTTTTGAGAACCATGGTATCAATCCAGTAGGAGGCTCCTCAAGTCCCACGCACCTACACAAACAAACAAAGAACTCGCAACCAACGTAATAAAGGGGTTGTCAATCTCTTCACGGCCACTTGCGAAAGTGAGATCTGATAGAGATAGTATGATAAGATAAATATATTTTTGGTATTTTATAATATAGATAGGAAAAGTAAAGATGCAAATAAAAGTAGATTGAAAGCTTATATGATAAGAGATAGACCCGGGGCCATAGGTTTCACTAGTGGCTTCTCTCAAGATAGCATAAGTACTACGGTGGGTGAACAAATTACTGTCGAGCAATTGATAGAAAAGCGAATAATTATGAGATTATCCAGGCATGATCATGTATATAGGCATCACGTCCGTGACAAGTAGACCGACTCCTGCCTGCATCTACTACTATTACTCCACACATCGACCGCTATCTAGCATGCATCTAGGTATTGAGTTCATAAAGAACAGAGTAACACATTAAGAAAGATGACATGATGTAGAGGGATAAACTCATGCAATATGATATAAACCCCATCTTTTATCCTCGATGGAAACAATACAATACGTGCCTTGCTGCCTGAGGGAGTCCTGGACTAGGGGGTGTCCGGACATCCGGACTATCATTGTCGGCCGGACTCCAAGACTATGAAGATACAAGATTGAAGACTCCGTCCCGTGTCCGGATGGGACTTTCCTTGGCATGGAAGGCAAGCTTGGCGATACGGATATGTAGATCTCCTACCATTGTAACCGACTCTGTGTAACCCTAGCCCTCTCCGGTGTCTATATAAACCGGAGGGTTTTAGTCCGTAGGACACACAACCATTACAACAATCATACCATAGGCTAGCTTCTAGGGTTTAGCCTCCTTGATCTCGTGGTAGATCCACTCTTGTACTACCCATATCATCAATATCAAACAAGCGGGAGTAGGGTTTTGCCTCCATCGAGAGGGCTCGAACACAGGTAAAACATCGTGTCCCTTGTCTCCTGTTACCATCCGCCTAGACGCACAGATTCGGGACCCCCTACCGAGATCCGCCGGTTTTGACACCGACATTGGTGCTTTCATTGAGAGTTCCTCTGTGTCGTCGCCGATAGGCTTGATGGCTTCTTCAAACAATCCAGGGTGAGACTTTTCTCCCCGGACAGATCTTCGTGTTCGGCGGCTTCGCACTGCGGGCCAATTCACTTGGCCATCTGGAGCAGATCGAAAGCTACGCCCCTAGCCATCAGTCAGATTTGGAAGCCTAAACTTCACGGTGACATCGCGGGGACTTGATCTTCGATGGAGTCGAGCCACAGCCGAGCATGTCGCACTGTCACGATGGGCATGATCTAGCTCTGCCGCCGGACAGTACCCTGGAGGCCGCACACAAGTCCACTCTGACCCATAGTTCGGAGCCAACCGCGCAGATCGAGGACAGGTGGCTGGACACCACCTCGGGAGCTGCAACTTCCACGGCGATGGAGCCGAATATTGACCTTGTCCCTTATAAAGCTCGTGACTCCGAGGCGCCGGACTCCTCGCCGGACTCCGAACCTCCTGCGCCCCTGACAATCGAATCTGATTGGGCGCCGATCATGGAGTTCACCGCCGCGGACATCTTTCAGCACTCACCCTTTGGCGACATCCTAAATTCTCTAAAGCATCTCTCGTTATCAGGAGAACCCTGGCCGGACTGCGGTCAGGACGATTGGGATGCGGACGACGAAGAAATTCGAAGCCCACCCACCACCCACTTTGTAGCCACTATCGACGATCTAACCGACATGCTAGACTACGACTCCGATGACATCGACGGCATGGACGACGATGCCGGAGACGATCAAGAACCAGCGCCTATAGGGCATTGGAAGACCACCTCGTCATACGACATATACATGGTGGACACCCCAAAGGATGGGGACGGCGAAGAAGCAGTGGAGGCAGATTCCTCTAAGAAACAGCCCGAGCGCCAACGTCAGCGGCGCCGCTCTAAATCCTGCAATAGCAAGAATGGAGATTCCGGCAGCAGAGATAATAACACCCCAGAGAGTGCCAAAGACAACCCCCTCCAGCACAATTCGGCACAGGAGGACGGAGTGGCCAACCCTCAAGAGAGAGCGGCAGACGAGGAGGACGAAAATTACATGCCTCCCTCCGAAGACGAGGCAAGCCTCAATGACGACGAATACGTCGTGCCCGAGGATCCCGTTGAACAAGAGCGTTTTAAACGCAGGCTAATGGCCACGGCGAACAGCCTAAAGAAAAAGCAGCAGCAGCTTGGGCTGATCAAGACCTGGCTGGCCGCAGATGGATCGAGGTCCTCGCGTCCGAAGAGTATGAACTCGAACGCCCCTCCAAAAGCTACCCAAAACGCAAGTTTCTCCCCCGATTAGAGGAGGAAGCATACAAACCTTCATCACCAGCGCACAATACGGCAGACCGACCACCCCGTGGTCGCGATAGAGAGGCATATAGGCCCTCCTTCAGGACCGTACCCCGGCACCGCTCGAAAAGTACGAAGCCACGAGGGAATGCGCCGGACTTGGGGGATATATTGGAGGACAAGGCAAGACAATCCAGATCTATCTACGGATCACGTGGGCGCCCCACGACCCACGACGACTACCGTCGCGTCGGATACAGCAACTCCGGTCGGGCCGAACACAGTAGACAACGCTCTCTTGAGCTACGTTGTGATATTGCTCAATATAGAGGTGCCGCACACCCACTATGCTTCACAGACGAAGTAATGGATCATCAAATCCCTGAAGGGTTTAAACCCGTGAACATTGAATCCTACGATGGCACAACAGACCCCGCGGTTTGGATCGAAGATTATCTCCTTCATATCCATATAGCCCGCGGTGACGATCTCCACGCCATCAAGTACCTCCCACTCAAGCTTAAAGGACCAGCTCGGCATTGGCTTAACAGCCTGCCAGCAGAGTCAATTGGGTGTTGGGAGGACCTGGAAGCCGCATTTCTTAATAACTTCCAGGGCACATATGTGCAACCACCAGACGCCGATGACCTAAGCCACATAATCCAGCAGCTAGACGAACCAGCCAGACAGTTCTGGACACGGTTCTTAACAAAGAAAAATCAAATCATCGACTGTCCGGATGCAGAGGCCCTCACAGCCTTCAAACATAACATCCGCGACGAGTGGCTGGCCCGGCACCTAGGACAGGAAAAGCCGAAATCCATGGCAGCCCTCACATCACTCATGACCCGCTTCTGTGTGGGAGAGGACAGCTGGCTAGCTCGCAGCATCAACCTCAACAAAAATGCTGGCAGTCCGAATACTAAGGACCACAATGGGAGGTCGCGTCGAACCAAAAACAAGCGCCGCATTAACGTCGATAACAATGAGGATACGGCAGTCAACACCGGATTCAGAGGCTCTAAACCCGGTGAGCGGAAGAAGCCATTCAAAAGAACCACTCCGGGTCCGTCCAATTTGGACCGAATACTCGACCGCTCTTGCTAGATACATGGCACCCCCGAAAAGCCAGCTAACCACACCAACAGGGATTGTTGGGTATTCAAGCAGGCAGGCAAGTTAATTGCCGAAAACAATGACAAGGGGCTGCATAGCGACGACGAGGAGGAGACCCGCCGCCGAACGAAGGGCGTAAGGTTTCCCCACAAATGCGGACGGTAAATATGATATCATAACCCACATACCCAAGAGGGAGCGGAAGCGTGCACTTCGGGGCGTATATGCGATGGAGCCAGTCGCCCCGAAGTTCAATCCATGGTCCTCTTGGCCGATCACTTTTGATCGAAGGGACCACCCCACCAGTATCTGCCATGGCGGACTCGCCGCATTGGTTTTAGACCCAATCATCGATGGATTTCACCTCACTAGAGTCCTCATGGACGGCGGCAGCAGCCTGAACCTGCTTTATTAGGATACAGTGCGCAAGATGGGCATAGACCCCTCAAGGATTAAACCTACAAAGACGACCTTCAAAGGCGTCATACCAAGTGTCGAGGCCAATTATACAGGCTCGGTCACGCTGGAAGTGGTCTTCGGATCCCCGGATAATTTCCGAAGCGAGAAGTTAATCTTCGACATAGTCTCGTTCCGCAGTGGCTATCACGCCCTGCTCGGACGAACCGCGTTTGCAAAGTTCAACGCGGTGCGCATTATGCATACCTCAAGCTCAAGATGCCAGGCCCTCGTGGAGTCATCACGGTCAACAGAAACACTGAACGCTCCCTCCGAACGGAGGAACACACAGCGGCTCTCGCGGCAGAAGTATAGAGCAGCCTCTTAAGGCAATTTTCGAGTCCGGCCGTTAAAAGACCGGACATGATTAAACGCGCCCGGAGTAACATACATCAAGACCACCTGGCATGTTTCGAGCATGCGTAGCAATGTGGCCCCAACCCCAGCCCTTGCATGATTGCAAGACAAGCTCCCCGCGTACATCATTACGCTCTGGAGATACCTTGGGCATAGGGGGAGGGGCACGACCACGACAGGCCCAGAGTGCGGCTCAACCACACCAGGGGCTCCTAAGTGTGTCGCTCTTTTTCTTTTCCTTTTTTTATTTTATCCACAGGACTCCGTTTACAAGAGGCCCTGTCCGGCAGTAGATCTGCCGAACTCACGATGCAACAGCCAGGGAGGAACAAGGGCTACGCCGAACACTCAGGTGGTCTCCATTACGAGCATTAAATCTGTTTATTACACCATTCCGCAACCCACCCCTGGAGGGGGACATGTTTGAAATAGTCCACTCCCTTGCTTACCGCACTACTTGTATCGTTCTGCACTCATGGCAGAATTCCTTGAATAAACAATGCATCACTTTTTCGCTTATAATTGCATTCCTTTTTTTATATGTTCATTTATGACATCTTGCATCCGTACAATTTGGTACGGCCGAATACACCAGGGTCTTATGTTCCCCGCATTATGGTGTGAAGTCCGAACACTTTCACAAGTGCGGCACCCCGAACTTATAGCACTATATGCATCGGCTCCGAATCATGTCTTGGGTCAATAGTTGGGTTTGCCCGACTCCCATGTTTTGGTACCTTACGTTCCATTCTATCGGCTAAGGTAGCACTGGGAGAACCACTGCGATTGCGCCCCGGTTGAGCTGGGCGAGAGCCTCAGTGGAGAAAGCTAAAACTGACCGTCATGATAAGGCGAGAGCTGGTCGCTGTTCGAGAGGTCTTTTCGAGTCCCTGAAGACTTATGCCGCTTAGAGCGAGGAACCGGCTGTGTCCGGCCCAGGCGTGGATAGCGCCCCGAACTCGGTCTTCCGAACACTAGGGGCTTCGCTGAAATTTAAAATTATAGAATTCTATGGCTAAGTGAGAGTGTTCAAGCATTATAAGTCCGGTTGCCTTGTTCGTTGTGTTGAGAGCCTCCCTAGATGGACCCAAAAATGGGAACAAGAGCGCTCAAGTTTATCCCAAACACCCCAGCACTCGTGGCATGGGGGCTGAAGCCGACGACTTGCCATCTCTCAGATTTGATAAACGGCCGCACAGAAGGTAATATTTTAAATCAAATAAGCGTTGCTTAGCGCATATGAACAAAGTTTTCAGCGCACAGGATAACACATTGCGAGTTTACTCAATAATTACATCTCTGGGGCACTCATCCGCAATCTTGCGGGCACCCTTCAGGACAGTCTTATAGTACATTTTGGGCGTACGATACTCCTTGCCCGCCGGCGGCGCGTCCGTCAGAAGCCTCTCAGCATCCAGCCTGCCCCAATGCACCTTTGCGCGGGCAAGGGCCCGACGGGCACCTTCAATGTAGGCGGAGCGCTTGATGACCTCCACCCAGGGGCACGCATCCACCAGCCGCCGCACGAGGCCGAAGTAGCTCCCAGGCATGGCCTCTCCAGGCCACAGTCGGACTATGAGGCCCTTCATGGCCTGCTCGGCTACCTTGTGGAGCTCGACCAGCTGCTTCAGCTGGTCGCTAGGGGGCACCGGATGTCCGGCCTCAGCGTATTGAGACCAGAAGACCTTCTCCGTTGAGCTCCCCTCCTCGGCCCGATAGAATGCGGCGGCATCGGACACGCTGCAAGGCAGATCTGCAAACGCCCCTGGAGAGCTCCGAATTCGGGTAAGTAACAGGTAATTTACACTCACATGCTTGCTTTGCAATAAAAATGCCTTACCCGCCGCTATCTTCTTCATCGCCTCAATCTCCTGGAGGGACTTATGGGCCCCTGCAGTACCCACATTATCCTTGTTATTTCTCTTGCAACCAAAATCCTTTTCTGTAAGGTACAAATTTCAAAGTGGTGTTACTCACCTTCTTTGTCCTCGAGCTGCTTCTTGGCAAGGCCGAGCTCTTGCTCGGACCGCTCGAGGTCTTGCTTCAAAGCACTGACCTCGCATGATCGGTCGGCAGAAATCAGCGCAGCCTGCAAACCCATATTGACATAATTTTTAGCACTCCTGCGTATATCTTTTTTAGATCCTCAGTCCGGTTTTTCTTTCCGAACACCGAACCGCGCATCAGGGGCTACTGTCTATGCGGTATCACATTACATATTTTAAACTTCTTACCTCAAAGCCTGTTAGAAGGCTACTGCAGGCTTCGGTCAGCCCGCTCTTGGCGAGCTGAACCTTCTGAATCACCGCACTCATGATAGTGTGGTGCTCTTCCTCGATGGAAGCGCCGTTGAGCGCCTCCAACAAGTTGTCCGGTGCCTCCGGTTGGACGGAGGCTGCCAGTGTCACGGTCTTGCCCTTCTTACGAAGGGGCCGCCTGCCGGACTCCGGAACCACTGCAGGTTCCAGCATGGAGTCTAGCGCAAAGTCCGGGAGGCTGCCTTGCGGCACCTCTGGAGCCTCCTCCTGATGGATCCCCTCCTGGGATCCCACCTCGGCGTCGTCAGCATCCCGAGGGGTGGAGGCGGTCGGAATGGAATCCACGTCTGACGGAGCCAAGGACCCGCTCGATGAAGCGGGAAGATCATCATTGGCCGGACTACAGGTGTGCGGCATTAGAAGGACACTATGTGACACAAAAGAGAAATTATAAATCATTCAGGAATCCGGATACTTACAATCTTGCCGGAGGCCTGGCCCTTGAGGGCCACTCTTCGTCGCCAACGTTGGCGTTGGCGGAGTTGTCCGAGGGAAGGGTCCTTCCCCTCTTGGACCCTTCGGCCTCCCCCATTGGGGAAGCCTTCCTCTTCCTCTCTCCCCCCTCCTAGGGAGAGTCTTATTTTTCCTCCTCGCCTTCGGGGGAGGAGTCCGCCTCGGAGTCATCGGACGATGAGTCCAATACCACCTGGCGCCGGGAACTCCTTCGGGTTCCCGTGGCCTTCTTCTTGGCCTTCTTCTCCGGCACCACATAGAGTGCCGGGACTAGCAGCCCCGTTAAACGGGCATCCGCTGGTTCTTCGAGGAGGGGAGCTGGACAGTTAACCTGTCCGAATGTCCTCTGCCAGTCATGTTAAAGGCATTGGGAATTTTAGATCCCACATAGAGTCAAACTATGAAAGAAATACATGTCCCATAAAGGATAACTTACCGCACCAGCCGGGCGTTTCGTGCTGAACCCGCGATCTTCAGTCGCGGATGCGGGGGCCTCTCCCCCCTTGAACAGCACCCTCCAGGCAGCTTCGTACGTCGTGTCGAAGAGCCCGCTCAGGGTCCGGTGCTGTGCCGGATCGAACTCCCACAGGTTAAAGGCCCATTGTTGGCAGGGGAGAATCCGGCAGACGAGCATGACCTGGATCACGTTGACAAGCTTGAGCTTCTTGTTTACCAAGGTTTGGAGACAGGACTTGAGTCCGGTCAGCTCCTCCGAACTGCCCCATAGCAAGCCCTTCTCTTTCCAGGAGGTGAGCTGCATGGGGGAACCAGATCTGAACTCGGGGGCCGCAGCCCATTTAGGGTCACGCGGCTCGGTGATATAGAACCACCCCGATTGCCACCCTTTGATAGTTTCCACGAAGGCGCCCTCGAGCCAGAGGATGTTGGGCATCTTGCCCACCATGGCGCCTCTGCACTCCGCTTGGACGCCCTTCACTACCTTCGGCTTGACATTGAAGGTTTTTAGCCACAAGCCGAAGTGGGGCTGGATGCAGAGGAATGCCTCACACACGACAATAAACGCCGAGATGTTGAGGATGAAGTTTGGCGCCAGATCGTGGAAGTCCAGGCCGTAGTAGTACATGAGCCCCCGGACGAAGGGATGAAGTGGGAAGCCTAGTCCGCGGAGGAAGTGGGGAAGGAATACGACCCTCTCATGGGGCCTGGGGGTGGGGATGAGCTGCCCCTTGTCGGGCAGCCGGTGCGCGATGTCGCTGGATAGGTATCCGGCGCCGCGCAGCTTCTCGATGTGCTCCTCCATAACGGAGGAGGTCATCCACTTGCCTCCCACTCCGGACATGGCTGGAGAAGGTCGAGCCGAGATGTGCGGGCTTGGGCGCTGGAGCTCGAGTGCGCGGAGATGGATAAGCAAAGGAGGAAGAAGGCGTAGGTAAAAAGGTGGATCCTTATCCCCTTATATAGGGGCGGACGAAGACTATGCGTCCCCACCGGCCTGGTAAAACTCGCTTATCTCCCAAGCGCCACCATCAATGGCGCGGTTGGGTTACCCACGTCCGTATTGATGAGAATTCGGGATAAGGGAACACAATCTCTGCTCGACAAGGCGTGCCAAGGAAACCGCTTCACTAAACGCTACCGAGGTGGTATAATAAAATCGATTCAAGTAAAGGCTTGGTAGTGGTGTGACGTCATGCCACAAAATACGTCAGCAGATTGAACTTGTGTACATATTATTCTCTCTACGGTGGAATGTGGAATTTATTTTGCAGAGCCGGACACTATCCTGGTGTTCACAATCTTCTATGAATTATTCGGAGGAGGAACCCGCCTTGCAATGCCGAACAATATGCGCGCCGGACTCATCGTCATTGAAGCCTGGTTCAGGGGCTACTGAGGGAGTCCTGGACTAGGGAATGTCCGGACAGCCGGACTATCATCATCGGTCGGACTCCAGGACTATGAAGATACAAGATTGAAGACTTCGTCCCGTGTCCGGATGGGACTTTCCTTGGCGTGGAAGGCAAGCTTGGCAATACGGATATGTAGATCTCCTACCATTGTAACCGACTCTGTGTAACCCTAGCCCTCTCCGGTGTCTATATAAACCGGAGGGTTTTAGTCCGTAGGACACACAACCATTACGACAATCATACCATAGGCTAGCTTCTAGGGTTTAGCCTCCTTGATCTCGTGGTAGATCCACTCTTGTACTACCCATAACATCAATATCAATCAAGAAGGAGTAGGGTTTTACCTCCGTCGAGAGGGCCCGAACCTGGGTAAAAACATCATGTCCCTTGTCTCCTGTTACCATCCGCCTAGACGCACAGTTCGGGGCCCCCTACCCAAGATCCGCCGGTTTTGACACCGACACTGCCCCTGTTGTCACTTGGAAAGGACACCGCAAGATTGAACCCAAAGCTAAGCACTTCTCCCATTGCAAGAAAGATCAATCTAGTAGGCCAAACCAAACTGTTAATTCAAAGAGACTTGCAAAGATAAATTAATCACACATAAAAGAATTAAGAGGATATTCAAATATTTCTCATAGATAAACTTGATCATAAACCCACAATTCATCGGATCTCGACAAACACACTGCAAAAAGAGGTACATCGAATAGGTCTCCAAGAAGATCGAGGAGAACATTGTATTGAGATCCAAAAAGAGAGAAGAATCCATCTAGCTAATAACTATCGACCCGAAGGTCTGTAGTAAACTACTCACAACTCATCGGAGGGGCTATGGTGTTGATGTATAAGCCCTCCATGGTTGATTCCCCCTCCGGCGAAGCGCCGGCGAAGGCTCCAAGATCGGATCTCGCGGATATAGAAGGTTACAGTGGTGGAAATAGTTTTTCGTTGTCTCCTTTGATGTTCTCGGGGTACGTGGGTATATATAGGAGGAAGAAGTAGGTCAGTGGACGCCCAAGGGGCCCACGAGATAGGGGGCGTGCCCAGTAGGGGTGGGCGCGCCCTCCACCCTCGTGGCTGCCTGACTGCTTCTTGACTTGCACTCCAAGTCCTCTAGATCACGTTCGTTCCAAAAATCACGCTCTTGAAGGTTTCATTCCGTTTGGACTCCGTTTGATATTCCTTTTCTTCGAAACACTGAAATAGGCAAAAAAATAGCAATACAGGTTGGGCCTCTGGTTAGTAGGTTAGTCCCAAAAATGATATAAATGTGTAAAGTAAAGCCCAAAAACATCCAAAACGGGTAATATAATAGCATGGAACAATCAAAAATTATAGATAGGTTGGAGACGTATCAGTCACCAAGAGCCACTTCTTCATCACGCAATGAGCTCTCCATCAAGGAAGTGAAGCATTGGGTGAACGCATTGAGCAACTCGCCACCGAACTTCGCCAATCGGAAGCAAGGAACCGAGACTACATCGACGCCAAGTTCACCACACAAATGGAAGAGCTCCACAACATGATCGTGCGACGCCCGTCTTCCTCAACCGCTTCTTCAAGATGGCTCCACTCAAGCCACCGTACAAGTCGGCAATCTTCATACTACTCCTCTTATGATGCAAGTCCTCCACGATCTCACTTTCCTCGTCGTGATGATCCTCAAGATTGCCAAGCGCAAGAAAATCCATTCCATGGCAGTGGCTTACAAGACTGAGTTCAAGCACGTGAAGGGCGCGACAACAAGCGCAAGAAGCAATGGAGCAAGAGCAAATAGGTCCACAAGTGCAACATCAAGAACCTCAAGCCGGTGATGCAATCCGACAAGGTCAAGAATGCCGTGATGCTCAAGCACTCAAAGCACAACGTGCACTACGCGAGGCCACTAGAGTCGTTAAAGAGCGCAACCGCCAAGTGCGAGAACAAGAGAAAGCTCTTCATCGTGAGATACAAGAAGAAGCCGCGCATCGCGAAGAACAACAAGAAAGGTGCAACCAAGCGCATATCCCTCATCCTCCTCCAAGACAAGAACGACACCAAGCGGAACAAGTGCTTCAAGACCTCCTCCACGCCAAGAGCGACATCTCAAGGAACGAGCATTTGAGGACCTTCCTCCTTGGCAAGAGAGATATCAAAACCACTACTATGATGAAGAATTCCGCTACGGCAAGCTCAAGTTCACCATGCCCAACTTCTCCAGAAGCAATGATCCCGAAGAATATCTCTCATGGGCCTGGAAGGTGGACAAGATTTCCCGCCTTCACAACTAAGATGAGGAAAAGAAGATCGCCATGGCCTCCCTCGAGTTCCAAGACTACGTCCTCATTTGGTGGGAACAAGTGATCGAGCGACGACATACAAGAGGCGAACCACCAATCACAACTTGGGAGGAAATGAAGGAAGTCATGAGAGCCTACTTCGTGCCTACTCACTACACCCGTGATCTCTTCAATAAGTTGCCACTCCTCAAGCAAGGCATGAAGACGGTGGAAGAATACTACCAAGAAATGGAGATTGCCATGATACGAGCCAATGTCAAGGAAGACGACGAGCAAGCAATGGCACGCTTCTTGAACGGCCTCAACCACCCAATCAAGCGGATTGACGACTTCCAACCATACTCAAACCTTCTCGAGCTAGTTCATCAAGCGACCAGGGCCGAGTGACAAGTGCAAGATGACTTCAAATACGCCATGTACTCGTCCAAGACCTACGACTCCTACTCTCAAGCTCCCGCGACTTCGGCACCTCCTACCTCAACCAGAGCATCACCAAGTACCGGCGACAAGTCAAGTTCCAAGCAAGCTGAACCTTCCTCGACTCATCCTCCAGCAAGCACCTACAAATCCAAGACTCCTTCATCTTCGGCGCCTACCAATGATCCCGTCAAGACAAGTTCATTCAAGTGTTCCACATGTGGCGGCCGAGGACACAAGTCTTTCAAATGCACCAACAAGCGAACTATGATCTTCAACAATGATGGCACATATGACTCGATGAGTGAAGAAGAAATGGAAGCCATTGAGCACGTGGCCATGCACCGGCGCGTGAACAAAGATGAAGATGATCAAGTCTTTTGTGACAACGATTCAAGCCCCTCTCTCGTGGTTTCCAAGGTCTTGATGCTCCAACACCACCAAGAAGAAGACCAATAGTGCCACATCTTCCACACCAAGGCCGGCATCAATGGGCATTCCATCAAAGTCATCATCGACGGAGGTAGTTGTCACAACTTGGCAAGTGAAGAGCTATGTTCCAAGCTGCAATTGGTCAAGAAGAAGCACCCTCGTACCTACAAGGTGCAATGGCTAAGTGACTTCGGCACTATTCAAGTGGAGCACAGGGTGCAAGTTTCTTTCAAGATCGGCGCCTACAAGGACACCTTGGAGTGCGATGTGGTTCCTATGTCCGTGTGCCACCTTCTTTTGGGAAGACCTTGGCAATCCGACCACGGCGTCATCCACAACGGAAGAACTAACCACTATAGCTTCAAGATGAAGGGCAAGAAGTACATACTTAGACCAATGTCACCAAGCCAAGTGATCACCGACAAGCAAGCTTCCACCCATCGTGGAGATACTAGTGAGAGAGTGAACCACCAAAAAGAAAGTGAGAGCCACAAGCCAAAATTGAGCGTGGAAAGAGAGAAAAACTTAGTCCTCCTAGCCACAAAAAGAGAGATGAGAGAAGTGTGTGAGAACCCATCGAGTGTCATCCACTTTGTCCTCCTATGCAAAGATGAGGTGACAAAAACTAACAATCCTAATCCTCTTCCTCTAGTGTTTCCTAACTTGTTGCAGGAATTCGAGGATGTATTTCCCGATGAGCTACCTCCTGGTCCCCCTCCTCTACGTGGCATTGAACATAGGATCGAACTCATCCCTGGCGCACCTCTTCCAAACAAGGCGCCCTACCGCGTCAACCCTAAAGAAACTAAGGAGATCCAATGGCAAGTACAACAACTCATCAACAACGGACATGTACGTGAAAGCTTAAGCCCTTGTGCCATTCCGGTCATACTTGTGCCCAAGCAAGATGGTAGTTTTCGCATGTGCTCCGATTGTAGACCCATCAATGCTAGCACCATTCGTTATAGGCATCCAATTCCTCGCCTAGATGATATGCTAGATGAACTTAGCGGTGCCACCATTTTCTCAAAAATTGATCTTAAAAGTGGCTATTATCAAATCCGCATACAAGAAGGTGATGAATGGAAAACCGCTTTCAAAACCAAATTTGGCTTGTGCGAGTGGTTGGTTATGCCTATGGGTTTATCAGAAGCTCCCGGTACTTTCATGTGTCTTATGCATTTTGTGCTTCGTCCTTACAATGGAGTGTTTGTTGTGGTCTACTTTGATGACATACTTGTTTTCAGCAAATCCATCAAAGATCATCTAAATCATGTTAGGGCTGTTTTACAAACACTTCGCAAGGAGCGTCTTTATGCCAACATGAAAAAGTGCACGTTTGGTGTTGACAAGCTTGTTTTCTTGGGCTTCGTTGTTTCTTCCAAGGGTGTTCATGTTGATGACTCTAAAATTGAAGCAATTAAAACTTGGCCACAACCCACCAATTTCCAACAAGTGCGTAGCTTTCTTGGCCTTGCGGGTTTCTATCGTCGCTTTGTGAAAGATTTTAGCACCATCGCCGCACCTTTGCATGCCTTGAGTAAGAAAAATGCTCCTTTTGTTTGGGGACCTTTGCAATCTACCGCTTTTTATGAGCTCAAATCTTTGCTTACACATGCTCCAATTCTTGCTTTACCCAACTTTGACAAAACTTTTGAGGTTCATTGTGATGCAAGTGGTAATGGAATTGGTAGAGTTTTGATGCAAGAAAAGCGAGCTATAGCATATTCTAGTGAAAAACTCTCTGGTGCTCAACTCAATTATCCCATCTATGACAAAGAATTGTATACTTTAGTGCATGTGTTGCATGTTTGGGAGCATTATCTTAGACCGCATGAGTTTGTCATACATACTGATCATGAGACACTTAAGTACCTTAAAGGTCAAACCAAGTTGAATAAACGGCATGCTAAATGGAGTGAATTTATTGAATCTTTCCCCTATGTGATCAAGTACATTAAGGGCAAAGAAAATGTTGTGGCGGATGCCCTTTCCCGCAAATGCATGTTACTTACTCACCTTGAATTGAATGTTGTTGGATTTGATCATATCAAAGATTTGTATGAGCACGATGTGACTTTTGCTACTCCTTATGCTAAGTGTGTGATGCATACTTCTTGGGAACGATACTATATCAAAGATGGTTATCTTATGAGAGCTAACAAACTATGCATTCCCGAGTCTTCTCTTTGTTTGTTAATTTTGCAAGAGGCTCATGGAGGTGGACTCATGGGACACTTTGGGCGCGACAAGACTTTTGCCACGCTCTCTAAGAACTATTTTTGGCCCAAGATGTTTTGAGATGTCGCCCGATTCAATCGGTGCTCTACATGTTGCAAAGCTAAGTCACAATCTCAATCCCATGGTTTACATATGCCTTTACCTATTCCACATCAACCTTGGGAAGATATTACCATGGATTTTGTGCTTGGATTACCTAGGACTCAAAATGGCAAGGACTCCGTATTTTTTGTTGTGGACCAATTCTCTAAAATGGCTCATTTATCCCATGCAATAAGATAGATGATGCTTCACATGTTGCCAATCTCTTTTGTAGGGAAATCTTGAGGTTGCACGGTGTGCCAAAGACAATTGTGTCGGATCGAGACGTCAAGTTCTTAACCTACTTTTGGAAGATGCTATGTGCCAAGCTCGGAATCAAACTACTCTTCTCCACGGCGTACCACCCTCAAACCGATGGCCAAACGGAAGTCACCAACCGGACGCTTGCAACTCTCCTACGCGTGTTGATAAAGAAGAATATCAAGGAGTGGGAGGAATGCCTACCCATCGCTGAGTACGCCTAAAACCGCGCAAGACACGCTACAACCGACAAGTCCCCCTTCGACGTTGTCTATGACTTCAACCCTTTGTTGCCATTGGACATCCTTCCTCTACCGCTTCAAGAACGAGCAAACATGGATGCAAGTGCAAGAGCCGCCTACCTCAAGAAGATGCATGAAGAAACACATTCCATGATCGACCGCCAAGTACAACGACTCACCGCCAAGCTCAACATCAACAAGTCTCCGATGGTGTTCGAACCGGGTGATCACGTATGGATACATCTCCGCAAGGACCGCTTCACCAAGGAACACAAGTCCAAGCTACTCCCGAAAGCCAACGGACCACAAGGTGCTAGCACGCTACAATGACAACGCCTAAAAGGTCGACATCCACATGACAAGTACAACGTTAGTGACATCTTCAACGTCAAAGACTTGGCCAAGTACCATGGTGATGAAGAGCACGATCCGTGGACGGATCTCTCCCAAGGTGGGGGAGATGATACGGAGCATCCCTCGACTACCCGCACCGACACTCCATCACCACCGCAAGCACCGAGAGGACCAATGACAAGAGCACATGCACGCGCCATCGAGAACGAGGTTGACTCTCTCATCTTCGAGTTTTGGTCGGATTCGCATGAGAATTGGGTTCTACCTCATAAACACTTGTTATGCATTCTAGGATACCAAGGAGATGATCGTGAGAAGGAGAAGGTGAAGGTTTGAGCACCCATGGAGCAAGAGAAGGAAGGAGAGGACAAGAAGAACAAAGGAAAGGAGTCTCTGGACACTCCGGGTGCGCGGACGAGCAACCAAGGGGAGGGCCAAACTCCCTGGGCACCCCGGGTGCCCGGCCTCCTTGTGCCCGGGTGCCCGTCCACCACCTGGGCTATGCCCCTGTCCGCCCCGGGTGCCCGGACCTGAGGCCCCGGGTGCCCGGCCACCACCTGGGTTGTGCCCCTACCCGACTGGGTGCCCGGACCTGAGGCCGGGTTCCCGGCATACCGCCCAGCTGCCACCTGGGCTGCACCCCGGGTGCCCGGCTTGTGGCCCCGGGTGCCCGGCCCCTACCGCGCCACGCTCCAGCCTCGACCGGGTGCCCGGGCCTTGGACCCCTGGCTGCCCGGCCAAGGCCGTCCATCCACCTACACCGACCCCGGGTGCCCGGACTTAGGACCCCGGGTGCCCGGTCCTCCCGTCGCCAGGTCCCTGACCGGTCGGGGTGGCCGGCCCCCTTTGCACCGGGTGCCCGGACCCCTCCGAGGTCATGCGTGCCTCCTTGGGGCTTTGCCCTTGTATCCCCCCTCCTCACTTATTTCGTCTAAGAACTATAAGTACCTCCCCCCCCCCCCGCCCACCTAGCTATTTGGAGAGGTTAGCAAAGTATTTAGAACACAAAGAGAGAGCTTTGCTCCTTGTATCCCCTCCTCTTGGAGATCAAGCCCCCACCTAGGGAAGAATCCTTCGGATTGTCAAGGCCTCCTCTTGGAAAAGATCAACATCAAGACCTCACATAGTGGGAAGAACTTACCTAGTGCAATTTCCTTGAATTGTTCATGTAATCTTGTGGATCTCATGTATGCTACTCAAGTGGATGTGATATTTGGGTTTGTTTGAGTGATTTGTGCCTTGTGTTCTTGAGTGTTCTTCCTCTTTTCCCCTCCAAGTGTGAAAAGATCCCCTCTAGGGTTTCACCCTACAACAAGAGATGAACTAGGGTTTGAGAGGAGATGGTGCTGGTAAAGATGTTGATGGATATTGACCCTCTCTCGATGAGAGGATCGATGGTGATGACGATGGTGACGATTTCCCCCTCCCGGAGGGATGTTTCCCCGGCAGAACAGCTCCGCCGGAGCCCTAGATTGGTTCCGCCAAGGTTCCGCCTTGAGACGGCGGCACTTTGTCCCGAAGCTTCCTTATGATTTTTTTTCCAGGGAAAAAGACACCACATAGCAGAAGATGGGCATCGGGGGCCTGCTAGGTGGCCCTCGAGGCAGGGGGCACCCAGGGGGGTAGGGCACGACCTCCACCCTCGTGGACTACGGGTGGCCCCCCCTCTGGTGCTTTCTTCACCCTATATTTTTAATATATTCCAAAACTGACTTTCATGGAGTTTCCGGACTTTTGGACTTGTGTGGAATAGTTCTCTAATATTTTCTCCTTTTCCAGCCCAGAATTCCAGCTGTCGGCCTTCTCCCTCTTCATGTAAACCTTTTAAAATAAGAGAGAAAAGGCATAAGTATTGTGACATAATGTGTAGTAACAACCCATATTGCAATAAATATTGATACAAAAGCATGATGCAAAATGGACATATCAACTCCCCCAAGCTTAGACCTCGCTTGTCCTCAAGCGGAAGCCGATATCGAAAAATATGTCCACGTGTTTAGAGATAGAGGTGTCGATAAAACAAAACACGGACATGAGGGCATCATGATCATTCTTAGAACAGCAACATATATATTATCATATGATTTGTTATGCTAAAGTAACAATCTATTCACAATGTAAAGTATGAACCATAAACTTCATTGAAAACTAGCAAAATATAATCTCAGTCACTGAAGCAATTGCAATTTATCATAACATTGGAAAGAGTCAATATAAGAGATTTTCAGCAAGTCCACATACCCAACTATCATTTAGTCTTTCATAATTGCTAACACTCGATATGAAGTTTCAATAGGACATAGAGAAAGATAGGGGCTTATAGTTTTGCCTCCCAACCTTTTACCTCAAGGGTAATGTCAACAATGATACTCTATGAGAACCTACATCCAATTGATATATATATATATATATATATATATATATATATATATATATATATATATATATATATATATATATATATATATCAGATCTTTCAACACATAGTGCTTGCCAAAGGATAAAGTGTAAAAAGGAAAGGTGAAGATCACCACGACTCTTGTATAAGGTAGAAGACAAAAATAAAAGATAGGCCCTTCGCAGAGGGAAGCAGAGGTTGTGATGCGCTTTTATGGTTGGATGCATAAAATCTTAATGCAAAAGAATGTCACTTTATATTGCCACTTGTGATAGGGACCTTTATTATGCAGTCCGTCGCTTTTATTTCTTCCATAACACAAGCTCGTATAAAGCTTATTTTCTTCACACTAATAAGTCATACATATTTAGAGAGCAATTTTTATTGCTTGCACGGATGACAACTTATTTGAAGGATCTTACTCAATCCATAGGTAGGTATGGTGGACTCTCATGGCAAAACTAGGTTTAGGGATGTTTGGAAGCACAAGTAGTATCTCTACTTCGTGCAAAGAATATGGTTAGCGTGAGGGAGAAAGGCAAGCTCAACATGTTGGATGATCTATGACAATATAATTTATTTCGGACATAAGAAAACATAACTCATTATGTTGTCTTCCTTGTCCAACATCAACCTTTTAGCATGTCATATTTTAATGAGTGCTCACAATCATAAAAGATGTCCAAGATAGTATATGTATATGTGAAAACATCTCTTTCTTTATTACTTCCTATTAATTGCAACGATGACCAAAACTATGTTTGTCAACTCTCAACAACTTTTATTTAGCATAATCTTTATATGTGAAGTCATTACTCTCCGTAAGATCAATATGACCTTTTTATTTCTTTTTATTCTTTCTTTTTATTTTATTCCCTCAAGATCATAACAAGATAGAAAAGTCCTCAACTCAAAACTAATCTTTATTATATATAGCTCACGGACTCGATTACATAGATATGGATCAACACAAAACTCAAAGCTAGATCAAACTAACACTCTACTAGATCAAGATATAACCAAAAGGATCGAGTAAGAAAAATGGTAAAGATGGAAGTGTGATGGTGATACGATACCGGGGCACCTCCCCCAAGCTTGGCAGTTGCCAAGGGGAGTACCCATACCCATGTGTTTATGTTTCTTTCTTCGGAGGTGGTGATGATGGAGTTGTTGATGACGGGGTGCTGCACATCGAGCGTAGGAGATCCTCCAACTTGCGGATAATGCCCTTGAGTGCGGTGATAAGCTCTTGCAAAAAAATATTTTCACGTGTGAGATACTTGTTTTGTATGCAAGCTAGCTCAATCATCTTGAAAGCTTAAATTTCAGTACGGGTGAGATGATTGTAGTAAGGTTGAAATAAGCGTTCTTCTTGTACTGTCGGGACCTGCTCCTCTGCGGCCTCCTTGATCTTGTCACCTTCCTTGATTTCCTCGATTTCTTCTCGCTTCGTCTCTATCTTCATTAGCCAAGCATCGTCGCCCACATTGTTGGAGGAGGGGGACGACATGATGCCTGACCTTAAGAAACTCTGACAGAAAACAGCTCAAAACAAAAACAGAGGATTTCGTCATGGTACGGTGGTCAAAACCTTCGGGAGATTATATAATGAATTTTTACCGACCAAAAGAAGTATCGTACAAGAAAATGGAGTCCGGAGGGCACACGAGGTGTCCATGAGGCAGGGGCGCGCCTAGGGGGGTAGGGCGCGCCCTCCACCCTCGTGGATGCCCCGTATCTCCTTCAGTCTACTTCTTATTTTCCTAATTTTTTAAATATTCCAAAACGGAGAAAAAAATGCTATTTGAGAAGTTTTGGAGTCGGTTTTCTTACCGTACCACATACCTATTCCTTTTCGGAGTCTGAAACATTCTGGAAAGTGTCCCTTCTGTACTCCTCCGAGGTTATGATGTCAATAACATTGGTTTCAACATTTATGGGATTATCTGCGATATAATGTTTGATTCTTTGACCGTTCATCACCTTCGGATTTGTGCCTTCGGTGTTGTTGATTTTTATGGCACCAGAACGATAGACCTCCTCGACAACATAAGGACCTTCCCATTTAGAGAGAAGTTTTCCTGCAAAAAAGCTTAAATGAGAGTTGTATAGCAAAACATAATCACCTACATTAAACTCGCGCTTTTGTATCCTTAGGTCATGCCATCTTTTAACTTTTTCTTTAAACAGTTTGGCATTCTCATAGGCTTGGGTTCTCCATTCATCAAGTGAGCTAATGACAAATAGCCTCTTCTCACCGGCAAGTTTGAAATCATAATTGAGCTCTTTAATAGCCCAATATGCCTTGTGTTCTAGTTTGAGAGGTAAGTGACATGTTTTTCCATAAACCATTTTATACGCAGACATACCCATAGGATTTTTATATGCAGTTCTATAGGCCCATAATGCATCATCAAGTTTCTAGGAGCAATTCTTTCTAGATCTATTACCAGTATTTTGCAAAAATTAATTTAAGCTCTCTATTACTCAATTCTACTTGACCACTAGACCATGGATGGTATGGAGATGCAATTCTATGACTAACATCATACTTAGCAAGCATTTTACGAAAAGTACCATGAATAAAATGTGAACCGCCATCAGTCATCAAATATCTAGGGACTCCAAACCTCGGAAAAATAACTTCTTTAAGCATCTTAATAGAAGTGCTATGATCAGCACTACTAGTTGGAATAGCTTCTACCCACTTAGTAACGTAATCAACAGCAACTAAAATATGTGTATACCCATTAGAGGAAGGAAAAGGTCCCATATAATCAAAGCCCCAAACATCAAATGGTTCAATAACAAGTGAATAGTTCATAGGCATTTCTTGATGTCTACTAATATTACCAATTCTTTGATATTCATCGCAACATGAGACAAACTTACGGGCATCTTTGAAGAGAGTAGGCCAATAAAAACCGGATTGCGATACCTTATGTGCAGTTCTATCTCTAGCGTGGTGTCCTCCATATGCCTCGGAGTGACACATGCGTAGGATCTGTTCCTGTTCATGCTCAGGTACACAACATCTAATAACACTGTCGGTGTCAAAACCGGCGGATCTTGGGTAGGGGTTCCCGATCTGTGCGTCCAGGCTGATGGTAACAGGAAGCAAGGGACACAGATGTTTACCCAGGTTTGGGCCCTCTCGATGGAGGTAAAACCCTACTTCCTGCTTGATTAATATTGAAGATATGGGTAGTACAAGAGTAGATCTACCACGAGATCGTAGAGGCTAAACCCTAGGAGCTAGCCTATGATGGTATGATTATAATTGTGATCGGCCTTCGAAGGACCAACCTCTCCGGTTTATATAGACACCAGAGAGGGCTAGGGTTTACATGGAGTCGGTTACAAGGAAGGAAACACAATATCCGGATCGCCAAGCTTGTCTTCCACGCAAAGGAGAGTCCCATCCGGACATGGGCCGAAGTCTTGAGTCTTGTATCTTCACGCTTCAATAGTTCAGACGTTGTACATAGTCCGGCTGTCCGGATACCCCCTAATCCAGGACTCCCTCAGTAGCCCCTGAACCAGGCTTCAATGACGATGAGTCCGGCAGTATTGTCTTCGGCATTGCAAGGCGGGTTCCTTCTCTGAATACTCCAAAGTAATTATTGAACACTTGAATCATGTCCAGATCCACAAAATGATCTTTACACACCGCTGTATAGAGAATGATATTTCACAAACGCAATCTGCTGACAACTTTTTTTGATGATGTGACATGTTATTACGGTCGGATCATTATTCGAACCGTTTTCCCACAACCAGCTACAGCGCATATTGCGAGGCGGTTTCTTCGATACGTCTTGTCAAAGCAGAGATCGTGTCCCCTTATCACGGGATTCTCATCAACACAGGCATGGGTAATCTAACCGCACCGCTAATCGCGGTGAGTGGGAGGCAGACGGGTTCCACCCGGCAAGTGGGGAGGCGCAAAAAGCATTTACCGCCCCTATAAAGAGGTCAGGTTTCTTTATATTTTACCCACGCCTTCTCCTTCCGTTAGCTCATTCCCCTCTGTTCGAGCCCTAACACACAAGCATTCTTCTTCTCCATCGAAGAGAGGTTTTCCAAAGATGTCCGGATCCGGAGCAGGAGGCAGATGGATGGCCTCGACCGTCCAGGAGAAGGACATCAAGAAGCTCCGGGGAGCCGGGTATCTGGCCCAGAAGATCGGCCACCGTCTCCCAACGGCGGGACAGGTCGTACCCACTCCGGAATCTCACGAGAGAGTCGTGTTCCTTCCCCATTTCATCCGCGGGCTTGGGTTTCCCCTTCACCCTTTTGGTCGGGGAGTCATGTATTACTACGGGATCGATTTTCATGATCTTTCCCCCGACTCCTTCCTCAATATCTCGACGTTCATCGTCGTGTGCGAGGCTTTTCTCCGGATCCCGCCACACTTCGGCATGTGGCTGAAGATCATCAATGTGAAACCCAAGGTGGTGAGTGGCGAACACGCCGAGTGCGGCGGCGCCATGGTAAGAAAGATGCCCAAGGCTGTTTGGCCGAAGGGTGCTTTCAACGACTCCGTCAAGGAGTGGCAGCCGTAGTGGTTCTATATCACCGAACCACGCGGCAAAAAGTGGGCGGCAACTCCAGAGTTCAGATCCGGAGCTCCACTGCGGCTCACGTCCTGGCCTAAGAAGGGCCCGAACTGGTCCTCGTCCGATGAGCTGTCACTGCTCCAGACGCACGTTCAGAGTGTGGTTGACAGGGACATCAAACTTGTCGACGTAGTCCAGGTGATGCTAGTTCGCCTGGTTCTCCCCTGTCAGCGCCGAGCTTGCACTCTGTGGGAGTTCGACCCAACCGAGCATCAAACCCTTCAGGAACTTTACGATTCCTCCCAGAAAGATATCTGGAGGGTGCTCTTCAAGTCCGGCAAATCGTGGCCGGGCCCTGCCGAAGACCGCGGGTATCAATTATCCCATTCTACAAGCTCGGTAAGTTATAGCTACGCTCTGCCCATTCAGGCTTTAGCTGGCATGCTATGAGGGAGACATCCCAATCGTGTTTCATTGTGACCTCAGGGATGGATAAAGAAAGTGGAGCGGATACATTGTCCGGCCCCACTGCCGGAGGAACCGGCCGGACCTCTTCTGTCGAAGATGCTAGTCCTTGCGCCTTACGAGGTGCCAAAGAAGGAGGCCTCCAAGAAGGTCAAGAAGACCCGGAGTGGCCTCCGTCACTGTGAGGCTTCGGACGCGAAATCCGGAGACTCAAGCGACGCTCCTTCTTCAGAAGACGAAGAGGAAGAAGCAAAGGAGGATGAGCCTCACTCTGAAGGTGGGAGGAAGCGTGCAGCTTCCCCGTCCCTGGAGGCCGAATCGCCCAAGAGGGGGAAAGGTTCCCTCCCAGAGACATCCACCATGGCTGCTGACAGCAGCCCGGAGTGGGATCCCAGGGCCCAGCCCCTAGGAAAGTCGTAAGTATATGGAATCCGAACACGCATATGCGTCCGGGATTGTTTTTGGATTTATTGGCTTTAACCGTTGCCGTATTTTGCACAGTCCGACAAGGTCTCGTGCCGGACAGTCCTTGTTGGAGGATTCGCTAGGCTCAGACGGCTTGGCGAGCGAGATGCCTCCGCATGCCCCTTCCCCAAAGTCCAGGCGCGATACTGAGGTGTCCTCCTGACAGGACCTAGACCAGGGAGGACATATCCCCGTTGCCGGACGCATGGGGGCGATAAGGCCCCCGGGACCTCTAAGGTTCCAGAGTCGAGCGAACAACCACCTTTGATGGTGGGAGGCCTGCCTACCCCGCCGGCATCCTCTGTTCGAGCAGAGCTGCCCGGCGGTCTGTCGACGGCGTTGAAGAACGCGTCTATTGTCGATGAGCACCGCACTCTCATGGGTGCGGTGGTTGAGAAGATTCAGTCCGCCGAGAGCGGGCTGAACGAGTCCTGCTTTGGCCTTATAAAGGCCTTTGAGGTATGTTTCCTAAGAAACCTTTGAGGAATTGTCATAATATGAGTAGTAGCCCCTGATACACTGTCCGGCGGAGAAGACGGAGCTGGGCAGGGTATCAAACCCTCTGCTTTTGTAAGAGCTTATGTGAATGACGTATACCCCTTTATTGGAAAACAGGCTTCTGCCAAGAGGACGGCTGCTTATAATGCGGAAGTGTCCGAACTGAAGCAGAGCCTTGCACGGGCCGAGGAAGAACTCGGCCGTGTGAAAAAGCAACTGGAAGACAAGCAAGGTATGTTGAAAACATTTGTCTTAAAGTTGGCACGAATGAATAGTTGTGCGTAGTGAGAAGTATATGTATTGTATGCTCTAGGAGCGAGTGCCGAATACGAGGCACTAAGGAAGGCTGTGGCTGATGCCAATAAGAAGGTTGAGGCTGAACAGCCGCTTCGCGAAAACACAAGGCCAGGGTTATCGCAGCTAAGCGAGAGCTCCAGGAAGCTGTGAAGAAAAGCGAGGGCTTGGAGCAGAGTCTAATAGGGAAAGAATCTGAACTCGCCCAAGCTCTCGAGGCTGCGGAAGGTGCTCGGGAAGAAACCTGAGGTGCTGCACGGGACATTCAGGAGGCCCGGAAAGTTGCGGCTGGTAAGGCCTTATGTATTCTTAGCCCCTTGTACGTGATAATGGGAAGAATCCCAAGCGGCAAGCTGAATTCTTATTTTTCCAGGGGCTTTTGCAGATCTTCCTCGCAGCATATCAGATGCCGCCCAATTCTACTACACCGAGGAGAAGAAGTCTGCGGAGAGGGATTTCTGGTCGCAGTATTTGGCGTCGAACTATCCGGTGCCATTTATCGATCAGCTAAAATAGCTGGTCGAACTGCACCGGGCGGCCGAACTAGCCATGAAGGACTTAATTGTCCGGTTGTGGCCTGCGGAGCCGATTCCAAGCAGTTACTTTAGACTCGTCAAGCGGATTGTGGGCGCCTGTCCTCGGCTTGATGTTATCAAGCGATCAGTCTGTACAGAAGGCGTGCGCATGGCGTTTGCTCGTGCAAAAGTGCATTGGGGGAGGCTTGACGCGGAGAAGCTGATGACTGAGGGGCCGCCGGAGGGTAAAGAGCACCGCAAGCCCGAGCTGTACTATGAAGGTGTCTTGAAAGGGCCGCATTTGCGGCGGATAAGTGTGCCAAAGACATTATATTTCCCTGAGGGCATTCGTGCCGCTTTTTGTAATGTCGGATAATGGCATTTTTATTATGTATTGCATGTTTTGTTTGAACATATGTTCTTCCTGTGCGGTTGTTTATTGTATGTACATCCTGAGAGTTGGCCAGTCGTCGGCTTCTGTCCCCACGCAGAAAAGAATATGGGGGTGTTCGGGGTATATCTGAACACTCTTTATCCCATAGTTGGGTCCTTTGAAGGAGGTGTTTCTCACCACGAACCAGGCAATCGGACTATACGGCTTCATTACTCCCACTTAGCCATAGGAATTCGAGTATGGTTGGCGCAGCCCCTAGTGTTCGGAAGGCCGAACTAGGGGCTCTATTGGCGCCTGATCAGAAGACCGATCCGTCGCACTCTGCATTTATAATGGCGTTGTGCGGAATAAATCTTTAAGGATTTTACAACCTCTCGAACAGCTGACCAGCTCTCGCTGCATCATGACAGTCGGTTTTCGGCTTTCTCAACTGAGGTGCTCGTCCGGCAGAACCGAGACACAATCGCGAGAGTTACGCCAAGACTACCTTAGCCGATAGAACGGAACGTAAGGTACCAAAACATGGGAGCCGGGCAAACCCAACCAATGACCCAACACATGATTCGGAGTTGATGCATATAGTGCTATAAGTTCGGGGTGCCGAGCGACCGAAAAGGTGGTCGGACTTTATTGCCGTACTGTGCAGCCCCTGGCATAACCGGGCGTAACGCGAAGCGTGGCTGCCATATTTGGCAAAGAGGCATCGGCGATACACGCCGGCTGATAAGTGTTTTTTTGAATCTACCCATTGTAGTAGGATGATATGTCTATGCATATGGGTACGATGTATAAAAGGAGGTGTTTTTGGCGGAACCTGTGATGGCCGGACTGGAGGGGGTTGTGAGTGGATCAAGGGTGGATCCGAACTGCCTTCTACCTGCATGTTTCCGCCATCGTGTGTCCGGGCTGATTCCACGCCGCCAATCATGTTTTGCGTCAAAGTTAGTTTGTAAAGGAAAATGTTATGAGGCAGCTGGGCGTCCTTTTGTGGTTGGTCTAAGGGTTCCTAATCGGACCCTGGTGAACCCAGCCGTGATGCCGTGAAATAGCGCAGACTCCTCAGTTGGTATCCAGATAGTTGGCTGTCATATCAAAATTTTGATAGGCATGCACGACTCGCTACTCCGGCAGCTGTGTGGTTTCTGCTCGAAGCGCGCAGTTCGGCCTTGCCTATAGGTGTGATTATATCACACGGCGTTGGCCTAATGGTTTACCACGTGGAATCTAGCCAAGGTGGTTCGTCCCGTTGCCATACGGTTGATTACCGCACGAGGGGAGGGTGCCGAAGAATTAATCTTTGGCATGGCATTTTTTGTTGATCCGAGAACAACCGTTAGAATGGTGGGCCAATAGACTTGGCCTTTACACCTGGCATCTTTTGAAAAGATGTTATTTGTGGTTTCATACCAGCAAGGGCTTTATGTATTATGGAGCCCCCGGACTACTAGGTCTAGGGGTACGGCAATTGAATTGTTGTGCTTGGTGTGATCGGGGGCGATCGGCCGTACTTTTATACTCTGGGGTTCTCTTGACTAGCCGCCTCCCATCATTGTTTTCGGCATACGAACAACCGCTTTGTCTTGAGGATCCGGCATTCTCTATTGGTATGCTTTGCCGTCCTTCTAGGAGTACCATGGATTTCACATGGTTGATCAAGTATGTGGCTCGAGCCGAATAGCCTTGAGCTGCTCTTTGTCCATTGACCAGACCGGGAGTTGATGGACTTGGCACTAGTTTCCTTTACTTGTCGTTTGTGACCATTGCACCGAGGCCTGAGGGTGCCTCTTCGAATATCCCTTTTGCTGTCTTGGTCCGTAATGATGTGTGGACGTCGGGGTGTGTGCCTTGGGTTCTCCTGCTTAGGTTGAGGTAGCTGATTGTGTGGTTCATGGCCTTTGCTCGGGCTTTCGAGTCCGTACTTTTTGGTGGCCAGTACCTTGGCCCACCTATCCGTTAGCAAGTCTTGGTTAGCTTGAAGCTGCTCTTGCTTCCTTTGCAGGCTCCTTGCCGTGGCCATGAGCCGTCGCTTGAATCGAACTTGTTCCACTGGATCTTCTGGTACGCCGAATTCGTCATTGCCGAGGCTTACCTCGTCGTCGGAGGGGGGTGTATGGTTGTCCCTCTCTAAGTATCCCATCATGACCGGTCCGGCCTGCTTGAAGGTAGGCCGATCAGGGTTGTATTCCTCTTTGGCGTCATCCGGACTGCTTTCGTCTCCGGGGCCGGTGTTGGTATGGCAGGGCTTAGGGCGGCGCCGAAAGCACCCATGCTTTGCTTTTCCTTCGGAGGGGCTATCCTCCGTTGCCTCATCGCCATTGGTTTTCTTCGGAGTGCCCACCATATATATGTCGTATGAGGAGGTGGGCGTCCACCGTCCTGTGAGCGGTGGCTCATGTAATTCTCCTGCATCGTCGTCCATACCGTCGATGTCTTCGGAGTCGAAGTCAAGCACGTCGGTTAAATTGTCGATCATGGCGATGAAGTGGGTGGTGGGTGGGCAGCAAATTCCTTCGTCCCCTGCTTCCCACTTGAACCGGACATAGTTCGGCCCGGAGCCTCCTGACAAAGAGAGAGACTTTAATGAGTTCAGCATGTCGCCGAAGGGCGAGTGCTGAAAGATGTCCGCAGTGGTGAACTCCATTACCGGAGCCCAACTAGGCTCGGCGAGCTCGGGAACGCACGGACAGGATCCTACAACCGGATACGAATCCGGGGGTATGGGGTCACGGGCTTCCTCAGGAGCGAGGCCTATGTTTGGCTCCACCGCCGATGAAGGTACGGCCTGTGGGGCGGGGTCCATCCCTCCATCCCTAGGCAATGCAGCCTGCTCCGGGTTTGAGTCCGGGGCTGCTGCAGGGGTGATATTCCGAGCGTTATCCGACAGCAGGTCCAGGCCATGCTCGTCGTGACTGCCCGGTGCTCCTGGCGCGAACCCGTCGAAGATCAAGTCTCCGCGGATATCCGCCGTGTAGTTCAGGTTTCCAAACATGATTTGATGGCCAGGGGCGTAGCTGTCGATCTGCTGCAGATGGCCAAGCGAATTGGCCCGCACCGCGAAGCCGCTGAACACGAAAATCTGTCCGGGAAGGAAAGTCTCACCCTGGACCGTGTCCTTGACGATGATTGAAGGAGCCATCAAGCCTTGTGGCGACGTCACAGAGGAACTCTCAATGAAAGCACCAATGTCGGTGTCAAAACCGACGGATCTCGGGTAGGGGGTCCCGATCTGTGCGTCAAGGCTGATGGTAACAGGAAGCAAGGGACACAGATGTTTACCCAGGTTCAGGCCCTCTCGATGGAGGTAGAACCCTACTTCCTGCTTGATTAATATTGAAGATATGGGTAGTACAAGAGTAGATCTACCACGAGATCGTAGAGGCTAAACCCTAGGAGCTAGCCTATGATGGTATGATTGTAATTGTGATCGGCCTTCTAAGGACCAACCTCTCCGGTTTATATAGACATCGGAGAGGGCTAGGGTTTACATGGAGTCGGTTACAAGGAAGGAAACACAATATCCGGATTGCCAAGCTTGTTTTCCACGCAAAGGAGAGTCCCATCCAGACACGGGCCGAAGTCTTGAGTCTTGTATCTTCACGCTTCAATAGTCCGGACGTTGTACACAGTCCGGCTGTCCGGATACCCTCTAATCCAGGACTCCCTCAAACACCATCTACTCCTTCTTTATAAAGGTGTGGGTCATCCCAAAAGTAATGTCTTAAATCATAGAAAAACTTTTTCTTTTGCTGGTATGTGAAACTAGGTGGTATAAATTTAGCAACAATGTAATTAGCATAATCAGCATACCATGGAGCAGTACGAGAAGCATTTATGACAGCTAATTATTCATCGGGAAAGCTATCATCAATAGGTAGTGGGTCATCAAGAACATTCTCTAACCTAGATAAGTTGTCTGCAACGGGGTTCTCAGCTCCCTTTCTATCAATAATATGCAAATCAAATTCTTGTAGCAAGAGAACCCATCTAATAAGTCTAGGTTTAGCATCTTTCTTTTCCATAATATATTTAATAGCAGCATGATCAGTGTAGACAGTTACTTTGGAATCAACAATATAAGGTCTGAACTTATCACAAGCAAATACATTTGCTAAAAATTCTTTTTCAGTAGTAGCATAATTTCTCTGGCACTGTCTAGAGTTTTACTAGCATATTGGATAACATTTAATTTCTTATCAACTCTTTGTCCTAGAACAGCACGTACAGCATAATCACTACCATCACACATGATTTAAAAGGGTAAATTCCAATCAGGTGGTTGAACAATAGGTGCAGAAATCAAGGCTTTCTTAAGTATTTCAAATGCTTCTACACAATCATCATCAAAGACAAAAGGAACATCTTTTTGTAAGAGATTAGTCAAAGGCCTAGGAATTTTTGAGAAGTCTTTAATGAACCTCCTATAAAAATCGGCATGACCAAGGAAACTTCTTATACCTTTGATGTCCTTAGGACATTACATCTTTTCAATAGGGTCAACTTTAGCTTTGTCAACTTCAATACCTCTTTCAGAAATTTTATGCCCCAAGACAATACCTTCATTAACCATAAAGTGGCACTTCTCCCAATTCAAGACAAGATTAGTTTCTTCACATCTCTGCGAGACTCAACCAAGGTTGCTTAAGCAATCATCAAAAGAAGTTCCATACACGGAGAAATCATCCATGAAAACCTCAACAATCTTTTCATAAAAGTCGGAGAATATAGCAGTCGTACATTTTGAAAGGTAGCAGGTGCATTGCATAAACCAAAAGGCATACGTATATAAGAAAATGTACCGAAAGGGCAAGTAAAAGTAGTCTTATCCTGATCCTCTTTTGGCACATGTATATGAGAGAAACCAGAATAACCATCTAGAAAGCAAAAATGTGTATGTTTGGATAATCTTTCTAGCATCTGATCAATAAAAGGTAGAGGGTAATGATCCTTTCTAGTAGCTTTATTTAATTTGCATAAATCAATTACCATTCTATAACCTGTAACAATTCTTTGTGGGATCAGTTCATCTTTATCATTAGGAACAACAGTAATACCTCCTACCCACTGACTATCAGCAACTTGATAAATTATACCTACCTCCAGAAACTTTAGTATTTCATTTCTTACCACTTCTTTCATGTCGGGGCGTATCTCTATGGCCTCGAGCACCTATGGGGCACTGGGGGGCCCTTCTGGTTCGGCAAGGGAGCGGGGATCATGCTGTGAGCAGATCGAGGTCGGGCCTTAGGAGAGGCGGGCATCTTTACCCGGCTTGGGGCTCTCCGAGAGATAACACCCTCTCGCTGCTTTGTGTTGTTATTTGATCTAGCTCGAACGTGCGAGCGTATGGTGGTGCTATGGGTGTCGAATGGACCGAACCCCTTCTACGTGCGCATGGGCCTCCCTTTTATAGTCTGAAGGGGGTACCCACAGGTGGCAGCGTTGGAAGAGGGGGTAGAAAGGTAAAATTGCGGGTTGGTACAACAGTGCACAACAGTGCCCCTACCTAACTCTGACGGTAGGGGACAAGGGCATTAAATGCCCGTCTGGTCGCCCCAACAGTGTAAAGAAACGACCGTTAGGTGAGCCATCGGTTGCCACGATGGCGCCTCTGTCAGTTCCGTTTGCCACCTCGCTCCCCATGGCTGCGTAGCGCCTCGCCACGTGCCCTTGGGATGGCCTTGCGATGACACGTCGCTGGGTGCGCTGGAGTCTGGGTGGCAGCCTTGCCGCAGCAAGTGCCTTGCATGCCCTTTTCTTGTCGTCTTCGGCAAGCTTGCGGCCGTCCGGGCCTTGCCGGGGCGCTGGGCGCCGCGGCAAGTGTTCGTGAGGCCTTGGTTGGCCTTCGGCAAGCTCCTCTTCTGCCGGGCCTTCTCTTGGCTAGTACTTTGTTCTTGAATGGCAGTAAAAAGAATGGTGGAGGGCCTTGCCGGAGCCCGCAAGCCTCGCCGCTGGGTGTGCTTCTGTTGCCGTGCAGGTTCGGGTACTAAGGTACCCCCTACTTTAGTACACCGACAGAGCCCCGTGCTGGGTCATACACGGTGCCGGCGTTGTTGGGCGGGCCCAAAAGCGATCTGCACGGCACGCAGCGTGGCTCGGGTCCGCACACAACGGGCTCTGTGTCATCCTGCGCTCCCCAAGCGGCACGCGTCGATTGCGGTGTCGTGGGAGACGTGGGTGGCGCGTGCGATCTTTAAGGCATTCACCCCCGTGATCACGGTGCAGGGCGAGGTCATTTCACCCGTCGCTCCGGCTCCGCTTTTTCGCCACGCGGCTCCCATGCGTGGGGGGTCGTGGGCGGCGAAGGTAGGAGACCGAGCCGTCATGGGCGAAGATGGCGAGTCGGCCCCGCTCCTCTGCCCTCCTTGACCTACCTCCTAAACAGAGAAAGAGGAGAGGGATTACGGGCATCTTATCTTTCAATTTGTAAGCCTTCGGGCCTTAGTTGTATTTAAAAATCTGTAATCCTCTCTATCATGTTTTTCATCCTCTTATGGACTTGTACTAAACTGGGATGTTTTTAATGAAAAGAGGGGAACGCTTGCCGGACCAAGTTCTTTACTTGATTTTGTGTCTTGTATGTTCCCACCCTACGCTTCTAGGGGACTTGCCAGAGCGAACACACTTGCTGAGTGCGAGACATCAGCAGCCTGCTGGCGGCGTTGCTTCCGGCAAGCAACCTTGCCGGGCTAGTTGCGGCGCGCTTGTATTTGTTGAGCGGACTCGGAAACAAACCAAGGGCGCAACTTGGCCGCGACCTGGCTCCTCCGTGCACGGGTTTTACAAGACACGCTCGTTCAAGGACGCGGTCCCGCCTTCCCCGGTCCATAAGAGGATGCATGACGAGGGATGAAAAACTTATCTGACTCTGCGCCCCGGCGGCATTAGCTTGTCGAGGAGGGATCTTGGCCTTTGCAGCCTCCGGCAACTCTGGCTCCGCCAAGATCCAGGTGCTGGTGTGCCTTCTTTTGCCCTTGTCGCCGACGCCGCGGCCTCCGGGGGTCCTGGCCCATCGCGAAGGAGCCTTGGCACTTGCAGCGCGCCAACGCGCCCTTCTGGCTTCTCCTTGTCACTGTGATCATAGCCACGAAAACAACTGAGACAGCGCTGTAATAAGCTATTCTTTCATGGTGTGACTCTACCACGCGATGCCATGTTCTGCCCTTCGTATGTATGCACTCTACGCTTCTAGGGAACTTGCCGGCGCTAACACACTTGCTGAGTGCGGAACACCAGCAGCCCGCTGGCGGTGTTGTTTCCGGCAAGAAACCTTCTCGGGCCAGTTGCAGCGCACTTGAATTGTTGAGCGGACTCGGAAACAAAACAAGGACGTAACTCAGCCGCGAGTTAGTTCCTCCGCGCACAAGTTCCTCATACGAAGGTCGCCCCATGGCAAGGCTTGCTACGCTACGCCCTCTGCTTCGTTGTATCCCTCGTACGTTTTTAACCCAACGCTTCTAGGGAACTTGCCGGCGCTGACACACTTGCTGAATGCGGGACATCAGCAGCCTGCTGGCGGTGTCGTATCCGGCAAGAAACCTTCCCGGGCCAGTTGCAGCGCACTTGTATTGTTGAGCGGACTCGGAAACAAATCAAGGACGCAACTTAACCCTGAGTCGGTTCCTCTGCGCACAGGTCTTTCGTACAAAGGATAAACGCTCGAGGGACATAACACAAGGCTATAGGACTAAAAAGTGCTCTGTACAAAAGCTTGAGTGACATAGCTTTTCCGTCTTTAGCAATCCGTCGTGGCCGTGCTTCTTCCCCGACCCCGCGCTCCCTTGTATGTTTTCTTCCTCACGCTTTCGGGGAACCCCCCCCCCCGGGCGCAAACACACTTGCTGAGTGCAGGACATCAGCAGCCCGCTGGCCGTGTTGCCTCCGGTGGGAAGAACTTGTCGGGCTGGTTGCGGTGTACCTCTCTTTTTTTTACCGTCGAGCGGACTCGAAACGGATCGACGGCGCAACCAAACCACGACTCGATCCCTCTGCGCAGGTTCTTCATACAAGGTACGGACTTCCGGAGAGCACAACTCAAAAGTTCGAAGCTTGGCAACTTTCTTTGCATTACTGGCCGGTAGAGCTCGATGGCGTGTCCTCGACAGCAGCACGGCATTCCGGAGAGGCGTGCTTGCCGGAGCGAACGCCAGAGCCGTTCTTGCCGGGCTTAGTCTTTGGTTGGTCTGCCTTTGCCTCCTTGCACTTGCCGGTGGAGCTCGATGGTGCGTCCTCGACGGCAGCGTAGCGCTCCGGGGAGGCGCGCTTGCCGGAGTCGGAATCAGAGCTATTCTTGCCGGACTTGGCGAGGCGCGCTTGCCGGAGTGGGCATCAGAGCTATTCTTGCCGGACTTGGCTTTCTTCTTCCCCCGGGGAGCTTCAGCGGCAAGTGGCTCGCGTTCTGTTGCGGCTGCTGCTTCCCGGTAGATCTTGTCGGCGCAGATGAGTGCATCCCTCTTGTCGCCTTGGACAGAAATGACACTCATCGGGCCAGGCATCTTGAGCACATTGTATGCGTAGTGAGAGGCCGCCATGAACTTGGCGAAAGCTTGGTCGGCCGAGTATCCGTTGTAGGGCAAGGGATATCAGCCACATCGAGCGTGACCCTCTCGGTCCCGAAGTTCAGTTTGCTGCCAAGCGTCACGGCAATGTGATCTTCCCCTTGGGCTTGCTCCTTCCCGGATTTATTCCTTGAAAGGCACCAGTTTCTTCGAGCTCGCTGTCGGGGATCTGGAGCTTCTTGAGCACTGCGGAGGAAATCAAGTTCAGGCCGGCCCCGCCGTTAACCAGCATCTTCTTGACCATGAGGTTGCGGATTGTTGGTGAGACCAACATCGGCAAGCACCCGACCACAGTAATGCGATCAGGGTGGTCCTCAACGTCGAAGACGATGGGCGTGCTGGACCACTTCAGAGGCTTGCGCGCCTCGACGGACGGCTGCGCTGCGTTCACTTCTCGCACCCATTGCTTGAGTTGACGGTGCGAGGTGTGCAGAGAGGCGCCGCCGTCGATGCACAACACCTCTGTTGCCTTCTGAAACTCCTGGTCATCAGTCTCATCTTCCTCCATCTCATCATCCTCATCTTCATCTTCGTCCTTGTCGCGGCCGCGGGGAGGCCTGTCTCCTTGCCGCGGCTTAGCCTTGCCGCGGTGTCCTCCCCGGGCGGGAAGCTTCTTGCCGGACCCTCCGCCACCTCCCTGGGCTCTCTCCTTGTCGCGGCGCTCGTATTCAGCTTTCTGTAGCTCCGCCAACAGCTCCACTTTCTTGCAGGTTTGGAGGTCATGGCCTTTGGTGCGGTGGATCTTGCAATATCGATTGCCGGAGCCATCCTGCTTGTCGGCGGCTGCTACAGCCTCGCCGGAGTCGTCGGTTTTGGCATTGTCGGAGCCGCCTCCGTTGCCAGAATGCTCAACAGCTAGCACATCCTTAGCCTTTCTCTTCCTATTGCTTCACCTCCGGTTCTTCCTTGCCGGGGCGGCGTCCTCACTGTCAGATCCTTCTGCTCCGGCAACCTCTCTGGGGATTTTCCTCCCCTCCTCAGCCCGTGCACACTTGTCGGCCAGAGCGTAGAGCTCGCTGACATCTCTGATTTTGCACATCGCCATCTCCTCCCTCATCCTGCGGTTACGCATGTTCTGATGAAACGCGCTAATAACCGCGGCAGGGTGGACGTCTGGGATGTTGCGCTGCACCTGGCTGAATCTTTGTATATATTTGCGAGGGCTCCCCTCATACGGGCGAGCAAGTGGAGGTCACTCTCCGCCATGAGGCTTGTGGCCACCCGTGAAGGCGCCGACAAACTGATGACACAGGTCCGCCCATGAAGAGATGGAGCCGTCCGGCAAGTGCATGAGCCAAGATCGGCGTTAGGCTTGAGTACCCGGCGGGAAGTAGTTGGCGAGGATCTTCTCGTCGCGCCCTCGGCAGCCTGCACGCGATGGTGTAGATCTTGAGGAACTCCGACGGATGTATCCTGCCATCATACTTCTCGGGCATGTCTGGCTTGAAGTTCTTGGTTTTGGGCCCTTGGACTTGCCGCGATTCGCGGGTGAGCGCAGGGCAACCTGCCGCGTCTGGCAAGTCGTCTCGTTCCCGGTGCGTCTTGCGTCGGCGGCGGGCCCAGCGCGCTGGTCGATTGACGTCGCGCTTCTCTCCGGCGCTTCGATCGCAGTGCGGCGTCTTCGTGTTGTCGTTCTCGGAGAAGCGTGGCGCGATCGCGGCGAAGTCCATGGGTCCGACAACTTGATGGAGTTGGCGTCAAGGTTGGTCCGCGGTGGCGATCTTAGCCTTTGGGGCTGGGAGCGCACGGAAGCGGCACCCCCAGCGGTTCTATCGGCGCCGGCTTGCGTCGGGGCGTCTTGTCGGGGCCTCGACGCGCTCGGTCGCCGGGGCTTGTCGCCGTTGGCGAAGCCGATGAGGCTGTATATTGGCATCCTCCAGTCGTCGATCTTGTGCGGCGCAGAGGGTAATCCGAATAGGTGGGCTTGGGCGGCCTTCTCTGCTGTCTTAGGTGGCGGTGGCGGAAGCGGCGCCAGAGTGGGATGTGCTCGGACTCCCAACGGATTGGGAGGAGCAACACCTCGTCCGGCGACCGTACCTCACTTCGCGCCAGCATGCGGGCGTGCATGCTGACCTCGAGCGTCCCGCGACCCACCAGCTTGGCCTTGTCCCAACGCGAGCACGGTGCTAGGAGCACCGGGGCGTTGTTGACCTTGCACCTCCTGGGAAGGGTGCGGCGTCTGCTCGGTTGCCGACGCTTGCGGGGCCTTGTTTTTGGATCTGGTGACGACACGAGACCCACTGGCGGCGCCCGCTCCTCCGCCGGCGTCCTCTCCACCGCCTGCTTGCTCCAGCGGTGGTGGCGGAATCGACGTAGATGGAGCGGCCACCTCCGAAGGCTTCTTCTTCGGTGGCATGCTGACGATGACGCTGATGCAGCGCGCGTGGAGACCGGATCAGATGCTCACGACCTCGACGCACCCCCTGCCTGGCGCGCCAAAGATGTCGGGGTGTATCTCTGTGGCCTCGAGCACCTATGGGGCACTGGGGGCCCCTTCTGGTTCGGCAAGGGAGCGGGGATCGTGCGTAGAGCAGATCGAGGTCGAGGCCTGTGAGGAGGCGGGCATCTTTACCCGGCCGGGGCTCTCGGAGAGATAACACCCCTCTGCTGCTTTGTGTTGTTATTTGATCTAGCTCGAGCGTGCGGCGTATGGTGGTGCTATGGGTGTCGAATGGACCGAACCCCTTCTACGTGCGCATGGGCCTCCTTTTATAGTCGAAGGGGTACCCACGGTGGCGGCGTTGGAAGAGGGGGTATAAAGGTAAAATTGCGGGTTGGTACAACAGTGCACAACAGTGCCCCTACCTAACTCTGACGGTGGGGACAAGGGCATTAAATGCCTGTCTGGTCGCCCCAACAGTGTAAAGAAATGACCGTTAGGTGAGCCATCGGTTGCCACGATGGCGCCTCTGTCAGTTCCGTTTGCCACCTCGCTCCCCATGGCTGCGTAGCACCTCGCCACGTGCCCTTGGGATGGCCTTGCGATGACACGTCGTTGGGTGCGCTGGAGTCTGGGTGGCAGCCTTGCCACGGCAAGTGCCTTGCCGCGGCCCTTTTCTTGTCGTGCCGGCAAGCTTGCCGGCCGTCGGGCCTTGCCGGGGCGCGCGGGGCGCCGCGGCAAGTCTTCTGGTGAGGCCTTGGTTGGCCTTCCCGGCAAGCTCCTCTTGTCGGGGCCTTCGTTCTCTTGGCTAGTACTTTGTTCTTGAATGGCAGTAAAAAAGAATGGTGGAGGGCCTTGTCGGGCGCGCAAGCAAGCCTCGCCTGTGAAGTCTTCTGTTGCCCGTGCACAAGTTCGGGGTACTAAGGTACCCCCCCTACTTTAGTACACCGACATTTCATCTTAGGATTTAACCGTCATTGGTGATCAACAACTGGTTTAGCATCTTTCTCCAGCTTTATTTTGGGCTGGCATAGATTGGGACTAATTCCCTTAAGATCATCAAGAGTATATCCAATAGCAGCACGGTGCTTCTTCAGAGTTTTCAATAATTTCTTTTCTTCATGCTCTGAAAAGTAGCACTAATACTAACATGATATATCTTCTTTTCATCAAAATAAGCATATTTTAGAGTATCAAGTAATTGTTTAAGCTCAAACATGGGATCACCCTTGGATGGAGGAGGATCCCCTAGGATTTCAACAGGCAAGTTGTGTTTCAAAATAGGTCCCTGTTTAAAGAATACTTCATCTATTTCCCTTCTTTCATTCATAAACATATCATTTTCATGGTCGAACAAATATTGTTCTAAAGGATCATTAGGAGGTATGGCAATAGAAGCAAGACCAATAATTTCATCTTTACTAGGCAATTTTTTGTCATGGGGTTGTCTACGAAATTTAGAGAAATTAAAATCATGGGACATATCCCCTAACCCAATAGTAATAGTATCCTTTTCACAGTCTATCCTAGCATTAACAGTATTCAAGAAGGGTCTACCAAATATAATGGGACAAAAGTCATCTTGTGGGGAACCAAGAACAAGAAAATCAGTAGGGTATTTAATTTTCCCACATAATACTTCAACATCTCTAACAATCCCAATTGGTGAAATAGTATCTCTATTGGCAAGCTTAATAGTAACATCAATACCTTCTATTTCAGCAGGTGCAATATCATGCATAATTTCTTCGTATAAGGAATGAGGTATTGCACTCGCACTAGCACCCATATCACATAAGCCATGATAACAATGATCTCCTATTTTAACAGAAACAACAGGCATGCCAACAACAGGTCTATGTTTATTTTTAGTATCGGGTCTAGCAATTCTAGCAGCTTCATCGCAGAAGTAAATAACATGCCCATCAATATTATCGACCAAGAGATCTTTAACCATAGCAATACTAGGTTCAACTTTAATTTGCTCAGGGGGTGTAGGTGTTCTAGCATTACTCTTACGAACCACAGTTGAAGCTTTAGCATGATCCTTTATTCTAACAGGGAAAGGTGGTTTCTCAATATAAGCAGTAGGAACAATAGGATCAACATTATAAGTAATAGTATTTTCTTCAACTTTAATAGGTTATACTACTTTTAATTCAATGGGAGGATGATATTTAAACCACTTCTCTTTAGGGAGATCAACATGAGTAGCAAAAGATTCACAAAAGGAGGCTACTATCTCAGAGTCGAGTCCACATTTAGTGCTAAACTTTTGAAAAGCATTTGTATTCATATTAGATTTAACATAATCAAACTTAAGCTTAATGCCTGACTCTTTACCTTCGTCGAGTTCCCAATCTTTAGAGTTGCGTTTAATTCTTTCTAAAAGACCCCACCGGAATTAAATAGTCTTCTTCATAAAGGAACCAGTACAAGAAGTATCGAGCATGAATCGATCATCATGAGTAAGCCAAGCATAAAATTTTTGAATAACAATTTCTCTTGAGAGCTCATGATTGGGGCATGAATATAACATTGACTTAAGCCTCCCCCAAGCTAGAGCGATACTTTCTCCTTCATGAGGCCAAAAACTATATATAATTCCGATCACGATGAACAAGATGCATAGGATAAAATTTCTGGTGAAATTCCAATTTCAATCAATCGATTCAAATTCCAATATCCAATATCATCGCATAGCCTATACCATGCCAATGCTTTTCCCTTCAAAGATAAAGGGAAAACCTTCTTCTTAACTTCATCTTCGGGTAAACCTGCAAGCTTAAATAATCCACAAATTTCTTCCACATATATCAAGTGCATATCAGGATGTTCGGTTCCATCTCCTGCATAAGGATTAGCTAGCAGTTGTTCTATCATACCCGAGGGAATTTCGTATTCAGTATTTTCAGTAGGTGCAGTGGGTTGAGGGGAAACTAATTGTGGTTCCGATTGAGGTGAAGATACCCCGAACAAACCCCTCAAAGGATTGTTCTCCATACTAACAAGTGACAATAAATTTCAGCACGTAGTAATAATTTTTCCTTACCAATTTCCACTTACCAAGAGCGCTTCACTCCCTGGCAATAGCACCAGAAAAGAGCCTTGATGACCCACAAGTATAGGGGATCAATCATAGTCATTTTGATAAGTAAGAGTGTCAAACCCAACGAGTAGCAGAAGGAAATGACAAGCGGTTTTCAATAAGGTAATGTCTGCAAGCACTGAAGTTATAAGTAACGAGTAGTTTGATAGCAAGATAATTTGTAATGAGCAAGTAACAGTAATGGTAACAAAAAGTTGCAGAAAGGTAACCCAATCCTTTTGAGGCAAAGGACAGGCCAAAACGGTCTCTTATGATAAGCAAACTGTTCTCGAGGGCCGACGGGAATTTCATCTAATCACTTTCATCATGTTGGTTTGATTTGTGTTAGCTAATTTGATAATTTGATATGTGGGTGGACCGGTGCTTAAGGCTATTCTTACTTGAACAAACCTCCTACTTATGATTAATCCCCTCGCAAGCATCCGCAACTATGAGAAAAGTATTAAGAATAAATTCTAACCATAGCATTGAACTTTTTGGATCCAAATCAGTCCCTTACGGAGTAGCGCATAAACTAGGGTTTAAGCTTCTGTCACTCTCGCAACCCATCATCTAATACTGCACAATGCATTCCCTTAGGCCCAAATATGGTGAAGGGTCATGTAGTCGACATTCACATGACACCACTAAGGGAATCACAACATACATACCATCAAAATATCGAACACGTATAAAATTCACATGATTACTTGCAACAACATTTCTCCCGTGACCTCAAGAACAAAAGTAACTACTCACAAATTATAATCATGCTCAAGATCACAGGGGTATTAAATAGCATAATGGATCTGAACATATAATATTCCACCAAATAAACCATATAGTAATCAACTACAAGATGTAATCAACACTACTAGTCACCCACAAGCACCAATCTATAGTTCCGGTACAAAGATTAAACACAAGAGATGAACTAGGGTTTGAGAGGAGATGGTGTTGTTGAAGATGTTGATGGATATTGCCCTCCACAAGATGGGAGAGTTGTTGGTCATGATGATGATGACGATGATTTCCCCCTCCGGGAGGGAAGTTCCCTCGGCAGAATCGCTCCGTAGGAGGGCAAAAGTGCTCCTGCCCAAGTTCCACCTCGAGACGGTGGCGCTCCGTCCCGAAAGTCCTCCTGTTGGGGAATGCGGTAATTTAAAAAAAATCCTACGACCACGCAAGATCTATCTATGTGATGCATAGGAATGAGAGGGGAGTGTGTGTCCACATACCCTCGTAGACCGAAAGCGGAAGCGTTAGTTAACACGGTTGATGTAGTCGAATGTCTTCGCGATTCAACCGATCCAAGTACCGAACGTACGGCACCTCCGTGTTCAGCACACGTTCAGCTTGATGACGTCCCTCGTACTCTTGATCCAGTTGAGGCCGAGGGAGAGTTTTGTCAACACGACGGTGTGGCGATGGTGATGATGAAGTTACCAATGCAGGGCTTCGCCTAAGCACTTTGATATGACCGAGGTGTGTAACTGTGGAGGGGGCACCGCACACGGCTAAAAGAACAACTTGTGTGTGTTTGGGGTGTCCCCTTCCCACATATATAAAGGAGGGAGGGAGATAGGCCGGCCCTCCTAGGGGCGCGCCAAGTGTAGGGAGTCCTACTAGGACTCCCAAGTCCTAGTAGGATTCCCTTTCCTTTTCGGAGTAGGAAAGAAGGAAAGGAGGGAGAGGGAGAAGGAAAGGGGGGGCTCGCACCCCCACCCCTTGTTCAATTCGGTTTGGGCAGGGGGAGGCGCGCGCTACCTCGTGGCCCTTCTTCCCTCTCTCCACTAAAGCCTAATAAGGCCCATTAACTTCCCCCAACGAATTCTCGTAACTCTCCGGTACTCCGAAAAATACTCGAATCACTCGGAACCTTTCCGATGTCCGAATATAGCCTTCCAATATATCAATCTTTACGTCTCGACCATTTTGAGACTCCTCGTCACACCCATGATCTCATCCGGGACTCCCAACAAACTTCGGTCATCAAAACACATAACTCACAATACAAATCGTCATCGAACGTTAAGCGTGCGTACCCTACGAGTTTGAGAACTATGTAGACATAATCGAGACACATCTCCGGTCAATAACCAATAGCGGAACATGGATGCTTGTATTGGCTCCTACATATTCTACAACATAACAACATACGTTGTTCCCTTTGTCATCGGTATGTCACTTGCCCGAGATTCGATCATCGGTATCATTATACCTAGTTCAATCTCGTTACCGGCAAGTCTCTTTACTCATTCCGTAATACTTCATCCCACAACTAACTCATTAGTCACAATGCTTGCAAGGCTGATAGTGATGAGTATTACCGAGAGGGCCAACAGATACCTCTCCGAAACACGGAGTGACAAATCCTAATCTCGATCTATGCCAACCCAACAAACACCTTCGGAGACACCTGTAGAGCACCTTTATGATCACCAATTTACTTTGTGATGTTTGGTAGCACACAAAGTGTTCCTCCGGTATTCGGGAGTTGCATAATCTCATAGTCTGAGGAACATGTATAAGTCATGAAGAAAGCAGTAGCAATGAAACTGTAACGATCATAATGCTAAGCTAATGGATGGGTCATGTCCATCACATCATTATCCTAATGATGTGATCTCGTTCATCAAATGACAACACATGTCTATGGTTAGGAAACTTAACCATCTTTGATTAACAAGCTAGTCTAATAGAGGCATACTAGGGACAATATGTTTTGTCTATATATTCACACATGTACTAAGTTTCCAGTTAATACAATTCTAGCATGAATAATAAACATTTATCATGAAATAAGGAAATAAATAATAACTTTATTATTGCCTCTAGGGCATATTTCCTTCAGTCTCCCCCTTGCACTAGAGTCAATAATCTAGTTCACATTGCCATGTGATTTAACACCAATAGTTCACATCTGTATGTCATTAACACCCATAGTTCACATCGCCATGTGACCAACACCCAAAGGGTTTACTAGAGTCAATAATCTAGTTCACATCGCTATGTGATTAACACCCAAAGAGTACTAAGGTGTGATCATATTTAGCTCGTGAGAGAAGTTTAGTTAACGAGTCTGTCACGATCAGAGCCGTATGTATTTTGCAAATATTCTATCTCTACAATGCTCTGCATGGAGCTACTCTATCTAATTGCTCCCTGATACGTCTCAACGTATCTATAATTTTTGATTGCTCCATGTTAGTTTATCTACTGTTTTGGACTATATTGGGCTTTATTTTCCACTTTTATATTATTTTTGGGACTAACCTATTAACCGGAGGCCCAGCCCAGAATTGCTGTTTTTTTGCCTATTTCAGTGTTTCGAAGAAATGGAATATCAAACGGAGTCCAAACAGAATGAAACCTTCGGGAACGTGATTTTCTCACTGAACGTGATCCAAGAGAATTGGACCCTACTCCAAGAAGTGCCAGAGGCGGTCACGAGGGTGGAGGGGCCCCCCTGGGCGTGCCCCCTACCTCGTGGGCCCCTTGTTGCTCCACCGACGTACTCCTTCCTCCTATATATGCCTACGTATCCCCAAACGATTAGAACAGGAGCCAAAAACCTAATTCCATCGCCGCAACCTTCTGTATCCATGAGATCCCATCTTGGGGCCTGTTCCGGAGCTCCGCCGGAGGGGGCATCCACCATGGAGGGCTTCTACATCAACACCATAGTCCCTCCAATGAAGTGTGAGTAGTTTACTTCAGACCTTTGGCTCCATAGCTAGTAGCTAGATGGCTTCTTCTCTCTTTTTGGATCTCAATATAATGTTCTCCCCCTCTCTCGTGGAGATCTATTCGATGTAATCTTCTTTTTGCGGTGTGTTTGTTGAGACCAATGAATTGTGGGTTTATGATCCAGTATTATCTATGGAAAATATTTGAATCTTCTCTGAATTCTTTTATGTATGATTGAGTTATCTTTGCGAGTCTCTTCGAATTATCCTTTTTGGTTTGGCCAACTAGATTGGTAGTTCTTGCAATGGGAGAAGTGCTTAGCTTTGGGTTCAATCTTGCAGTGTCCTTACCTAGTGACAGAAAGGGTTGCAAGGCACGTATTGTATTGTTGCCATCGAGGATAACAAGATGGGGTTTTTATCATATTGCATGAATTTATCCCTCTACATCATGTCATCTAGCTTAAGGTGTTACTCTGTTTTTAACTTAATACTCTAGATGCATGCTCGATAGCGGTCGATGAGTGGAGTAATAGTAGCAGATGCAGAATCGTTTCGATCTACTTGTTTTGGACGTGATGCCTACATACATGATCATTGCCTAGATATGCTCATAACTATGCTCAATTCTGTCAATTGCTCAATAGTAATTTGTTCACCCACCGTAGAATATCTATGCTCTTGAGAGAAGCCACTAGTGAAACCTATGGCCCCCGGGTCTATTCTCATCATATCAATCTCTATCGCTTTATTTACTTGCTTTGCTTTTACTTTGCCTTTTACTTTTTACTTTGCATCTATCTATCAAAAATACCAAAAATATTATTTATCATCTCTATCAGATCTCACTCTCGTAAGTGACCGTGAAGGGATTGACAACCCCTAATTGCGTTGGTTGCGAGTAGCTATCGTTTTGTGTAGGTACAAGGGACTTGTGCGTGGTCTCCTACTGGATTGATACCTTGGTTCTCAAAAACTGAGGGAAATACTTATGCTACTTTACTGCATCATCCTCTCCTCTTCGGGGAAATCCAACACAGTGCTCAAGAGGTAGCAAGAAGAATTTCTGGCGCCGTTGCCGGGAAGGCTCACGCAAGAAAGTCAACAAAACCAAGTACCCATCACAATCCCTATCTCTCGCATTACATTATTTGCCATTTGCCTCTCATTTTCCTCTCCCCCACTTCACCCTTGGCGTTTTATTCGCCCTCTCTTTCCCAATCTCCTCCTCTCTTTCCTGTTTGCCTTTTCTCGTTGCCTTTTGTTTGCTTGTGTGTTGGATTACTTGTTGCCATGGCGCAAGATAATACCAAGTTGTGTGATTTCTCAAATACCAATAATAATGATTTCCTTAGTGCTCCGATTGCTCCTCTTAATAATGATGAGTCTTGTGAAATCAATACCGCTTTGCTGAATCTTGTTATGAAAGATCAATTCGCCGGCCTTCCTAGTGAAGATGCCGCTACTCATCTAAACAATTTTGTTGATTTGTGTGATATGCAAAAGAAGAAAGATACGGATAACAATATTGTCAAATTGAAGTTATTTCCGTTTTCACTTAGAGATCGTGCTAAAGTTTGGTTTTCATCTTTGCCTAAAAATAGTATTGATTCTTGGAACAAGTGCAAAGATGCTTTTATCTCTAAGTATTTTCCTCCCACTAAGATCATCACTCTTAGGAACGATATCATGAATTTTAAAAAACTTGATCATGAGCATGTTGCCCAATCTTGGGAAAGAATGAAATTGATGCTTCGCAATTGCCCTACTCATGGTTTGAATTTATGGATGATCATACAAAAATTTTATGCCGGATTGAATTTTGCTTCTAGAAATCTTTTAGATTCGATCGCGGGAGGCGCGTTATGGAAATTACGTTAGGAGATGCTACCAAATTGCTTGATAATATTATGGCTAATTATTCTCAATGGCACACTGAAAGATCTTCTAGTAAAAAAGTGCATGCTATAGAAGAAATCAATGTTTTGAGTGAAAAGATGGATGAACTTATGAAGATGTTTGCTCCTAAAAATACTCCTCTTGATCCCAATGATATGCCTTTGTCTACCTTGCTTGAGAATAATAATGAATCTATGGATGTGAATTTTGTTGGTAGGAATAGTTTTGGAAACAACGCGTATAGAGGGAATTTTAATCCTAGGCCTCATCCTAGTAATCCTTCTAATAATTATGGAAATTCCTACAACAACTCTTATGGAAATTTTAATAAGATGCCCTCTGAATTTGAGAGTAGTGTTAAAGAGTTTATGAATTCACAAAAGAATTTTAATGCTTTGCTTGAAGAGAAATTGCTTAAGGTTGATGATTTGGCTAGGAACATTGATAGAATTTCTCTTGAAATTGATTCTTTAAAGCTTATATCTATTCCTCCTAAGCATGATATCAATGAGTCTCTCAAAGCCATGAGAATTTCCATTGATGAGTGCAAGGAAAGAACCGCTAGGATGCGTGCTTCCAAAGATGCCTTTATTAAAGCGTGTTCTTCCAATTCCTATGAAAATCAAGATGAAGATCTATAAGTTATTGATGTGTCCCCAATTAAATCTTTGTTTTTCAATATGAATCTTGATGAAACTGAAGATTATCTTCCCTTACCTAGAAGGCGTTTGAAGAATTCGGAGTTTCTAGATCTTGATGATGAAATTGATGAAAGTGGGATTGAAACAAATAAAAACCTAGATGTTGCTAAACCCGCTATTTTGGATCTCAAGGAATTTAATTATGAAAATTGCTCTTTGATTGGTTGTATTTCCTTGTTGCAATCCGTGCTAGATTCTCCTCATGCTTATAGTCAAAATAAGGCCTTTACCGAACACATTGTTGATGCCTTGATGCAATCTTATGAAGAAAAACTTGAGTTGAAAGTTTCTATCCCTAGAAAAATCTATGATGAGTGGGAACCTACTATTAAAATTAAAATTAAAGATTATGAGTTTCATGCTTTGTGTGATTTGGGTGCTAGTGTCTCTACTATTCCCGAAGCTTTGTGTGATTTGCTAGATTTCCGTGATTTTGATGATTGCTCTCTAAACTTGCATCTTGCGGATTCCACTATTAAAAAGCCTATGGGAAGAATTAATGATGTTCTTATTGTTGCAAATAGGAATTATGTGCCCGTAGATTTTATCGTTCTTGATATAGATTGCAATCCTTCATGTCCTATAATTCTTGGTAGACCTTTCCTTAGAACGTTTGGTGCAATTATTGATATGAAGGAAGGGAATAATCGATTCCAATTTCCCTTAAAGAAGGGCATGGAACACTTCCCTAGAAATAAAATAAAATTATCATGAGAGCCACTTATGGATTGCCTACCAAAGATGGCAATACCTAGATCTATCCTTGCTTTTATGCCTAGCTAGGGGCGTTAAACGATAGCGCTTGTTGGGAGGCAACCCAATTTTATTTTGTGTTTTTTGTTTTTGCTTCTGTTTAGGAATAAATAATCCATATAGCCTCTGTTTGGATGTGGTTTTATGTTTTAATTAGTGTTTGTTCCAAGTAGAACCTATAGGATAACCTACGATGATAGTTGATTTGATTCTGCTGAAAAACAGAAACTTTGCGCAGACGAATATAATTTTGTTAAATCACAGAAACGTGATTTTGTGTTTATTCTTTTTGCTTCTGTTCAATAAACAAATTTTCCAGGACTTCCTATTTTGGTAGGATTTTTAGAGTTCCAGAAGTTTGCGTTAGTTACAGATTACTACAGACTGTTCTGTTTTTGACAGATTCTGTTTTGCGTGTGTTGTTTGCTTATTTTGATGAATCTATGGCTAGTAAAATATTTTATAATACATAGAGAAGTTGGAATACAGTAGGTTTAACACCAATATAAATAAGGAATGAGTTCATTATAGTACCTTAAGTAGTTCTTTGTTTTCTTTCTCTAATGGAGCTCACGAGATTTCTGTTGAGTTTTGTGTTGTGAAGTTTTCAAGTTTTGGGTGAATTCTTTTGATGGATTATGGAACAAGGAGTGGAAAGAGCCTAAGATTGGGGATGCCCATGGCACCCCCAAGATAATCCAAGGACACCAAAAAGTCAAAGCTTGGGGATGCCCCGGAAGGCATCCCCTCTTTCGTCCACTTCCATCGGTAATTTACTTTGAGCTATATTTTTATTCACCACATGATATGTGTTTTGCTTGGAGCGTCTTGTATTATTTGTGCCTTTGCTTGTTAGTTTACCACAATCATACTTGCTTTACACACCTTTTGAGATATCCATACATGAATTGGAATTTGATAGAATACTCTATGTGCTTCACTTATATCTTTTGAGCTTGATAGTTTTGCTCATAGTGCTTCACTTATATCTTTTGAGCTTGATAAATTTTGCTCTAGTGCTTCACATAGATCTTTTAGATCATGGTGGTGGATTTGTTTTAAAGAAACTATTGATCTCTCATGCTTCACTTAGATTATTTTTAGAGTCATTAATAGCATGGTAGTTTGCTTAATGTTAATATACTTAGTGTTCAAGATATGTGGAACTTTCTTTTGAGTGAATTGAATACTAAGATAAGTTTGATGCTTGATAATTGTTTTGAGATATGGAGGTGATAATATCAAAGTCATGCTAGTTGGGTGATTGTGAATTTGAGAAATGCTTGTGTTGAAGTTTGCAAGTCCCGTAGCATGCACGTATGGTTAAATTTGTGTAACAAATTTGAAACATGAAGTGTATCTGGCTTGTGCATCCTTATGAGTGGCGGTCGGGGACAAGCGATGGTCTTTTCCTACCAATCTATCCCCCTAGGAGCATGCGCGTAGTACTTGAATTTTTTATGGCTTCTAAATTTTTGCAATAAGTATATGAGTTCCTTTGACTAATGTTGAGTCCATGGATTATACGCACTCTCACCTTTTCACCTTTGCTAGCCTCTTCGGTACCGTGCATTGCCCTTTCTCACCTTGAGAGTTGGTGCAAACTTAGCGGTGCATCAAACCCGTGATACGATACGCTCTATCACACATAAACCTCCTTATATCTTCCTCAAAACAGCCACCATACCTACCTATTATGGCATTTCCATAGCCATTCCGAGATATATTGCCATGCAACTTCCATCATCATATTCATGACATACATTACTTTTGTCATATTGCCATTGCATGATCATGTAGTTGACATCGTATTTGTGGAAAGGCCACCATGCATTATTTTTCATACATGTCACTCTTGATTCATTGCACCATCCCGTACACATGGAGCATTCATATAGAGTCATATCTTGTTCTAAGTTTCGAGTTGTAATCCTTATGTTGTAATCAATAGAAGTGTGATGATCATCATTGTTAGAGCATTGCCCAAAAGAAAAAAAAAAGAAAGGCCAAAAAAAGAAAGGCCAAAAGAAAAAAAAGAGAAAGGCCCAAAAAAAGAAAAAAAAAGAAAAAGAAATAAAAAAGGGGCAATGCTACTATCTCTTTTTCCACACTTGTGCTTCAAAGTAGCACCTTTTTCCTCATGTAGTGAGTCTCACATATTGTGCTTCAAAGTAGCACCTTGTTCCTCATGTAGTGAGTCTCATAAGTTGTCTTTTTATACTAGTGGGAATTTTCCATTATAGAACTTGGCTTGTATATTCCTACGATGGGCTTCCTCAAATGCCTTAGGTCTTCATGAGCAAGCGAGTTGGATGCACATCCACTAGTTTTCTTTTGTTGAGCATTCATAGCTCTAGTGCATCCGTTGCATGGCAATCCCTACTCCTCATGTTGACATCAATTGATGGGCATCTCCATAGCCCGTTGATTATCCTCGTCAATGTGAGACTTTCTCCTTTTTTGTCTTCTCCACACAATCCCCATCATCATATTCTATTCCACCCATAGTGCTATATCCATGGCTCGCGCTCATGTATTGCGTGAAGGTTGAAAAAGTTTGAGATTATTTGAGTATGAAACAATTGCCTGGCTTGTCATCGGGGGTATAGAAGTTGGGAACATCTTTGTGTGACAAAAATGAAGCATAGCCTAACATATGATTTTATAGGGATGAACTTTCTTTTGCCATGCTATTTTGAGAAGACATGATTGCTTTGATAAGTATGCTTGAAGTATTATTATTTTTGTGTCAATATGAACTTTTGCCTTGAATCTTTCGGATCTGAATATTCATATCACAATTAAGAAGATTTATATTGAAATTATGCCAAAGTATCACTCCGCATCAAAAACTCTTTTTTATCATTTACCTACTCGAGGACGAGCAGGAATTAAGCTTGGGGATACCTGATACGTCTCCAACGTATCTATAATTTTTGATTGCTCCATGCTACTTTATCTACTATTTTGGACTATATTGGGCTTTATTTTCCACTTTTATATTATTTTGGGACTAACCTATTAACCGGAGGCCCAGCCTGAATTGCTTGTTTTTTCCTATTTCAGTGTTTTGAAGAAAGCGGAATATCAAACGGAGTCCAAACAGAATGAAACCTTGGGAACGTGATTTTCTCACCGAGCGTGATCCGGAGACTTGGACCCTACTCCAAGAAGTGCAGGCGGTCACGAGGTGGAGCGCCCCAGGCGCGCCTCCCTACCTCGTGGGCCCCTATTGCTCCACCGACGTACTCCTTCCTCCTATATATACCTCACGTATCCCCAAGCGATTAGAACAGGAGCCAAAACCTAATTCCACCGCCGCAACCTTACGTATCCACGAGATCCCATCTTGGGGCTGTTAGGAGCTCACGAGGGGGCATCCACCATGGAGGGCTTCTACATCAACACCATAGCCCCTCCGATGAAGTGTGAGTAGTTTACTTCAGACCTTCGGGCCCATAGCTAGTAGCTAGATGGCTTCTTCTCTCTTTTTGGATCTCAATACAATGTTCTCCCCCTCTCTCATGGAGATCTATTCGATGTAATCTTCTTTTTGTGGTGTGTTTGTTGAGAGCGATGAATTGTGGGTTTATGATCCAGTATTATCTATGGAAAATATTTGAATCTTCTCTGAATTCTTTTATGTATGATTGAGTTATCTTTGCGAGTCTCTTCGAATTATCCTTTTTGGTTTGGCCAACTAGATTGGTAGTTCTTGCAATGGGAGAAGTGCTTAGCTTTGGGTTCAATCTTGCAGTGTCCTTACCCAGTGACAGAAAGGGTTGCAAGGCACGTATTGTATTGTTGCCATCGAGGATAACAAGATGGGGTTTTTATCATATTGCATGAATTTATCCCTCTACATCATGTCATCTAGCTTAAGGCGTTACTTTGTTTTTAACTTAATACTCTAGATGCATCTTTGGATAGCGGTCGATGAGTGGAGTAATAGTAGCAGATCTTGAGAATCGTTTGATCTACTTGTTTTGGACGTGATGCCTATATACATGATCATTGCCTAGATATGCTCATAACTATGCTCAATTCATCAATTGCTCAACGAGTAATTTGTTCACCCAGTAGAATATCTATGCTCTTGAGAGAAGCCACTAGTGAAACCTATGGCCCCCGGGTCTATTCTCATCATATCAATCTCTATCGCTTTATTTACTTGCTTTGCTTTTACTTTGCCTTTTACTTTTTACTTTGCATCTATCTATCAAAAATACCAAAAATATTATTTATCATCTCTATTAGATCTCACTCTCGTAAGTGACCTGAAGGGATTGACAACCCCTAATCGCGTTGGTTGTGATTAGCTATCGTTTTGTGTAGGTACAAGGGACTTGTGGGTGGTCTCCTACTGGATTGATACCTTGGTTCTCAAAAACTGAGGGAAATACTTACGCTACTTTACTGCATCATCCTCTCCTCTTCGGGGAAATCCAACGCAGTGCTCAAGAGGTAGCACTCCCACTTTCAATATGTATTCAGATTGAGACTTAGAGTCATTTGGATTGGTGTAAAAGCTTGCAACGACGTAACTCTTTATGACGAACTCTTTATCACCCCCATCACCGAGAAACATTTCCTTAGTCCTCACTATGGATAATTTTGACCGTTGTCCAGTGATCTACTCTTAGATCGCTATTGTACCCCCTTGCCACACTCATAGCAAGGCACACAACTGGTTTGGTACATAGCATGGCATACTTTATAGAACCTATGGCTGAGGCATAGGGAATGACTTTCATTCTCTTTCTATCTTCTGTTGGGGTCGGGTTTTGAGTCTTACTCAACTTTACACCTTGTAATACATGCAAGAACTCCTTATTTGACTAATCCATTTTGAACTCTTTCAAAATCTTGTCAAGGTATGTACTCATTTGAAAAAGCATCTTGATCTATCTCTATAGATCTTGATGCTCAATATGTAAGCATCTTCACTCAGGTCTTTCTTTGAAGATCTCCTTTCGAATTCTCCTTTATGCTTTCCAGAAAATTCTACATCATTTCCGATCAACAATATGTCATTCACATATACTTATCGAGAAAATCCGTAGTGCTCCCACTCACTTTCTTGTAAATCTGAGGCTTCACCGCAAGTGCAGTATAAAACTATATGCTTTGATCAACTCATCAAAGCGTATATTCCAACTCCGAGAGGCTTGCTTGATCCATAAATGGATCGCTGAAGCTTGCACACCTTGTTAGCACCCTTTGGATCGACAAAACCTTCGGTTGCATCATATACAACTATTCTTCCGTAAATCCATTCAGGAATGCAGTTTTGACATCCATCTGCCAAATTTCATAATCATAAAATGCAGCAATTATTAACAAGATTCGGACAGACTTAAGCATCGCTACGGGTAAAGTCTCATCATAGTCAACTCCTTGAACTTGTCGAAATTTTTTTGCGACAAGTCAAGCTTTGTAGATAGTAACACTACTATCAGCGTCCATCTTCCTCGTGAAGATCCATTTATTCTTAATGGCTTGCCGATCATCGGGCAAGTCCACACTTTGTCCTCATACATGGATCCCATCTCAGATTTCATGGCCTCAAGCCATTTCGCGGAATCTGGGCTCATCATCGCTTCCTCATAGTTCGTAGGTTCATCATGGTCTAGTAACATGACTTCCAGAATAGGATTACCGTACCACTCTAGTGCGGATCATACTCTGGTTGACCTACGAGGTTCGGTAGTAACTTGATCTGAAGTTTCATGATCATCATCATTAGCTTCCTCATTAATTGGTGTAGGAATCACTGGAACTGATTTCTGTGATGAACTACTTTCCAATTTGGGAGAAGGTACAATTACCTCATCAAGTTCTACTTTCCTCCCACTCACTTCTTTCGAGAGAAACACCTTCTCTAGAAAGGATCAATTCTTAGCAACGAATATCTTGCCTTCAGATCTGTGATAGAAGGTGTACCCAATAGTTTTTTTTCTTTTTTTGTTGGATATCCTATGAAGACACATTTTTCTGATTTGGGTTCGATCTTATCAGGTTGAAGCTTTTTCACATAAGAATCACAGCCCCAAATTTTAAGAAACGACAACTTTGGTTTCTTGCCAAACCATAGTTCATAAGGCGTCGTCTCAACGGATTTTGATGGTGCCATGTTTAACGTAAATGCAACTGTCTCTAATGCATAATCCCAAAACGATAGTGGTAAATCGGTAAGAGACATCATTGATCACACCATATCTAATAAAGTGCGGTTACGACGTTCGGACACACCATTACGCTGTCGTGTTCCAGGTGGCGTGAGTTGTGAAACTATTCCACATTGTTTTAAATGAAGTCCAAACTCGTAACTCAAATATTCACCTCCACGATTATATTGTAGAAACTTTATTTTCTTGTTACAATGATTCTCTACTTCACTCTGAAATTCTTTGAATTTTTCAAATGTTTCCAACTTGTGTTTCATTAAGTAGATATACCCATATCTGCTAAAATCAACTGTGAAGGTCAGAAAATAACGATACCTGCCACGAGCCTCAACACTCATCGGACCGCATACATCGGTATGTATTATTTTCAATAAGTCATTAGCTTGTTCTCTTGTTAGTAGTAGAGCGGAGTTTTAGTCATCTTGCCCAAAAGGCACGGTTCATAAGTATCAAATGATTCATAATCAAGTGGTTCCAAAAGCCCATCATCATGGAGTTTATTCATGCGCTTTACACCAATATGACCTAAAACGGCAGTGCCACAAATATGTTGCACTGTCATTATCAGCTTTGCATCTTTTGGCATCAATATTATGAATATGTGTATCACTACGATCAACATTCAATAAACCATCAACATTGGGTGTATGACCATAGAAGGTTTTATTCATGTAAACCCAATAACAATTATTCTCTATCTTAGATGAATAATCGTATTGCAATAAACATGATCTAATCATACTTATGCTCAATGCAAACACCAAATAACATTTATTTAGGTTCAACACTAATCTCAAAAGTATAGGGAGTGTGTGTAGGATCGAAAGTATGTCTAGAGGGGGGGTGATTAGACTACTTGACAATATAAAAATTATGCCTTTTGACAAAGACAAGTTTTTGGCAAGTTCACAATAATGATCAAGTCAAGTATCACCCTACACATGCAATTCTAGAGTATAGGCAGCGGAAAGTAAATTGCACATGTAGTAAAGAGAGGTGGAGAAGAGCAAACGCAATTTTGGAGACGCGGTGATTTTTCTCGTGGTTCCGATAGGTGGTGCTATCGTCAATCCACGTTGATGGAGACTTCAACCCACGGAGGGTAACGGCTGCGAGAGTCCACGGAGGGCTCCACCCACGAAGGGTCCACGAAGAAGCAACCTTGTCTATGCCATCATGGCCTCGCCCACGGAGGCTAGCCTTACTCGGGGTAGATCTTCACGAAGTAGGCGATCTCCTTGCCCTTACAAACTTCTTGGTTCAACTCCACATCTCGACGGAGGCTCCCAAGCGACACCTAACCAATCTAGGAGGCACCACCCTCCAAAAGGTAATAGATGGTGTTGATGATGATGAACTCCTTGCTCTTGTGCTTCAAATGATAATCTCCCCAACACTCAACTCTCCTCACTGATTTGGCTGTGGTGGAAGAAAGGATTGAGTGGAAAGCAACTTGGGAAGGCTAGAGATCAAGCTTCATATGGTGGGAGTGGAGCAACTTGATCTCAACACAAGGGTAGGTAGTTTTCTTCTCGGAAATGTAAGGTAGGAGTGGTAGTTCTTTCTGATGGCTCTCTCCACGAATGAAGAGGGGGTGGAGGGGTATTTATAGCCTCCACACAAAATCCAACCGTTACACACATTTGACCAATCTCGGTCAGACCGAAGTTGACAACTCGGTGAGACCGAAAGTTCAAAACATGTGAACGTTGGGATTTTCGGTGGGACCGAAAATACAAACTCGGTGAGTCCGATTCGTGTAAAGACAAGAGCTTGCCAATCTCGGTGGGACCGACTTCATCATCTCGGTGACACCGATTTGATGACAGAAGGATACAGAAGCTTGGCAACTCAAGTTTCGGTGAGACCGAGTTTAGAATCGGAAAATCCGAGATTTCTAGGGTTTGGCTTTGTGGCTGAGGTGGTTCATCTCGGTGTGACTGAGTTTGGAATATCGGTGGGACCGAGATTACTTATGAGTGTATATGGCAGTGAGAGTTCTTGATAGTTTAGGAGATGTATCACTAAGCACTTTGAGCAACCAGATCATTATCATAACCTCATCCCCTTTTAATAGTATTGGCTTTCCTATGGACTCAATGTGATCTTGGATCACTAAACCAAAAATGGAGTCTTGAGCTTTTGCCAATGCTTGCCTTAGCATTTTGAGGGGTCCACTTCTTGATCCTTTTGCCATACCCATATCAATGAACTTTCGAAATGATTCTCAAGAAACTATTAGTTCAATGATATATATGTTGTTATTAATTACCAAAACCACCCGGGATTAGTTGCACTTTCAATCTCCCCTTCTTGGTAATTGATGACAACATATAGATCAAAGCTCGACAAAGGATATAATCAATGAATAATATCGTCGCTTTGAGAAGTATGTGATAAGCAAGAGCTCCCCCTAAATTTGTGCATTATTTAAGATTTGCGTTTGAATGCAAATGCACAATCGATTAGGATCATGGGTCACTCTTCCATGTCACATACATCTTGGTGGAGCGCACAAAATGATAAGAATGAATAGCATGCACCCAATCACCAAGACATGAGTAAATGGTCATACAAGATAGGAATAGCATATGATAAGCATTAAGCACACATTAAAGCATAGTACGACCAAGCACTCATTAAGATAGGATCAAACGTAGTATCAAACACACTGAATGTCTCGAAAAACCAAAAGTATCTCAAAAAGACCGCAAATGAACGAAAGAGCAAAAGCGCAAAAACAACAGCACTCTCTCTCTCTCTCGAAGTCCTATGATCTATACAATTTCTCCCCTTTGGCAACAAGTTACCAAAAGTTCGAAAAAGCATAGAGCTAAGCGTCCTTTGGGGACTCTGCTTGGCGGCTCTATGCAGGTTGATGTTGGAGTTGATATGGCAGCATCGGCGAAGACTTGGTGATGTCCTGTCTTTGGAGGAATGGTCACTGGAGCTAGAGCTGGAGCAATGATGGAGCTGTGGGAGGTCTTTGAAGTTGTAGTCTGGTGTCGATCCTTTGGAATAGCGGTGATCGGGGTCTGTGGGAACCGGAGCAGTCTGTTGATAAGCATCTGGACCAAGTCATCCTGCATCTCACGCATAAGCTCTTCCTTCTCCTCTTTGCTTCCTCAATATCTGCCTCAAGCTTGTTGTGATTACTTGCACTTGATCGACTTCACATCCAGAGCGTGGATCTTGTCTTCAACAATCCTCTCTAGGCTCTCTGAGGCCTGCACAATGCTGGCGAGGCATTGCTCAATCCTTTGGGTAGCTTCAAGTAGCTGTTCTCCAACACTCTTTGGTTTAGCTGCCGCTGCCGCTTCCTTCTCAGCTTTGGCTTTCTTGGCAGCTTCAATCTTTGCTTGACCTTCAACCGACGTTGGATCCTCCTCATCCATCACAACAACATTATCCTCATGCTCAGGCTGCAGTGGTAAGTGTTCTCTATCCAACAAGAATGTGCCCGTGCCAAACTTGGCATTGATAAGCATCTGAATATGCGGGGCAAATCCACACGACCTTTTCTGGTCAGCTGCAGTCCTCTTAATGGTTTCTACTATCAAGTCCATCACCTTGAAAGTGAAGGAAATATGCCCTAGAGGCAATAATAAAGTTATTATTTATTTCCTTATTTCATGATAAATGTTTATCATTCATGCTAGAATTGTATTAACCGGAAACATGATACATGTGTGAATGCATAGACAAAACAATATGTCACTAGTATGCCTCTACTAGACTAGCTTGTTAATCAAAGATGGTTATGTTTCCTAACCATGAACAAAGAGTTGTTATTTGATTAACAAGGTCACATCATTAGTAGAATGATCGATTGACATGACCCATTCCCTTAGCTTAGCACACGATCGTTTAGTATGTTGCTACTTGCTTTTATCCATGACATATACATGTTCTCGTAACTATGAGATTATGCAACTCCGTTTACGGAGGAACACTTTGGGTGCTACCAAACGTCCAACGAATCGGGTGATTATAAAGGAGTACTACAGTGTCTCCAAAGGCAGATGTTGGGTTGGCGTATTTGAGATTAGGTTTTGTCCTCCGATTGTCGGAGAGGTATCTCTGGCCCTCTCGGTAATGCACATCACTAAAGCCTTGCAAGCACTACAACTAATGAGTTAGTTGTGAGATGATGTATTACGGAACGAGTAAAGAGACTTGCGTAGCGAGATTGAACTAGGTATTGGATACCGACGATCGAATCTCGGGCAAGTAACATACCGATGACAAAGGGAACAACGTATGTTGTTATGCGGTCCGACCGATAAAGATCTTCGTAGAATATGTAGGAACCAATATGGGCATCAGGTCCGCTGTTGGTTATTGACCGTGAATAGTTCTAGGTCATGTCTACATTGTTCTCGAACCGTAGGGTCCGCACGCTTAAGGTTTCGATGATGGTTATTATGAGTTTATGTATTTTGATGTACCGAAGAAGTTCGAGTCCCGGATGTGATCACGGACATGACGAGGAGTCTCGAAATGGTCGAGACATAAAGATTGATATATTGGAAGCCTATGTTTGGAGTTCGGAATGGTTCGGCGAAAGCGGAAATTCTGAGTACCGGAGGTTACGGAACCCCGGGGTAAATGGGCCTCGGTGGGCCTCAAGGGAGAAGAGGAGGGGCCGGCCAGAGGTGGTGGCGCGCCTCTCCCCCAGTCCGAATAGGACAAGGAGGCGGCGCCCTCCTCTTCCCCCCCCAAACCTAATCCAACTAGGAAAGGGGAGTCCTACTCCGGTGAGGAGTAGGACTCCTCGGCCGCCTAGCTAGGCGGGCGGCCTCCCCTCCTCCTTTATATCACGGGGCAAGGGGCACCCTAGAACACACAAGTTGATCTACGGATCGTTCCTTAGCCGTGTCGGTGCCCCTCCACCATATTCCACCTCGGTTATACCGTCGTGAAGCTTAGGCGAAGCCTGCGCCGGTGAAACATCAAGATCGTCACCACGCCGTCGTCTTGATGGAACTCTCCTCGACACTCGGCTGGATCGAGTCTGAGGACATCATCGAGCTGTACGTGTGTCAAGAACTTCGGGCGCCGAAGTAACGGCGCCGGGTTCGGTCGGATCGCGAGGAGAGCGTCGACTACTTCCTCTACGTTGTGATCGCTTCGCTTGGTCTCACGAGGGCGTGAGACAACACTCTCCCCTCTTGTTGCTATGCATCACCATGATCTTGCGTGTGCGTGAGGAAAATTTTTGAAATTACTACGTTCCCCAACAGTGGCATCCGAGCCTAGGTTTTATGGTTTGATGTTTTGCACGAGTAGAACACAAGTGAGTTGTGGGCGATCTGAGTCATACTTCCTACCGACATGTCATACTTTGGTTCAGCGGTATTGTGAGATGAAGCGGCCCGGACCGACATTACGCGACGCTTACGCGAGACTGGTTTCACCGCTGCGAGCACTCGTTGCTTAAAGGTGGTGGTGGGTGCTGTCTCTCTCACTTTAGTTGAACGAGAGTGCTACGCCCGGTCCTTGAGAAGGTTAAACGAGTCTATTTGACGAAATATCGTTGTGGTTTTGATGCGAGGTGAGACTGGTTCTTGCTTAAGCCCGTAGCAGCCACGTAAAAATTGCAACAACAAAGTAGAGGACGTCTAACTTGTTTTTGCAGGGCATGTTGTGATGTGATATGGTCAAGGCGTGATGCTATATTTTATTGTATGAGATGATCATGTTTTGTAACGAAGTTATCGGCAATCGGCAGGAGCCATATGGTTGTCGCTTTTGTATTGTTGCCATCGAGGATAACAAGATGGGGTTTTTATCATATTGCATGAATTTATCCTCTACATCATGTCATCTAGCTTAAGCGTTACTTTGTTTTTAACTTAATACTCTAGATGCATCTTTGGATAGCGGTCGATGAGTGGAGTAATAGTAGCAGATCTTGAGAATCGTTTGATCTACTTGTTTTGGACGTGATGCCTATATACATGATCATTGCCTAGATATGCTCATAACTATGCTCAATTCTGTCAATTGCTCAACAGTAATTTGTTCACCCACCGTAGAATATCTATGCTCTTGAGAGAAGCCACTAGTGAAACCTATGGCCCCCGGGTCTATTCTCATCATATCAATCTCTATCGCTTTATTTACTTGCTTTGCTTTTACTTTGCCTTTTACTTTTTACTTTGCATCTATCTATCAAAAATACCAAAAATATTATTTATCATCTCTATTAGATCTCACTCTCGTAAGTGACCTGAAGGGATTGACAACCCCTAATCGCGTTGGTTGTGATTAGCTATCGTTTTGTGTAGGTACAAGGGACTTGTGGGTGGTCTCCTACTGGATTGATACCTTGGTTCTCAAAAACTGAGGGAAATACTTACGCTACTTTCTTGCATCATCCTCTCCTCTTCGGGAAATCCAACGCGAGTGCTCAAGAGGTAGCACTCCCACTTTCAATATGTATTCAGATTGAGACTTAGAGTCATTTGGATTGGTGTAAAAGCTTGCAACGACGTAACTCTTTATGACGAACTCTTTATCACCCCCATCACCGAGAAACATTTCCTTAGTCCTCACTATGGATAATTTTGACCGTTGTCCAGTGATCTACTCTTAGATCGCTATTGTACCCCCTTGCCACACTCATAGCAAGGCACACAACTGGTTTGGTACATAGCATGGCATACTTTATAGAACCTATGGCTGAGGCATAGGGAATGACTTTCATTCTCTTTCTATCTTTCTGTTGGGGTCGGGTTTTGAGTCTTACTCAACTTTACACCTTGTAATACATGCAAGAACTCCTTATTTGACTAATCCATTTTGAACTCTTTCAAAATCTTGTCAAGGTATGTACTCATTTGAAAAAGCATCTTGATCTATCTCTATAGATCTTGATGCTCAATATGTAAGCATCTTCACTCAGGTCTTTCTTTGAAGATCTCCTTTCGAATTCTCCTTTATGCTTTCCAGAAAATTCTACATCATTTCCGATCAACAATATGTCATTCACATATACTTATCAGAAAATCCGTAGTGCTCCCACTCACTTTCTTGTAAATACAGGCTTCACCGCAAGTCTGTATAAAACTATATGCTTTGATCAACTCATCAAAGCGTATATTCCAACTCCGAGAGGCTTGCGCCAGTCCATAAATGGATCGCTGAAGCTTGCACACCTTGTTAGCACCCTTTGGATCGACAAAACCTTCTGGTTGCATCATATACAACTATTCTTCCAGAAATCCATTCAGGAATGCAGTTTTGACATCCATCTGCCAAATTTCATAATCATAAAATGCAGCAATTATTAACAAGATTCGGACAGACTTAAGCATCGCTACGGGTAAAGTCTCATCATAGTCAACTCCTTGAACTTGTCGAAATTTTTTTGCGACAAGTCAAGCTTTGTGAATAGTAACACTACTATCAGCGTCCATCTTCCTCGTGAAGATCCATTTATTCTTAATGGCTTGCCGATCATCGGGCAAGTCCACACTTTGTCCTCATACATGGATCCCATCTCAGATTTCATGGCCTCAAGCCATTTCGCGGAATCTGGGCTCATCATCGCTTCCTCATAGTTCGTAGGTTCATCATGGTCTAGTAACATGACTTCCAGAATAGGATTACCGTACCACTCTAGTGCGGATCATACTCTGGTTGACCTACGAGGTTCGGTAGTAACTTGATCTGAAGTTTCATGATCATCATCATTAGCTTCCTCATTAATTGGTGTAGGAATCCTGGAACTGATTTCTGTGATGAACTACTTTCCAATTTGGGAGAAGGTACAATTACCTCATCAAGTTCTACTTTCCTCCCACTCACTTCTTTCGAGAGAAACACCTTCTCTAGAAAGGATCAATTCTTAGCAACGAATATCTTGCCTTCGGATCTGTGATAGAAGGTGTACCCAATAGTTTTTTTTCCTTTTTTGTTGGATATCCTATGAAGACACATTTTTCTGATTTGGGTTCGATCTTATCAGGTTGAAGCTTTTTCACATAAGAATCACAGCCCCAAATTTTAAGAAACGACAACTTTGGTTTCTTGCCAAACCATAGTTCATAAGGCGTCGTCTCAACGGATTTTGATGGTGCCATGTTTAACGTAAATGCAAACTGTCTCTAATGCATAATCCCAAAGCGATAGTGGTAAATCGGTAAGAGACATCATTGATCACACCATATCTAATAAAGTGCTTGTTCTGACGTTCGGACACACCATTACGCTGTCGTGTTCCAGGTGGCGTGAGTTGTGAAACTATTCCACATTGTTTTAAATGAAGTCCAAACTCGTAACTCAAATATTCACCTCCACGATTATATTGTAGAAACTTTATTTTCTTGTTACAATGATTCTCTACTTCACTCTGAAATTCTTTGAATTTTTCAAATGTTTCCAACTTGTGTTTCATTAAGTAGATATACCCATATCTGCTAAAATCAACTGTGAAGGTCAGAAAATAACGATACCTGCCACGAGCCTCAACACTCATCGGACCGCATACATCGGTATGTATTATTTTCAATAAGTCATTAGCTTGTTCTACTGTTCCGTAGAACGGAGTTTTAGTCATCTTGCCCAAAAGGCACGGTTCGCAAGTATCAAATGATTCATAATCAAGTGGTTCCAAAAGCCCATCATCATGGAGTTTATTCATGCGCTTTACACCAATATGACCTAAAACGGCAGTGCCACAAATATGTTGCACTGTCATTATCAGCTTTGCATCTTTTGGCATCAATATTATGAATATGTGTATCACTACGATCAACATTCAATAAACCATCAACATTGGGTGTATGACCATAGAAGGTTTTATTCATGTAAACCCAATAACAATTATTCTCTATCTTAGATGAATAATCGTATTGCAATAAACATGATCTAATCATACTTATGCTCAATGCAAACACCAAATAACATTTATTTAGGTTCAACACTAATCTCAAAAGTATAGGGAGTGTGTGTAGGATCGAAAGTATGTCTAGAGGGGGGGTGATTAGACTACTTGACAATATAAAAATTATGCCTTTTGACAAAGACAAGTTTTTGGCAAGTTCACAATAATGATCAAGTCAAGTATCACCCTACACATGCAATTCTAGAGTATAGGCAGCGGAAAGTAAATTGCACATGTAGTAAAGAGAGGTGGAGAAGAGCAAAGCGCAATTTTGGAGACGCGGTGATTTTTCTCGTGGTTCCGATAGGTGGTGCTATCGTCAATCCACGTTGATGGAGACTTCAACCCACGGAGGGTAGCGGCTGCGAGAGTCCACGGAGGGCTCCACCCACGAAGGGTCCACGAAGAAGCAACCTTGTCTATGCCATCATGGCCACGCCCACGGAGGGCTAGCCTTACTCGGGGTAGATCTTCACGAAGTAGGCGATCTCCTTGCCCTTACAAACTTCTTGGTTCAACTCCACATCTCGACGGAGGCTCCCAAGCGACACCTAACCAATCTAGGAGGCACCACCCTCCAAAAGGTAATAGATGGTGTTGATGATGATGAACTCCTTGCTCTTGTGCTTCAAATGATAATCTCCCCAACACTCAACTCTCCTCACTGATTTGGCTGTGGTGGAAGAAAGGATTGAGTGGAAAGCAACTTGGGAAGGCTAGAGATCAAGCTTCATATGGTGGGAGTGGAGCAACTTGATCTCAACACAAGGGTAGGTAGTTTTCTTCTCAGAAATGTAAGGTAGGAGTGGTAGTTCTTTCTGATGGCTCTCTCCACGAATGAAGAGGGGGTGGAGGGGTATTTATAGCCTCCACACAAAATCCAACCGTTACACACATTTGACCAATCTCGGTCAGACCGAAGTTGACAACTCGGTGAGACCGAAAGTTCAAAACATGTGAACGTTGGGATTTTCGGTGGGACCGAAAATACAAACTCGGTGAGTCCGATTCGTGTAAAGACAAGAGCTTGCCAATCTCGGTGGGACCGACTTCATCATCTCGGTGACACCGATTTGATGACAGAAGGTTACAGAAGCTTGGCAACTCAAGTTTCGGTGAGACCGAGTTTAGAATCGGAAAATCCGAGATTTCTAGGGTTTGGCTTTGTGGTGAGGTGGTTCATCTCGGTGTGGTGAGTTTGGAATATCGGTGGGACCGAGATTACTTATGAGTGTATATGGCGGTGAGAGTTCTTGATAGTTTAGGAGATGTATCACTAAGCACTTTGAGCAACGGATCATTATCATAACCTCATCCCCTTTTAATAGTATTGGCTTTCCTATGGACTCAATGTGATCTTGGATCACTAAACCAAAAATGGAGTCTTGAGCTTTTGCCAATGCTTGCCTTAGCATTTTGAGGGTCCACTTCTTGATCCTTTTGCCATACCCATATCAATGAACTTTCGAAATGATTCTCAAGAAACTATTAGTTCAATGATATATATGTTGTTATTAATTACCAAAACCACCCGGGGATTAGTTGCACTTTCAATCTCCCCCTTCTTGGTAATTGATGACAACATATAGATCAAAGCTTCGACAAAGGATATAATCAATGAATAATATCGTCGCTTTGAGAAGTATGTGATAAGCAAGAGCTCCCCCTAAATTTGTGCATTATTTAAGATTTGCGTTTGAATGCAAATGCACAATCGATTAGGATCATGGGTCACTCTTCCATGTCACATACATCTTGGTGGAGCGCACAAAATGATAAGAATGAATAGCATGCACCCAATCACCAAGACATGAGTAAATGGTCATACAAGATAGGAATAGCATATGATAAGCATTAAGCACACATTAAAGCATAGTGCGACCAAGCACTCATTAAGATAGGATCAAACGTAGTATCAAACACATGAATGTCTCGAAAAACCAAAAGTATCTCAAAAAGACCGCAAATGAACGAAAGAGCAAAAGCGCAAAAACAACAGCACTCTCTCTCTCTCTCGAAGTCCTATGATCTATACAATTTCTCCCCCTTTGGCAACAAGTTACCAAAAAGTTCGAAAAAGCATAGAGCTAAGCGTCCTTTGGGGACTCTGCTTTGGCGGCTCTATGCAGGTTGATGTTGGAGTTGATATGGCAGCATCGGCGAAGACTTGGTGATGTCTGTCTTTGGAGGAATGGTCTTTGGAGCTAGAGCTGGAGCAACCGATGGAGCTGTGGGAGTCTTTGAAGTTGTAGTCTGGTGTCGATCCTTTGGAATAGCAGCTGATCGGGTCTGTGGGAACCGGAGATCTGCTGATAAGCATCTGGACCAAGTCATCCTGCATCTCACGCATAAGCTCTTCCTTCTCCTCTTTGCTTCCTCAATATCTGCCTCAAGCTTGTTGTGATTACTTGCACTTGATCGACTTCACATCCAGGCGTGGATCTTGTCTTCAACAATCCTCTCTAGGCTCTCCCGAGGCTGCATACAATGCTGGCCGGGCATTGCTCAATCCTTTGGGTAGCTTCAAGTAGCTGTTCTCCAACACTCTTTGGTTTAGCTGCTGCTTTGCTGCTTCCTTCTCAGCTTTGGCTTTCTTGGCAGCTTCAATCTTTGCTTGACCTTCAAGCGACGTTGGATCCTCCTCATCCATCACAACAACATTATCCTCATGCTCAGGCTGCGGTGGTAAGTGTTCTCTATCCAACAAGAATGTGCCCGTGCCAAACTTGGCATTGATAAGCATCTGAATATGCGGGCAAATCCACCACGACCTTTTACGGTCATTGCAGTCCTCTTAATGGTTTCTACTATCAAGTCCATCACCTTGAAAGTGAAGGAAATATGCCCTAGAGGCAATAATAAAGTTATTATTTATTTCCTTATTTCATGATAAATGTTTATCATTCATGCTAGAATTGTATTAACTTAGGAAACATGATACATGTGTGAATGCATAGACAAAACAATATGTCACTAGTATGCCTCTACTAGACTAGCTTGTTAATCAAAGATGGTTATGTTTCCTAACCATGAACAAAGAGTTGTTATTTGATTAACAAGGTCACATCATTAGTAGAATGATCGATTGACATGACCCATTCCCTTAGCTTAGCACACGATCGTTTAGTATGTTGCTACTGCTTTTATCCATGACATATACATGTTCACGTAACTATGAGATTATGCAACTCCGTTTACGGAGGAACACTTTGGTGCTACCAAGCGTCCTGGCGAATCGGGTGATTATAAAGGAGTACTACAGTGTCTCCAAAGGCAGATGTTGGGTTGGCGTATTTGAGATTAGGTTTTGTCACTCCGATTGTCGGAGAGGTATCTCTGGGCCCTCTCGGTAATGCACATCACTAAAGCCTTGCAAGCACTACAACTAATGAGTTAGTTGTGAGATGATGTATTACGGAACGAGTAAAGAGACTTGCCGGTAACGAGATTGAACTAGGTATTGGATACCGACGATCGAATCTCGGGCAAGTAACATACCGATGACAAAGGGAACAACGTATGTTGTTATGCGGTCTGACCGATAAAGATCTTCGTAGAATATGTAGGAACCAATATGGGCATCCAGGTCCGCTGTTGGTTATTGACCGTGAATAGTTCTAGGTCATGTCTACATTGTTCTCGAACCGTAGGGTCCGCACGCTTAAGGTTTCGATGATGGTTATTATGAGTTTATGTATTTTGATGTACCAAGAAGTTCGAGTCCGGATGTGATCACGGACATGACGAGGAGTCTCGAAATGGTCGAGACATAAAGATTGATATATTGAAGCCTATGTTTGGAGTTGGAATGGTTCGGTAAAACGGAATTTCTGAGTACCGGAGGTTACGGAACCCCGGGGTAAATGGGCCTCGGTGGGCCTCAAGGGAGAAGAGGAGGGCCGGCCAGAGGTGGTGGCGCGCGCCTCCCCCCAGTCCGAATAGGACAGGAGGAGGCGGCGCCTCTCCTCTTCCCCTCCCCAAACCTAATCCAACTAGGAAAGGGGGAGTCCTACTCGGTGAGGAGTAGGACTCCTCGGCGGCCTTCTAGCTAGGCCGGCCGGCCTCCCCCTCCTCCTTTATATACGGGGCAAGGGGCACCCTAGAACACACAAGTTGATCTACGGATCGTTCCTTAGCCGTGTCGGTGCCCCCTCCACCATATTCCACCTCGGTTATACCGTCGCGAAGCTTAGGCGAAGCCCTGCGCACGGTGAAACATCAAGATCGTCCACCACCGTCGTCTTGATGGAACTCTCCTCGACACTCGGCTGGATCGAGTCTGAGGACATCATCGAGCTGTACGTGTGTCAAGAACTTCGGGCGCCGAGTAACGGCGCGGGTTCGGTCGGATCGCGAGGAGAAGCGTCGACTACTTCCTCTACGTTGTGATCGCTTCGCCGGGTCTCACGAGGGTGCGTAGACAACACTCTCCCCTCTTGTTGCTATGCATCACCATGATCTTGCGTGTGCGTAGGAAAATTTTTGAAATTACTACGTTCCCCAACAGTGGCATCCGAGCCTAGGTTTTTATGGTTTGATGTTTTGCACGAGTAGAACACAAGTGAGTTGTGGGCGATACGAGTCATACTTCCTACCAGCATGTCATACTTTGGTTCAGCGGTATTGTGAGATGAAGCGGCCTGGACCGACATTACGCAGACGCTTCGCGAGACTGGTTTCACCGCTGCGAGCACTCGTTGCTTAAAGGTGTTGGTGGGTGCTGTCTCTCTCACTTTAGTTGAACCGAGTGTGGCTCGCCGGTCCTTGAGAAGGTTAAAAGCGGAGTCTATTTGACGAAATATCGTTGTGGTTTTGATGCGAGGTGAGACTGGTTCTTGCTTAAGCCCGTAGCAGCCACGTAAAAATTGCAACAACAAAGTAGAGGGCGTCTAACTTGTTTTTGCAGGGCATGTTGTGATGTGATATGGTCAAGGCGTGATGCTATATTTTATTGTATGAGATGATCATGTTTTGTAACCGAAGTTATCGGCAACTGGCAGGAGCCATATGGTTGTCGCTTTATTGTATGCAATGCAATCGCCCTGTAATGCTTTACTTTATCACTAAGCGGTAGCGATAGTCGTAGAAGCATAAGTTTGGCGAGACGACAACGATGCTACGATGGAGATCAAGGTGTCGCGCGGTGGCGATGGTGATCATGGTGGTGCTCCGGAGATGAAGATCACGAAGCACAAGATGATGATGACCATATCATATCACTTATATTGATTTGCATGTGATGTTTATCCTTTTATGCATCTTATCTTGCTTTGATTGACGGTAGCATTATAAGATGATCTCTCACTAAATTATCAAGAAGTGTTCTCCCGAGTATGCACCGTTGCCAAAGTTAAATCGTGCCTAGACACCACGTGATGATCGGGTGTGATAAGCTCTCGTCCATCTACAACGGGTGCAAGCCAGTTTTGCACACGCAGAATACTCGGGTTATACTTGACGAGCCTAGCATATGCAGATATGGCCTCGGAACACGGAGACCGAAGGTCGGCGTGAATCATATAGTAGATATGATCAACATAAGATGTTCACCATTGAAAACTACTCCATTTCACGTGATGATCGGTTATGGTTTAGTTGATTTGGATCACGTAATCACTTAGATGACTAGAGATGATTTTTCTAAGTGGGAGTTCTTTAGTAATATGATTAATTGAACTTAAATTTATCATGAACTTAGTACCGATAGTATCTTGCTTGTTTATGTTTGATTGTAGATAGATGGCTCGTCTTTGTTGTTCCGTTGAATTTTAATGCGTTCCTTGAGAAAGCAAAGTTGAAAGATGATGGTAGCAATTACACGGATTTGGGTCCGTAATTTGAGGATTATCCTCATTGCTGCCTGGAAGAGTTACGTCTGGATGCACCGCTAGGTGCAGACCTCTTGCTAATGCAAGCTGCAGATGTTATGAGCGTCTGGCGAGCAAAGCTGATGACTACTCTATAGTTCGATGTGCCATGCTTTACGGCTTAGAACCGGGACTTCAACGGCGTTTTGAGCGTCATGGAGCATATGAGATGTTCCAGAGTTGAAGTTGATATTCCAACAGAATGCCCGGATTGAGAGATATGAAGTCTCCAATAAGTTCTATAGCTGCAAGATGGAGGAGAATAGTTACATTAGTGAGCACATACTCGGAATGTCAGGTACTACAATCACTTGACACAATTGGGAGTTAATCTTCCGGATGATTGTGTCATTGATGAATTCTTCAATCACGCCACCAAGCTACAAAGGCTTCGTGATGAACTATAATATGCAAGGGTTAGTAAAGACTATACAGAGCTCTTCGCAATGCTAAAAGCTGCGGAGGTAGAAATCAGAAGGAGCATCAAGTGTTGATGGTCAATAAGACCACTAGTTTCAAGAAGAAAGGCAAAGGAAGAAGAAGGGAACTTCAAGAAGAACAGCAAGCAAGTTCTTTGCTCGGGAGAAGAAACCCAAGTCGGCCCTAAACCTGAAATCGAGTGCTTCTACCGCAAGCGAGACTAGTCCTTTGAAGCGGAACTGCCCCAAGTATTTGGCGGATAAGAAGGATGGCAAGGTGAACAAAGGTATATGTGATATACATGTTATTGATGTGTACCTTACTAGAGCTCGTAGTAGCACAGGTATTTGATATCTTGGTTACATTGCTAATATTTGCAACTCGAAGCAGGACTACGGATTGCGAACTACGCAAAGGGCGAGGTGACGATGCGGCGTGGGAAATGGTTCCAAAGTCGATGTGATCGCGGTCGGCACGCTACCTCTACATCTACCTTCGGATTAGTTTTAGACCTAAATAATTGTTATTTGGTGCTGCGTTGAGCATGAACATTATATCTGGATCTTGTTTGATGCGAGGCGGTTATTCATTTAAATCGAGAGAATAATGGTTGTTCTATTTATATGAGTAATATCTTTTATGGTCATGCACCCTTGAGGAATGGTCTATTTTGATGAATCTCGATAGTAGTGATACACATATTCATAATGTTGAAACCAAAAGATGCAGAGTTGATAATGATAGTGCAACTTATTTGTGGCCTTGCCGTTTAGGTCATATCGGTGTAAAGCGCATGAAGAAACTCCATCTTGATGGACTTTTGGAGTCACTTGATTATGAATCACTTGGCACTTGCGAACCGTGCCTCATGGGCAAGATGACTAGAACACCGTTCTCGGTACTATGGAGAGAGCAACAGATTTGTTGGAAATCATACATACATGATGTATGTGGTCCGATGAATGTTGAGGCTCGTGGCGGATATCGTTATTTTCTCACCTTCACAGATGACTTAAGCGAGATATGGGTATATCTACTTAATGAAACCTAAGTCTGAAACGTTTGAAAAGTTCAAAGAATTTGAGTGAAGTTGAAAATCATCGTAACAAGAAAATTAAGTTTCTACGATCGACCGTGGAGGCGAATATTTGAGTTCTGAGTTTGGTCTATATTTAAAACAATGCGGAATAGTTTACGCAACTTACGCCACCGGAACACCACAACGTAATGGTGTGTCGAGCGTCGTAATCGTACTTTACTAGATATGGTACGATCTATGATGTCTCTTACAGATTTACCGCTATCGTTTTGGGGTTATGCTCTAGAGGCGGCCGCATTCACACTGAATAGAACACCGTCGAAATCCGTTGAGGCGACACCTTATGAACTGTGGTTTGGCAAGAAACCAAAGTTGTCGTTTCTTAAAGTTTGGGGATGCGATGCTTATGTGAAAAAGCTTCAACCGATAAGCTCGAACCCAAATCGAGAATGTGTCTTCATAGGATACCCAAAGGAGGCAGTTGGGTACACCTTCTATCACAGATCCGAAGGCAAGACATTCGTTGCTAAGAATGGATCCTTTCTAGAGAAGGAGTTTCTCTCGAAAGAAGTGAGTGGGAGGAAAGTGGAACTTGATGAGGTAATAGTACCTTCTCCCTTACTTGAAAGTAGTTAAATCGCGAAACCGGTTTCGAGACACCTACACCAAGTAGTGAGGAAGTTGATGATGTCGATCATGAAACTTGAGATCAAGTTACTCTGAGAACCTCGTAGATTAACGAGTAACATCCGCACGAGTGGTACGGTAATCCTGTTCGGAAATCATGCTACTAGATCATGATGAACCTACAAACTATGAAGAAGCGATGGTGAGCCCAGATTCCATAAAATGGCTTGAGGCCATGAAATGCGAGATGGGATCCATGTATGAAAACAAAGTATGGACTTTGGTTGACTTGCCCGAGGGTAGGCAAGCAATAGAAAACAAGTGGATCTTCAAGAAGAAGACCGACGACGGTAATATTATGTCTACAAAGCTCGACTTATGCAAAGGGTTTTCGACAAGTTCAAGGGATTGACTACGATGAGACCTTCTCACCCGTAGCGATGCTTAAGTCCGTCCGAATCATGTTAGCAATTGCCGCATTTTATGATTATGAAATTTGGCAAATGGATGTAAAGACTGCATTCTGAATGGATTTACGGAAGAAGAGTTGTATATGATGCAACGTAAGGTTTTATCGATCCAAAGGGAGCTAACAAAGTGTGCAAGCTCCAATGATCCATTTATGGACTGGTGCAAGCATCTCGGAGTTGGAATAAGCGCTTTGATAGTGTGATCAAAGCATTTGGGTTTGTCTGAGACTTTTGGAGAAGCCTGTATTTACAAGAAAGTGAGTGGGAGCTCTGTAGCATTTCTGATATTATATGTAGATGACATATTGCTGATCGGAAATGATATAGAATTTCTGGATAGCATAAAGGGATACTTGAATAAGAGTTTTTCAATGAAAGACCTCGGTGAAGCTGCTTACATATTGGGCATTAAGATCTATAGAGATAGATCAAGACGCTTAATTGGACTTTCACAAAGCACATACCTTGACAAGATTTTGAAAAAGTTCAAAATGGATCAAGCAAAGAAAGGGTTCTTGCCTGTGTTACAAGGTGTGAAGTTGAGTAAGACTCAATGCCCGACCACTGCAGAAGATAGAGAGAAAATGAAAGATGTTCCTATGCTTCAGCCATAGGCTCTATCATGTATGCAATCTTGTGTACAGACTGATGTGTGCCTTGCTATAAGCCTAGCAGGAGGTACCAAAGTAATCCAGCGTGGATCATCGGACAGCGGTCAAGAACATCTGAAATACGAAAAGGACTAAGGATATGTTTCTCATATATGGAGGTGACAAAGAGCTCATAAATGGCAGTTACGTTGATGCAAGCTTTGACACGATCCGGACGATTCTAAATCGCAGACCGGATACGTATTTACACTAAGCGGAGGAGCTGTCGGTTAGTGCAGTTCTAAACAAAGCGTCGTGGCGGGATCTACATGTGAAGCGGAATACATAGCAGCGGGAAGCAGCTAATGAAGGAGTGCGGATGAAGGAGTTCATATCCGATCTAGGTGTCATACCTAGTGCATCGGGTCAATGAAAATCTTCGTGACAATCTTGGAGCAATTGCCTTAGCGAAGGAATCCAGATTTCACAAGAGGACCAAGCACATCAAGAGGCGCTTCAATTCCATCCGGGACTTAGTCGGTGGGAGACATAGAGATTTGCAAGATACATACGGATCTGAATGTTGCGGAACCGTTGACTAAGCCTCTTCCACGAGCAAAACATGATCAGCACCAAGACTCCATGGGTGTTAGAATCATTACAATGTAATCTAGATTATTGACTCTAGTGCAAGTGGGAGACTGAAGGAAATATGCCCTAGAGGCAATAATAAAGTTATTATTTATTTCCTTATTTCATGATAAATGCTTATCATTCATGCTAGAATTGTATTAACCGGAAACATGATACATGTGTGAATGCATAGACAAAACAATATGTCACTAGTATGCCTCTACTAGACTAGCTTGTTAATCAAAGATGGTTATGTTTCCTAACCATGAACAAAGAGTTGTTATTTGATTAACAAGGTCACATCATTAGTAGAATGATCGATTGACATGACCCATTCCCTTAGCTTAGCACACGATCGTTTAGTATGTTGCTACTGCTTTTATCCATGACATATACATGTTCACGTAACTATGAGATTATGCAACTCCGTTTACGGAGGAACACTTTGGTGCTACCAAACGTCACAGCGAATCGGGTGATTATAAAGGAGTACTACAGGTGTCTCCAAAGGCAGATGTTGGGTTGGCGTATTTGAGATTAGGTTTTGTCACTCCGATTGTCGGAGAGGTATCTCTGGGCCCTCTCGGTAATGCACATCACTAAAGCCTTGCAAGCACTACAACTAATGAGTTAGTTGTGAGATGATGTATTACGGAACGAGTAAAGAGACTTGCGGTAACGAGATTGAACTAGGTATTGGATACCGACGATCGAATCTCGGGCAAGTAACATACCGATGACAAAGGAACAACGTATGTTGTTATGCGGATCGACCGATAAAGATCTTCGTAGAATATGTAGGAACCAATATGGGCATCCAGGTCCGCTGTTGGTTATTGACCGTGAATAGTTCTAGGTCATGTCTACATTGTTCTCGAACCGTAGGGTCCGCACGCTTAAGGTTTCGATGATGAGTTATTATGAGTTTATGTATTTTGATGTACCGAAGAAGTTGAGTCCCGGATGTGATCACGGACATGACGAGGAGTCTCGAAATGGTCGAGACATAAAGATTGATATATTGGAAGCCTATGTTTGGAGTTCGGAATGGTTCCGGTAAAACGGAATTTACGGAGTCTAGGGAGGTTACGGAACCCCGGGGTAAATGGGCCTCGGTGGGCCTCAAGGGAGAAGAGGAGGGGCGGCCAGAGGAGGTGGCGCGCCCTCTCCCAGTCCGAATAGGACAAGGAGGCGGCGCCCTCTCCTCTTCCCCTCCCCAAACCTAATCCAACTAGGAAAGGGGGAGTCCTACTCGGTAGGAGTAGGACTCCTCCCGCGCCCTAGCTAGGGCGGCCGGCCTCCCCCTCCTCCTTTATATAAGGGCAAGGGGCACCCTAGAACACACAAGTTGATCTACGGATCGTTCCTTAGCCGCGGTGCCCCCTCCACCATATTCCACCTCGGTTATACCGTCGCGAAGCTTAAGCGAAGCCTGCGCAGTGAAACATCAAGATCGTCACCACGCCGTCGTCTTGTGGAACTCTCCTCGACACTCGGCTGGATCGAGTACGAGGGCGTCATCGAGCTGTACGTGTGTCAAGAACTCGGGGCACCGAATGCTGGCGCCGGGTTGGTCGGATCGCGAGGAGAACGTCGACTACTTCCTCTACGTTGTGATCGCTTCCGCCGGGTCTCGAGGTGCGTAGACAACACTCTCCCCTCTCGTTGCTATGCATCACCATGATCTTGCGTGTGCGTAGGAAAATTTTTGAAATTACTACGTTCCCCAACAGAAAGGTGCTTTCTCATCAAGTATATGCAGCATGTTGATAGAGTACCCTCTGATCATGCGATGATCTCCAGACTTGGGCATCAAGGTATGCCTCAGAATAGTGTTTGTGGTAGGTAGACCTGCCTGGAGATAATACACTGAGCCAAGCTTCCAGATTCCCAAATCTTTAGCTGGAACCTCTTTGTACATATTCTTCATAGATTCATGGTTCTACTTGGGAATACCATAGACATCAACATCATCCTCTCTTTGCACTGGAGCCTTCAGAAGTTCTGCCCATTCTTCTACAGTTGAAGAATATCTTTGGCCTTCAGTCATCCATGTGATCTTTCCATCTGGATAGAAATGAGCTGTGGCATAGAATTGCATAATCATCTCATCATTCCAACTGGTCAACTTCTGACCTACAAAGTCTGCAACACCACATGCAGTGAAGCTCTCATGCACATGTGGAAAGAAGTCTCTGTGCTCTTCACTGTCAATGTATTTCCAATCAACATATCTTGTATGCGCCACTATGGGCTTCTTGTCCATTTAGCATCTCATAGAAGTCTTGCTGCTCTCTCGGTGTGAAATCTGGGATCAACAGCAGTTCTTCTCCTCACGGCATATGGGTCGATTGTCTCCATAGCACAGAGACCTCTATCTTTCCTTTCCTTCATGTTTTCGACTTGAGGATGAGCATCATTGTGAAGTGGCAGTTTTGGACGAAGTTTCAGCAAAACTGGTCCTTCATCATCGACACACCTGGTGGCACATCATCTTTGTTCTTTTACGATCTTTGGAATGTTCTGATTGTTTTCTTGGGCTTGGCGGCGAGCTTTCTTTGGAGCTGCCTTGGCTGGGAGCAGATGGCTTGGGCTTTGAAGTGGCTCCAGCCACGATGGCATCTCCCATGAGCTTAGGCTTCGAGGAGGCTGGGGTGCTTCCTCATCCTCATCTTCCTCTCGCTGCATCATCATGCACTAACCTCTTCCTCTTGGAAGTTTTCTTCACTTTGCTCGTAGTTTCCTCTTCCATACTCAGCTTCTTAGCAACAGTGGACTGCTTGACTTTTCTGGTGCCTTTCTTTGTTTGCTGACCTTGAGGCTCTTTGGCAACAACTTTTCTCTTGGGCTTTGAGGTGACCTCTTCCTCAACAACAAAATCTGAGTCTTCCTCATCGAGTTTCTCTTCTTTACGCCCTGGTGGCTGCAGGAGGCAAACCACTTGGTGTACTCCTCTCACCATCATCGATGAGCTCTTTGGGTTCGGGACTAGTGCTGCCTCTGGAATATCTGCTATAGGTGACTCGACCTGTTACGGCTGTCACCGGCATCGACATGGTGACAACTGTGAATAGATAAGGTGTAGGCGAGTAGAAGAGTTATCACAAACTGCAGAAGTTTTTGCAAACAAATGAGTTCAAATTTCAGTATTAGGTTTTCACAGAAGACATTTCGGTCAGACCGAGTTTAAAATTCGGTGAATCCGAAGTGCTCAAACAGAAGCATTCACACCACTTTCGGTTGAACCAAAGTGGGTTTCGGTCCTGCCGAAAACACTAGGGTTTCACAGAATCGACATTTCGGTCACACCGATTTGCACAACTCGGTTGGACCGAAAGGTGCAGTGCAATGGCCAGAGGCCAAATCGGTCTTACCGAAAATCTAAAATCGGTCTCACCGAGATGTGTTCGGCGGAAACCTAACCCTAAAACTTTTACTCGAATCTCGTTCAAAAGAACTTATCTAGTGTTCAGGAAGATTTCAATCGTGGCAAGATTATAGGCAAACCAAACGTGCATTGAATCAGAGATGGGAGCATGAGTGGGATCGAAACTCACCCTAACTTGGTGGAGTTTCTCTACGGCGGCAACGGCGCGGAGAAGATGTCCGTTGACGGCGATGGAGACTGCGGCGGGCGCCTGACTGATTTACGGAGACGATCCGGAGACCAGGGCGACGGCAGCAAGGGGTGTGGGGGCGAAGCGTTTGAAGTAGAAATCAACGCGCGCGACCCTCGGAGTATATATATGAAGGAAATATGCCCTAGAGGCAATAATAAAGTTATTATTTATTTCCTTATTTCATGATAAATGTTTATCATTCATGCTAGAATTGTATTAACCGGAAACATGATACATGTGTGAATGCATAGACAAAACAACATGTCACTAGTATGCCTCTACTAGACTAGCTTGTTAATCAAAGATGGTTATGTTTCCTAACCATGAACAAAGGAGTTGTTATTTGATTAATGAGGTCACATCATTAGTAGAATGATCTGATCGACATGACCCATTCCCTTAGCTTAGCACACGATCGTTTAGTATGTTGCTACTGCTTTTATCCATGACTTATACATGTTCCTGTAACTATGAGATTATGCAACTCCGTTTACGGAGGAACACTTTGGGTGCTACCAAAGCGTCTGGCGTAATCGGGTGATTATAAAGGAGTACTACAGGTGTCTCCAAAGGGATGTTGGGTTGGCGTATTTCGAGATTAGGTTTTGTCACCGATTGTGGAGAGGTATCTCTGGGCCCTCTCGGTAATGCACATCACTTAAGCCTTGCAAGCACTACAACTAATGAGTTAGTTGTGAGATGATGTATTACGGAACGAGTAAAGAGACTTGCGGTAGCGAGATTGAACTAGGTATTGGATACCGACGATCGAATCTCGGGCAAGTAACATACCGATGACAAAGGAACAACGTATGTTGTTATGCGGTCTGACCGACAAAGATCTTCGTAGAATATGTAGGAACCAATATGGGCATCCAGGTCCGCTGTTGGTTATTGACCGTGAATAGTTCTAGGTCATGTCTACATTGTTCTCGAACCGTAGGGTCCATGCACGCTTAAGGTTCGATGGCGGTTATTATGAGTTTATGTATTTTGATGTACCGAAGGAGTTGAGTCCGGATGTGATCACGGACATGACGAGGAGTCTCGGAATGGTCGAGACATAAAGATTGATATATTGGAAGCCTATGTTTGGAGTTGGAATGGTTCGGGCTAAAACGGAATTTTCTGAGTACCGGAGGTTCTGGAACCCCCGGAGGTAAATGGGCCTCGATGGGCCCTAGTGGAAAGGAGAAAGGGCCAGCCCTAGTGGGCTGCGCCTCCCCCTTCCCTAGTCCTACTAGGACTAGGAGAAGGGGGCCCCCCTCTCTCTCTTTCCCCTCAGGAATCCTAGTCCAACTAGGATTGGGGGAATCCTACTCGGAGGAGTAGGACTCCTGCAGCGCCTCCCTTGGCCGCCGCCCCCCCCCTGGCTCCTTTATATACAGGGGCAGGGGGCACCTAGGACACACAAGTTGATCGTGAGATCGTTCCTTAGCCGTGTGCGGTGCCCCCTCCACCATATTCCACCTCGGTTATACTGTCATGAAGCTTAAGCGGCCCTGCGGTGAAACATCAAGATCGTCACCTGCGCCGTCGTCTTGTGGAACTCTCCCTCGACACTCGGCTGGATCGAGTACGAGGGGCGTCATCGAGCTGTACGTGTGTCAAGAACTCGGGGCGTCGAGTAACGGCGCCGGATCGGTCGGATCGCGAGGAGAACGTCGACTACTTCCTCTACGTTGTGATCGCTTCGCCGGGTCTACAAGGGTATGTAGACAACACTCTCCCCTCTCGTTGCTATACATCACCATGATCTTGCGTGTGCGTAGGGAAAATTTTTGAAATTACTCGTTCCCCAACAGTGGTATCGAGCCTAGGTTTTTCTATGGTTTGATGTTTTGCACGAGTAGAACACAAGTGAGTTGTGGGCGATACAAGTCATACTACCTACCAGCATGTCATACTTTGGTTCAGCGGTATTGTGAGATGAAGCGGCCCGGACCGACATTACGCGACGCTTACGCGAGACTGGTTTCACCGCCACGAGCACTCGTTGCTTAAAGGTATTGGTGGGTGTCATCTCTCTCACTTTAGTTGAACCGAGTGTGGCTCGCGCCGGTCCTTGAGAAGGTTAAAGCGGAGTCTATTTGACGAAATATCGTTGTGGTTTTGATGCGAGGTGAGACTGGTTCTTGCTTAAGCCCGTAGCAGCCACGTAAAATTTGCAACAAACAAAGTAGAGGACGTCTAACTTGTTTTTGCGGGGCATGTTGTGATGTGATATGGTCAAGGCGTGATGCTATATTTTATTGTATGAGATGATCATGTTTTGTAACGAAGTTATCGGCAATCGGCTGGAGCCATATGGTTGTCGCTTTATTGTATGCAATGCAATCGCTTCTGTAATGCTTTACTTTATCACTAAGCGGTAGCGATAGTCGTAGAAGCATAAGTTTGGCGAGGCGACAACGATGCTACGATGGAGATCAAGGTGTCGCGCCGGTGGCGATGGTGATCATGGTGATTTGCAAGATGGAGATCATGAAGCACAAGATGATGATGACCATATCATATCACTTATATTGATTTGCATGTGATGTTTATCCTTTTATGCATCTTATCTTGCTTTGATTGACGGTAGCATTATAAGATGATCTCTCACTAAATTATCAAGAAGTGTTCTCCCGAGTATGCACCGTTGCCAAAGTTAAATCGTGCCCGGACACCACGTGATGATCGGGTGTGATAAGCTCTCGTCCATCTACAACGGGTGCAAGCCAGTTTTGCACACGCAGAATACTCGGGTTATACTTGACGAGCCTAGCATATGCAGATATGGCCTCGGAACACGGAGACCGAAAGGTCGGCGTGAATCATATAGTAGATATGATCAACATAAGATGTTCACCATTGAAAACTACTCCATTTCACGTGATGATCGGTTATGGTTTAGTTGATTTGGATCACGTGATCACTTAGATGACTAGAGGATGTCTTTCTAAGTGGGAGTTCTTTAGTAATATAATTAATCGAACTTAAATTTATCATGAACTTAGTACCGATAGTATCTTGCTTGTTTATGTTTGATTGTAGATAGATGGCTCGTCTTTGTTGTTCCGTTGAATTTTAATGCGTTCCTTGAGAAAGCAAAGTTGAAAGATGATGGTAGCAATTACGGATTGGGTCCGTAACTTGAGGATCATCCTCATTGCTGCACGTAAGAGCTACGTCTGGATGCACCGCTAGGTGACGAACTTCTTCTTTGGAGCAACGCCGGATGTTATGAGCGTCTGGCGAGCAAAGCGATGACTACTCTATAGTTCGATGTGCCATGCTTTACGGCTTAGAACCGGGACTTCAACGGCGTTTTGAGCGTCATGGAGCATATGAGATGTTCCAGAGTTGAAGTTAATATTCCAACAGAATGCCCGGATTGAGAGATATGAAGTCTCCAATAAGTTCTATAGCTGCAAGATGGAGGAGAACAGTTACATTAGTGAGCATATACTCGAGAATGTCCGGGTACTACAATCACTTGACACAATTGGGAGTTAATCTTCCGGATGATTGTGTCATTGATGTAATTCTCAATCACGCCACCAAGCTACAAAGGCTTCGTGATGAACTATAATATGCAAGGGTTAGTAAAGACTATGCTCGAGCTCTTCGCAATGCTAAAGGCTGCGGAGGTAGAAATCAAGAAGGAGCATCAAGTGTTGATGGTCAATAAGACCACTAGTTTCAAGAAGAAAGGCAAAGGGAAGAAGAAGGGAATCTCAAGAAGAACAGCAAGCAAGTTGCTGCTCAGGAAAGAAACCCAAGTCGGCCCTAAACCTGGCCGAGTGCTTCTACCGCAAGCGGTAGTCCTTTGGAAGCGGAACTGCCCCAAGTATTTGGCGGATAAGAAGGATGGCAAGGTGAACAAAGGTATATGTGATATACATGTTATTGATGTGTACCTTACTAGAGCTCGTAGTAGCACTGGTATTTGATCTTGGTTACATTGCTAATATTTGCAACTCAAACAGGACTACTGATTGCGAACTCGGCAAAGGGCGAGGTGACGATGCGCGTGGGAAATGGTTCCAAAGTCGATGTGATCGCGGTCGGCACGCTACCTCTACATCTACCTTGGGATTAGTTTTAGACCTAAATAATTGTTATTTGGTGCTGCGTTGAGCATGAACATTATATCTAGATCTTGTTTGATGCGAGGCGGTTATTCATTTAAATCGAGAGAATAATGGTTGTTCTATTTATATGAGTAATATCTTTTATGGTCATGCACCCTTGAAGAGTGGTCTATTCCTTATGAATCTCGATAGTAGTGATACACATATTCATAATGTTGAAACCAAAAGATGCAGAGTTGATAATGAAAGTGCAACTTATTTGTGGTACTCGCCGTTTAGGTCATATCGGTGTAAAGCGCATGAAGAAACTCCATCTTGATGGACTTTTGGAGTCACTTGATTATGAATCACTTGGCACTTGCGAACCGTGCCTCATGGGCAAGATGACTAGAACACCGTTCTCGGTGCTATGGAGAGAGCAACAGATTTGTTGGAGATCATACATACTGAGATGTATGTGGTCCGATGAATGTTGAGGCTCGTGGCGGATATCGTTATTTTCTCACCTTCACAGATGACTTAAGCAGATATGGGTATATCTACTTAATGAAACATAAGTCTGAAACGTTTGAAAAGTTCAAAGAATTTCAGAGTGAAGTTGAAAATCATCGTAACAAGAAAATTAAGTTTCTACGATCGATCGTGGAGGTGAATATTTGAGTTACGAGTTTGGTCTACATTTGAAACAATGCGGAATAGTTTCGCAACTCACGCCACCGGAACACCACAACGTAATGGTGTGTCGAGCGTCAGAATCGTACTTTACTAGATATGGTGCGATCTATGATGTCTCTTCTGATTTACCGCTATCGTTTTGGGGTTATGCTCTAGAGGCGGCCGCATTCACACTAAATAGAACACCATCGAAATCCGTTGAGGCGACACCTTATGAACTGTGGTTTAGCAAGAAACCAAAGTTGTCGTTTCTTAAAGTTTGGGGATGCGATGCTTATGTGAAAAAGCTTCAACTGATAAGCTCGAACCCAAATCGAGAATGTGTCTTCATAGGATACCCAAAGGAAGCAGTTGGGTACACCTTCTATCACAGATCCGAAGGCAAGACATTTGTTGCTAAGAATGGATCCTTTCTAGAGAAGGAGTTTCTCTCGAAAGAAGTGAGTGGGAAAAAGTGGAACTTGATGAGGTAATAGTACCTTCTCCCTTACTTGAAAGTAGTTAAATCGCGAAACCGGTTTACGAGACACCTACACCAGTAGTGAGGAAGTTGATGATGTTGATCATGAAACTTGAGATCAAGTTACTGCGAGAACCTCGTAGATCAACAGAGTAAGATCCGCACTTTGAGTGGTACGGTAATCCTGTTCGGAAGTCATGCTACTAGATCATGATGAACCTCACGAACTATGAAGAAGCGATGGTGAGCCCAGATTCATAAAATGGCTTGAGGCCATGAAATCTGAGATGGGATCCATGTATGAAAACAAAGTATGGACTTTGGTTGATTTGCCGAGGGTAGGCAAGCAATAGAAAACAAATGGATCTTCAAGAAGAAGACCGACGCCGACGGTAATATTATCGTCTATAAAGCTCGACTTGTGCAAAAGGTTTTCGACAAGTTCAAGGGATTGACTACGATGAGACCTTCTCACCCGTGGCGATGCTTAAGTCCGTCCGAATCATGTTAGCAATTGCCGCATTTTATGATTATGAAATTTGGCAAATGGATGTAAAGCGCATTCTGAATGGATTTACGGAAGAAGAGTTGTATATGATGCAACGAGAAGGTTTTATCGATCCAAAGGAGCTAACAAAGTGTGCAAGCTCCAGCGATCCATATATGGACTGGTGCAAGCATCTCGGAGTTGGAATAAGCGCTTTGATAGTGTGATCAAAGCATTTGGGTTTGTCTGAGACTTTTGGAGAAGCTTGTATTTACAAGAAAGTGAGTGGGAGCTCTGTAGCATTTACGATATTATATGTGGATGACATATTGCTGATCGGAAATGATATAGAATTCTGGATAGCATAAAGGGATACTTGAATAAGAGTTTTCAATGAAAGACCTCGGTGAAGCTGCTTACATATTGGGCATTAAGATCTATAGAGATAGATCAAGGCGCTTAATTGGACTTTCACAAAGTACATACCTTGACAAAGTTTTGAAGAAGTTCAAAATGGATCAAGCAAAGAAAGGGTTCTTGCACGTGTTGCAAGGTGTGAAGTTGAGTCAAACTCAATGCCCGACCACTGCAGAAGATAGAGAGAAAATGAAAGATGTTCCTATGCTTCAGCCATAGGCTCTATCATGTATGCAATGCTGTGTACGGACTGATGTGTGCCTTGCTATAAGCCTAGCAGGAGGTACCAAAGTAATCCAGAGTGGATCTTTGGACAGCGGTCAAGAACATCTGAAATACGAAAAGGACTAAGGATATGTTTCTCGTATATGGAGGTGACAAAGAACTCATAAATGGCAGTTACGTTGATGCAAGCTTTGACACCGATCCGGACGATTCTAAATCGCAGACGGATCGTATTTACACTAAGCGGAGGAGCTGTCGGTTGGTGCAGTTCTAAACAAAGCGTCGTGGCGGGATCTACATGTGAAGCGGAATACATAGCAGCTTGAAGCAGCTAATGAAGGAGTGCGGATGAAGGAGTTCATATCCGATCTAGGTGTCATACCTAGTGCATCGGGTCCAATGAAAATCTTCGTGACAATCTTGGAGCAATTGCCTTAGCAAAGGAATCCAGATTTCACAAGAGGACCAAGCACATCAAGAGACGCTTCAATTCCATCCGGGACTTAGTCGGACGGAGACATAGAGATTTGCAAGATACATACGGATCTGAATGTTGCAGAACCGTTGACTAAGCCTCTTCCACGAGCAAAACATGATCAGCACCAAGACTCCATGGGTGTTAGAATCATTCTTGTGTAATCTAGATTATTGACTCTAGTGCAAGTGGGAGGCTGAAGGAAATATGCCCTAGAGGCAATAATAAAGTTATTATTTATTTCCTTATTTCATGATAAATGTTTATCATTCATGCTAGAATTGTATTAACCGGAAACATGATACATGTGTGAATGCATAGACAAAACAACATGTCACTAGTATGCCTCTACTAGACTAGCTTGTTAATCAAAGATGGTTATGTTTCCTAACCATGAACAAAGGAGTTGTTATTTGATTAATGAGGTCACATCATTAGTAGAATGATCTGATCGACATGACCCATTCCCTTAGCTTAGCACACGATCGTTTAGTATGTTGCTACTGCTTTTATCCATGACTTATACATGTTCCTGTAACTATGAGATTATGCAACTCCGTTTACGGAGGAACACTTTGGTGCTACCAAGCGTCTGGCGAATCGGGTGATTATAAAGGAGTACTACAGGTGTCTCCAAAGGCAGATGTTGGGTTGGCGTATTTGAGATTAGGTTTTGTCACTCGATTGTCGGAGAGGTATCTCAGGCCCTCTCGGTAATGCACATCACTTAAGCCTTGCAAGCACTACAACTAATGAGTTAGTTGTGAGATGATGTATTACGGAACGAGTAAAGAGACTTGCGTAGCGAGATTGAACTAGGTATTGGATACCGACGATCGAATCTCGGGCAAGTAACATACCGATGACAAAGGGAACAACGTATGTTGTTATGCGGTCGACCGACAAAGATCTTCGTAGAATATGTAGGAACCAATATGGGCATCCAGGTCCCGCTGTTGGTTATTGACCGTGAATAGTTCTAGGTCATGTCTACATTGTTCTCGAACCGTAGGGTCCGCACGCTTAAGGTTACGATGATGGTTATTATGAGTTTATGTATTTTGATGTACCGAAGGAGTTCGAGTCCGGATGTGATCACGGACATGACGAGGAGTCTCGGAATGGTCGAGACATAAAGATTGATATATTGGAAGCCTATGTTTGGAGTTGAATGGTTCAAGGCGGCGGAATTTACCGAGTGCCGGAGGTTACGGAACCCCGGGAGGTAAATGGGCCTCGATGGGCCCTAGTGGAAAGGAGAAAGGGCCAGCCCTAGTGGTGGCGCGCCCCCCTTCCCTAGTCCTACTAGGACTAGGAGAAGGGGTCGGCCCCCTCTCTCTCTTTCCCCTCAGGAATCCTAGTCCAACTAGGATTGGGGGAATCCTACTCCCTCAGAGGAGTAGGACTCCCAGCAGCGCCTCCTTGGCCATGGCCCCCTCCCCTGGCTCCTTTATATCTGGGGGCGGGGGCACCTAGGACACACAAGTTGATCGTGAGATCGTTCCTTAGCCGCAGCGGTGCCCCCTCCACCATATTCCACCTCGGTTATACTGTCGCGAAGCTTAAGCGAAGCCCTGCGCGAGTGAAACATCAAGATCGTCACCACGCCGTCGTCTTGTGGAACTCTCCCTCGACACTCGGCTGGATCGAGTCTGAGGGACGTCATCGAGCTGTCGTGTGTCAAGAACTCGGGGCGTCGAATGCTGGCGCCGGGATCGGTCGGATCGCGAGGAGAACGTCGACTACTTCCTCTACGTTGTGATCGCTTCGCCGGGTCTACAAGGGTATGTAGACAACACTCTCCCTCTCGTTGCTATACATCACCATGATCTTGCGTGTGCGTAGGAAAATTTTTGAAATTACTACGTTCCCCAACAATATACCCTTTTGCTGTCGGTGGGACCGAGTTGTAAAACTCGGTGGCACCGAGATGGTTCTTCGCAGGCGTTATACACTTCGGTCACGCCGAAAATCACAACTCGGTTTCACCGAGGTGAAAACCTAGATCAATCTAAATGCTTTCGGTTTGACCGAGTTTGAGTGGGTTGGTCTGACCAAAATCAAATAGAAGGTTTTGGAAGTTAGCCCTTGACGGATCGGTGGCTCCGAGTGCTCCTCACTCGGAGGGTCCGAAAATGACTTGTTCAAAGTTTGTGATGTAAGCATGAATAGAATTTGAGACAAGAAAGCATAGATAGCTAGGGGAGGTACTTAGGCATTCTTGTTCATCCATTTGGTCAGAAAAATCAAAAAGACCAAAACAACAAATGGATGTCCTCGAATGGATAAAATCATGCATCCAACATGCTCACACAATAAGATAGCAAATGAAATATGTGTCAAACATGCACAATCAAAACTCTAGCTACTAACACACAATTTGTCGATGACTAGGTCATCTTTATATGAGTATATTGACTTAGGAGCCAAATGAGAACATTTGATCATAGGTCCTACTCATCATTTAAGCACAAGTGGGGTTACCACTTTTACATAAAGCATTAATGTGTTCACATCATTTGAAGATGCTTTAGCTCATTTCTTTAGAGCAAAGCTCCCCCTAGATGTGAGAACCCCTTTTAAAGGGTCAAACTAACCTTGGGTTGTCGTATAAGACTTCATGTAGATGTTGAAGATGTGGATGCTCAATGTTGATGAAGATCATCAAGAGTTGGGAGCAATCCTTTGGATTCGGGCACTTTCAATACCTACATGGGTTAGTCCCACAAGGAACAAACAAGGATATCCATGGACATAGATTGAAGTACACAATAGATGATGTCCATGAAAGCAATGATTACCTTGTCCCTTGACTTACCAACAAGAGGGTTTGTGACTCCATGAACTAGTGCAAGATGTGGAAGTTGATTGCACAAGTTTTTGCCAAAATGAATGTGAGTGAAGTATGTTGGCGGAGTCACCCTCAAGAACTCTCTAGTTCTTCTTCTTCGGGATCCACATCATCTTGATGGGAATCCTTGGGGTTGTAGTTGAGCTTGACGAAGTAGAACTTGACGTTTCCTTGGGAACCCACTTGACCATGGCTTTAGGTGCTTCAATAAATGCATCAATCTCCTCTTGAAGCTTGTCCTTGCCTTTTAGCTTGTGGTCTTGTGGTGGAAGGTCATCTTGTGCTTGTTCCTCATTGGAAGAAGTAGGATCGTACTTCTCCTTTTGAGAAACAAACTTTGGAGTGGGATATTGACCTTCTTCCCATTCAACACCCTCGGCGTTGAACTTTCGCTCAAAACCAATTCCTTGATTCTTCCGGTGCCTTCCTTGCTTGCGAACAATTTCCTCAAAGTTCTTGCTTCCGGCAAGGCTCTTGTAGACACCTTTCTCTATAATCCCTTTCAATAAACTATTTTCTTGCTCAAGTGTAACTTGGCTTGAAACATTGTTAGTGGAATCAAGAGAACTACTAGAACCAATATTGTTGCTTCTAGATGAAGAATTTTTCTTATGCTTGTCATGCTTAGTTTTAATAGGTGGCAAGAAATTAGACAAGAGAAGTCGTTTGGCAAGATATGAAGAACTCTTCTTTCGAAGATCATCATTGATTGCTTTTAGAAACTCATGTTCTTGCTCTAGATTGAGCTTCTCGAAGCGTAGCTTCTCATGAGATCTTAGGAGCTCTCTATGATCTTCTTGAGTTGTTTCATGAGCTAACTTAAGAGTGTTTAGTTCTTTAGTTAGACGCTCAATCTCCTTCATAGCATTGTCATTCGACTCTTCTCGACTATAAAGACTACTAGCATGTTCATCATTACTAGGCTCACTAGATTTATCATGTAAGAGCTCATCTTCACCAAGCAAGTCATCCTCATCACTATCAAAGTCAATGAATTCAGGGTGTGATACCTTGGGGCCTTTAGCCATGAAGCATCTTCCAATTCCCTCATTTGGTGAATCAAATAAGTCATAGTAGTTGGAGTTGGAGGACACGAGAGCAAGACCGGCAACACCTTCATCTTGACTGTGGTCGGAGTTGGAGTGATAGCTTCTCTCGGATTGATTGTCGGAGTCGGAGCCGGAGACCCATTCACCTACATGAGCTTGATGTTTTCTTCTTGTGTAGCTCCTTGATGACTTGTCTTTCCTCTCCGAATCCTTGCTTCTCCGAGAGGGTCTTCGTTCATAACGATCATCTCTACTCCTTCTCTCTTTCCGAGGTGACTCATCTCTTGAGCTTCTTCTTCTTGGAGATTCTTCTCTTCTCTTGTGGGGAGCCGAACACTCATTTGAGTAGTGTCGGGTCTTCCACAATTGTAGCAGATTCGATCACGACTAGAAGATCTCTTTTCATCATATGATCTAGACTTTGAGCTTCTTTCTTTGCTTCTACTCTTGTAGAATTTGTTGAAGTTCTTCACCATTAGGCTTATCTCTTCATTGGAAACTAACTTGTCACTTGAGGTAGTGGGAGCATCACTTGTAGCTTTGTAAGCACCACTTGACTTGTTGTGAAGCTCTTCCTTATCCTTAAGTGTCATCTCATGAGCAACAATTCTTCCAATGACTTCGGTTGGCTTGAGATTCTTGTAGTTTGGCATCATTTGGATCAAAGTGCACACGGTGTCATACTTTCCATCCAAAGCTCTGAGAATCTTCTTGATGATGAATCGGTCGGTCATTTCTTCGCTTCCTAAGCCGGCAATCTCATTTGTGATGAGAGCAAGCCTAGAGTACATTTCAGCGACTCCTTCACCTTCCTTCATCTTGAACTTGTCAAGTTGACCTTGAAGAACATCTAGCTTTGATTCCTTCACGGACTCGGTACCTTCGTGCATTTCAACCAAAGTATCCCAAATCTCTTTTGCATTCTCAAGGCGGCTGATTTTGTTGAACTCCTCGAGACACAAGGCATTGAAGAGAATGTCACAAGCTTGAGCATTGTTTTGCAACATCCGCAATTCATCCGTTGTAGCCGCGATCCGAACTTTTCCTTCCTCGAAGAATTCACCTTGCAAACCAACACAAATAATGCCCCATGCGGCTGGGTTATGGCCAAGAATATGCATTTTCATTTTATGATTCCAACTAGCAAAGTTTGTACCATCAAAGTAAGGACCTCTCTGAAAATTACCCTCACTAGACGCCATACTCTCCTAGGTTGTGAAACCAAGCTTATGGAGTCAATGCAATGGAAACCAATACAATGGAGACCAATGCTCTGATACCACTTGTAGGATCGAAAGTATGTCTAGAGGGGGGGTGATTAGACTACTTGACAATATAAAAATTATGCCTTTTGACAAAGACAAGTTTTTGGCAAGTTCACAATAATGATCAAGCCAAGTATCACCCTACACATGCAATTCTAGAGTATAGGCAGCGGAAAGTAAATTGCACATGTAGTAAAGAGAGGTGGAGAAGAGCAAACGCAATTTTGGAGACGCGGTGATTTTTCTCGTGGTTCCGATAGGTGGTGCTATCGTCAATCCACGTTGATGGAGACTTCAACCCACGGAGGGTAACGGCTGCGAGAGTCCACGGAGGGCTCCACCCACGAAGGGTCCACGAAGAAGCAACCTTGTCTATGCCATCATGGCCTACGCCCATGGAAGGCTAGCCTTACTCGGGGTAGATCTTCACGAAGTAGGCGATCTCCTTGCCCTTACAAACTTCTTGGTTCAACTCCACATCTCGACGGAGGCTCCCAAGCGACACCTAACCAATCTAGGAGGCACCACCCTCCAAAAGGTAATAGATGGTGTTGATGATGATGAACTCCTTGCTCTTGTGCTTCAAATGATAATCTCCCCAACACTCAACTCTCCTCACCGATTTGGCTGTGGTGGAAGAAAGGATTGAGTGGAAAGCAACTTGGGAAGGCTAGAGATCAAGCTTCATATGGTGGGAGTGGAGCAACTTGATCTCAACACAAGGGTAGGTAGTTTTCTTCTCGAAATGTAAGGTAGGAGTGGTAGTTCTTTACGATGGCTCTCTCCACGAATGAAGAGGGGTGGAGGGTATTTATAGCCTCCACACAAAATCCAACCGTTACACACATTTGACCAATCTCGGTCAGACCGAAGTTGACAACTCGGTGAGACCGAAAGTTCAAAACATGTGAACGTTGGGATTTTTGGTGGGACCGAAAATACAAACTCGGTGAGTCCGATTCGTGTAAAGACAAGAGCTTGCCAATCTCGGTGGGACCGACTTCATCATCTCGGTGACATCGATTTGATGATGAAGGATTCTGAAGCTTGGCAACTCAAGTTTGGTGAGACCGAGTTCGAATCGGAAAATCCGAGATTTCTAGGGTTTGGCTTTGTGGTGAGGTGGTTCATCTCGGTGTGGTGAGTTTGGAATATCGGTGGGACCGAGATTACTTATGAGTGTATATGGCGGTGAGAGTTCTTGATAGTTTAGGAGATGTATCACTAAGCACTTTGAGCAACCAGATCATTATCATAACCTCATCCCCTTTTAATAGTATTGGCTTTCCTATGGACTCAATGTGATCTTGGATCACTAAACCAAAAATGGAGTCTTGAGCTTTTGCCAATGCTTGCCTTAGCATTTTGAGGGGTCCACTTCTTCAGTTCTTTTGCCATACCCATATCACTGAACTTTCTGAAATGATTCTCAAGAAACTATTAGTTCAATGATATATATGTTATTATTAATTACCAAAACCACCCGGGGATTAGTTGCACTTTCAGTGTGTGATGATGATCACATCAATCTTAGAACCACTTCCAACACACATCATCACTTCACCCTCAGCTAGTCTCTCTTTATTCTGTAACTCCTATTTTGAGTTACTAATCTTAGCAACCGAACAAGTATCAAATACTCAGGGGCTACTATGAACACTAGTAAGGTACACATCAATAACCTGTATTTCAAATATACCTTTCTTCACTTTGCCATCCCTCTTATTCGCCAAATATTTGGGGTACTTCCGCTTCCAGTGACCATTTCATTTGCAGTAGAAGCACTTAGTTTCAGGCTTAGGTCCAGCTTTGGGCTTCTTCAAAGGAGTGACAACTTGCTTGCCATTCTTCTTCAAGTTCCCCTTCTTCCCTTTGCCCTTTTCTTGAAACTAGTGGTCTTGTCAATCATCAACACTTGATGCTCTTTTTGATTTCTACCTTCGTCGATTTCAGCATCACGAAGAGCTTGGGAATTGTTTTTGCCATCCCTTGCATACTATAGTTCATCACGAAGTTCCAGTAACTTGGTGATGGTGACTAGAGAACTCCGTTAATCACTATCTTATCTGGAAGATTAACTACCACTTGATTCAAGCGATTGTAGTACCCACACATTCTGAGCACATGCTCACTAGCTGAGCAATTCTCCTCCATCTTTTAGGCGTAGTATTTGCTAGAGGTCTCATACCTCTTGACATGGGCATGAGTCTGAAATACCAATTTCAGCTCTTGGAACATCTCATATGCTCCGTGGCGTTCAAAATGTTTTTGAAGTCCCGGTTCTAAGTCATAAAGCATGGTGCACTAAACTATCAAGTAGTCATCATATTCAGGCCCGTCCAAGGGCCTGTGCGGGCAGTGCGACCGCACAGGGCCCCAAATTCTAGGGGCCCCCTATGCTGGGCCATTGTCCATTATTGTTTTTTTAGTTTGTGCCCTTTTTCACAGCTAGCACAGGCCCATGGCTCTCCCGAACTGGGCCTTCTCCTCAACTTCCCGAATGACAGCCTGTCGTCGATCGATCTATCCATCTTCCGGAGAGGCCGGGACAAACTAACGGAAGTTCGGCGCCGCCGCACAGAGAGGGAAGCTAGCAGCGTTGTCTAGGTTGATCACTTCATTTCCTGCCCGGAGGCGCAGCCCATAGCCCTGCTCGCATGAGGAATTTCCTTATGGTACAGCAAGCCATCCGCGCATTGCATGGCAAGAAGCTGCCTTCTCTGATGATCTAATTTTATTGACATAGCTTGTGCTTTTGACTCTGTTGGATGGCCGTTCCTCGTTGAAATTATGCAGCATTTCGGTTTTGGGAACAATTGGATTCGATGCATGACTCTGTTCCTCTGTTGTTGTTACAAGGGTCATGGTGAATGGACGTTTGGGTGATCCAATCTGGCAGGTTTCTTCAAGAGGTTGCTTAATGACAAGTTTCAGTAGTGTAGGTCGTCCAGTTTTTCTTCACTATGACACCATCTTGTAAATACTCTTTTCTATTCTTAATATAATGACACAGAAATCTTTTGCGTGTTCTGAAAAGAAAAAAGCGCACAATTAAAATCAGCCGGTGGCCGGTACCAAGGTGAGGGCATCACCGATCTGTCCACCAGGTGCGCTCAAACTGAAACCCTATTTAAATTAGAATATTTTGTTCTATTGAATGATTATATTAGTGAGTATATTGTGTGCATATGCATAGTTCATCAATCAAATTATCTAGGGAAGATATATAGTAGGTTTAGCCTTTTTGTTTTAGTATATTGACAAGCCTATCATTTATGTAGTGTTTGAATTTATTAATTTTTCTTTCCTATAAAAATGTGTGTTCTAGAAATTTTAGGGCCCCAATTCGCATTTCGCACCAGGGCCCCGAATTTCTGGAGACGGCCCTGATCATATTGAGCTAGCCAAACGTTCATAACGTTTGCATCTGCTCCTGCAATAGGTCTGTCACCTAGCGATGCATCAAGGACATAATTCTTCTGTGCAGCAATGAGGATAAACCTCAGATCACGGACCCAGTCCGCATCATTGCTACTATCATCTTTCAACTTAGTTTTCTCTAGGAACACATATAAAACATAGGAAAGCAACAACGCGAGCTATTGATCTACAACATAATTTGCAAATTCTATCAGGACTAAGTTCATGATAAACTAAAGTTCAATTAATCATATTACTTAAGAACTCCCACTTAGATAGACATCCCTCTAGTCATCTAAATGATCACATGATCCAAATCAACTAAACCATGTCCGATCATCACGTGAGATGGAGTAGTTTTCAATGGTGAACATCACTATATTGATCATATCTACAATATGATTCACGTTCGACCTTTCGATCTCAATGTTCCGATGCCATATCTGCATATGCTAGGCTCGCCAAGTTTAACCCGAGTATTTTGCGTGTGCAAAACTGGCTTGCACCCGTTGCATGTGAACGTAGAGATTATCACACCCGATCATCACGTGGTGTCTCAGCACGACGAACTGTAGCAACAGTGCATACTCAGGGAGAACAGTTGTACCTTGAAATTTTAGTAAGGGATCATCTTATAATGCTACCGTCGTACTAAGCAAAATAAGATGCATAAAAGATAAACATCACATGCAATCAAAATATGTGACATGATATGGCCATCATCATCTTGTGCTCATGATCTCCATCACCTAAGCATCGTCATGACCTCCATCGTCACTGGCGTGACACCTTGATCTCCATCGTAGCATCGTTGTCGTCTCGCCAACTATTGTTACTACGACTATCGCTACCGCTTAGTGATAAAGTAAAACAATTACATGGCGATTGCATTGCATACAATAAAGCGACAACCATATGGCTCCTGCAAGTTGCCGATAACTTTGTTACAAAACATGATCATCTCATACAACAATTTATATCACATCATGCTTTGACCATATCACATCACAGCAAGCCCTGCAAAAACAAGTTAGACGTCTGCTACTTTGTTGTTGCAAATTTTACATGGCTGCTACGGGCTTCTAGCAAGAACCGTTCTTACCTACGCATCAAAACCACAACGATTTTTTGTCAAGTGTGTTGTTTTAACCTTCAACAAGGACTGGCCGTAGTCAAACTCGATTCAACTAAAGTTCGAGAAACAGGCACCCGCCAACCACCTTTGTGCATAAGCACGTCTGTAAAACTAGTCTCATGAACGCGGACATGTAATGTCATTCCGGGCCGCTTCATCCAACAATATCGCCGAATCAAAGTAAGACATTGGTGGTAAGCAGTATGACTATTATCGCCCACAACTCTTTGTGTTCTACTCGTGCATAAAACATCTACACATAGACCTGGCTCGGGATGCCACTGTTGGGGAACGTGGTAATTTCAAAAAAATTCCTACGATCACGCAAGATCTATCTATGTAATGCATAGCAACGGGAGGGGAGAGTGTGTCCACGTACCCTCGTAGACCGAAAGGGGAAGCGTAAGTTAACGCGGTTGATGTAGTCGAACGTCATCGCGATCCAACCGATCCAAGTACCGAACGTACGGCACCTCCGCGTTTAGCACACATTTAGCTCGATGAAGTCCCTCGTACTCTTGATCCAGTTGAGGCCAAGGGAGAGTTTCGTTAGCACGACAGCGTGGCGACGGTGATGATGAAGTTACCAGCGTAGGGCTTCGCCTAAGCACTACGACGATATGACCGAGGTGTGTAACTGTGGAGGGGGGCACCGCACACGGCTAGAAGATCAACTTGTGTGTCTTTGGGGTGTCCCCTGCCCATATATAAGAAGGAGGGAGGGAGAGAGGCCGGCCCTCCTAGGGGCGTGCCAAGTGTATGGAGTCCTACTAGGACTCCCAAGTCCTAGTAGGATTCCCTTTCCTTTTCGGAGTAGGAAAGAAGGAAAGGAGGGAGAGGGAGAAGGAAAGGGGCGGCTGTGCCCCCACCCCTTGTCCAATTCGGTTTAGGCGCGCGCCACCTCATGGCCCTTCTTCCCTCTCTCCACTAAAGCCCAATAAGGCCCATTAACTCCCCCCGGCGAATTCCCGTAACTCTCCGGTACTCCAAAAAAATACTCGAATCACTCAGAACCTTTCCGATGTCCGAATATAGCCTTCCAATATATTAATCTTTACATCTCAACCATTTCGAGACTCCTCGTCACGCCCGTGATCTCATCCGGGACTCCCAACAAACTTCGGTCATCAAAACACATAACTCATAATACAAATCGTCATCGAACGTTAAGCGTGCGGACCCTACGGGTTCGAGAACTATGTAGACATAACCAAGACACATCTCCGGTCAATAACCAATAGCAGAACTTGGATGCTCATATTGGCTCCTACATACTTTATCGATCAAACTGCATAACAACATACGTTGTTCCCTTTGTCATCAGTATGTTACTTATCCGAGATTCGATCGTCGGTATCATCATACCTAGTTCAATCTCGTTACTGGAAAGTCTCTTTACTCATTCCGTAATACTTCATCCTGCAACTAACTCATTAGTCACAATGCTTGCATGGCTTATAGTGATGAGTATTACCGTGAGGGCCCAGAGATACCTCTCCTAAACACGGAGTGACAAATCCTAATCTCGATCTATGCCAACCCAACAAACACCTTCGGAGACACCTGTAGAGAACCTTTATAATCACCAATTTACTTTGTGACATTTGGTAGCACACAAAGTGTTCCTCCGGTATTCGGGAGTTGCATAATCTCATAGTCTGAGGAACATGTATAACTCATGAAGAAAGCAGTAGCAATGAAACTGTAACGATCATAATGCTAAGTTAATGGATGGGTCATGTCCATCACATCATTCTCCTAATGATGTGATCCCGTTCATCAAATGACAACACATGTATATGGTTAGGAAACTTAACCATCTTTGATTAACGAGCTAGTCTGGTAGAGGCATACTAGGGACAATATGTTTTGCCTATGTATTCACACATGTACTAAGTTTCCGGTTAATACAATTCTAGCAAGAATAATAAACATTTATCATGAAATAAGAAAATAAATAATAACTTTATTATTGCCTCTAGGGCATATTTCCTTCACCTCCCCCTATTTTTTCTAGGTCAAAATGACTTATATACCAGAAGATGGGCACCGGAGGTGGGCTGGGCTGAGCACAACCCACCAAGGCGCGCCTGGGGGGCTTGGCGCGCCCCGGTGTCTTGTGCTCACCAGGTGGTCCCCCTCCGGTAGTTATTTGCTCCATTATTTATTATTTATTTCATAAAAATTCCTCGTGAAGTTTCATCTCATTTGGAGTTGTGCAGAATAGGTGGCCTGACGTAGCTTTTTCAGGTTCACATTTCCAGCTGCCGTAATTCTTCCTCTTTGTGTGAACCTTGCATATTATGAGAGAAAAGGCATTAGAATTACTCCAAAAAGCATTATTATGCATAAAAACATCATAAGTAACAGTAGGTAAACATGATGCAAAATGGAGGTATCACCAACACATGATCTCCATTCGGCTGAAATGCATCATCAGCACTAACCCTATTCCGACTCACATAATCATTCTCGCCAATGTCCTTGTTCTCTATTACATCCTCCTGAGCAGCCTTCAGCTTGTAAAATAAGGATGGTTTATTACTGGCGACATGAGATGCTTCTACAGACAGGATAGTAAACTCACTGCACTTATTCCTCTGCTCAGCACCTTCCCAACCCCAGGCAGAAAGATCACTAGTGCGCTTCACGGGCAGTCCACCCCTAGCATTTTTCGTGAATCTTCGGAGTACTAAGCACTTGGGTATGTCTCGTAAGTTCAGCTGGGTTAAAAGTATAAAATGTGCTTGCAAGGGAGGCCTTTGCGGTTCATACTTTCGCAACTGCACTTCACTGTTTCTTCAGAGTTACCAGGTGTATAGTCCACTTTGAATCTGATCTCGCTCTCATTTTTCCACGCCACTAAGAATCTTTGACTGGTGGCTACTTTGAGTCTCTCAATGATATGAAGCTCCTCTGCCTTCTTCATATCCTGTTGCATGATGTAAAAGTTTACCGCAGTGAAGTCACGAGCTGCGGCTTTCTCAATGTGTGTAAAATCATCGAGTACTGGTACTGGGAGTGACTATGTGGACCTGAAGTCGTCGTATGACTTGTTTTCATGCAGCTGAACTATACAGTTCTTGTACTATGAAGGCACGAGTTTAGACTCTTGCTCCTCTAGTTACTCCGCACCCCAAGGAAGGACCCACTGGACAAATATGATGCAGCCTAAAGCCTTTCTTCCTGTACATCCTACGCAACCATGTTTCAGTTTTCTCCGACTGCCATTTACTTGTGAACGCTGCCCATCTCTGCTCAAATACTTCATGTGTGGCAGCATAGTAAATAAGAGACCTGAACTCCTTAAGGGACTTGTGATGAAGGTGTTTCTACATGTTCTTCTCGATATGCCATGAACAAAGTCGATGCCACATGTTCGCAAGGACCTTCCTGATGGCCCTTATCATGGTTGCGTCTCCATCAGTAATTACAACACCTGGGCTTCTTCTGATAGTGAGCTCTCAAGAAGGTCTACATCACCCAAACATATGAATCTTCGGTCTCATCTGATACCAAAGCACAACCGAAGACAGTGGTGCAACGATGGTTCTTTAGACCAACAAAAGGTATGAATGGCATTCCATACCTATTCATCTTATATGTGCTATCGAATACGGTTAAATCACCGAAGTCAAGGTAATCCCGATGTGACTGAGAATCACACCAGAACAGGTTTTCAGCCTACCTTCCGTGTCAACAGTGTGCTCAAAGAAAAAGTCTGGATCCCTCGCCTTTCTGGTCATCATGATCCCAATCGCAGTGTCAGCATCACCCTTTGCTAGCAACTTCATTTTTTCTCTATAGCACATGTTATAAAGCTTCCTCCTCCTGCAACCAGCATTCGCATATGAGCCATACCTACTGATGAAGTTTTCAAAAATCATATGTTTTCTGATCCCATCACCTGCCATAGCTAGGATGTCGAGCTTCTGATATTCCTTTATCTGATTATGAAACCGGAGATAGGTAACTTTGTCCGGTCTAGCAAGAATATGACTATGATCATCGCTGAAACTACTGACATACCAAATTGAGCGCTCTCTATCAAACTTCACTGTACAATGGGCTTCGCAATAGCATCGACTCTCCGGTCTCAGCCTGCGCTTCCTCCCTTCCATAGTACAAAACTTGGCTTGTCGTTTCCCAGCCCTCGAACACAGAAACCTCCTCAAGCGTATAGGTGCGTCAACACCCTTCGCGTATTTTCGCTGGTCCCTCCTAATGTTGAATCCACGGTTTTTCGCGAACTCGTTATAGAAATCGTATGCCTCCTCTTCTGACCTGAACGTCATGGTCATCACCTTCCAATGCTTGTACAGTGACTCTTGCTGGTATTCATCGCACCAATGTCAAAATTACACTCATCAGCAAAGGCATCCTCATTGTTCCTGCTTGGGCCACCCTCGTGTCCCCGCAAAACAATTAATATAGAACCTTCCATGTTAGTAAGTTGTTGTATGCGCATCTCTCATATATAAACAGTTTTCATAACTTACTTTGCTCGAGCTCTCATCATTTGATGCATATACATCGCTTTCATCCATGTCATTGTCCAATATGTTCAGCTCATAGAACCCTTCCACATCCATCTATGCACATTTAGAAGAAGACATGTAAGAGGTGATGCGGTTGTTATGTTATTCCGTACCATCCTTAATTTTATATGTACCTGGCTACCACTTTCAGCATATGAATCTTCTATATCCATATCATCATTGTCATCGTCCTCACCTTGTTGTACAAAGACAAAGAATTACATTTCAGTGTCAACACGGTTGTTTGTGTTTCATGTTTTTCCAATGTATACAATACTTATATTGCCAATGTAGGATTCATCCAAACTCATATAGTTCTCCACGGCATGTCCGTCCTCATTGAATGACAATGATCCATCCTCGCTATCGCCATCATCTCCGTCGTAATCGTTATCCTGATCTATTTGTACACATGCAAATATAGTCTTTCATCAATTCAAAAATCACGTAACATAACTGCAAATATAATCATAATATGAATATTTCTCCTAGGCTGGGGAGGTGACGGCCAATTGCGTTGTAGACGCACATACACCACGCGGCCGATGGATCAATCGTTCGTCAATGTGTAGTTCTTTTACACGGAAAACCATGGCGGGAGGCTCGAGAAACCCAGCGCGACGACGATGAACGCGTGTCTGCGACCAGATCGATTAGAGGAAGGAGAAGCGCCGCCATCAGAGGCACCAACGACTGTTGTACCCAAGAAGAATTGTAGAGGAAGACGAACCTGCGTTCTTGTCGCCGCGGAAAGGGCGTCAACAGTCGTCGTTGCCGGCGGTGGGGCAGTCAGGGCTCCCCCTCGGCAAGAAAACGGCGACGGCAGACGGTCGCCTATCCAAGGGTTTGAACTGTTGGCGGCGGCGGGCCGACCTATATGAGTTTTTTTTCAAACAGCAGCGGGCAGCCGTACGCGACCGCCACGTACGTCGACGCAGGCGGGCCTACGTCGGGCGGGTATGCAACCCATACGTCGACGCAGGGGGGCGTACGTCGGCCGGTATTCATACGCCCTGTGAAATGACCCCCCCCCCCCCACCCTTTATACGTTTTTGTGGGGGAGGGGGGGCGTACCGAAGGGCTTCACAAATGAAAAATGATTGGGGTTGTGTGCATCCGTGGACGCAGTGGAACAATTTGTTTTTCGCGACCAGAGAGTGGGCGGGGTATCATGCATAGTTTAAAAACTGAACCGCTGAGGCTTCTTGTTTAGGATTTCACCGGTTGAACCGCCGGTCCATCAGTTCATTCGCGGCAAAAAATCTAAATGTCTAAGTTATTGTTTTTTTTTAAAAAAGGCCTCAAATCAAATGAGAACGTATAATCTTTGCTATAATCCATTAATAAATCACAAAGTGTTGCTAGCTTAGTTGGTTATTGGTCCTTCAGCGTGCGTGGGCTCAAGGTCAAGGGTTCGGTCCGGTCCGGTCCGGTTTTAAAAACTACGGTATCAGGATTCGGAATGTTGAGCAACACATCGAAGATCCCCCCAAGCCCCCAACAAAAGAAAGAAAACAAAAGAGCCTTCAACATCAACAATATATGAGCACTCAAAAGATGATGTGCTCAGACGTTTGACATGGCACGCAATTCGTTTGAAAGAAGATATATATTAGGACGTGACAAGCTAGCGACGTGTGCTTCGCCGCGAATCAGTGAGGCTTCCCACACTGGCAAGGCACACGCAGGTCGCCGTCTGACAGAGCCGTGAGCATTCAACTTGTCACAAATCCTTTTCTCTCCCTTTACTTTCCTTTCCTTTTTTATCTACAACTGATCACCACAACAGAATCCTATATCTATACAAGCCGTTCACAAAATTCCCAGCATATTTGGTACAAACAGATAAGCTGAAGCTCCTGAAATACCAGACAGAAGATGGCGTAAAAACTGAACACATACTAATACTCACAAAATGATACTATGTTCTGATACAGCTCTGGTTTGTAGGTGACAGGAGAGTTGGCCTCAGACGGCGTCCGACGCGCCTCCTTCGCGCTCCGGGGCACGGTACGAAGACCCTAGGTCGTCTCCCGATTGCCGCCTTAACATGCTAGCCCTCTGCATCAGACGCACAAGTTGCTGGACGACCTCGGAGATCGGTGGACGGAACTCCGGTTCCGGCTGCAGAAGGGCAGACAGATAATTTAGGATCTTACCCTACCTCTTTGAAGAGAATAATTCAGTTCATATATCAACATAGCCACTACTTTTCCTATCAACATAATCTACTTTGAGATTGACAGGGGTGAATGATCAGATTGGATTCATCTCTACTGAAAGAGCACGTCTAGGATCCCCCACGCGTGCCCCCCGCGTCGCCCTCCCCGAGCGAGGCGACGGGCGGCTCCCCACCCTCCCTCCCCGCGAGTCCCCCTTCCTCGCCGCTGCCGCCGGCGGGCGCGGCGGCGTTGCCTGGGCGCCCCGCAGTCCGGCGGTGGCAGCCTCCTTCTTCCCCGTCGCTGGACCCGGCTCGGGTGGCGGTCTGGCGGCGGTGCCCTTCGCCGGCGGCGTTCGCGCGGATCTCGACGGCGGCGGCGCGGGCGTTGCCTTTGGCGGCGGTGACGGCCCATGGCCTGCGGCGGCGGCGGCGCTCGGCTGGCCCAGATCTAGGCCCTACGGGCCCGATCTGGGTCGGGGCGGGCCTGCTGGTGGCCGCAGTGGGCTGTTCTCCGGTGGTTTCCGGCGAGCTCCTCGCGACAGGGACGGCGGCTGCTGTGCCGCGACTGCTGCAGCACGGCGGCGGAGCTTCACGGGCCCATGCTGGGCTTGGCCGGACAGGGGGTCTGGTGTGCCTCTGCTGCCATGCCCGGTCTGCTACCGCCTAAGCCGGTGGAGGTTGTTCCCTCCCTCGTGGCTGCGGTGCTGCCGGTCCTTGTCTTCGGGTGTCTCGTTTGGATCCGGCCGGCCTCGCTTCGTTGGCGTGGTGAGACGACGGCGGTGTCCTCGTGATTGTTGGCGCATGTTGGTGGCGGCGGGTGTGGTGGAGCGAAGGTTGGTCTGGGTGGGGGGCGAGAGGTCGGGAGAAATCCATGTCGGGTCTTGCGGCACTAACGCGTGACGCTGCGGGCGCCACCATCCTTCTTGAAGGGCGTCGGGTGACTCTCTCCCCCCTCTACCCTCCGTGTACCGGGAGAAATCCTAGGACTCGTCCGGGCAGCAGCGTCGTCATCGTCGCATTCCTTCTTGAAGGTGGTGCTTAGTACACGGCAACTCGGTGGCTTTGGAGCGTGGTGGTTATCTTCGGTGGGCGCAACGATCGCGGTGTGCCGTAGCTTTCGTCGATCCGGCGTTGTTGGCATTTCTTCTCTTTTTTTCTCTTGTTATTTCTTTTGGGCGTGCTTGTGCTGTTTGCCCCAGCGTGGATCGGATTGTTGTATCGGGTGGTTGCTATATCAATATAGCGGGGCGTAAGCCTATTTCAGTAATGATCAGATTGCTAGTGAATGCTGTTCATATTTTAGCTGCAAGCTGGACAGATGTTGATGGCCTTATGCAGCATGAGAGAAAAGAAAATGATGTACCTGGACAGACAACGCGATTATGTCGGCGAAACGGGAGAGAGATTTCGCAGGGTACATCCCATCCATTGCTGGATCAACCATCTTGGCGAGCGCATCGATGTCGTGAAGCTGCGGGGTTGCCCACCCGACAAGGGACTGCTCTGACCTCTCCCTGGATCTGCACAACACAATGGTTCAAATCTCAACAGGAGAACAAAAGGTGATTGTTTGGTTCAAATTTACAGCAATGGTACATATTTCCAGGTCAGAAATGGTACCTGTCTAGCGGCTTACGGCCCGTAAGAAGCTCTAACATCACTACTCCAAAACTGTACACGTCACTCTTTACAGTATGTGTTCCTGACATGGCGAATTCTGGGGCACTGTATCCAAGTGAGCCAAGCACCTCAGTTGAAACCTGGCAAAACATAAACAAAATGTTACCTGATTTAGTCCAACTTACAATGAAAAATGATTAAGAAACTTCTGAAAAAACATCCATTGGTACTATGTTGCTACCATGTTACTTACCTCTCTCTCAGGATTTGGTGAGAAGGCAGCAAGCCCAGAGTCAGACAGATGTGGGCTGCACTCTTCATCAAGCAGGATATTTGATGACTTGAGGTTTCTATGTACAACAGGGGGAAGGCACACCTCATGCAGGTACCTGAACCAAGGTTAGCAGTACGCTGTTATAAGTTCCCTTCACCAGAAAAGTGCAGAGCGAAAGGCACTATATTCAGTAGATCTTTGAGACAACATACTCCAAAGCTCGAGCGGTGCCTAGCGCAATCCTCACACGGGCGTTCCAAGAAAGGCTCTTGTTCGCCTCATCAGAGAAGTGCAACCTCTCGTGTAGTGTTCCGTTTCCGATGTGCTCATATACAAGAAGCCTTTGGCCATGATCAGCACAATAGCCCGTAAGCGACACGATGTTCGGGTGCCTAAGCCGAGAAATGTTCGATACAACCTCAAGAAAATGATCCTCTTCATACAAGGAAAGGGCAGCACTGTCTATCTTTTTCACCGCAAGTACCTGTTGCCGGGCGCATAGTTCAGTTATAGTGTATGATGAAACGAAATAAAAATGGTCCAAAACCCAAAGGGGAGCTGAATATGTGAAAAATTGTATGATTGTGAAGTACTAAAAGTAACTGTTGACTATATAAAAATGAATTTTTACCTTTCCATTGGGGAAATCAGCCCTGTAAACACGACCAAGCGAACCTTCACCGAGTAGGGTATCTTGACAGAAGCTGTTTGTAGCAACTTGGAGCGACGCAACAGTATAAGAAGTCGCCGCACCAGGAACCTTTATCTTCTTTGCTGGAGAACTATTTACACCATACGCCCTCTCAGGAGTCCCAATAGGCCGCTGGAGCACTGAAGCTGCGACAGGAGAGTCTTGATGGATGTTGTTGTTAGAATCTATACACACACAAAAAAACGAGATGGTTGTGAGGATTTGAATTACCAACCAGTCACAATTTTAGTAATTTAAAGTTAACGAACATTTCCACCTCCTGCAACTGTTTCATTTTTACCTTTTTTTTACATCTTGAAAACAGCAAAAATAACAAAATCTGATTCACTTTACCTCAAACAGGTCTAATCCTACTGCAAGGGAACCTACAAATCCCTAGGTTTACTTCAAATGGTAACGAGAAACTATCACGCGCGAAGAAATAGGAGCATACCTCTGTCTATGTTTACTGCAAGAGCACCTACAAAGTCTTTCGGTTCACCGGTACCACCATCCTTTCTTTTATGGACACTGTGAAGGCAGAACACCAACGCAAAAAGTATACATGAAGCAGCAGCCACTGACCCAACAGCCAACCCTACAAGCAGACCTGTTTGCCGGCCTTGCTTCTTGTCACCTTCGTCGATAGGGATCTCATCCTCAGGGCCATTTGGAAAAGTTGTTGGTACTCGAGGACGGTCCGGCTGAGAAAATGGACTCTCGGACGGTGGCATGATAATCGGTGGTGGAGATGCAGGCATATTGATAAATGAGTTCCCTCCAGCGCTATGGTTGCAATTGCACTGACCCATCAGTATCTAAAAATTGTGATTTGTGTAATAAAATATGTTATAGTGCCTACCTCAAGTCTGGAATCGAGCTGAGTTCCCCGGGTATCAAGCCGCTGAAGTTGTTGTTTGCTATATTTCTGTTTAAAGGCATAATTATTGTACGCATCAGACGAAAAAGCAGGCAAAGTTTATTAGCAGTCATGTTGGCAAATGGGAAGTCACTTACAATGTAGTAAGGCTTAGGTTGCTGAGGACATTGACTGTGCCCGATAGGTGATTATTTTGCATATAGCTGCACGATGGGATGAAAGTAAAGAATTATGGAAAACCCATGAAACTGAAACACAAAAGCGCGCAGATTGAGTTGAAAACTACTTAGTACTTACAGGCTAGAAAGATTTGACAAAGAGACAAAAGAAACTGGAAGATTCCCTGACAAGTTGTTGAAAGATAAATCCCTGAAAGGATATTAAGAAACATAAGGTGAAGTCATGTAACAAGGGGAAAATGCATATGCTCTGCTAACATTTATGCAGTGGCCCGCCTTAGTGCCGATGATCATCATTCGAACGCACATTTCACAGGTAAAACTGGATAATTAAATTCAGCTTCGGCAACCAAAAAAGATGAAGAAAGAGAATTATATACTAGCTCATAGCTCCTTATTTAGTGAATGATGTACTGTAGCTCATAGCACCCAAAAAGACGAAGATAAAAAGTCTCAGTAGGCCTTACAATACAGAAAGCGAATTGAGGCCCCCAAATAGTTCGCCGATTTCCTGGAACAGAGAGTTGTGACTGACATTGCTGCATGCAGATGTTATTTGTAGTTAGACTATGTCACATAGAAAAACGCCATAAATGTGATCACATATTTGCTGTAGCAAGCAACTTACAGGTAGCCAAGTGATAAGATGTTGGATATAGAGTATGGGATGTTGCCGGAAAAATTATTTCTGGCCAAATTCCTGCATCATCGCTATGAGTAAAACAGCAAGAACAAATTACTTGTAAATGGTAATGAAGATGTGCAAGGTGAGAAGCATTACAGATGGATAAGATTTGGTGGCAGCTGATACGGAATTACATCATGCAAGCTGTTGTTACTCAAGTCCCTGCAAGTACAGAAATGAAAATAATATGAATTTTAAGGAAAACATAGAGCAATGAAGATTTGTACTACTGGTGTTAGCTCATACATCGTTGTCAGTGCCACTAGACTGGACAGTAGGTAGCCAAGAGTGCCATTCAATCCCATACCAGAAAGGTTGCTGCAAAATAGGGGTGGAAGCAGGGTATATCAGTGTTGATTAACTTCGTTTCAGAGAAATTCGTATGATAACAACGGTAAAATCGGATAAGAGCAGAATAAAGGGGAAAATAAAATTGGCACAAATATGCAAAATCTTCTGTCAGTAACATTTCGATAGTCTACAGCAACTGTGAATTGAAAAGCACAAATACATAGAGGTTTCTCCAAAGCTTGGTACCAAAAGCTTAGCCAAACAAAACTAGTCAGTCTCAGAGCAGGGTTACATAAATCTCTGTTTTTCACAGCATGCATGCAAAAGAAAGGAAAAGGAGAACTTTTTGTCCCAGAAATCAACAGATATTTTCTGCCCAGCATACTGTTTGTACACTTTTCCAGTGTCCAAAATACCTCAAAGGATGCAATTTCTGACAGAAATTTTCCTGCAAGAGGCTACCATGCCCAAACCTTTCATGCAACCAGAATGCAGCGACCAAGGATCAATCCACAATGTGGCAAATCGCTTTGCCCTCTTCAATTCTTCGTCAGTGAACAATTTTGACCAGAGAGAGGCCCTTACATTGAGGTGATGGCAGAGCCAGAGCAGGAGACGCCCATCCAGGCGGCGCCGCAGGGGTCGCCGCCGCCGGCCGCCGACCAACCGACGAGCTGAGCCGGGCTGTTCCAGGAGGTGTAGAGGTTCCCAAGAGCCGAAACTGCAAGAACCCAGAGCATACCAAACATCAGGCACGCAAAGAATGCCTACCAAGAAACCAAGAGGGGGGGCGGCATTACCGCCGGCGGCGTCGGTATCGGCCCCGACCACGGGCGCAAGGGCGAGGAGGAGGCCGGCAAAAGCGGCGGCGGCGGCCAGCGCCGCCATTCTTGGCCCTCTCTCCGCTAGGAGAACCCTCGTCGCGGCTATCTTATCGGCTGACACGACCTGGCCGCGGTGATCACCATTCCCGACGGCCCATGCTTCCCTCTTATCTATCCATCCGGGGCTAGTTAATATAAAAGGAAGTGCTCGATGCCATGCTTGCTCAAGGCAGTGGGCGCGGGAGGGGATGCAGTGTGGCGTCGGCAAGGATTGGTCCCTCTCCCCCATCCGCTTCCTGTCTCTGGGTTCCCGGGTCCTTGTCTCGCTGCGGTTGTCCGCGGTGTGGGGTACCGCCGCGGCGTGCTTTTGGCTTCGTAAATGTGGGGGACGACGACGAGCTGTTGGAGGGGGGAAGGCGAGCTGGCGCACCGATAAAAAAATGATCATGGGTTTAGACACACAAGGCAGATCTATTATGCCACAAGCTTTAAATCAAAATTCGATCCGTCTAACGGCTAGAGAGGACCAGGTCCGGGTGACATATTTCAGGGTGCAAATGGATACCCTTCAGGGTATTCTCTAACCTTCTTTGGTTTTGCTTTAGAAAAACTAAATCATTTGTCAGGGTAGTACAAGGAACACCAAAAACAATTAAAAAATAGACACAGGTCCCTAGACCATCTAGCGACGATTACAAGCTCTCGAGCAAGTCGAAGGCGCGCTGCCATCATCACCTGACCCTCCCTCACCAGAGCCAGGCAAAACTTGCCAATCAAGAAGTCATCGTGCTAAGACCCCAAATGACCAACGCAGCAGAACATCAATCCCACTGATAAAGAGAAGCATAGATCAGAAGGATGCAACTTGAAGACCCGTAAATTAAAACGAACGAAGATTATATCCACGAAATCCACGGAAGACCAACACCGGATGCCGAAAAAGGGTTTCCGCTTTGTATACAAAGCAACCAACCGAACCATCCAACGATAGGTCTTTGGGCGAAACAAAGACGATCACGCCCAAAAGAAAAGAAAGAGAAAATACAAGAGAAACAAACGCCGACAACGGCGGATCGACAAAGAAACGAAGAAGCCTCGTGGTCATTGCACCACCGGAGATCTCCCGCGGACTCGAGCCTCCAAGCACCGGTACCAATCAACACCTTCAAGAAGGAACGCGACGAAGACGACGCTGCCGCCAAGGGTTTCCCGTGCGGTGAGGAGAGGAAGGGTAGCTCGACGCCTCCAGAAGGTCTGGCGGCACCCACAAGCGCCCCGCGTCGATGTCGGCCAGCAACAGAGATTTCTCCCGATCCCAACCTCCACCTCAGCACTCAAGCTCGCCGCCAAAGCAGACCCTCACCGCGCCGGCCGGACACGGTTGCTCAACGCTGTCTCACCACGCAGACCGTGAAGCATGGTCGGACGATGAAGAAGAGGAGCCGGGACCAGCAACAAGACCATCGCAGCGCGGAGGGCCCCACCTCCATCGCCGAAGACGGTAGTCGACCGGACGCAATGGCGAGAACACACCAGCCCATGGGCGACAGCCCGGCCGGAACGCAGAGGCCCATAAAGTTCCCCGCCAGCCTTCTGGCCAAGCACGCCGTCGCTCCGCCGCCCGCCCAAAGCCGCCCTTCCTCCCCACACCGAAAGCCGCCGAGGCACCACCACCACGCGCACCGCGGCCACCATCACTGTCGCCGGACCGCCACCGCCGAAAGCCGCACCACCGCCAGACGCCCACGACGGAGAGAACCACCGCAGCCGCCAAGAGGCGGCCGGACCGGCCGCCGCCACGCCGCCATGCCTCGCCGCCGCCGGCGGAACGCCGCGGCGAGGCGCGATCCACCGCAGCAGCCGCCGCGCCGCACCACGCCGCCGCCGGGTCACGCGCCATCCGCGCCGCCATGCGCTTCAGGCCGCACCGCTACCCGGGCGAGGGACCCACATCGCCTTAACGCGCGGAGGAAGAGCAGGCCTCCCGCCGCCGGCGCCGGCCAAGCCGAGCCGCGCCGCGCGGCGGCGAGGGAGGAAGGAGGAGGAGGAAGACCGAGGCGGCGGATCTGGCGCCCCCGGCCGCCTCGCGGGTGGCGGCCTTGGCGGGAGGAGAGCTCTTTGTTTGGGTCTATTGTACGCAGCCTTTTCAACACCGGATGAATCCCATGAGATCTACCAGAGACGTGCTCCCGCATGCCCTTCTACGACGCTAGACGCACCGTCGGGGCTGGGGATAGACGGGCAGGAGTGCATGACCTTATTTCATCTTTACATAGCCGCCGCCGCCTTGCCTTTCTAGGCATGACATAAACCCTAATCGGCCTTAAAATAACACCTAGAAACGGAGCAAGAACCCTCTCGCCAACAAGGGCCGAGGTCCACCGAGCCTTCATGACCCTAAGGCCACTGGAGAGGAGGCGGGCCAACGGTAGCACTGGCAGGAGGCAGAAAAACCGTAGTCGTGCGGGCAAGAGGTGAAGGGGTGTGTCTTTTGTGACCCTCTTTAGTTCAACTAAATGAACTAATTTTTCATTTGGTTGAACTAAGGTGGGTCAGAGGGTATGGTCACAAGTTTGAATCCCTAGACATGTTCACCCGATGCACTGGTAATGTTTGTTGAAGTATATTGCCGCATCTCTTCATCAGTTCGGACTTTTGAAGCAACTAGTTGGAGCATGAATTCAATATGGTACCGGAACAAAGAGGTCTTGAGTTCAAGACACTGCCAACGTGCCATAGCCGGACTGCCCCCCAAAGAGGAGAAGGAGGCAGTGGCAGGTTGGACAACTCCAGCGATGAGCACATCTGGCTTAGTCTATTTTGCGTGTTCGAGCGGTACGTCCACGACAAAGACGCCAAGGGTGCCTGCAATGGCAAGGGCAGTCATGGATGATTTTTGTCCATGGCTTATTATGTATGTAGATCATGCGGAATTTGGGTAGTCCAATGACATGTATTGATGATGTAATAACCCTAGATGATCTTTGTCCATAGCTTATTATGTAAGTAGGTCATGCCAATGTTGGGTAGTCTGATGGCAATATATTGATGTAGTAGCCCTGGATGATCGTAGAGGTAGTAGGATGCATGTGGTTGTATGGGTTTTGGGGTTTGCTAAATGAGGTCCCAGTTGTGGAATCGGAAAATCGAGGGGGCACGGACAGTGACCGGACATTTCAAGGGACTGATTAGCTATATGCGGGATGCTCTAATAAACCCGGACGGACGAAGAATTAGTATGTTGGAAAGGTCGTTGCTTGATATATAAAGTGGGACGTCAGTCTTTTTGGGTAAAACACAGAAATGTGAAGACATAAGAATTGGGTATTTTTCAACAATCCTGTAAATAACTCTTTTCCCAAGTCTTGATAGAAAACGCGAAACTTTTGTGTGTTATGGAAAGGAAAGAAAATAAGAAATTGGTTGTCATGGCATGTTGAACCTACATGGAGGGGAAAAAAGAGAGAGCAGAGAAAACACTCTACACCGACGAGATTATCATCGAGAGTGCACACACAGCCCAAGTGTTGAGGGTTTCCTTTCAGTGTGTCCTCTCGAGGTAGGTATGTTATTAGTTATTAACATTCGAGAAACCAATGGTCAACACACTGGATCGCGTCCATCCAAGAACCCGTGACGTGTTACCAAACTGAATAATGTTGTGAGCACTGAGCAGAACAACAGTCTCCTAAAAAGGCTCCTAAAAAACAGTCTCCTAAAAAGGCAGAACAAAAGTTGACAGGGACAGAGAAAAGGAACTGCTGGACCCGGCCGGTTAACTGTGTCAGTGTGTCTGCGTGTGTAACAGCAGTCCTTTGGGCAACTTGCCCTCCAAAAGTCGTGCTAATCGGAATCAGATTGACAGACAGGAGAAGCTTCCAAACAGGAACATGCTAGGAGGTTCACTGATCACCGGTAATTCAGACCTGTGAGCATGGAGGCGCCCTCCCGTGACAAGTAGGCTCAGGACTAGTCAAGCCGGTCGGTCGGTCGGTCGGTCGAACCAGCCTCTCCAATAATTAACCAGAGCAAGCAAAGTGACTTTGTTAAGCCGGATCTGATCTCGCGGCCAATGGCCATGCATGCGCCCACCGGCACGGCGCGGCCGCGTCGCGCTCCGCCGTGTCGCGTCCCGCCGACTGGGCGGATCAATAGCGCCGATTTACAGCTAGTATCGCACGCCCGTTTTGTCGGCGAGCCCTCCCTCATGCGCCGTGCCGTCTGGTAGTACAGAGCGGCCGATGCAATGCAATAGGCCAATAATCATGGCCGGGTTGGACCCTGAATCCAGTGATGTGATGCGATGCCATCTTGTGTTGTTAGTACTACTCCCTCCGTCCCATAATGTAAGACGTTCGTCAAAAAACGTCTTACATTAGCCCGTAAAAAAAAACATCTTATATTATGGGACGGAAGGAGTAGATCAGAACGGTGACGAGAGCCAGATCGGCGGAGGCAGATGATGATGAACCTACTTGCTGTTGGATGACTCCACCGGTTTGGGTCAGATAATTAGGTGTATGACCTTTTTCATCACTCGATTGGCTCAGTTCAGAAAGGAGATAGAAGTGAAAAGCAATTATTTGCCTCCGACTTCTCAACGCAGGAATGTTGTTCCCGAACAAGAAATGATGAGCCAGTGTTGCCAGCATCGGCCAACACTTGCACAGAAAAGTGAGGCCGCCGTGACAGGAAAATGTTACGAACTGGTACTTGCTATACCGTGTTCATAGACCGGGATTTTTCTTGTAATAACTCTTGAAACCCCTGGTCAGAAAGAGACACTGCCTGCTAACAACTCACCCCGGTTGCTCGCAAATTGCCATCGGCGTCACCGCGTCAGGACATCGGTTCGATGATAACAACAAAACATGAATAATGGGCATCCGTTGCAGGTACCCTTCCCTGTCCCACGCCCGTACCAAAGGGGCCGTTAAACACGGACAAAAGGACTGCCAACTGACGGAACGTGATGCGGACCGGACAGGAAGCACAAGTGCAAGCCAAGTATACTTACGCTATAGCAGATGAATAAGACGGACGGGTACCCAGATCTCGCCGATTTTTACAAATCTTAATACCCGAGGGGCAGCTAGTGAAGTGCGGCCACGGAAGGCTCAAAAGCTAAAATCCAAGAGAGCTCAGGGACGGACAAAAGGGCAAGGAAATGTGCACGATTGGGTGTGTTCGATGACGTCGGGTCAACAGCCTGTTGAGATTAGACTCTCTGGATGATCACCGAGTTGGCGACGTCGGCTTCCTCAATGGTCTTGGTCGCGTCGTCGAGCAGCTTAGGGGGGAACCCGACCTGCAGCGTGTAGTCGCTTGTTTCTCCTGGCCTTGTTGTGTCAATGAATGCCCGCACGTCACTGATCGTGTGGCTTGTGTTGAAGCGCGCAACCACACGGCTGCCATCTGCAAACCTGATCTGGAGAGAGGTTGACGGCAGAGAATCGTCCACTGTGATAGTCTTGGGCACGGTGGTGGTCGCAGTGCTAGAAGCAGCAGCCGCAGGAGTGATATCCGAAGGAGCAGAGTTTTCAGAAGGTGCCGCGAGAATTCTCCCCCCTCCTTGAAATGGGGCAGGGCGCTTGACTGGCTCCTGTGTTCAGGTATCGATCATTATTGCGACGGCAACCATTTAAGAAACATATGGAGCGCTACAGAAATTACATGATACTTACAGGACATTTTTCTTCTTTACGGATAAGATTTACGTTCACCTTAGACATCCCATCAGCCGGCGCAAGCTCAGTTGGGCATTCAGACTTCATGATGCTCTAGAGAAACAGAAAAATCAAAAGTTGATAAGTGGATTACTTGCATTCAATTCAGCACAAGCAGATATAACAACAGCAACATGTGACAGAATAAAAGAACAAATGCATGTTCCACACACTTTATAATATAGCCGAACAGAAAGTGTTACGAGTAAGACCAACAGATTCAATCAGGGGATAAGCAACAACAAAGGAGTTCAAACAAAATATACTCCCTCCGTTCCTAAATATAAGTCCTTTTAGAGATTCCAATGCGGACTACATACAGAGCAAAATACATGAATCTACACTCTAAAATACGTCTATATACATCTGAATGTAGTCCGTATTGAAATCTCTAAAAAAGACTTGTATATTAGGGAACGGAGGGAGTAGCTGATAAAGCTACCTATTTTTTTCCCTTTGCCTATTTCATCAAGAAATCAGGATGCCTTGATATGCAGAATTATTTTACTCGGCAAGCTACTGCAATACACTGATAACTTGCTACGAAACAAGTTATTGGACAGGAAATATGTGTAACTAATGGCAAAAAAAATTGCCTAACGACTAACACATCCATAACCCTGGCTTATGTATGTATTAACTGGGACCATTGCAGAAATAAGAGGAACCGAGAGACACCATCACTGAAGCAAAGCTGAGTTAGTTTCTTGAATACTCACGAATAAGTGTACATTTGTCATTCAAAGTTTGTCCACAAAAGAGTGTACTTCTATCTTTCAAATGCACTTTAAAGTGAAAAAAATGTTTCTCTATCATCGCACGGTAATCAAAACCTATAACATTCACCACATGGTTTCCTCACTTTCTGCATGCACTTGGCTCATTGGGGTGGGGTAATTAAAGAGAAGAGAGATGGTGGCTTGCACTTCCCAATGCATTTTTTACTTCACTCCGTAATCTGTCCTAAAATTTCTATATGTACACTTACTCGTGGACAGAGGGAGTACCAGCTAAAAAACATTACATCTAACAACATGGAAAGAGGTCACTCAGACATTATTTCAATTAGCTAAATGCTCATGCGCTGGTACAGATATATTGTTTGGCTATATATTGTCGGTTGTTTAAACACTTGTGATATAATCCATGAATTTGCACAAAATTAATAAACATTATCTCAAAACATACATTAGTCGAATCAAGCATATGTACATCCTCCATAAAATGGTTGACACCTGTGGTGATTCCTAATAACTTTTAAGCGGTGAATGGACCGCTGCCAACTCAGATCTTTATGAGTAAAAGATTAACCATTATTATGCTATATTGCACACATAATCATCAGCATGTAACGGCAAAAGGTTCAAGACAGAACTATCACTCCATGTTGTAAACAGAAGGGTGAACATAAAGCATTATAAAAGTAAAAGAAATAGCAAAAAGCATATATCAATTCACGAGACAGATATAACAACCAGTAGTGCATATACACTCAGTTGCACACATCAGAGTTCTTTTTACCTCTAAAAAGGCTGCATGCTCTGGGTCGTTGAAACTTCTGAGTGGACCGTCGTCTACTGTGAACCCATCGCTCCAGAAGTAGATGTTGTGAACAATTTCCTCTGGTGGCTGTGGTGTGTCAGGCTGTACAGTTTCACCTGTTAGAAGTCTGCTAGTCCCAGGAAAGCTCCTTGAACTAGAAGATTGCCGGCGAGCTGGGCCTTGCTTAGCTCCCTTCCTCTTAGCTTGCTTAAAAACCTCATCCGCAACATTTTTGCGTTTGGATCGATCTCTAACAACCATTCCACTGAACAAAGTAATATGAAAGTTATAAGCCTATTAAAAATATAGAAGTAGAAAGGCTGCACAGCATACAATTTATAAGAGCCTTCACTGCACATCATCTATGGATCTAACTATGATCCTTTATCATGTTATCACTGATACAATGATATCTAAATGTGTATGACACCCAAGGCCAATCAGTCAGGACTAACTTCCTGGTAAGTTCAAGGAAGAGGAAGTGCAAGCTATTCCAAGAAGTGACCAAGTCAGGCCAATTTAAATCTCCATGTAATCACATTTTACATAACATCATGGCAGAAGATATAAAAATAAATATTTAATTCTTAGTTTGAGACAGTTCTTTTGGGTGGTTCCTAGATTTTTAAGGGCCCTGGATGCATTCTTGCCTAAGTTTTCTGTAGGTTTGGGATAAAGCCTAGAATGTAATCCATACCAATCACCACAAAAAATGAGCAGGTAAAACCACAATCCATGCCTGCTGAGAAGTGGCCTCCAAGTAGTCGAAGAATAGTTTGTTGCAGAAGATATATTTATGAACACTGAACAGAAGAACATGTGAAATCGAAGGTGTTTTTCTAATAATGGAATCAATTTTAAGTTTCCATCTAGTTACCAGCATTAACCAGCCTGGAATCAACCTGGTTCCACTAGATTCTATAAATTGGCTGATGAATAATCACCACGAATAAGTCCAAGTTTTTTCATTCCATATGCCTTTGCTAACATATGATAAAACACTGAAATTATGGGCATAGGGATTATCCTAACCAAAACCCATCAGAAATAACCCAAATCTAGTTGAACATGCCAACTCAACAATAAGAAACAAAATAACTAGGTAACCAACAAGTTTACCAATTACTAGAGCTCATGCATATTCTCGCATCCTTGCCAACTAGCTGACCCCATAACAATATCCAGAGATTCATCTCTGATAATAAAAAAAAACAGGGCAATCGTTTCTAACTGTCCATGTTAAGATTTCCTTCTTAATTACACAAACTTCTTACTATCACAACTTTATGAACATATCATATTACGGAGAACCAGTTCTCAGTACTGGAAAGTAGCCTAGCAAGTTATATCAGATATCCAAGAACTTTTTGTCCATGGTGCTAAGTAAGATTTCTATAGCACTTCTATAATAAGAACAGACAGGTAAATTTAAGGACTACAGCTGTACCAGAAAGTCACACCAGCAATTGTAAAACGTAAGTTGCTCGCAACTAAAATACCCAAATGCTGGATAACTCTACCAACTAAATTGATCCACACACAATCCTAACAAAGGATTTAAACTTATTGGTATGCTGTAAAGATACAGGAAAATTTTAAAGAGCTTTGTTGCCAGAGATTGAACTTCGAACTCAAATCACAAGTCTAGAGAAACGCTACCTTGACAAACACAAACCAGTAATGCCATATCAATATACACAAACCCGTACTCTATGCAGGGCAACTGCAGAAGTATTGCAAGATTGCAAACATAGATCAGCAATTTGTGGCTACTAATACTAAGGAACAGATAAGGTGGTCTAGAAGAACAACATTTAACACTCATGCCATCCCAACGATTTGGCGTTCACACAGATTCCATTATTGTATCTATACAAGACCTAGGGCCCCAGGCATTCGCCAAAATAATGTTAGCAGAACCGAACGCTATCCAGAAATTCACAAGAGTATGGATACTAATAATGAGTAAACGTGAAAGCACCCAGCAATTTTAGCACGTTTAGTTAGCACCCTCTCACCACAAATCCAGCGGCCCCTCAATTCGCATGGATCACAAAATTAGGCCAAAAACAACGCAACCTAAAACCCTAGAAATGAGTTGCCTCTGCGATTTGGCTAGAAATGAAGCAAGCATCGCAAAACCCTGGGATGCAGGTAGCACTGACCTCCTCTCGCCGCCGGTGTACAACTCAGGGGGTGGCGCCCACTCGTCGTCGTCCTCGTCCTCGTCTTCGTCCGACCCCGCGCGCCCCTTGCCACCTCCGAGATCGGAGAGCGTCCTCACAGTCCCCCTCCCACTCGCACCCCCGCTCCCGCCCCGCGCTTGGTGGCTCCTCTTCTGCCTCTTCGCGGGCCTCCTCCTCCGCTCATCTGCCGCCGCAGACGCGGCGGCGAGGGCGGCATCCTCGTCGTCGTCCTCGTCGCCGCCGCCCACGTAGTCCTCGTCGCCCTCATCCTTGTCGCCTCCGCCCAAGTAGTCCTCGTCCTCGGAGTCCGCGCCATCGACAGCGGCTGGGACGGGTGGCGGGGGCTGGGGTGCCGGATCGGGGCCATCGGCGTCGACCTCCGTGGTGTCGTAGAAGGAGCGAACGGCGGCCTCGAGGGCCCAGTTGTGTCCCTCGAGGAAGAAGGCCGCCTCGTCGGGGGTCGCCGAGGTGACGGCGCAGAACGACTCCACCAGAGACTGCGCCTCCGCGGCCGGGGGCGCGTGGGTGGCATCTCCGGCGGCCATCTCGGCTGCGGCGGCCGTGTGTCTGGCTTGGAAGGCTTTGGGAGGAAGCCTTCTCGTCTCGTTTGCCTCTCCCTTTTGACCGCGTCTGGCCATTTGGGCCGTCACGCCGCGATGGGCTACCGACTTCGAGATTTTCTGTTTGGGCTTTGAGAGTTTGGAGAAGCTGTTGTTTGTTTAGCCCGTTAGTACCTTGAATTTGTTGGCAGACACAACTTTTAGTCCCACCTCGCCTTATTTAGTTCGCATACACGGGAATAAAAGGACTGCTCTTGCACCACTGTCGCTGGGCTTTGTCGCGTTAGCCTGTCACCCAAGCTCATTTGTGGGGGAGCAAAAGTTAGTCACAGATCTTGCTGGGCCTTGTGGCTCGGGGGCCTGTTACCCAAGAACATTTGTGGGGGAGCAAGAAGTAATCTGTGCACAAACTTTTTAATATTCTACTATACTACATTTTAATTAATTTTTTTTATGGTTTTACTAAAGCATATCTAGATGTGCACTAGGTATTGCCCTTCTCTTTCAAAACATGGACTTTCGATATAATTTTTATCTATTAGGCATGTTTTTTTCTTTACAAAGTATCTCCAACTTTTATGTTGCCCTCTGGCAAGATAAATAATAACTTTAATTCTCATTATAGTGTAGAATCAAATTTCTGCATGATGGTTTTCTTTTCACGACGGTGATTTATCATGTGCGAGATGAAAAGATCCATCAAATTAAGAAAGGACGAGCAATTTAGGCATCTTGTTTAACCTTGATGCTTTAAGTTATTAGGTTCCATGTTTCTCGCTTGCTTGATGTAGCATGGAGCTTTAAATATGGAGAACCTAGTGAGTGATGCACTATATTGATTTGACTTGTCATGCTTCGATGTGGCATATATATAAAGGAATTTTGGTCCCAGATGTGTGTCATGCAATTCAGTTTACGCTCGATATCGATTACAACACATTTGCCTTGTTACCTATTGCTCGAGACTGCTAGGGCAACTCCAGATTTTGGAAATGCTCACCATCCTATAAGTACGAGTATTTCTTTTAAAATTGCACTTGGTAAAAATATAAAAAAATAGCCCATTTTATGTAGTTTCACAATCAATTCGTCAATAAAATACAAAACTATGCATTTAGGATTCCAACAAAACATGAGTCGCCCACTTGTTATTGATGCAATAATGTATAGATGATGATCCACAAACGTAGGGGGTCATAACTAGGGGTGCAGGACGGCGTCCCGCAAAGTCCCGCCAAACAGCCAAGCTAGCACACAGCTAGTATAAATTAATGTTGCGCACATCAATCTGCCTAGAACTAGATTTTTTTACCAATGAATTAGAAGTGGGCCGGGTTCGGGCGCCGCCCTGCACCCCTAATCATAACACAAATTTATTCATTAAACACAAAAGAGCCAAAGAGTATTTAAAAACTACAGCAATTAGCAGTTGAGTTGTCAATTAAACCACACATGAAACAAATGCTTGTTTGAAAGAATTATTACTAGCAATGACAATACGGTGAATGAAGTGGTGTATGTGGCAAAGCAGTATCACATTAGCAAAAGTACCCAACAGCTGCCAGGTACAAGTAACTTTAAAGGGAGCAACAACAACATAAACGTAAGCATATGGATCAATATTTGGTACATTGCATGGATGATTTCTAAACAAAAATGATAATTCACTAGGGTCACACTGGCGAAGAAAAAAGGGCACCAATCGCCTCAAGAGTTGTATCTCCCTTATAGCAAGATATATGCTGTGCTCGCTTAAAGAAACTCCCTCACGCTTCATTTCTGGGCCGACCCATTTAGCGGTTCGCTCATTTCTTTTCCTCGCTCGCTTTGGACGATCATTGTACCGGTTTTTTGTTAGGTTTCCCGTGGTTGTATTTTTCTGTTTTCTTTACCTTTTCACCATTTTCTATGTTTCTTTTTTCGGGTCTAATTGTTTTTCTTTCTTTCGTTTTCTAAAATTTCTTCCGTTTTTTCGTTTCTTTTCTCGGTTTTCATGGGCTTCCTTTTTTTTTCTTTTTTTTCACCGGTTGTTTTTCTTCTTTGTTTTCTTTCTTGGTTTTTGACGTTTCCATTATTTTTCATTGGTTTCTTTGATTTTTTGTTTTATTTGCTTATTTTTCGGCTTTCATTAGTTTTCCTTGTTTTTCATTGTCTCTTTCTCGGTTTTTATTGGTTATTTCTTTGTTCAGCACATATCTACATTTTTCCAGTACACAACATACATTTTCAGTGTAGACGCGAAACATTTTGTTGATACACGTTGAACATTTTTTAATACACGATGTATGTTTTTAAAAATATAAGTTTTAGTTTTAAAATACATGGTCAACATTTTTCAAATAACTTGTAAACATTATTAGTAGCAACAAATGTTTATTTTCACACATAATGTACGTTTCATATACACCAGGAACATTTTTATATACATGTTTAATATTTTGTAAAGACACAACTAACATTTTTTAAAATATACGGTGTTTGATGTCTACTTTTATTTCATGTCTGTTGAACATTTTTATTGTACATCAGAAACATTTTTTATACATATTTAACATTTTTTGAATACATGATAAAACATTTTCTCATACACACAGCTTTTTAATACATTTTCATTACATGACAAACATTTTTATATACACATTTAACAATTATTTAATGCTTGATTTACGTCTTTGAAATACTTTATTAACATTTTTAAATGCTTGATTGACATTTTTTAATGCACGATCATCTTTTTAAATACACATTGTATATTATTTATATACATGATAAACACTTTTTCTGTATGTATTTAACATTTTTCAAATGCTTGATTAACATTTTTTAAATAATTGACGCAAATTTTGCTTGTAGCGTATATTTTTTAGAATATTTGGGAGTATAAAAAGCAAAACAAATGTAAGGGGGGGGGCGTTCTGGTTCTGGCCTAGCGTCTCGCGGTTGATTTCGGGCGAGGCTGCACTACATTTCGTTAGCAGGTAGTGAGACTCCAAGTAGGAACCTCAATGTTCCCTTCCAAACACAGTAACCAACACGGACGGTCACCTACTGTGCCTACTAATACTCCTCTTGCTCCATGTCCTATACCTACAAGACACAAGTTTAATCGGTTTGGTTTCGACCTGGTTTTGTTCTTCTTCTTTTTAATTTTTCCTTTTATCTTTCTCTTTCATTTTTTTTAAATCACGAACTATTTCTTCAATTCGTGAAATTTTCTCAAATGCATATATGTTTTCAAATTCAGAAACTCTTTTCAGTTTTCACGAACTTCTTTCAAAATCCGCAAAAAAAATTGAATTTGTGATTTTTTAATTAAAAAACTCTGAATTTTCCATTTTTCATGGACTCTTCCTATTTTTTTGAACTTTTTTGAATTATTGACCTTATTTTCAAATGTCATGAACTTTTTCAAATCCACGCACTTTTTTAAAAATAGGTGAACTGTTTTCAGATTTATGAATTTTTAATTCACAAACTTTCTTTACATTAGTGAACTTATTTTTCAAAATTCATGAACTTTTTCAAATTTATCACTTTATAAAATTAGTGAACTTTTTGCTGAATTCGCTTACATTTTTTCAAAACCTATGACTTTTTAAAATGTCATGAGCTTTTTTGAAATTCATGATTTTTTAATCAAGTTTCATGATTTTTTCAAATTCATATAATTTATAAAAAATATTTTTTTGTCAAATCCACAAACTTTTCTTGAATTTGTGAACTTTTATTCATAATTTTTAAAACTTCATAGATTTTGAAACCGCCGGCCATGTGGTACAGTGAATAAAAACCGTTGGCCATGTGGTAGAGTAGATAGAAACCGATGGACATGTAGGACTATTTTCTTTTCTTTTTGAGGCAAGTACTCCCTCCGTCTCGACTTACTTGTCGCAGAGATGGCTGCGACAAGTAATTTAGGACAGAGGGAGTAGTTCACTAGATCATGCTGTGGAAGGTCGTACTGTAGGTAATAACGGAAAAACAAAAAAATTGATAAAGCGAACAGGAGGTGGCCGTATTGGGCTGCGGCCTGCGAACAAAGCTGGAAAGCGTCAGCTATCCTTTTTGGCGCCTAAAGCGCAGCATAGGAGCTCTCAAACGGGACATGGGCGCGCCCATCAGTCGCAGCGAGGACACATCATACAGAAAGAACCACATGCAAATACTGGAAAGTGGGCCAACCCAGATCATCACTTTTTTTTTGAAAGAAAGCATTTAGCTTTATTACGAGACTAGCTGGGCAATATCGCCCATCACAAGTTCAGCTACATCAGCTGGAACATCGTCATCTACATTAAGCACTGCTCCTACCGGAAGGCTCTGGCCTAATTGCGCAAGACAATGGGCGGGCATATTTGCATCCCTTTTACAATGGTGAAACTCACACAATGAAAACCAAAGCCTAGCCTGCACCTTGATATCCTCGATCGCCTGGGCCTCCTTAGAGTAGTCGGGGGATCGTCTGTTGAGGGCTTGGACCACCAGCATAGCATCAGATTCCACAATAATTCTGATCGCGCCTAGCTCCGCAGCCAGCTCGATGGCCTTCTCCACCGCTTGTAGTTCCATGCTGAAAGCATCAGCCACATGCATGGAGTTGCCTGCTCTGGCCACCATCACCTGCCCAGTATTGTCTCTCGCAACAACGCCCCATGCACCATGCTGTTGTCCCGGTATATGAGCCCCATCCACATTGAATTTCAGAGTGTCGGCCGGTGGCAACGCCCACCGAGGCTTCCGCTATGGCTGTTGCATGGTTTCTTTGCAGAAACACCCCTCATACTCCTCCGCGGTGCATGCAACTCTGAAGGCAAAGTTCTTGGCGTCCATCGGCTTCTCCCCCTCCCGTGCTTTATTTCTTTGTGCCCACCATTGGTACCACAAAGTGACTATCTTCACCCGTTCCTTCTCAGGAAGTTGCCACACAATGTCCAGTGTTTCATGGATGCTATCACAGTCAGCCAGTGTCGGTGTCAAAACAGGCGGATCTCGGGTAGGGGGTCCCGAACTGTGCGTCTAGGCGGATGGTAACAGGAGACAAGGGACACGATGTTTTTACCCAGGTTCGGGCCCTCTCGATGGAGGTAAAACCCTACTCCTGCTTGATTGATATTGATGATATGGGTAGTACAAGAGTAGATCTACCACGAGATCAAGGAGGCTAAACCCTAGAAGCTAGCCTATGGTATGATTGTTGTTCGTCCTACGGACTAAAACCCTCCGGTTTATATAGACACCGGAGAGGGCTAGGGTTACACAGAGTTGGTTACAATGGTAGAGATCTACATATCCGTATCGCCAAGCTTGGCTTCCACGCCAAGGAAAGTCCCATTCGGACACGGGACAAAGTCTTCAATCTTGTATCTTCATAGTCTTGGAGTCCGGCCAATGATGATAGTTCGGCTATCCGGACACCCCCTAGTCCAGGACTCCCTCAGTAGCCCCTGAACTAGGCTTCAATGACGACGAGTCCGGCGCGCATATTGTCTTCGGCATTGCAAGGCGGGTTCCTCCTCCGAATAATTCATAGAAGATTTTGAACACCAGGATAGTGTCCGGCTCTGCAAAATAAATTCCACGTACCACCGTAGAGAGAATATTATTTACACAAGTTCAATCTGCTGACGTATTTCGCGGCATGACGTCACACCACGGCCAAGCCTTTTTTCAAATTTGTTTTTATTGTCCCACCTCAGTGCGTTTAGCGAAGCGGTTTCCTTGGCACGTCTTGTCACAACAGAGATCGTGTCCCCTTATTCCGGGATCCTCATCAATACGGACGTGGGTAACCCAACCGCTCCCATTGGCCTGCCCCCTCCATCGAAGGCGAGTCCCAAACGGTTACGGGGACGGCTCTTGGTATTCAACCCCTTTATAATGAGACCAAGGCCTATTCCTTTTCTTCAATCTTCAATCGAATCCGCCCCTCGCCTCGAGTTCCAACACCCAAGGCCCCAGATTCAGGTGCTTCGGACCTTCGACAATGTCCGGCTCCGACCTACAAGGCCGGTGGATGCCTTCTTCCGTCACGGAGGAAGATGTGCTAAAGCTGAGAGACGCCAGGTATCTAACCGGCGAAATCTCGCATAGGCTGCCCGCCCAAGGACAAGTCATTCCTACTCCCGAGCCTGGTGAGAGTGTGGTGTTCGTGTCTCACTTCCGTTGAGGTTTAGGCTTCCCGATGGACCCTTTCATGAGGGGGCTCATGTTTTATTATGGGTTGGAATTCCATGACTTGAATCCGGAGTCCATCCTCCACATCTCATCGTTCATTGTTGTATGCGAAGCCTTCCTCCGCACTACCCCTCACTTCGGATTGTGGCTCAAGACCTTCAACGTGGAGCCGAAGATGATCGAGGGGCGGCAGTGAAAGCGGAGGGCGATTATAAGCAAGAGGGTTGACGCTCCATGGCCCGAGGGCTCTTTCCAAAAGGAGCTTGGTTTGTGGCAACGGGAGTGGTTCTACATCACCGCTCCCAGGGGCACCAGATGGGTGGCGCCGCCTGCCTTTCGCTTGGGCCCTCCACAACGGTTGGCGTCATGGGTCAGCAAAGGGCTTGACTGGTGGCCGTCCAAGGACGTACCACTGTTGCAGGGCCGTATTCGAGAGCTCCAAGAGAGGGAGATCAATCTGGTCGTAGTGGTGCAGGTCATGCTGATTCGGCGCCTTCTGCCCTGCAAACGTCGCCCCCTCCGCCGTGGGAATTCAATCCGGAGGGACCGCGAGCTCTCCAGCACTTCATGGGCACGACACCCGTGGAGATGTATAAACTGTTCTTCGGATCACAAGAGATGTGTCCGATCTTGACCGAGGACGCAGGTCTGAGCTGCAATCGCCCGGATACTCAAGTAAGTAGTCCTGTGCCCGGACATGCTATCCGTACATTTATCGTAAACTTGCCCTTTAAAGAGATGTCCCTTGAGCAGGAATGGATAGCCAAAGCAAAACTGATAAGGTGTCCGGCCCCCCTCCCTGAGATCACGCCGGATCCCATGTTAACCAAGATGCTGGAGGTGGCACCTTTGGAAGAGGGCGAAGGGGGGAACGGGAAAGCTACCGCCTCCGCTAAGGAGGCTTTTAAGGAAAGGGGGATCGGGAATCCCCCCCTCCAAGGGGAGAAGAGGACCGCTTCTGAAGATCCGGAGGTTAAGGCCTCAAAGCGGGGGAAGAAATCTTCACCAGAGGGTCCTGCGCCAAGAGAGGCCCCGGCCGCACTATTTCCCCAAGGGAATCAGCCCTCCAGCGAGCCGTAAGTAGAAAGGGGAGTTTTGTAATAAGGGACATCCCTGTTTTTATTTCTGAAGATAACCAAAGTTTTACCTTGTAGTTCGGATCTCAGCCCTTCTCAGCAGAGCTCATCCTCGGGGGATCTTCGTCTGGAGATGATGGAGAGCGAAACGCCTCCATCTGCCGCGCCATCAGGCGGGGTGGATGACCCTGAGGTGTCGTCGCGGAGGGTTTCCCCGAGTCCGGCGGGGCCGGGAGGTCCGGCACCAACTGGCGTACGGTCGGAGGAGCTGAAGGATCTTCTCGGGCGAGCATCTATCTCAGAAGATCACCGTGCGTTAATGGGTACGGTGATTGAAAGGATTTCATCCGCTGAGAGCGAATTGCATGAAGCCGTTAGAAGTTTACTGACGGGGTTTGAGGTACGCGCAAATGATATACTTTCTGACAGTTTTGCATATAGAATGCGCCCTTTATAGATAGTAGCCCCTGAGACTCGGTACGTTGTCAAGAGTGACGGCGTGCCGAGGATCATAATCTCAGTTTTAAGATGTCGCCCTTCCTATTCAGGGGGCGGAGCGTTTGGTGGCCAGCTGGACTAATAGAGTTGCCGAACTGAAGCGGCAACTCGACGTTGCGGATGCGGACATCACGCTGGTCAATAAGCGACTTGACGAGTCACAAGGTATGTGGCTTCCCTGCGGACACCTGGTAAGGGAGCTTGACGCCCGTGCCTTACTACATGTATGCTTAATGCAGATGGTGCCGCTGCTATGGAGGATCTTCGGGCAGAGCTTGCCCGAGCCAAGGAGCAAGCCAGAAAAAGTGATACGGCTGCCTTGAAGGCGGTTGAAGAGCTGAAAGCCGAACAGGCTGTTCACTGCCGAAGCAGGGAGGAAATGGCCAAGATGGCCGTGGAGCTGAAGGATGCTACCGACCGCTGCGAGTTTCTTAAAAGGGAACGCCGAGCAGAGCAAGAGGACCTGAAGAAGGCCACCGCCGAAGCCAAGGATGCCCGCTCTGCGATGAGAGCGATAAAGGAGGAGCTACGTCAGGCCGGGGACATTGCGGCTGGAAAGCCCTTTCTGCTGTGTAGGAAGTTCACGGATCCATAGTATGCTCAGTTGGGCCAGTTGTGGGGTGTGGAGGATGCTTATCTGAATTTGTCGGCCAGTGCCACAGACACAGTCGCACACTACCGGGGCCAAAAGGATCACGGAATGGAAGAGCTTTTTTGGTCGTAGTTCCATAGTCCGGAGCGTCCACTTTCATTGACCGATCGGTTAGCCGAATGGGCTGAGCTGAATAGGTTATCCGGACTTGCCATGAAAGATGTCGTGGCTCATTTGTGGCCGAAAAGGCCCAAGCCGAAGAGTTATTTTGGCTTGGTGCAACAGTTCCTTGATGCGGTGCCGCATATCGAGGCGGTGAAGCTCGGCGTGCATAGAGGGTGCACGGATGGCACTCACCCGTGTTAAAATATACTAGGCAGAAATGGAGGCCACCGACGTTGCATCCCAGGATTTGGACAGAAGTCGATTACCAGCCGAACACTATTTTGAGGAAGTCTTGAAGGGCGCTCGTTTAATAGAGACGCGGTGCTCGAAAGATGTTATGTTCAAATGACATGTATGATTTGTGAAACCATGTTAAATATAATATAAGGGCTTTTTATACTTGTGCGTTCAAGTGTTGAAATTCCTCCTGCGCAGCCGTTAACGTATATGTGTATATAACTCGAAAGATGGCAGTCTTGACCCCCACGCACATAGTGCGGGGTGTTTGCAAAAAGAGCATTTTCACACTTAATCCAACGTCTTGGTCTGTGAAGGAGGTGATAGCGTAGCAAACTAGGCAACCGGACTATAATGCTTTATCACTTTCACTTAGCCATAGGAGTTCAATGGTGGGGCTACTATATAGCCCCTAGGGGCACCGCGCTCTCCAATTTGGGCGCGTATGTGCTGACCGAAACGGTCCTTCGTTAAAGCAAAGGAATTCTAAACATTCGGTGATCGATCGAGTGGTTGACCGTCTCTCACTATATCATGATGATCGGTTTTGGCTTTCTCTCGAGGTGCTCACCGACGAACCGGGCACAATCGCAGAGTTCTCCGGTGCCCGTTAGCGATAGAGCGGAACGTAAGGCAGCAAAACACGAGAGCCGGGCAAACCCAACATTTGACCAAAGACATGATTCGAGCTGATGCATATAAGGCCTAACTCGAGACACGAACACTCCCTAAGGTATTCGGTCTTTATGAAAGCAGGGCGAACAATGCCCTAAGCCCCTAGTGTCCAGTGCGCAAAGATTTTCGACGCGCCGATGCCAAAACGCCGACCTCCTCCTCGGTTATAGTGAGGAACCGGGGGATGTGTATCAACAATAGACAGTAAGAAAGGTTTACGCAGGGTCTTAATCTGAAAAGAATCCTTGTAATGGGTCCCTACTGCACGTCTGCGCCTGTGTCTCCGTTGTGCCATATCCTGGACGGCCGTAGCACGGTGTTCATCTGTAAAAGAGAAGAACTTAGATGGAAAAAGAGTTCGTGCAAAAGATGTATTTTGAAATAAACAGAGTATGATTCAAAGAATGAATAAAATTGAGCTTTATTGTCTCTTTTTGTGCATGCGTGGAGCCCCTTGTAAAGGGGTGCGCGGCTAATAAGCCCCTTGTTTATTTATACCGGACTCGCCTAACCGTGTCCGGGGTCTGAATGACCTGTTTAGGGGCTTTGATCAGCAAAGTCGGATTAGTGTGTGGCTGTCAAAGCAGTCTCACGTTCTTCCGTATTCGAGGGATACTCGAAGTTTCCCTTTAATGAAATGATGCCGCGTGGACCGGGCATTTTAAGTGTAAGAGATGCATAATGCTGTATTGCGTTAAAGCGGGCGAAAGCTTCGCGTCCCAATAGTGCTTGATAGCTAATTGAAAGCACATTTGCTCCCTGGGTGGTTTTGGTAATTAATGACAACATACTTTGTGGTTGGACTAATGCTTTTATCAAGTATGTTTCAGGAAATTCAATCACTTTGGCATGGCAAAAGGACTGAAGAGGTGGACCCCTCAAATTTCTAAGGCAAGCATTGGCAAAAGCTCAAGACTCCATTTTTGGTTTAGTGATCCAAGATCACATTGAGTCCATAGGAAAGCCAATACTATTAAAAGGGGATGAGGTTATGATGATGATCTGGTTGCTCAAGTGCTTAGTGATACATCTCCTAAACTATCAGCAACTCTCACTGCCATATACACTCATAAGTAATCTCGGTCCCACCGATATTCCAAACTCAGTCACACCGAGATGAACCACCTCAGCCATATAGCCAAACCCTAGAAATCTCGGATTTTCCGATTCTGAACTCGGTCTCACGAAACTTGAGTTGCCAAGCTTCAGAAACATACGTCATCAAATCGGTGTCACCGAGATGATGAAGTCGGTCTCACCGAGATTGGCAAGCTCTTGTCTTTGCACGGATCGGACTAACCGAGATTGTATTTTCGTCCCACGAAAATCCCAACGTTCACATTATTTGAACTTTCGGTCTCACCGAGTTGTCAACTTCGGTCCCACCGAGATTGCTCAAATGTGTGTAACGGTTGGATTTTGTGTGGAGGCTATAAATACCCCTCCACCCCTCTTCATTCATGGAGAGAGCCATCGAAAGAACTACCACTCCTACCTTACATTTTCGAGAAGAGAACTACCTACCCTTGTGTTGAGATCAAGTTGCTCCACTCCCACCATATGAAGCTTGATCTCTAGCCTTCCCAAGTTGCTTTCCACTCAATCCTTTCTTCCACCACAGCCAAATCAGTGAGGAGAGTTGAGTGTTGGGGAGATTATCATTTGAAGCACAAGAGCAAGGAGTTCATCATCATCAACACCATCTATTACCTTTTGGAGGTGGTGCCTCCTAGATTGGTTAGGTGTCGCTTGGGAGCCTCCGTCGAGATGTGGAGTTGAACCAAGAAGTTTGTAAGGGCAAGGAGATCGCCTACTTCGTGAAGATCTACCCCGAGTAAGGCTAGCCCTCCGTGGGCGTAAGCCATGATGGCATAGACAAGGTTGCTTCTTCGTGGACCCTTCGTGGGTGGAGCCCTCCGTGGACTCTCGCAGCCGTTACCCTCCGTGGGTTGAAGTCTCCATCAACGTGGAATGACGATAGCACCACCTATCGGAACCACGAGAAAAATCACCGCGTCTCCAAATTGCGTTTGATCTTCTCCACTTCTCTTTACTACTTGTGCAATTTACTTTCCGCTGCCCATACTCTAGAATTGCATGTGTAGTATGCTACTTGACTTGTGTGTTATGCAAAAACTGCCAAAAACTTGTCTTTGTCAAAAGGCATAATTTTTATCTTGTCGAGTAGTCTAATCACCCCCCCTCTAGACACTCTCACCTTCTTCGATCCTACAATTGGTATCAGAGCCTTGGTCTCCATTGCTTTGGTTTACACACCATTGGAGGAAGATGGACGTGTCTATGTTTGGGAGTGTTAGCCATAGAGTGCCTATTCTTAATGGAGTGTCCTATAACTCGTGGAGGATTGAAATGCTTATTATCTTTAAGATGTATAACTTGCGCAAATATGTTGAAACCCCATATGTACCTCCATTTGACCCCTTGCACCCTACCATGGATGAAGAGCTTGATTTGCTTCGTAACCTTAGAACTGTAAATCTTATCATTAGAGGGTTACCCGATAACTTGCTTAAGCTCGTTACAAACTTTGAGTGCGCCTATGCTATGTGGAAGTTCTTGGAAGAACTTTATCCGGACTGCTCTTTGAGAGGTCTTGATGAAATTCTATACAAGACTATTGAATTTGATATGATGCGCCCCAATGATCCCAACTTTGATAAATGCTTCTTTGAGCTTCGTGATCTCATGAAAAAGAAGGGTGATCCTTGTCTTATCAATGCTCTAATTAGAAATGCTCTTGTATTGCATTCCGATGATTATTGTCACATTGACAAAACTAATGCAAGTTGTTGTCAAATTGACCTAGGTGTTGATGATGAACAATCTATGGGTCAATATGATGATGAGCATGAGCATGATGATGATTACTCCGATTAGGACACCGAGCTAGACAAGATCATGAAGAGTCTCAATCTTATGGCAAATCTGAGAGACTACATATCCGGTGGAAAAGAGTGGATTCTTGATAGTGGATGCACCGATCACATGACCGGAGACGAAGACATGTTTCGAGAGCTTGCAAAGAACGATGGTCCACGCAAGTATGTGACTTTTGGAGACAACTCCAAGGGTAAGGTACTTGGCCTTGGTAAGGTGGCCATATCTCATGATAGCTCTATTCAAAATGTCATGCTTGTTGAATCACTTGGATACAATCTACTTTCCGTGTCTAGATTAGCTGACTTTGGATTCGATGTGCTATTCACCGAATTAGATTGCCAAGTCTTTCGTCGTGACAATCATAACATGGCATTTACCGGTATCCATAGAGGTGATCTATATATTGTTGATTTCACTAAGAAAGCCCAACCTAGAACTTGCTTCATTGCTAAATCCGCTAAAGGTTGGTTATGGCATAGAAGGCTTGGACATGTTGGTATGCGTAACCTAGACAAGCTAATCAAATGTGATCATATTCTTGGTGTTAAAGATGTTCTCTTTGACAAAGATAGACTTTGTAGTGCTTGTCAGGCAGGAAAACAAGTAGGTGGAAGTCATCCCGTGAAGAACATCATGACCACAAGGAGACCGCTTGAGCTTCTTCATATGGATCTCTTCGGTCCCAATGCTTACAAAAGCCTTGGTGGTAACTCCTTTGGTCTAGTTATAGTTGATGATTATTCCAGGTTTACGTGGGTATTTTTCCTTGATGACAAATCACAGGTTCAGAGAATCTTCAAAACCTTTGCGAAAGGCCCAAAATCAATTTGAGGTGAAGATCAAGAAAGTTCGGAGTGACAATGGAGCGGAGTTCAAGAACGCCAATGTAGACTCTTTCCTCGATGAGGAAGGATTCTACATGAGTTCTCGACTACGTACACTCCTCAACAAAATGGAGTTGTTGAGAGGAAGAACCGAGCAGCTCATAGAGATGGCGAGAACGATGCTTGATGAATACAAGACATCAAGCATTTTACGGGGTGAAGCCGTCGAGACGACTTGTCATGCTATCAACAGGCTTTATCTTCATAAGCTCCTCGGCAAGACATCATACGAGCTCCTCACGGTAACAAACCCCAAGTGGGATACTTTCGTGTCTTTGGTTGAAATGCTATATCCTTGATAAGCATCGTCGGTCTAAATTTGCTCCTAAAACTCATGAAGGTTTTTTTCTTGGTTATGGATCAAACTCCCACACCTACCATGTCTACAACAATTTCACCCGAAAGGTTGAAGAGACGGTAGATGTGAAGTTTGATGAATCTAATGGCTCGCAAGTAGAGCAAATGCCTATTGATGTAGGAGACAAGGACCCATCTGAAGCCATCCAAGATTTATCTATTGGAAAGATCCGTCCCATGGAAGTGAAGGAGAGTACCTCATCTACATATGTGGAGCCCCCTACCTCACGGCAAGATGAACCTCAAGGCAACATGGAGGCCTCCACAAGTGGAACTCACCAAGATGAGGAAGTGCAACAAGAAGATCCACCACAACCTCCTTCTCCACTGCCTCAAGACAACACCAACAACAATGAAGAAGAAGAAGAGGAAGAGGAAGATGATGAGGAAGCTCAGCCACAACCTCAACAAAAGCTATCTCGAGTTCGAGCAAGAGTCAAGAAAAATCATCCCGTGGAACAAATGATCAATGACATCAACTCCGGGAGAATTACTCGCTCTAAAACTCGCTTAGCTAACTTTTGTGAGCATTACTCATTTATCTCTAGTATTGAACCTATGAAGGTAGAAGAAGCACTTGAAGACCCGGATTGGGTGAACGCTATGCACGAAGAGCTACACAACTTCGAGAGGAACAATGTATGGACTTTGGTAGAGAAGCCCAAGGATGATCAAAACGTCATTGGAACCAAATGGGTGTTTCGGAACAAGCAAGATGAAGATGGACAAGTCATCCGCAACAAGGCTCGTCTCGTAGCTCAAGGTTACACACAAGTCGAAGGTATGGACTATGGTGAGACCTATGCCCCCGTTGCTAGACTTGAGTCTATTCGCATTCTTCTTGCTTATGCCAACCACCATGATATTACTCTCTATCAAATGGACATTAAAAGTGCTTTCCTAAATGGAGAAATTGAGGAGGAAGTATTTGTGAAACAACCTCCCGGTTTGTGAATTCATAAAAGCCTAATCATGTTTACAAGTTGCACAAAGCTCTTTATGGACTTAAACAAGCTCCTAGAGCTTGGTACAAATGCTTGACTAGCTTTCTTCTTGAAAAAGGCTTTGAGATTGGAAAAATAGACTCAACGTTGTTCACGAAAAGGGTTGATGGTGAACTATTTGTGTGCCAAATATATGTTGATGATATTATCTTTGGTTCAACTAACCCTCATTTTAGCGAGAAGTTTGGAAAGCTCATGTCGGAGAAGTACGAGATGTCCATGATGAGTGAACTCAAATTCTTTCTTGGGTTGCAAATCAAGCAATCTAAGGAGGGTACCTTTGTCTCACAAACAAAGTACACCAAGGATCTCTTCAAGAAGTTCAACATGCAAAAAAGAAGGTATGAGAACCCCATGCCTACAAGTGGACATAATGACTTGACAAAAGATGGAGAACCTGTTGATCAAAAGGTTTACCGATCTATGATTGGTTCTCTACTATATCTCTGTGCTTCTCGTCCTGATATAATGTTGAGTGTATGCATGTGTGCTCGATATCAAGCAGCCCCTAAAGAATGTCATCTTAAAGCTGTTAAAAGAATTGTGAGATATTTGATACACACACCAAACTTTGGCATTTGGTATCCTAAGAGGGCCTCTTTCGACCTTGTTGGCTATTCCGACTCGGACTATGCCGTGCAGGTTGATAGAAAGTCAACTTCGGTGCGTGTCAATTTCTTGGTCGATCCCTTGTATCTTGGTCCTCCAAGAAACAAAATTCGTATCATTATCCACCGCTGAAGCGAGAATATATTGCTGCTGGTTCATGTTGTGCTCAGTTGCTATGGATGACACAAACGCTTAAGGATTATGGGATACATGTGAGACATGTTCCTTTGCTTTGTGACAATGAGAGTGCGATTAAGATTGGACACAATCCCGTGCAACACTCTCGAACGAAACATATTGAAGTTCGTCACCATTTCATTCGTGATCACATTGCCAAGGGTGACATCAATCTTAAGCATGTTCGTACTGACAAACAACTCGCAGATATCTTTACAAAACCGCTTGATGGTGTTTTGTTGCTTAAGGAGTGAGTTGAACATCATTGATGCTTCAAACTTGGAGTGAAAACTCCATTGATGCATGCTAGGCATGAGCCTACTTGACTAATCCTTGATATTTCTCTTATGATGATGATCATATGTCTTGGACACATTTGCCCCCTTGTATTGCATCTAACTCCTTGCAGGTACTAGGATGATCTACATTCCACAAGATTACCACACACTCAAATCTTGAGTAATCTTGTCATTGACCATGTCTCTAGCCCTTTGGGATGTTGAGTTCAAGGAACACAATTCCACATATCCTTTTTGACACCTTATACATCTAGTATTTCACTCTTGTCATCTTGGATATCCTTGAGTATTTCCTTGCTTGCCTAACCCATGTAGGAAGATGAACTACACAAGTGGAAATGGTGCTCCAACTTCACATACAATGAGCACCTACATCAAGTTCACCTACATGAGCAACGCAACAACAAGCCCAAGGTATGTTCTTCACATCTTTAAGGAGCTTTGCTCAAAGTCATGAGTACAAGCAGCTTCATAAGATGTGATCACATCAAATGCTTAATCAAAAAATGGCAACCCCATTTTGAGCTTAAACGATGAGTATGACCTATGATCAAATGTCCTCATTTGACTCCTAAGTCAATATACTCAAACATAGGTGACTTTGTCGCCGACCCTTATCTAGATGAAGTACATATGGTTTGGAGTGATTTGTTTTTGTTTTCTCTTATGTTCTCTCATTGAGTTTTCATTTAAAAAAAACTTCATCTAGGAATCTTTTTCATTTCTATTCTTCTGTCTTTGTGAATATCCTTTTGGCTTTGATCAATTCCTCGAAAATCATTTCCAAATTCATTGCAAATCCTTTGAAACATTCCTTGCAAAGTGAGCTGAATTATTTCTGTATTTCCTTGAAATTAAACTCGGCGTCACCGATCTAATTATTTCGGTCTGACCGAAAAGGATCTGCCCTAAGTCCATGACTTTCGGACCCACCGATCTATCTTGTTTCGGTGTCACCGGTTTATTTCTTTCAGGATATCATCTTCTGCAGCTCCACTCAATGATTCTCTTTGCATGTTTTCTTATTACCCTGTTGTGATTCTTAAGGATCCCACTTCTTTCCATCTTTCCTGACCTTCCTAGTTTACTGTCCTTTTCGGCACTTGATGTCAAAGGGGGAGAAGACTTAGGGGGAGAAGAGAAGATTTAGGGGGAGAAGAAGAGCAATCTTACCTTAAGGGGGAGAGAATCACATCAAAGCTTTGCCGTGTTTCACTTTGGACATTACATTTGGCATCATTCTTTTGATTTTGCTCTTTCCATCAAACCCCTTACAATTGATATCTTATGGAAAGCAAAATCTCTCAGAGTTCATTGAAAATCTTTTAGTTTCGGAGACATGTTTGCTGATTCAAGCTTGTGCTCAATATGAGACACTCTTTATACATGTCATCCCTGGCTTGGTACTCTTGATGTTCTTGCAGTTGGTTGAAGAAATACTCTTGTGTTATCTAACCTTGTTTTCCCAAGTCTATTTCTTCAGGTACAATGCCAAGGAACCTCAAGGTAAGTATATGCACCTTGCAGAATGTGCATGATGGTAACTTGCTTGTGAATACCTGTTTGCAAGAAATCACCATGCACATATGCATTATCACTCATTTCTTTTCATCTGCTCTGATGCATATAGCCAAGCTGCATGTAGCACATCTTGCTTTTCTCTTGTGTGCTTGTGGTAGCCCAAAACCATAATTTATGAATATCTTGCACACTTGTAGGGGGAGCCAGTGTACTACATGTTTGTCAAAGCTTTCGTGATAATTCATCTTTCTTTCAAGATAGCTTTGATGTCTTGTTTTGTGTGTTGCCATCAATTACCAAAAGGGGAGATTGAAAGCACATTTGCTCCTGGGTGGTTTTGGTAATTAATGAGAACATACTTTGTGGTTGGACTAATGCTTTTATCAAGTATGTTTCAGAAATTCAATCACTTTGGCATGGCAAAAGGATCAAGAGGTGGACCCTCAAATTGCTAAGGCAAGCATTGGCAAAAGCTCAAGACTCCATTTTGGTTTAGTGATCCAAGATCACATTGAGTCCATAGGAAAGCCAATACTATTAAAAGGGGATGAGGTTATGATGATGATCTGGTTGCTCAAGTGCTTAGTGATACATCTCCTAAACTATCGGCAACTCTCACCGCCATATACACTCATAAGTAATCTCGGTCCCACCGATATTCCAAACTTCGGTCGGACCGGGATGAACCACCTCACCATATAGCCAAACCCTAGAAATCTCGGATTTTCCGATTCGAACTCGGTCTCACGAAACTTGAGTTGCCAAGCTTCAGAACCTACATCATCAAATCGGTGTCACCGAGATGATGAAGTCGGTCTCACCGAGATTGGCAAGCTCTTGTCTTTGCACGGATCGGACTAACCGAGATTGTATTTTCGGTCCCACCGAAAACCCCAACGTTCACATTATTTGAACTTTCGGTCTCACCGAGTTGTCAACTTCGGTCCCACCGAGATTGGTCAAATGTGTGTAACGGTTGGATTTTGTGTGGAGGCTATAAATACCCTCCACCCCTCTTCATTCATGGAGAGAGCCATCGAAAGAACTACCACTCCTACCTTACATTTACGAGAAGAGAACTACCTACCCTTGTGTTGAGATCAAGTTGCTCCACTCCCACCATATGAAGCTTGATCTCTAGCCTTCCCAAGTTGCTTTCCACTCAATCCTTTCTTCCACCACAGCCAAATCGGTGAGGAGAGTTGAGTGTTGGGGAGATTATCATTTGAAGCACAAGAGCAAGGAGTTCATCATCATCAACACCATCTATTACCTTTTGGAGGTGGTGCCTCCTAGATTGGTTAGGTGTCGCTTGGGAGCCTCCGTCGAGATGTGGAGTTGAACCAAGAAGTTTGTAAGGGCAAGGAGATCGCCTACTTCGTGAAGATCTACCCCGAGTAAGGCTAGCCCTCCATGGGCGTAAGCCATGATGGCATAGACAAGGTTGCTTCTTCGTGGACCCTTCGTGGGTGGAGCCCTCCGTGGACTCTCGCAGCCGTTACCCTCCGTGGGTTGAAGTCTCCATCAACGTGGAATGACGATAGCACCACCTATCGGAACCACGAGAAAAATCACCGCGTCTCCAAATTGCGTTTGATCTTCTCCACTTCTCTTTACTACTTGTGCAATTTACTTTCCGCTGCCCATACTCTAGAATTGCATGTGTAGTATGCTACTTGACTTGTGTGTTATGCAAAAATTGCCAAAAACTTGTCTTTGTCAAAAGGCATAATTTTTATCTTGTCGAGTAGTCTAATCACCCCCCCTCTAGACACTCTCACCTTCTTCGATCCTACACTACTTTTAAATGGGGCGATATGGAAGACTAACTTTTCGCGACGAGAGTTGTCGGATGAGCCGAACACAACTTCAAGTGGTAGAGAGCCCGTACAATGGGCATATGTGCCTGGCATCACTCCTTTAAAGGAAGTGTTGCTATGGCATATTTTGGTTGGGTCTATCCCCATTCTGCGGATTGTATCATGATATAGTAGGTTTAGATCACTGCTGCCGTCCATTAGGACTTGTGTAAATTGTAGTCCGTTAATTATAGGATCTAATATCAGGGCAGTCCATCCTGCATTCCGGATACTTCCAGAGTAATCCTGATGGTCGAAAGTGATTGGTTTTGACATCCAGTGTCGAGACTCCGCTGGGGTGGACCATGCGACACGCATTTTAATGGGCGCCGCTCTGTTTTTGCCTGTTGTCACATGAAGTGAATTTACTGTTTTGACCTCTTGTGGGAAATTCCTTTGTTTGCCGGTGCTCTGCTCATGGAGTTCGTCATCGTGCTCACTTGGTGTTTCGAGCCCCTTGTGTTCGGCATTAAGTCGGCCGGACTATTTGAAGACCCAACAATCTCTGTGGGTATGGTTTGCAGGCTTCCCGAAGGTGCTGTGGATTTGGCATATCTTGTCCAAGATTTTGTTTAGGTTAGATAGCTCGTCGCTATTGTCCTTGAGAGGCAGTGTTTTGTTGTTCTGCCGAGAGCTTTTGAATCCGGCGTTGGTCGTCGTGCTCTTTGGGTCATTTCCTTAGTCGGCGCTGGTCCTTTCAGCGTCGTGGTTTCCCATTTCCATCCACGACCTCGGATGTACTTGGGTCACTGGTTTGCATCTTGCCACCAGCTATCCTCTCCGTGCAAAAGCGGTCATGAGGCTTGTTAGTGCGGCCCTTGTTCTTGGCTTTTCTGGCCAAGTATGTCTGGCGAGCCATTCGTCTCGGACGTTATGTTTGAAAGCTGCTAAGGCTTCGGCGTCCGGACAGTCGACTATTTGGTTCTTTTTGGTGAGGAACCTGTTCCAGAATTTGCTGGCTGACTCTCCGGGCTGTTGAGTTATGTGACTTAAATCGTCTACATCCGGAGGGCGGACATAAGTCCCCTAAAAATTTGCAAACGCATCCTCGAGCTCTTCCCAACTTCCAATGGTATTTTTCGGGAGGCTTTTGAGCGAAGGCGGGCTGGCCCTTTGAGCTTGAGGGTAAGTATTTTATGGCGTGGAGGTCATCTCCTCCGCCATATGTATGTGCAGGATGTAATCCTCGATCCGAGACTCGAGGTCTGTTGTTCCGTCGTATGCCTCTATGTTTACGGGTTTGAATCGCTGAAATTCATGATCCGGCACCTCATCGTGAAACATAAAGGGGTGTCTTGGCGCCCATATTTGGGTGTGCCGTGATGTTCGAATACTCGACCTGTTGTGTTGCTTTCTGGAGCTTGCTTTCTTGGCCCCATAGATGGACCTGGCCGGGCCATCCTTTTTGCGAGGATCCTTATGTGGATCGTGTGCCGTCTTGTGTGCGGCGCCGCTTGCCGCTCTTTGTTTGTCATGTGGTCGTCTATCCGACCGGGCGGCTTCTTTGTTTTTTGATTGTGGGGGCTCTACGGCCTCCTCGTCAAATTCGGGCAATAGTTTGCGCTTTGGGTAGCTCTTTGCTTGGCGACTGTCGCTGTATGTGTGTGCGGTCTTGAGTACTTTGCTCCATCTCATTCTGAGTACATCTTCCGCTGTTTTGAGCTTCCGCTTCGGCTTCTTCAGACTTCGTGCAGTGGCGACGAGCCTTTTGTGGAGGTTCTTCTGCTCCAACGATGTGTCCGGCGTGAGATCATCCGGACTGTTGTTTTCGCCGGGGATGGATTGCTTATCCAATTCATCCTGTTCGGATGGTTGTTTAGCGGCATGCTCGTCGTCCACTGGTTCGCCCTGCTCTATGGCTGGGTCTGTATGGGTGCTGTCGTTGTCGAGGCGGGACTTTGGGCGGCGCTTGCGTCGCCGTTTCGGCTGTTTTTCGAGGGAGTTATCCTTCGCAGCGTCCCGTTGTTCCTCGTTATTGCTTCCTTTAGGTGTGTCCACCATATAAACATCGTGAGTTGAGGTGGCCTTCCAGTGCCCTATAGGGGCTGGTTCTTGGTCGTCTCCGACATCGTCGTCCATACCGTCGATGTCTTCGGAGTCGAAGTCTAGCATGTCGGTTAAGTCATCGACAGTGGCTACGACGTGGGTGGTGGGTGTGTTGGGGAACGTAGTAATTTCAAAAATCTTCCTACGCACACGCAAGATCATGGTGATGCATAGCAACGAGAGGGGAGAGTGTTGTCTACATACCCTTGTAGACCGAAGCGGAAGCGATCTGGCGTAGAGGAAGTAGTCGTACGTTCTCCTCGCGATCCAACCGATCCCAGCGCCGTTACTCCGGCGCCTCCGAGTTCTTGACACACGTACAGCTCGGTGACGCTCCTCGAGCTCCAATCCAGCAAAGCACCGGGGAGGGTGAGTTCCGTCAGCACGACGGCGTGGTGACAATCTTGATGTTCTACCGACGCAGGGCTTCACCTAAGCACCGCTACGATATGACCGAGGTGGAATATGGTGGAGGGGGCACCGCACTGCAGCTAAAGAGCGATTTCAAGGATCAACTTGTGTGTTCATGGGGTGCCCCCTGCCCAGATATAAAGGAGGGAGGGAGGAGGAGGCCGGCCTAGGGAGGAGGCGCCATAGGGGAGTCCTACTCCCACCGGGAGTAGGATTCCCCCTTTCCTAGTCCAACTAGGGATCCTTCCATGTATTAGGAGTAGGAGACTAGGAAGGGGAAGAGAGAAGGGAAGGAAGGAGGGGTGCGGCCCCTCCCCCTAGCCCAATTCGGACTAGGGCAAGGGGGGCGAGCGGCCTGCCTAGGGCAGCCCCTCTCTCTTTCCCGTATGGCCCATAAGGCCCAATACTTCTCCCCGGCGAATTCCCGTAACTCTCCGGTACTCCGATAAATACCCGAATGACTCGGAACCTTTCCGAACTCCAAATATAGTTGTCCAATATATCGATCTTTACGTCTCGACCATTTCAAGACTCCTCGTCATGTCCCCGATCTCATCCGGGACTCCGAACTCCTTCGGTACATCAAAACTCATAAACTCATAATATAACTGTCATCGAAACCTTAAGCGTGCGGACCCTACGGTTCGAGAACAATGTAGACATGACCGAGACCGTCTCGGTCAATAACCAATAGCGGGACCTGGATGCCCATATTGGTTCCTACATATTCTACGAAGATCTTTATCGGTCAGACCGCATAACAACATATGTTGTTCCCTTTGTCATTGGTATGTTACTTGCCCGAGATTCGATCGTCGGTATCCAATACCTAGTTCAATCTCGTTACCGGCAAGTCTCTTTACTCGTTCCGTAATACATCATCTCACAACTAACTCATTAGTTGTAATGCTTGCAAGGCTTAAGTGATGTGCATTACCGAGAGGGCCAGAGATACCTCTCCGAGCAATCGGAGTGACAAATCCTAATCTCAAATCGCCAACCCAACATACGCCTTTGGAGACACTGTAGTACTCCTTTATAATCACCCGATTCGTTGTGACGTTTGGTAGTACCCAAAGTGTTCCTCCGGCAAACGGGAGTTGCATAATCTCATAGTTATAGGAACATGTATAAGTCATGGATAAAAGCAATAGCAACATACTAAACGATCGGGTGCTAAGCTAATGGAATGGGTCATGTCAATCAGATCATTCAACTAATGATGTGACCTTGTTAATCAAATAACAACTCCTTGTTCATGGTTAGGAAACATAACCATCTTTGATTAACAAGCTAGTCAAGTAGAGGCATACTAGTGACACTATGTTTGTCTATGTATTCACACATGTATTATGTTCCGGTTAATACAATTCTAGCATGAATAATAAACATTTATCATGAAATAAGGAAATAAATAATAACTTTATTATTGCCTCTAGGGCATATTTCCTTGATCTCCCACTTGCACTAGAGTCAATAATCCAGATCACATCGCCATGTGATTAACATCGATAGTTCACATCATCATGTGATTAACACCCATAGTTCACATTGCCATGTGACCAATACCCAAAGGGTTTACTAGATTGATAATCTAGTTCACATCGCTATGTGATTAACACCCAAAGAGTACTAAGGTGTGATCATGTTTTGCTTGTGAGACAATCTTAGTCAGCGGGTCTTTCACATTCAGATCCGTTATGTATTTTGCAATTTTCTATGTCTACAATGCTCTTGCGGAGCTACTCTAGCTAATTGCTCCCACTTTCAATATGTATCTAGATCAAGACTTAGAGTCATCGGATCAGTGTCAAAACTTGCATCGGCGTAACCCTTACGCACGAACCTTTTGTCACTTCCATAATCGAGAAACATATCCTTATTCCACTAAGGATAATTTTGACCGCTGTCCAGTGATCTACTCCTAGATCACTATTGTACTCCCTTGCCAAACTCAGTGTAGGGTATACAATAGATCTGGTACACAGCATGGCATATTTTATAGAACCTATGGCCAAGGCATAGGGAATGACTTTCATTCTCTTTCTATCTTCTGCCGTGGTCGGGTTTTGAGTCTTACTCAATTTCACACCTTGTAACACAGGCAAGAACTCTTTCTTTGACTGTTCCATTTTGAACTACTTCAAAATCTTGTCAAGGTATGTACTCATTGAAAAAAAACTTATCAAGCGTCTTGATCTATCTCTATAGATCCTGATGCTCAATATGTAAGTAGGTTCACCGAGGTCTTTCTTTGAAAAAACTCCTTTCAAACACTCCTTTATGCTTTGCAGAATAATTCTACATTATTTCCGATCTACAATATGTCATTCACATATACTTATCAGAAATGATGTAGTGCTCCCACTCACTTTCTTGTAAATACAGGCTTCACTACAAGTGCAGTATAAACTATATACTTTGATCAACTCATCAAAGCGTATATTCCAACTCGAGAGGCTTGCACCAGTCCATAAATGGATCATTGGAGCTTGCACACTTTGTTAGTTCCTTTGGATTGATAAAACCTTCGGTTGCATCATATACAACTCTTCCTCCGAAATCCATTTAGGAATGCAGTTTTACATCCATTTGCCAAATTTCATAAAATGCGGCAATTGCTAACATGATTCGGACAGAGTTTTAAGCATCGATACGAGTGAGAAAATCTCATTGTATTCAACATCTTGAACTTTGTCAAAAACCTTTTTCGACAAGTCTAGCTTTGTAGATAGTAACACTACTATCAATGTCCGTCTTCCTCTTGAAGATCCATTTATTTTCTATGGTTTGCCGATCATCGGGCAAATCCATCAAAGTCCATACTTTGTTCTCATACATGGATCATATCTCAGATTTCATGGCCTCAAGCCATTTTGCGGAATCTGGGCTCATCATCGCTTCCTCATAGTTCGTAGGTTCATCATGGTCTAATAACATGACTTCCAGAATAGGATTACCGTACCACTCTGGTCCGGATCTTACTTTGGTTGATCTACGAAGTTCAGTAACAACTTGATCTGAAGTTTTATGATCATCATCATTAACTTCCTCACTAATTGGTGTAGGTGTCACAGGAACCAATTTCTGTGATGAGCTACTTTCCAATAAGGGAGCTAGTACTGTTACCTCATCAAGTTCTACTTTCCTCCCACTCACTTCTTTCGAGAGAAACTCCTTCTCTGGAAAGGATCTGTTGGGGAACGTAGTAATTTCAAAAAATTTCCTACGCACACGCAAGATCATGGTGATGAATAGCAACGAGAGGGGAGAGTGTTGTCTACGTACCCTCGTAGACCCGAAGCGAAGCGATCTGGCGTAGAGGAAGTAGTCGACGTTCTCCTCGCGATCCAACCGATCCGGCGCCGTTACTCGGCGCCCCGAGTTCTTGACACACGTACAGCTCGATGGCGTCCCTCGTACTCGATCCAGCCGAGTGTCGAGGGAGAGTTCGTCAAGACGACGGCGTGGTGGCGATCTTGATGTTTCACCGGCGCGAGGCTTCGCCTAAGCTACTGTGACGGTATGACCGAGGTGGAATATGGTGGAGGGGCACCGCACACGGCTAAGGAACGATCCGTAGATCAAACTTGTGTCCTAGGGTGCCCCCCCCCCATATATAAAGGAGGAGGGGGAGGCCCCGCCTAGAGGAGGCGGCCAGAGGAGTCCTACTCCCAGGAGTAGGACTCCCCCTTCCTAGTTGGAATAGGATTGGGGGGAGGGAAAAGAGGAAAGGGGCGCCGCCTCCTTGTCCTATTCGGACTGGGGGAGGGCGCCCCCCGGCCGGCCCTTCCTCTTCTCCCTCGAGGCCCACTGAGGCCCATTTACCCCGGGGTTCGGTAACCTCCGGTACTCAGTAAATTCTGTTTTCACCGGAACCATTCGAACTCCAAACATAGGCTTCCAATATATCAATCTTTATGTCTCGACCATTTCGAGACTCCTCGTCATGTCCGTGATCACATCCGGGACTCGAACTTCTTGGTACATCAAAATACATAAACTCATAATAAGCATCATCGAAACCTTAAGCGTGCGGACCCTACGATTCGAGAACAATGTAGACATGACCTAGAACTATTCTCGGTCAATAACCAATAGCGGGACCTGGATGCCCATATTGTTTCCTACATATTCTACGAAGATCTTTGTCAGTCAGACCGCATAACAACATACGTTGTTCCCTTTGTCATCGGTATGTTACTTGCCCGAGATTCGATCGTCGGTATCCAATACCTAGTTCAATCTCGTTACGGCAAGTCTCTTTACTCGTTCCGTAATACATCATCTCACAACTAACTCATTAGTTGTAGTGCTTGAAAGGCTTGATGATGTGCATTATCGAGAGGGCCAGAGATACCTCTCCGACAATCGGAGTGACAAAACCTAATCTCGAAATATGCCAACCCAACATCGCCTTTGGAGACACTGTAGTACTCCTTTATAATCACCCGATTCGTTGTGGACGTTTGGTAGCACCAAAGTGTTCCTCCGTAAGCGGAGTTGCATAATCTCATAGTTACAGGAACATGTATAAGTCATGGATAAAAGCGGTAGCAACATACTAAGCGATCATGTGCTAAGCTAATGGAATGGGTCATGTCAATCAGATCATTCTACTAATGATGTGACCTTGTTAATCAAATAACAACTCTTTGTTCATGGTTGGAAACATAACCATCTTTGATTAACAAGCTAGTCTAGTAGAGGCATACTAGTGACATGTTGTTTGTCTATGCATTCACACATGTATCATGTTTCCGGTTAATACAATTCTAGCATGAATGATAAACATTTATCATGAAATAAGGAAATAAATAATAACTTTATTATTGCCTCTAGGGCATATTTCCTTGATCTCCCACTTGCACTAGAGTCAATAATCTAGATTACATAGTAATGATTCTAACACCCATGGAGTCTTGGTGCTGATCATGTTTTGCTCGTGGAAGAGGCTTAGTCAAGTGCGCAACATTCAGATCCGTATGTATCTTGCAAATCTCTATGTCTCCCACGGACTAAGTCCCGGATGGAATTGAAGCGTCTCTTGATGTGCTTGGTCCTCTTGTGAAATCTGGATTCCTTTGCTAAGGCAATTGCTCGATATTTTCACGAAGATTTTCATGGACCCGATGCACTAGGTATGACACCTAGATGGGATATGAACTCCTTCATCAGACTCCTTCATTAGCTGCTTCCGAAGCTGCTATGTACTCCGGTTCACATGTAGATCCCTTTCGACGCTTTGTTTAGAACTGCACCAACCGACGGCTCCTCCGTTTAGTGTAAATCGTATCCGGTCTGCGATTTAGAATCGTCGGATCGGTGTCAAAGCTTGCATCAACGTAACCGCCACGATGAGCTCTTTGTCACCTCCATATCGAGAAACATATCCTTAGTCCTTTTCGGGTATTTGGGATGTTCTTGACCGCTGTCGATGATCCACTCTGGATTACTTTGGTACCTCCTGCTAGGCTTATAGCAAGGCACACATCAGGTCCGGTACACAGCATTGCATACATGATAGAGCCTATGGCTGAAGCATAGGAACATCTTTCATTTTCTCTCTATCTTCTGCGGTGGTCGGGCATTGAGTCTTACTCAACTTCACACCTTGTAACACGAGCAAGAACCCTTTCTTTGCTTGATCCATTTTGAACTTCTTCAAAATTTTGTCAAGGTATGTGCTTTGTGAAAGTCCAATCAAGCGTCTTGATCTATCTCTATAGATCTTAATGCCCAATATGTAAGCAGCTTCACCGAGGTCTTTCATTGAAAAACTCTTATTCAAGTATCCTTTATGCTATCGAAATTCTATATCATTTCCGATCAGCAATATGTCATCTACATATAATATCGAAATGCTCTGAGCTCCCACTCACTTTCTTGTAAATCTGAGGCTTCTCCAAAAGTCTGTACAAACCCAAATGCTTTGATCACACTATCAAAGCGTTTATTCCAACTCGAGATGCTTGCACCAGTCCATAGATGGATCATTTGGAGCTTGCACACTTTGTTAGCTCCTTTGGATCGATAAAACCTTCGGTTGCATCATATACAACTCTTCTTCCGTAAATCCATTCAGAATGCGGTCTTTACATCCATTTGCCAAATTTCATAATCATAAAATGCGGCAATTGGTAACATGATTCAGACGGACTTAAGCATCGCCACTGGTGAGAAGGTCTCATCGTAGTCAATCCCTTGAACTTGCCGAAAACCTTTTGCGACAAGTCGAGCTTTATAAACGATAACATTACCGTCGGCGTCGGTCTTCTTCTTGAAGATCCACTTGTTTTCTATTGCTTGCCTACCCTCGGGCAAGTCAACCAAAGTCCATACTTTGTTTTCATACATGGATCCCATCTCAGATTTCATGGCCTCAAGCCATTTTGCGGAATCTGGGCTCACCATCGCTTCTTCATAGTTCGTAGGTTCATCATGATCTAGTAGCATGATTTCCGAACAGGATTACCGTACCACTCAGTGCGGATCTTACTCTGGTTGATCTACGAGGTTACGTAGTAACTTGATCTGAAGTTTCATGATCAACATCATCAACTTCCTCACTACTTGGTGTAGATGTCTCGAAACCGGTTTCGCGACGAACTACTTTCAAGTAAGGAGAAGGTACTATTACCTCATCAAGTTCCACTTTCCTCCCACTCACTTCTTTCGAGAGAAACTCCTTCTCTAGAAAGGATCCATTCTTAACAACGAATGTCTTGCCTTGGATCTGTGATAGAAGGTGTACCCAACTATCTCCTTTGGGTATCCTATGAATACACATTTCTCGATTTGGGTTCGAGCTTATCAGGTTGAAGCTTTTTCACATAAGCATCGCATCCCCAAACTTTAAGAAAGCGACAACTTTGGTTTCTTGCCAAACCACAGTTCATAAGGTGTCGTCTCAGCGGATTTGACGGTGTTCTATTCAGTGTGAATGCGGCCGTCTCTAGAGCATAACCCCAAAATGATAGCGGTAAATCAGTAAGAGACATCATAGATCGCACCATATCTAGTAAAATACGATTCGACGTTCGGACACACCATTACTGTTGTGGTGTTCGGGTGGCGTGAGTTGTGAAACTATTCCGCATTGTTTCAAATGTAGACCAAACTCGTAACTCAAATATTCACCTCCACGATCGGATCGTAGAAATTTAATTTTCTTATTACGATGATTTTCAACTTCACTCTGAAATTCTTTGAACTTTTCAAATGTTTCAGACTTATGTTTCATTAAGTAGATATACCCATATCTGCTTAAGTCATCTGTGAAGGTGAGAAAATAACGATATCCGCCACGAGCCTCAACATTCATCGGACCACATACATCTCGTATGTATGATTTCCAACAAATCTGTTGCTCTCTCCATAGTATCGGAGAGCGGGTTCGGTCATCTTGCCCATAAGGCACGGTTACATAAGTGCCAAGTGATTCATAATCAAGTGACTCCAAAAGTCCATTAGTATGGAGTTTCTTCATCGCTTTACACCGATATGACCTAAGCGGCAGTGCCACAAATAAGTTGCACTATCATTATCAACTCTGCATCTTTTGGTTTCAACATTATGAATATGTGTATCACTACTATCGAGATTCATCAAAATAGACCACTCCTCAAGGGTGCATGACCATAAAAGATATTACTCATATAAATAGAACAACCATTATTCTCTGATTTAAATGAATAACCGTCTCGCATCAAACAAGATCCAGATATAATGTTCATGCTCAACGCAGCACCAAATAACAATTATTTAGGTCTAAAACTAATCCGAAGGTAGATGTAGAGGTAGCGTGCCGATCGCGATCACATCGACTTTGGAACCATTTCCCACGCCGCATCGTCACCTCGTCCTTTGCCGGTGTTAAGCAATCCGTAGTCCTGTTTGAGTTGCAAATATTAGCAAGCAGAACCGATATCAAATACCAGTGCTCTGCGAGCTCTAGTAAGGTACACATCAATAACATGTATATCACATATACCTTTGTTCACCTTGCCATCCTTCTTATCCGCCAAATACTTGGGGCAGTTCCGCTTCAAATGACGACCGCTTGCGGTAGAAGCACTCGATTTCAGGCTTAGGTCCGGACTTGGGTTTCTTCTCTGAGCGACAACTTGCTTGCTGTTCTTCTTGAAGTTCCCTTCTTCTTCCCTTTGCCTTTCTTCTTGAAACTAGTGGTCTTATTGACCATCAACACTTGATGCTCCTTCTTGATTTCTACCTCCGCAGCCTTTAGCATTGCGAAGAGCTCGGTATAGTCTTTACTAACCCTTGCATATTATAGTTCATCACGAAGCCTTTGTAGCTTGGTGGCGGTGATTGAAGAATTACATCAATGACACAATCATCGGAAGATTAACTCCCAATTGTGTCAAGTGATTGTAGTACCCGGACATTACGAGTATGTGCTCACTAATGAACTATTCTCCTCCATCTTGCAGCTATAGAACTTATTGGAGACTTCATATCTCTCAATCCGGGCATTACTTTGGAATATCAACTTCAACTCTGGAACATCTCATATGCTCCATGGCGTTCAAAACGTCGTTGAAGTCCCGGTTCTAAGCCGTAAAGCATGGCACATCGAACTATAGAGTAGTCATCACTTTGCTCGCAGAGCGTTCTTAACGTCGTCGGTTGCATCAGAAGGCGGTCTGGCACCTAGCGGTGCATCGGGGCGTAACTCTTACGTGCAGCAATGAGGATAATCCTCGATTACGGACCCGATCCGTGTAATTGCTACCATCATCTTTCAACTTTGCTTTCTCAAGGAACGCATTAAAATTCAACGGAACAACAAAGACGAGCCATCTATCTACAATCAAACATAAACAAGCAAGATACTATCGGTACTAAGTTCATGATAAATTTAAGTTCAATTAATCATATTACTTAAGAACTCCCACTTAGAAAGACATCTCTCTAGTCATCCAAGTGATCACGTGATCCAAATCAACTAAACCATAACCGATCATCACGTGAAATGGAGTAGTTTTCAATGGTGAACATCTTATGTTGATCATATCTACTATATGATTCACGCTCGACCTTTCGGTCTCCGTGTTCCGAGGCCATATCGCATATGCTAGGCTCGTCAAGTATAACCCGAGTATTCTGCGTGTGCAAAACTGGCTTGCACCCGTTGTAGATGGATGTAGAGCTTATCACACCCGATCATCACGTGGTGTGCAGGCACGACGAACTTTGGCAGCGGTGCATACTCGGGAGAACACTTCTTGATAATTTAGTGAGAGATCATCTTATAATGCTACCGTCAATCAAAGCAAGATAAGATGCATAAAGGATAAACATCACATGCAAATCAATATAAGTGATATGATATGGTCATCATCATCTTGTGCTTCGTGATCTTCATCTCCGCAGCACCACCATGATCACCATCGTCACCGGCGCGACACCTTGATCTCCATTGTAGCATCGTTGTCGTCTCGCCAAACTTATGCTTCTCGACTATCGCTACCGCTTAGTGATAAAGTAAAGCATTACAGAGCGATGCATTACATACAATAAGCGACAACCATATGGCTCCAGCCGATTGCCGATAACCGGTTACAAAACATGATCATCTCATACAATAAAATATAGCATCACGTCTTGACCATATCACATCACAACATGCCTGCAAAAACAAGTTAGGCGTCCTCTACTTTGTTGTTGCAAATTTTACGTGGCTGCTACGGGCTTAAGCAAGAACCAGTCTCACCGACGCATCAAAACCACAGCGATACTTCGTCAAATAGACTCCGTTTTAACCTTCTCAAGGACGGGCGTAACCACACTTGGTTCAACTAAAGTGAGAGAGAGCAGCACCCACCGGTCACCTTTAAGCAACGAGTGCTCGTGGCGGTGAAACCAGTCTCGCGTAAGCGTCTGGCGTAATGTCGGTCCAGGCGCTTCATCTCACAATACCGCTGAACCAAAGTATGACATCTTTGGTAGGTAGTATGACTTGTATCGCCCACAACTCACTTGTGTTCTACTCGTGCAAAACATCAAACCATAAAAACCTAGGCTCGGATGCCTTTGTTGGGGAGCGTAGTAATTTCAAAAATTTCCTCACGCACACGCAAGATCATGGTGATGAATAGCAATGAGAGGGGAGAGTGTTGTCTCGTACCCTCGTAGACCAAGCGGAAGTGATCTGGCGTAGAGGAAGTAGTCGACGTTCTCCTCGCGATCCGACCGATCCGGCGCCGTTACTCGGCGCCCCGAGTTCTTGACACACGACAGCTCGATGGCGCCCTCGTACTCGATCCAGCCGAGTGTCGAGGAGAGTTCCGTCAAGACGACGGCGTGGTAGCGATCTTGATGTTTCACCGGCACAGGCTTCGCCTAAGCTACGCGACGGTATAACCGAGGTGGAATATGGTGGAGGGGCACCGCACACGGCTAAGGAACGATCCGTAGATCAAACTTGTGTCCTAGGGTGCCCCCCTGCCCCCGTATATAAAGGAGGGAGGGGGAGGCCGGCCGGCCTAGAGGAGGAGGGCGGGAGGAGTCCTACTCCCCGGGAGTAGGACTCCCCCTTCCTAGTTGGAATAGGATTGGGGAGGAAAGAAGAAGAGGGGCGCCCCCTCCTTGTCCTATTCGGACTGGGGGGGAGGCCTGGCCACCCCTGGCCGGCCCTTCCTCTTCTCCCTCGAGGCCCACCGAGGCCCATTTACCCCGGGGTTCGGTAACCTCCGGTACTCGGTAAATTCTGTTTTCACCGGAACCATTCGAACTCCAAACATAGGCTTCCAATATATCAATCTTTATGTCTCGACCATTTGAGACTCCTCGTCATGTCCGTGATCACATCCGGGACTCGAACTTCTTCGGTACATCAAAATACATAAACTCATAATAAGCATCATCGAAACCTTAAGCGTGCGGACCCTACGGTTCGAGAACAATGTAGACATGACCTAGAACTATTCTCGGTCAATAACCAATAGCGGGACCTGGATGCCCATATTGGTTCCTACATATTCTCTGAAGATCTTTGTCGGTCGGACCGCATAACAACATACGTTGTTCCTTTGTCATCGGTATGTTACTTGCGAGATTCGATCGTCGGTATCCAATACCTAGTTCAATCTCGTTACGGCAAGTCTCTTTACTCGTTCCGTAATACATCATCTCACAACTAACTCATTAGTTGTAGTGCTTGCAAGGCTTCAGTGATGTGCATTACCGAGAGGGCCAGAGATACCTCTCCAGACAATCGGAGTGACAAAACCTAATCTCGAAATATGCCAACCCAACATACGCCTTTGGAGACACCTGTAGTACTCCTTTATAATCACCCGATTCGTTGTGACGTTTGGTAGCACCAAAGTGTTCCTCCGATGGCGGAGTTGCATAATCTCATAGTTACGAGGAACATGTATAAGTCATGGATAAAAGCAGTAGCAACATACTAAGCGATCGTGTGCTAAGCTAATGGAATGGGTCATGTCAATCAGATCATTCTACTAATGATGTGACCTTGTTAATCTAATAACAACTCTTTGTTCATGGTAGGAAACATAACCATCTTTGATTAACAAGCTAGTCTAGTAGAGGCATACTAGTGACATGTTGTTTGTCTATGCATTCACACATGTATCATGTTTCCGGTTAATACAATTCTAGCATGAATGATAAACATTTATCATGAAATAAGGAAATAAATAATAACTTTATTATTGCCTCTAGGGCATATTTCCTTGAGATCCATTTTAGCAACGAATATCTTGCCTTCGGATCTGTGATAGAAGGTGTACCCAACAATTTCCTTTGGGTATTCTATGAAGCGCACTTCTCCGACTTGGGTTCGAGCTTATCGAGGATGAAACTTTTTTTACATAAGCATCGCAGCCCCAAACTTTAAGAAACAACAGCTTAGGTTTCTTTGCTAAACCATAGTTCATATGGTGTCGTCTCAGCGGATTTAGATGGTGCCCTATTAAACATGAATGCAATTGTCTCTAATGCATGATCCCAAAAGCGATATTGGTAAATCGGTAAGAAACATCATAGATTGTACTATATCCAATAAAATGCAGTTATGACGTTCGGACACACCATTATGATGTGGTGTTCGGTGGCATGAATTTGTGAAACTATTCCACATTGTTTTTAATTGAAGACCAAACTCGTAACTCAAATATTTGTCTCCTTGATCGGATCGTAGAAACCTTATTTTCTTGTCACGATGATTTTCCACTTCACTCTGAAATTCTTTGAACCTTTCAACTATTTCAGACTTATGTTTCATCAAGAAGATATACCCATATCTTCTCAAATAATTTGTGAAGGTCGAGAAAATAACGATACCGCCATGAGTCTTAACACTCATCGATTGCATACATCGGTATGTATTATTTCCAATAAGTCGAGAGCTTCGCTCCCTTTGTTCGGAGAACGGAGTTTTAGTCATCTTGCCCATGAGGCATGGTTTGCAAGCATCAAGTGATTCATAATCAAGTGATTCCAAAATCCCATCAAGCATGGAGTTTCTTCATCGCTTTACACCAATATGACCTAAGCGGCGATTACCACAAATAAGCTGCACTATCATTATTAACTTTGCATCTTTTGGTTTCAATATTATGAATATGTGTATCACTACGATCGAGATCCAATGAACCATTTTCATTGGGTGTGTAACCATATAAGGTTTTATTCATGTAAGCAGAACAACAGTTTATTCTATTACTTCAATGAATAACCGTATTGCAATAAACACGATCAAATCATATTCATGCTCAACGCAAACACCAAATAACATTTATTTAGGTTCAACACTAATCCCGAAAGTATAGGGAGTGTGCGATGATGATCATATCAATCTTGAAACTACTTTCAACATACATCGTCACTTCACCCTTAACTAGTTTACATTTATTACGCAACTCCGTTTTGAGTTACTACTCTTAGCAACCGAACTAGTATCAAATCTTTGAGGGGTTGCTATAAACACTAGTAAAGTACATATCAATAACATGTATATCAAATATACTTTTGTTTACTTTGCCATCCTTCTTATCCGCCAACCAATTGGGGTAGTTCCGCTTCCAGTGACCAGTCTCTTTGCAGTAGAAGCACTTAGTCTCAGGCTTAGGGCCAGACTTGGGTTTCTTCACTTGAGCAGCCAACTTGCTTGCCGTTCTTCTTGAAGTTCCCCTTCTTTTCCTTTGCCCTTTTTCTTGAAACTAGTGGTCTTGTCAATCATCAACACTTGACGCTCTTTCTTGATTTCTACCTTCTCGATTTCAACATCACGAAGAGCTCGGGAATCGTTTTCGTCATCCCTTGCATACTATAGTTCATCATGAAGTTCTAGTAACTTAGTGATGGTGACTAGAGAATTCCGTCAATCACTATCTTATCTGGAAGATTAACTCCCACTTTGAAAGTGCAACTAATCCCCGGGTGGTTTTGGTAATTAATAACAACATATATATCATTGAACTAATAGTTTCTTGAGAATCATTTCAGAAAGTTCAGTGATATGGGTATGGCAAGGACTGAAGAAGTGGACCCCTCAAAATGCTAAGGCAAGCATTGGCAAAAGCTCAAGACTCCATTTTGGTTTAGTGATCCAAGATCACATTGAGTCCATAGGAAAGCCAATACTATTAAAAGGGATGAGGTTATGATGATGATCTGGTTGCTCAAGTGCTTAGTGATACATCTCCTAAACTATCGGCAACTTTCTTTGCCATATACACTCATAAGTAATCTCGGTCCCACCGATATTCCAAACTCATCACACCGAGATGAACCACCTCAGCCATATAGCCAAACCCTAGAAATCTTGGATTTTCCGATTACGAACTCGGTCTCACGAAACTTGAGTTGCCAAGCTTCAGAATGACATACGTCATCAAATCGGTGTCACCGAGATGATGAAGTCGGTCCCACCGAGATTGGCAAGCTCTTGTCTTTGCGAATCGGACTAACCGAGATTGTATTTTGGTCCCACGAAAATCCCAACGTTCACATGATTTGAACTTTCGGTCTCACCGAGTTGTCAACCGGTCCCACCGAGATTGGTCAAATGTGTGTATGCGGTTGGATTTTGTGTGGAGGCTATAAATACCCTCCACCCCCTCTTCATTCGTGGGAGAGCCATCGAAAGAACTACCACTCCTACCTTACATTTACGAGAAGAGAACTACCTACCCTTGTGTTGAGATCAAGTTGCTCCACTCCCACCATATGAAACTTGATCTCTAGCCTTCCCAAGTTGCTTTCCACTCAATCCTTTCTTCCACCACAGCCAAATCGGTGAGGAGAGTTGAGTGTTGGGGAGATTATCATTTGAAGCACAAGAGCAAGGAGTTCATCATCATCAACACCATCTATTACCTTTTGGAGGTGGTGCCTCCTAGATTGGTTAGGTGTCGCTTGGGAGCCTCAGTCGAGATGTGGAGTTGAACCAAGAAGTTTGTAAGGCAAGGAGATCGCCTACTTCGTGAAGATCTACCCAGTAAGGCTAGCCCTCCATGGGCGTGAGCCATGATGGCATAGACAAGGTTGCTTCTTCGTGGACCCTTAGTGGGTGGAGCCCTCCGTGGACTCTCGCATGGCCGTTACCCTCCGTGGGTTGAAGTCTCCATCAACGTGGATTGGCGATAGCACCACCTATCGGAACCACGAGAAAAATCACCGCGTCTCCAAAATTGCGTTTGCTCTTCTCCACCTCTCTTTACTACATGTGCAATTTACTTTCCGCTGCCTATACTCTAGAATTGCATGTGTAGGGTGATACTTGACTGGCTGTTGAGTTATGTGACTTAAATCGTCACATGGGAGGACATAAGTCCCCGAAATTTGCAGCGCATCTCGAGCTCTTCCCAACTGTGGTATTTTACGGGAGCTTTTGAGCGATGCGGGCTGGCCCTTTGAGCTTGAGGGTAAGTATTTTATGGCGTGGAGGTCTCTCCTCGGCCATATGTATGTGCGGATGTAATCCTCGATCCGAGACTCGAGGTGCATTGTTCGTCGTATGCCTCTATGTTTACAGGTTTGAATCCTTTGAAATTCATGATCGGCACCTCATCTGTGAAACATAAAGGGTTGTGGCGCCCTATATTGGGTGTGCCGTGATGTTGAATACTCGACCTGTTGTGTTGCTTTACGGGCTTGCTTTCTTGGCCCCATAGATGGACTGGCGGGCCATCCTTTTTGAGATCCTTATGTGGATGGTGTGCCGTCTTGTGTCTTGGGCTTGCTTGCTCTTTGTTTGTCATGTGGTCGTCTATCCGGGGGAAACTTCTTTGTTTTTGATTGTGGGGCTCTCTGGCCTCTCGTCAAGTCAGCGATAGTTTGCGCTTTGGGTAGCTCTTTGCTATGTTGTCATTGTATGTGTCTCGGTCTTGAGTACTTTATCTCATTCAGTACATCTTCGCTGTTTTGAGCTTCCTTGGCTTCGAGACTTGATGCGATGGCGTGAGCTTTTGTGGAGGTATACCTCCAACGATGTGTCCGTGAGATCATCCGGTTTTGTTGTTTCGTGGGGGATGGATTGCTTATCAAATTCATCCTGTTGGATGGTTGTTTAGCGGCATGCTTTCGTCAAATCCTTTGGTTAATACCACTCTATGGCTGAGTGCGTATGGATCTTTGTCGTTGTCGGCGGGACTTTGGGCGGCGCTTGCGTCGCCGTTTAAATGTTTAGGGGAGTTATCTTTAGCGTCCGTTGTTCCTCGTTATTGCTTCCTTTAGGTGTGTCCACCATATAAACATCGTGAGTTGAGGTGGCCTTCGATTGCCCTATAGGGGCTGGTTCTTGGTCGTCTCCGACATAAATCGTCCATCTGTCGATGTCTTGAATCGAAGTCTAGCATGTCGGTTAAGTCATCGGCGATGCTGACGTGGTGGTGGGTGTGTTGGGAGCGTAGTAATTTAAAAATCTTCCTACGCTACGCAAGATCATGGTGATGCATAGCAGCGAGAGGAGAGTGTTGTCTACATACCCTTGTGAAGCCAAGGCGGAAGCGATCACAGCGTGAGAAGTAATCGTACGTTCTCTCGCGATCCAGCGATCAGCGCCGTTACTCCGGCGCCTCAGGAGTTCTTGACACCGTACAGCTGGGTGGCGCTCCTCGAGCTCCAATCCAGCAAAGCACCGGGAGGGTGAGTTCCGTCGACCGACGGCGTGGTGACAATCTTGATGTTCTCGTGAGGCTTCACCTAAGCACCGCTTCTGATATGGCCGGTGGAATATGGTGGAGGCACGCTACAGCTAGGAGCGATTTCAGGATCAACTTGCATTGCCCCTTATATAAAGGAGGAGGGAGGAGGAGGCCGGCCTAGGGAGGAGGCGCCATAGAAGTCCTACTCCAGGAGTAGGATTCCCCTTTCTAGTCAACTAGGGATCCTTCCATGTATTAGGAGTAGGAGACTAGGAAGGGAAGAGAGGGAAGGAAGGAGGGTCGGCCTCCCTATGTTCGGACTAGGGCAAGGTATGGCTGCCTGGGGCAGCCCTCTCTCTCTTTCCCGTGGCCCATAAGGCCCAATACTTCTCCCGGCGAATTCCGTAACTCTCCGGTACTCCGATAAATACCGAATGACTCGGAACCTTTCGAACTCAAATATAGTTGTCCAATATATGATCTTTCACGTCGACCATTTCAAGACTCCTCGTCATGTCCCGATCTCATCAGGGACTCGAACTCCTTGGTACATCAAAACTCATAAACTCATAATATAAGCATCATGAAGAAACCTTAAGCGTGCGGACCCTACGGTTCGAGAACAATGTAGACATGACCGAGACCGTCTCGGTCAATAACCAATAACGGGACCTGGATGCCCATATTGGTTCCTACATATTCTCTGATCTTTATCGGTCGGACCGCATAACAACATATGTTGTTCCTTTGTCATTGGTATGTTACTTGCGAGATTCGATCGTCGGTATCAATACCTAGTTCAATCGTTACTGCAGAATCTCTTTACTCGTTCCGTAATACATCATCTCACAACTAACTCATTAGTTGTAATGCTTACAGAGCTTAAGTGATGTGCATTACAAGAGGGCAGAATACCTCTCAGACAATGAGTGACAAATCTAATCTAAATCCCAACCCAACATACGCCTTTGGAACACCTGTAGTACTCCTTTATAATCACCCGATTCGTTGTGGCGTTTGGTAGTACCAAAGTGTTCCTCCGGCAAGCGGGTTGCATAATCTCATAGTTATAGGAACATGTATAAGTCATGGATAAAAGCAATAGCAACATACTAAGCGATGGGTGCTAAGCTAATGGAATGGGTCATGTCAATCGGATCATTCAACTAATGATGTGACCTTGTTAATCAAATAACAACTCCTTGTTCATGGTTAGGAAACATAACCATCTTTGATTAACAAGCTAGTCAAAATAGAGCATACTAGTGACACTATGTTTGTCTATGTATTCACACATGTATTATGTTTCAGGTTAATACAATTCTAGCATGAATAATAAACATTTATCATGAAATAAGAAATAAATAATAACTTTATTATTGCCTCTAGGGCATATTTCCTTGATCTCCCACTTGCACTAAGTCAATAATCCAGATCACATCGCCATGTGATTAACGATAGTTCACATCATCATGTGATTAACACCCATAGTTCACATTGCCATGTGAAATACCCAAGGTTTACTAGATTTAATCTAGTTCACATCGCTATGTGATTAACACCCAAGAGTACTAAGGTGTGATCATGTTTTGCTTGTGAGACAATCTTAGTCATGGGTCTTTCACATTGAGATCCGTTATGTATTTTGCAATTTTCTATGTCTACAATCTTGCGGAGCTACTCTAGCTAATTGCTCCCACTTTCAATATGTATCTAGATCAAGACTTAGAGTCATCGGATCGGTGTCAAAACTTGCATCGGCGTAACCCTTCTACGAACCTTTTGTCACTTCCATAATCGAGAAACATATCCTTATTCCACTAAGGATAATTTTGACGTCGATCTACTCCTAGATCACTAGTACTCCTTGCCAACTTCGATGTAGGGTATACAATAGATGGTACTGACATGGCATATTTTATAGAACCTATGGCCAAGGCATAGGGATGACTTTCATTCTCTTTCTATCTTCGCGTGGTGGGTTTTGGTCTTACTCAATTTCACACCTTGTAACACGAGCAGAACTCTTTCTTTGATTTCCATTTGAACTACTTCAAAATCTTGTCAAGTATGTACTCATTGAAAAAAAACTTATCAAGCGTCTTGATCTATCTCTATAGATCACGATGCTCAATATGTAAATAGGTTCACGAGGTCTTTCTTTGAAAAACTCCTTTCAAACACTCCTTTATGCTTTGCGAGAATAATTCTACATTATTTCGATCTACAATATGTCATTCACATATACTTATCGAAATGATGTAGTGCTCCCACTCACTTTCTTGTAAATCTGGCTTCTACAAATCGTATAAACTATATACTTTGATCGACTCATCAAAGCGTATATTCCAACTCGAGAGGCTTGCACGGTCCATAAATGGATCATTGGAGCTTGCACACTTTGTTAGTTCCTTTGGATTGATAAAACCTTCTGGTTGCATCATATACAACTCTTCCTCAATCCATTTAGGAATGCGGTTTTTACATCCATTTGCCAAATTTCATAAAAAATCGGCAATTGCTAACATGATTGAGACAGAGTTTTAAGCATCGTCTGAGTGAAAATCTCATTATTCAACATCTTGAACTTTGTCAAAAACCTTTTAAACAAGTCTAGCTTTGTAGATAGTAACACTACTAGTTGGGGCGTAGTAATTTCAAAAATTTCCTCGCAGCACACGCAAGATCATGGTGATGTATATAGCGAGAGGAGAGTGTTGTCTACATACCCTTGTAGAACCCGGCGGGCGATCTGGCGTAGAGAGAAATGAGTCATCCGTTCTCCTCGCGATCAAACCGATCCGTGCCGTTACTCGGCGCCCCGAGTTCTTGACACGCGTACAGCTCGATGGCGTCCCTCGTACTCCGATCGGCGAGTGTCGAGGAGAGTTTCGTCGACCTGACGGCGTGGTGGCGATCTTGATGTTTCACGGAGCGAGGCTTCGTAGCCTAAGCTTGTGACGATATGACCAGTGGAGGAATATGGTGGAGAGCGGCACCTGGGCAGCTGAAACGATCAAGTAGATCAAACTTGTGTGTCTAGGGTGCTGGGTGCCCGTCTAAAAGGAGGGAGGGGGCCGGCCTGACCAGAGGGAGCAATAGGAGAGTCCTACTCCCAGGAGTAAGGACTCCCCCACTCTAGTTGGAATAGGATTGGGGGAGGGAAGAAGAGGAAGAGCCCGCCCCCACTGTCCTATTGGACTGGGGGGGAGAAGTGTGTGACCACCTGGCGGCCCCTCCTCTTCTCCCTCGAGGCCCCTAAGGCCATTTACCCCGGGGTTCGGTAACCTCCGTTACTCACGATAAATTCTGTTTCACACGGAACCATTAGAGACTCCAAACATAGGCTTCAATATATCAATCTTTATGTCTCGACCATTTGAGACTCCTCGTCATGTCCGTGATCACATCCGGGACTCCGAACTTCTTGGTACATCAAAATACATAAACTCATAATAGCATCGCCATGAAACCTTAGCGTCACGGACCCTACGGTTCGAGAACAATGTAGACATGACCTAGAACTATTCTCGCGATCGATAACCAATAGCGGGACACAGATGCCCATATTGGTTCCTACATATTCTCTGAAGATCTTTATCGGTCAGGACCGCATAACAACATCGTTGTTCCTTTGTCATCGGTATGTTACTTGCGAGATTCGATCGTCGTTATCAATACCTAGTTCAATCTACGTTCTTGGCAAGATCTCTTTACTAGATTAAAGTAATACATCATCTCACAACTAACTCATTAGTTGTAATGCTTACCGAGCTTAGGTGATGTGCATTGCAGAAGAGCCAGAGATACCTCTCAGAGCAATCGGAGTGACAAAACCTAATCTCGAAATCGCCCGACCCAACATACGCCTTTGGAGACACTGTAGTACTCCTTTATAATCACCCGATTCGTTGTGGCGTTTGGTAGCACCAAAGTGTTCCTCCGGTAAGCAGGGAGTTACATAATCTCATAGTTACTGGGAACATGTATATGTCATGGATAAGCGGTAGCAACATACTAAGCGATTGTGTGCTAGCTAATGGAATGGGTCATGTCAATCGGATCATTCTACTAATGATGTGACCTTGTTAATCAAATAACAACTCCTTGTTCATGGTAGAGAAACATAACCATCTTTGATTAACAAGCTAGTCTAGTAGAAACATACTAGTGACATGTTGTTTTGTCTATGCATTCACACATGTATCATGTTTCCGGTTAATACAATTCTAGCATGAATGATAAACATTTATCATGAAATAAGGAAATAAATAATAACTTTATTATTGCCTCTAGGGCATATTTCCTTGATCTCCACTTGCACTAGAGTCAATAATCTAGATTACATAGTAATGATTCTAACACCCATGAGTCTTGGTGTGATCATGTTTTTGCTAAGTGGAAGAGGCTTGGTCGGCGGGTGCGCTACATTGAGAATCCGTATGTATCTTGCAAATCTCTATGTCTCCCACGGACTAAGTCCGGATGGAATTGAGGCGTCTCTTGATGTGCTTGGTCCTCTTGTGAAATCTGGATTCCTTTGCTAAAGGCAATTGCTCGATATTATCACGAAGATTTTCATTGGACCCGATGCACTAGGTCTTGACACCTAGATCGGGATATGAACTCCTTCATCCAGACTCCTTCATTACATTTGCTTCGCCTAGCTATGTACTCCGCTTCATGTAGATCCCTTCTGACGCTTTGTTTAGAACTGCCCAAGCCCAGACTCCTCGTTTAGTGTAAATCATTATCCGATGCGCGATTTAGAATCGTCGGATCGGTGTCAAACTTGCATCAGCGTAACCGTTCACGATGAGCTCTTTGTCACCTCCATATCTGAAACATATCCTTAGTCCTTTTAGGGTATTTGAGGATGTTCTTGACCATTACTCGATGATCCTCTGGATTACTTTGGTACCTCCTGCTAGAACTTATAGCAAGGCACACATCAGTCACAGTACCGCGACATTGCATACATGATAGAGCCTATGGTACAAAGCATAGGAACATCTTTCATTTTCTCTCTATCTTCTGCGTTAGTGGGGCATTGAGTCTTACTCTGACTTCACACCTTGTAACACGGAGCAAGAACCCTTTCTTTGCTTGATCCATTTTGAACTTCTTCAAAATTTTGTCAAGGTATGCATGCTTTGTGAAAGTCAATTCAAGCGTCTTGATCTATCTCTATAGATCTTAATGCCCAATATGTAGCGCAGCTTCATAGGGTCTTTCATTGAAAACTCTTATTCAAGTATCCCTTTATGCTATCGAGAAATTCTATATCATTTAGATCAACAATATGTCATCATATAATATAAAATGCTTTCTGAGCTCCACTCCACTTTCTTGTAAATAAGGCTTCTCCAAAAGTGTATATGAACCCAAATCTTTGATCACACTATCAAGCGTTTATTCAATTTCGAGATACTTGCACGGTCCATAGATGGATATTGGAGCTTGCACTTTGTTAGCTCCTTTGGATCGATAAAACCTTGGTTGCATCATATACACGCTCTTCTTCAGAAATCCATTCGAGGAATGCGGTCTTTACATCCATTTGCTTGGATTTCATAATCATAAAATCGTGATTGCTAACAATTCGAGACGGACTTAAGCATCGCTTCTGGTAGAAGGTCTCATCGTAGTCAATCCCTTGAACTTGCGAAAACCTTTTACGTAATCCGAGCTTTATAAACCTTGATAACATTACCGTCGTCGATCTTCTTCTTGAAGATCCACTGTGTTTCTATTGCTTGCCTACCCTCGGGCAGAGTCGACCAAAATCCATACTTTGTTTTCATACATGGATCCCATCTCAGATTTCATGGCCTCGAAGCCATTTTGCGAATCTGGGCTCACCATCACGCTTCTTCATGGATTCGTAGGTTCATCATGATGATAGTAGCATGATTTCCGGAACAGGATTAAAATGCACCGCTCAGTGCGGATCTTCACTTCTGGTTGATCTAGAGGATTACGTAGTAACTTGATCGAAGTTTCATGATCGACATCATTAACTTCCTCACTACTTGGTGTAGATGTCTCGAGGCGGTTTATATGATGAACTACTTTCAAAATGTAAGGAAGGTACTAATACCTCATCAAGTTCCACTTTCCTCCCACTCCACTTCTTTCGAGAGAAACTCCTTCTCTAGAAAGGATCCATTCTCCTAACAGCGAATGTCTTGCCTTGGATCTGTGATAGAAGGTGTACCCAACTGTCTCCTTTGGGTATCCTATGAAGACACATTTCTCTCCGATTTGGGTTCGAGCTTATCGAGGTTGAAGCTTTTTCACATAAGCATATCGCATCCCAAACTTTAAGAAGCGACAACTTTGGTTTCTTGCCAAACCACGAGTTCATAAGGTGTCGTCTCATGGTTTGATGGTGTTCTATTTAGTAATGAATCGGCCGTCTCTAGAGCACATAACCCCAAAGCGATAAGCGGTAAATCTGTAAGAGACATCATAGATCGCACCATATCTAGTAAAATGCGATTCTGACGTTCGGACACACCATTATTCTGTTGTGGTGTTCGAATTGGCGTGAGTTGCGAAACTATTCCGCATTGTTTTCAAATGTAAGACCAAACTTCGTAACTCAAATATTCACCTCCACGATCAGATCGTAGAAATTTAATTTTCTTATTACGATGATTTTCAACTTCACTAAATTCACTTTTTAAATTCTTTGAACTTTTCAAAGCGTTTGGACTTATGTTTCATTAAGTAGATATACCCATATCTGCTTAAGTCATCTGAAGGTGAGAAAATACTTGCTACGATATCATACGAGCCTCTAACATTCATTGGACCACATACATGCAATATGTATGATTTCCAACAAATCTGTTGCTCTCTCCATAGTACGGAGAAGCGGTGTTCTCGGTCATCTCTTGCCCATAAGGCACCCGGTTACTTAGTGCCAAGTGATTCATAATCAAGTGACTCCAAAAGTCCATCAATTATGGAGTTTCTTCATGCGCTTATACCAAATATGACCTAAGCGGCGGTGCCACAAATAAGATTGCACTATCATTATCAACTCTTGCATCTTTTGGTTTCAACATTATGAATATGTGTATCACTACTATCGAGATTCATCAAAATAGACCACTCCTCAAGGGTGCATGACCATAAAAGATATTACTCATATAAATAGAACAACCATTATTCTCGATTTAAATGAATAACCGTCTAGCATCAAACAAGATCCGGATATAATGTTCATGCTCAAAACGGGCACCAAATAACAATTATTTAGGTTCTAAAACTAATCCGGTAGATGGTAGATGAGAGGTATTAGCGTGCCGATGACGCGATCACATCGACTTTGGAACCATTTCCATAGCGCATCGTCACCTCGTCCTTTGCGGTGTTAAGCACATCCGTAGTCCACTTTTGAGGTTGCAAATATTAGCAGCTGAGAACCTGATGTATCAAATACCAGTGCTACTGCGAGCTCTAGTAAGGTTACATCAATAACATGTATATCACATATACCTTTGTTCACCTTGCCATCCTTCTTATCCGCCAAATACTTGGGGTTCGCTTCCGGTGGACGATGTTACTTCGCGGTGAAGCCTTTTCGGTTCGAGGGCTTAGGTCCGGACTTGGGTTTCTTCTCTCTGCAGCAACACTTTGCTTGTTGTTCTTCTGAAGTTCCTTCTTCTTCCCTTTGCCTTTCTTCTTGAAACTAGTGGTCTTATTGACCATACAACACTTGATGCTCCTTCTTGATTTCTACCTCCGCACGTAGCATTGCGAAGAGCTCGAGTACTTAGTCTTTACGTAACCCTTGCATATTATAGTTCATCCGAAGCCTTTGTAGCTTGGTGGCGGTGATTGAAAGAATTACATCGGTAACGATACAAATCATCGGAAGATTAACTCCCAATTGTGTCAAGTGATTGTAGTACCCAGGACATTACAGTATGTGCTCACTAACGAGACTATTCTCCTCCATCTTGCAGCTATAGAACTTATTGGAGACTTCATATCTCTCTCAATCCGGGCATTACATTGGAATATCAACTTCAACTCCTGGAACATCTCCATATGCCGATGGCGTTCAAAAAACGTCGTTAAGTCCAGTTCTAACCGTAAAGCATGGCACCTTGAACTATAGGTAGTCATCGACTTTGAGCTAGCCACTGAGGCGTTCATAGCGTGCGTCGATTTAGCGTAAATGACGAAGGCCGAGCTGGCACCTAGCGGTGCATCGGGGGCGTATAACTCTTGTGTCAACAGCAATGAGAGAGGATAATCCTCGAGATTACGGACCCGATCCGTGTAATTGCTACCATCATCTTTCAACTTTGCTTTCTCAAGGAGCGCGCATTAAAATTCAAGCGGAACAACGACCGCGAGCCATCTATCTACAATCAAACATAAATAACAAGCAAGATACTATCAATACTAAGTTCATGATAAATTTAAGTTCAATTAATCATATTACTTAAGAACTCCCACTTAGAAAGAACATCTCTCTAGTCATCCAAGTGATCACGTGATCCAAATCAACTAAACCATAACCTTCGATCATCACGTGAAATGGAGTAGTTTTCAATGGTGAACATCTTATGTTGATCATATCTACTATATGATTCCATTTCTCGTAACCACTTCATTTCTCCCAGTGTTAGGAGGCCATATCTGCATGCGCATAGGCTGCGTCAAGTATAACCGAGAGTATATTCTGCGTGTGGGCAAAGCGGCTTACACCCGTTGTAGATGGGCGTGAGAGCTTATCACGCACCCGAGTCATCGCGTGGTGCATGCAGGAACATCACATGAACTTATGGCAGTGATGCATACTCGGGAAACACTTCTTGATAATTTAGTGAGGAGATTCATCTTATAATGCTGCCGTCGATCAAAAGCAAGATAAGATGCATAAAAGGATAAACATCACATGCAAATCAATATAAGTGATATGATATTCATCATCATCTTGTGCTTCATGATCTCCATCTTCGGCACCACCATGATCACCATAAATCCGCTTTGTAGCGACACCTTGATCTCCATCGCTGCATGTCGTTGTGCGTCTAATCTTATGCTTCTCGACTATCTCTACCGCTTAGTGATAAAGTAAAGCATTACAGGCGATTGCATTGCATACAATAAGCGACAACCATATGGATCACTTTTTTTATGATTCTTACAAATGCATTGATTATAAAAACATGATCATCTCATACAATAAAATATAGCATCACGTCATTATATCACATCACAACATGCCTGCAAAAACAAGTTAGGCGTCCTCTACTTTGTTGTTGCAATTTTACTGATGGCTGCTACGGGCTTACAAGAACCGGTCTCACCGCATCAAAACCACGCGATACTCGTCAAATAGACTCCGTTTAACCTTCTCAAGGACGGGCGTAGCCACACTTGGTTCAACTAAAGTGAGAGAGGCGAGCACCCACGGTCACCTTTAAGCGCGAGTGCTCGTGGCGAAACCAGTCTCGGCGTAGCGTCTGGCGTAATGTCGATGCAGGCGCTTCATCTCACAATACCGCTGAACCAAAGTATGACATCTTTGGTAGGTAGTATGACTTGTATAGCCCACAACTCACTTGTTCTCTCGTGCAAAACATCAAACCATAAACCTAGGCTCGGATGCCTGTTGGGGAGCGTAGTAATTTCAAAAATTTCCTCACGCACGCAAGATCATGGTGATGAATAGCAATGAGAGGGAGAGTGTTGTCTCGTACCCAGGTGCATTACGGTATCTCCGAAAGTGTCTGTTGGGTTGGCACGAATCGAGACTGGGATTTGTCACTCCGTGTAAGCGGAGAGGTATCTCTAGGCCCACTCGGTAGGACATCATCATATGCGCAATGTGACCAAGGAGTTGATCACGGGATGATGTTCTATGGAACGAGTAAAGAGACTTGCCGGTAACGAGATTGAACAAGGTATCGGTATACCGACGATCGAATCTCGGGCAAGTACAATACCGCTGGACAAAGGGAATTGTATACGGGATTGATTAAGTCCTTGACATCGTGGTTCATCCGATGAGATCATCGTGGAACATGTGGGAGCCATCATGGGTATCCAGATCCCGCTGTTGGTTATTGTGGGAGAACGTCTCGATCATATCGCATATCTCCGAACCCGCACGGTCTACACACTTAAGGTTCGATGGCGCTAGGGTTATAAAGGAAGCTTGTATGTGGTTACGAATGTTGTTGAGTCCGGATGAGATCCCGGACGTCACGAGGAGTTAGGAATGGTCGGAGGTAAAGATTTATATATGGGAAGTCTGTTTTGGTCACCGGAAAAGTTTGGGTTTTATCGGTAACGTCTGGGACCACCGGGAGGTCCTGGGTCCACCAAGTGGGGCCACCTACCCCAAAGGCTCGTGGGCCATGTGTGGGAGGAACCAGCCCAGGTGGGCTGGTGCGCCCCACAAGGGGCCCAAGCGCGAGGGAGAGTGGGAGGGGCAAACCCTAGGCGGATGGGCCCTAAGGCCCATGCTCCTGCGCCTCCCTCTCCCCCTCTGGCCGCCACCCAGATGCCATCTGGAGGCTGGCCGCACCCCTTGGGGTGGGAAACCCTAAAGGGGCGCAGCCCCTCTCCCCTATAAATAGTGAGGCGTGGGGCTGCCCATGAGGCAGACACAATACCGTGATTCGATCTCGCCTTTGGTTGCAGCCCTCTCCTCTCTCCCAAGTACTCCTCCTCTCCCGTGGTGCTTAGCAAAGCCTGCTGGATTGCCACACTCATCCACCACCACCACGCCGTTGTGCTGCTGCTGGATGGAGTCTTCCTCAACCTCTCCCTCTCTCCTTGCTGGATCAAGGCGTGGGAGGCGTCATTGGGCTGTCACGTGTGTTGAGCAGCGGAGGTGCCGTGCGTTGACACTTGATCATCGGTGATTTGAATCACGGCAGATGCGACTCCATCAACCCCGTTCACTTGAACGCTTCCGCTTAGCGATCTACAAGGGTATGTAGATGCACTCTCTTTCTACTCGTTGCTGGTCTCTCCATAGATAGATCTTGGTGACACGTAGGAAATTTTTTGAATTTCTGCTACGTTCCCCAACAGTTCCAGCAAAGGATTTGGGAATCTGGAAGCTCAGCTCAGTGTACTATCTCCAGGCAGGTCTACCTACCACAAATACTATTCTGAGGCATACCTTGATGCCCAAGTCTGGAGATCATCGCATGATCAGAGGATACTCTATCAACATGCTGCATATACTTGATGAGAAAGCACCTTTCAAGGTGATGGACTTAATAGTAGAAACTATTAAGAGGACTGCAGCTGACCAGAAAAGGTCGTGTGGATTTGCCCGCATATTGGATGCTTATCAATGCCAAGTTTGCACGGGCACATTCTTGTTGGATAGAGAACACTTACCACTGCAGCCTAAGCATGAGGATAATGATGTTGTGATGGATGAGGAGGACCCAACATCTGTTGAAGGTCAAGCCAAGATTGAAGCTGCCAAGAAAGCCAAAGCTGACAAGGAAGCAGCGGCGAGCAGCTAAACCAAAGAGTGTTGGAGAGCAGCTACTTGAAGCTACCCAAAGGATTGAGCAACGCTGCCACATTATGCAGTCTCGGGAGAGCCTAGAGAGGATTGTTGAAGACAAGATCCATGCTTTGGATGTGAAGTCGATGAAGTGCAAATAATGTCAACAAGCTTGAGGCAGATATTGAGGAAGCAAAGAGGGAGAAGGAAGAGCTTATCGTGAGATGCAGGATGACCTAGTCCGGGATGCTTATCAGCAGATTGCTCCGGTTCCCACAGGACCCGATCATTTGCTATTCGATGGTGACACGGGACTACTGACTTGGCACCTCCACAGCTCCATCGGTTGCTCGGCTCCAGCTCGGTGACCACTCCTCCAAAGACAGACATCAGCTGAAGTCTTCGCCGATGCAGCCATATCAACTCCAACATCAACCCAGACAGGAGCCGCCAGCAGAGTCCCTAGTGACGCTTAGCTCTATGCCTTTTCGAACTTTTTGGTAACTTGTTGTCAAAGGGGGAGAAACTGTATAGATCATAGGACTTCGAGAGAGAGAGTGTTGATTGTCGCTTTTGCTCTTTCGTTCTTTTTGCGGTTTCTTTGAGATACTTTTGGTTTTCGAAACATTCTGTGTGCTTGATACTACGTTTGATCCTACATTAATGAGTGCTTGGTCGTACTATGCCTTAATGTGTGCTTAATGCTTATCATATGCTATTCCTATCTTGTATGACCATTTACTCATGTCTTGGTGGTTGGGTGCATGCTATTCATTCTTATCATTTTGTGCGCTCCACCAAGATGTATGTGACATGGAAGAGTGACCCATGATCCTAATCGATTGTGCATTTGCATTCAAGCATAAATCTTAAATAATGCACAAATTTAGGGGAGCTCTTGCTTATCACATACCTCTCAAAGCGACGATATTATTCATTGATTATATCCTTTGTCGAAGCTTTGATCTATATGTTGTCATCAATTACCAAAAAGGGGGAGATTGAAAGTGCAACTAATCCCGGGTGGTTTTGGTAATTAATAACAACATATATATCATTGAACTAATAGTTTCTTGAGAATCATTTGGAAAGTTCGATGATATGGGTATGGCAAGGACTGAAGAAGTGGACCCCTCAAAATGCTAAGGCAAGCATTGGCAAAAGCTCAAGACTCCATTTTGGTTTAGTGATCCAAGATCACATTGAGTCCATAGGAAAGCCAATACTATTAAAGGGGATGAGGTTATGATGATGATCTGGTTGCTCAAGTGCTTAGTGATACATCTCCTAAACTATCAACAACTTTCCTTTGCCATATACACTCATAAGTAATCTCGGTCCCACCGATATTCCAAACTTCAGTCACACCGAGATGAACCACCTCAGCCATATAGCCAAACCCTAGAAATCTCGGATTTTCCGATTCGAACTCGGTCTCACGAAACTTGAGTTGCCAAGCTTACAGAACATACATCATCAAATCGGTGTCACCGAGATGATGAAGTCGATCCCACCGAGATTGGCAAGCTCTTGTCTTTACCTGAATCGGACTAACCGAGATTGTATTTTCGGTCCCACGAAAATCCCAACGTTCACATGATTTGAACTTTCGGTCTCTTTGAGTTGTCAACCGGTCCCACCGAGATTGGTCAAATGTGTGTAACGGTTGGATTTTGTGTGGAGGCTATAAATACCCTCCACCCCTCTTCATTCGTGGAGAGAGCCATCGAAAGAACTACCACTCCTACCTTACATTTACGAGAAGAGAACTACCTACCCTTGTGTTGAGATCAAGTTGCTCCACTCCCACCATATGAAGCTTGATCTCTAGCCTTCCCAAGTTGCTTTCCACTCAATCCTTTCTTCCACCACAGCCAAATCGGTGAGGAGAGTTGAGTGTTGGGGAGATTATCATTTGAAGCACAAGAGCAAGGAGTTCATCATCATCAACACCATCTATTACCTTTTGGAGGTGGTGCCTCCTAGATTAGTTAGGTGTCGCTTGGGAGCCTCCGTCGAGATGTGGAGTTGAACCAAGAAGTTTGTAAGGGCAAGGAGATCGCCTACTCGTGAAGATCTACCCCGAGTAAGGCTAGCCCTCCGTGGGCGTGAGCCATGATGGCATAGACAAGGTTGCTTCTTCGTGGACCCTTCGTGGGTGGAGCCCTCCGTGGACTCTCGCAGCCGTTACCCTCCGTGGGTTGAAGTCTCCATCAACGTGGATTGACGATAGCACCACCTATCGGAACCACGAGAAAAATCACTGCGTCTCCAAAATTGCATTTGCTCTTCTCCACCTCTCTTTACTACATGTGCAATTTACTTTCCGCTGCCTATACTCTAGAATTGCATGTGTAGGGTGATACTTGACTTGATCATCATTGTGAATCTGCCAAAAACTTGTCTTTGTCAAAAGGCACAATTTTTATATTGTCAAGTAGTCTAATCACCCCCCCTCTAGACATACTTTCGATCCTACACACTTGATTCAAGCGATTGAAGTGCCCAGACAATCTAAGCACATGCTCACTAGTTGAGCGATTCTCCTCCATCTTTCAGCTTTAGAACTTGTTGGAGACTTCATATCTCTCAACTCGGTATTCTTTGGAAATATTAACTTCAACTCTGGAACATCTCATATGGTCCATGACGTTCAAAACGCCTTTGAAGTCCCGATTCTAAGCCGTTAAGCATGGTGCACTAAACTATCAAGTAGTCATCATATTGAGCTAGCCAAACGTTCATAACGTTTGCATCCGCTCTGCAATAGGTTTGTCACCTAGCGGTGCATCAAGGACATAATTCTTCAAGCAGCAATGAGGATTAACCTCGGATCACGGATCAAATCCGCAAACATTGCTACTAACATTTTCAACACAGTTTTCTCTAGGAACATATCAAAATAAACATATGAAAGCAACAACGCGAGCTATTGATCTACAACATAATTTGCAAAATACTACCAGGACTAAGTTCATGATAAATTAAAGTTCAATTAATCATATTACTTAAGAACTCCCACTTAGACAGACATCTCTCTAGTCATCTAAGTGATCACGTGATCCAAATCAACTAAACCATAACCGATCATCACGTGAGATGGAGTAGTTTTCAATGGTGAACATCTTATGTTGATCATATCTACTATATGATTCACGCTCGACCTTTCGGTCTCCGTGTTCCGAGGCCATATCTGCATATGCTAGGCTCGTCAAGTATAACTTTGAGTATTACGCATGTGCAAAACTGGCTTGCACCCGTTGTAGATGGACGAGAGCTTATCACACCCGATCATCACGTGGTGTGCAGGCACGACGAACTTTGGCAATGGTGCATACTCGGGAGAACACTTCTTGATAATTTTAGTGAGAGATCATCTTAAAATGCTACCGTCAATCAAAGCAAGATAAGATGCATAAAGGATAAACATCACATGCAATCAATATAAGTGATATGATATGGCCATCATCATCTTGTGCTTGTGATCTCTATCTTGAAGCACCGTCATGATCACCATCGTCACCGGTAGCGACACCTTGATCTCCATCGTAGCATCGTTGTCGTTCGCCATCTATTGCTTCTCGACTATCGCTACCGCTTAGTGATAAAGTAAAGCAATTACAGGCGTTTGCATTTCATACAACAAAGCGACAACCATATGGCTCCTGCCGATTGCCGATAACCGGTTACAAAACATGATCATCTCATACAATAAAATATAGCATCACGTCTTGACCATATCACATCACAACATGCCCTGCAAAAACAAGTTAGGCGTCCTCTACTTTGTTGTTGCAAATTTTACGTGGCTGCTACGGGCTTAGCAAGAACCGTTCTTACCTCGCATCAAAACCACAGCGATAGTTTGTCAAATAGACTCGTTTTAACCTTCACAAGGACCGGGCGTAGCTTTTCAGTTCAACTAAAGTGAGAGAGCAGACACCCGCCAGCCACCTTTAAGCACGAGTGCTCGTAGCAGTGAAACCAGTCTCGTGTAAGCGTCTGGCGTAATGTCGGTCCGGGCGCTTCATCTCACAATACCACTTGAACCAAAGTATGACATGCTGGTAGGCGGTATGACTTGTATCGTCCACAACTCACTTGTGTTCTACTCGTGCAAAACATCAAACCATAAAAACCTAGGCTCGGATGCCCTTTGTTGGGTAACGTAGTAATTTCAAAAATTTCCTACGCACGCAAGATCATGGTGATGCATAGCAGCGAGAGGGGAGAGTGTTGTCTACATACCCTTGTAGACCGAAGCGGAAGCGATCAGCGTAGAGGAAGTAGTCGTCGTTCTCCTCGCGATCCAACCGATCCAGCGCCGTTACTTCGCGCCTCCGAAGTTCTTGACACACGTACAGCTCGGTGGCGCTCCTCGAGCTCCGATCCAGCAAAGCACTGGGGAGGTGAGTTCCGTCGGCCTGACGGCGTGGTGGCGATCTTGATGTTCTACCGGCGCGGGCTTCGCCTAAGCACCGCTACGATATGACCGAGGTGGAATATGGTGGAGGGGGCACCGCACGGCTAAGGAGCGATCTCAAGGATCAACTTGTGTGTTCATGGGGTGCCCCTGCCCCGTATATAAAGGAGGGAGGGAGGAGGAGGCCGGCCTAGGGAGGAGGCGCCATAGGGGAGTCCTACTCCCAGGAGTAGGATTCCCCTTTCCTAGTCAACTAGGATCCTTCCATGTATTAGGAGTAGGAGACTAGGAAGGGAAGAGAAGGAAGGAAGGAGGGTGCGGCCCTCCCTAGCAATTCGGACTAGGGCAAGGGGGGGCGCGCGGCCTGCCTAGGGCAGCCCCTCTCTCTTTCCCGTATGGCCCATAAGGCCCAATACTTCTCCCCGGCGAATTCCCGTAACTCTCCGGTACTCCGATAAATACCCGAATGACTCGGAACCTTTCCGAACTCCGAATATAGTCGTCCAATATATCGATCTTTACGTCTCGACCATTTCGAGACTCCTCGTCATGTCCCGATCTCATCCGGGACTCGAACTCCTTCGGTACATCAAAACTCATAAACTCATAATATAAGCATCATCGAAACCTTAAGCGTGCGGACCCTACGGTTCGAGAACAATGTAGACATGACCGAGACCGTCTCGGTCAATAACCAATAGCGGGACCTGGATGCCCATATTGGTTCCTACATATTCTACGAAGATCTTTATCGGTCGGACCGCATAACAACATCGTTGTTCCTTTGTCATCGGTATGTTACTTGCCGAGATTCGATCGTCGATATCAATACCTAGTTCAATCTCGTTATCGCAAGTCTCTTTACTCGTTCCGTAATACATCATCTCGCAACTAACTCATTAGTTGTAATGCTTGCAAGGCTTAAGTGATGTGCATTACCGAGAGGGCCGAGATACCTCTCAGGCAATCGGAGTGACAAATCCTAATCTCAAATCGCCAACCCAACATCGCCTTTGGAGACACCTGTAGTACTCCTTTATAATCAGCCGATTACGTTGTGACATTTGGTAGTACCCAAAGTGTTCCTCCGGCAAACGGGAGTTGCATAATCTCATAGTTATAGGAACATGTATAAGTCAAGGATAAAAGCAATAGCAACATACTAAACGATCGGGTGCTAAGCTAATGGAATGGGTCATGTCAATCAGATCATTCAACTAATGATGTGACCTTGTTAATCAAATAACAACTCCTTGTTCATGGTTAGGAAACATAACCATCTTTGATTAACAAGCTAGTCAAGTAGAGGCATACTAGTGACACTATGTTTGTCTATGTATTCACACATGTATTATGTTTCCGGTTAATACAATTCTAGCATGAATAATAAACATTTATCATGAAATAAGGAAATAAATAATAACTTTATTATTGCCTCTAGGGCATATTTCCTTCAGGGTGGGCTTTGAATTTCTTCGTCGTCCGCATCCCAACCGTTCTGACCATAATCCGGCGAGGCTCTCGATAAGGAGAGACACTTTAGCGATTCAGGATGTCGCCAAAGGCGAGTCTTTGAAAGATGTCCGCAGCGGTGAACTCCATGATCGGCGCCCAATCAGATTCGATTGGCAGGGGCGCGGGAGGTTCGGGGTCCGGAGATGAGTCCGGCACCCTGGAGTCACGGGCTTCGCGAGGGACAGGGTCGGTATTCGGCTCTATCGCCGTAGAGGTAGTAGCCCCCGAGGTGGTGTCTAGCCACACACCCTCGGTCGGCGCGGTCGGCTCCGAGCTAAAGGTCGGGACGGACTCTTGTGCGGCCTCTAGGGCACTGTCCGGCAGCAGAGCTAAATCATGCCCATCGTGACAGTGCGGCGCGCTCGGCTGTGGCTCGAATCCGTCGAAGATCAAGTCTCCGCGGATGTCGGCCGTATAGTTCAAACTTCCAAATCTGACCTGATGGCCAGGGGCGTAGCTTTTGATCTGCTCCAGATGGCCAAGCGAATTGGCCCGCAGTGCAAAGCCGCCGAATACAAAGATCTGTCCGGGGGGAAAAGTCTCACCCTGGACCGCGTCGTTGTTGATGATCGAAGGAGCCATCGGGCCTATATGTGACGACACAGAGGAACTCTCAATGAAAGCACCAATGTCAGTGTCAAAACCGGCGGATCTCGGGTAGGGGGTCCTGAACTGTGCGTCTAGGCGGATGGTAACATGAGACAAGGGACATGATGTTTTTACCCAGGTTTGGGCCCTCTCGATGGAGGTAAAACCCTACTCCTGCTTGATTGATATTGATGATATGGGTAGTACAAGAGTAGATCTACCACGAGATCAAGGAGGCTAAACCCTAGAAGCTAGCCTATGGTATGATTGTTGTTCGTCCTACGGACTAAAACCCTCCGGTTTATATAGACACCGGAGAGGGCTAGGGTTACACAGAGTCGGTTACAATGGTAGGAGATCTACATATCCGTATCGCCAATCTTGCCTTCCACGCCAAGGAAAGTCCCATCCGGACACGGGATGAAGTCTTCAATCTTGTATCTTCATAGTCTTGGAGTCCGGCCAATGATGACAGTTCGGCTATCCGGACACCCCCTAGTCTAGGACTCCCTCAGCCAGCCTCGCCCGTACACATCCCATGTTCAGCTCTTCCCAGACCTGCTTGACCTCGTCGCACTCGACGAACAGGTGCTTGCCTGACTCTACCCTAGTATTACAGAGGAAGCATTTCCGATCCTCATTATTCATCCCCTTCTGCTTAAAATGTCCTTGGTGGCTATGGTGTTGTGTGCGCATCTCCATATGAAATGCTTGATTTTCCCCGGACAGGGCAGCTTCCATATTCTTTTCCATCGCTCATCCCCTCCTTCATTCAGGCTCCCCACATCCCCCTGGTTGCCCACGCCTCCACCCGGTTCATTTTCATTTAGTGCTCTCTATAGCTTGTACGCTTGCTTGACAGTGAACACGCCCTTCGAGTCAAAGTGCCATGCCATGAAATCCTCTGCCCCCTCCCGAAGTGGCATTTTAAGTATCTGCTGGGCGTCCTCCTCCCAAAAGGTGTCATGTACGAGCTGTTCATCCCACTTGTCGGTGAGAGGATCAATAAGTTCTGAAACCTTTGTGAGCAGGTTCCCTCCTCTCGCTGTGATGACTCGCCTAGTCCAGGCTCTTGGTATCCAAGGATCTTCCCAGATTCTGATGTTCTCTCCATCACCTACATGCCACACCACCCCTTGCTTCACTAGCTCAATGCCATGTGTGATGCTCCTCCATGCATAGGACCTGCTGTTTGTTTGTTCCGCTTCAAGCACACTAGTCTGGGGATAGTATTTGGCCTTCAGGAGCTATGCACAAAGGCTCTCTGATACTGTAGCAGTCGCCACACCTGCCTTGCCAACATGGCAATGTTGAAATCATGGATATCTCGAAAGCCTAGCCCTCCTCTCCCCTTCGATCTCGTCAACTTGGGCCAGCCTACCCAGTGGATCTTGTTTTCCTTGTCCTGCTGGCTCCACCAATACCTTGCAATCATGGCACTCAATTCATCACAAAAAGTTCGAGTCAGATAGAAGCAAGACATGTCAAAGGTTGGTATGGCCTGAGCCACCCACTTTACCAAGAGTTCCTTGCCCTGTCTTGAGAGTGTCCTTTTGTTCCAGCCCTGCATATGATTCCAAATGGAATCTTTCAAGTATGCAAACGCTTTCCTCTTTGATCGGCCAATGTAGACAGGGAGCCCGAGGTATTTTTCTTCACTCGCTATTCCCAGGACCTGCTTGACGATGCCCTTGTTCTCCGGCTTGATATTTTTACTAAACATAACAGCCGACTTCTCCCGGTTCACACTCTATCCCGAGCAACCCTCATACACGTCCAGAATCCGCTTTAGCTCTTGTGCTTCCCTCTGATTTGCTTTCATTAGCATGACCGAGTCATCGGCAAAGAATAAGTGCGATAACATGGGTGCTCCTGGGCATATTTGAACACCACTGAAACTGCCCCTCCTCTCCGAGTCCTTTAACAGCGCCGACAGCCCCTCCACGCATATGACGAACAAGTAGGGTAAAATGGGGTCACCTTGCCGCAACCCTTTTGTTGGAGAGAATTGCTGGGTTAGTTCACCATTCACTTTGAGTTGATACTTGACCGTAGTCACACATCTCATAACCAGGTCCACCCAGCTCCTCGCAAACCCCAACTTGGTCATCATCGCTCGCAGGAACGACCATTCAACGCGGTCGTATGCTTTGCTCATGTCCACTTTCACTTCTGCATACGCTTCCTTCCCAGCTCTTTTATTCATCAAGAAGTGCGATACCTCATACGCCATCAAGATGTTGTCTGTGATTGATGTCTACTACACAACCTTCTTCTTGTAGATGTTGTTGGGCCTGCAAGTGCACAGGTTTGTAGGACAGTAGCAAATTTCCCTCAAGTGGATGACCTAAGGTTTATCAGTCCGTGGGAGGCGTAGGATGAAGATGGTCTCTCTCAAACAACCCTGCAACCAAATAACAAAAAGTCTCTTTTGTCCCCCAACACACCCAATACAATGGTAAATTGTATAGGTGCACTAGTTCGGCGAAGAGATGGTGATACAAGTGCAATATGGATGGTAGATATAGGTTTTTGTAATATGAAATAATAAAAACAGCAAGGTAACTAATGATAAAAGTGAGCGTAAACGGTATTGCAATGATAGGAAACAAGGCCTAGGGTTCATACTTTCACTAGTGCAAGTTCTCTCAACAATAATAACATAGAAAGATCATATAACAAGCCCTCAACATGCAACAAAGAGTCACTCCGAAGCCACCAATAGCGGAGAACAAACGTAGAGATTATGGTCGGGTACAAAACCACCTCAAAGTTATTCTTTCAGATCAATCTATAAAAGAGTTCATACTAGAATAACACCTTAAGATACAAATCAACCAAAACCCTAATGTCACCTAGATACTCCATTGTCACCTCAAGTATCCGTGGGCATGATTATACGATATGCATCACACAATCTCAGATTCATCCAACCAACATAAAAGTACTTCAAAGAGTGCTACAAAGTTTCTATCGGAGAGTCACGAAAGTGTGCCAACCCCTATGCATAGGTTCCCAATGTCACGAAACCCGCAAGTTGATCACCAAAACATACATCAAGTGGCACATGATATCCCATTGTCACCACAGATAATCACGGCAAGACATACATCAAGTGTTCTCATAAAGACTCAATCCAATAAAATAACTTCAAAGGGGAAACTCAATTCATCAAAAGAGAGTAGAGGGGGAGAAACATCATAAGATCCAACTACAATAGCAAAGCTTGGGATACATCAAGATCGTGCCATAGAGGAACACGAGAGAGAACACAAGAGAGAGAGATCAAACACATAGCTACTGGTACATACCCTCAGCCCCGAGGGTGAACTACTCCCTCCTCGTCATGGATAGCGCCGGGATGATGAAGATGGCCACCGGTGATGGGATCCCCCTCCGGCAGGGCACCGGAAAGGGCTCCCGAGAGGTTTTTGGTGGCTACAGAGGCTTGCGGCGGCGGAACTCCCGATCTATCTTCTGTTCTGGAAGTTTTACGATACATAGGTATATATGGGTGAAAGGAGTACGTCGGTGGAGCTACGGGGGCCCCACGAGGCAGGGGGCGCGCCCTAGGGGGGTGGGCGCGCCCCCCACCCTCGTGAGCACCTCCCGTATCTTCTAACGTGGGGTCCAAGTCCATCAGGTGGGTTTTCCTTCCAAAAATAACTTCTCTAGTTGATTTCGTTCCGTTTTGACTCCGTCTGATATTCCTTTTCCTCGAAACACTGAAATAGGCATAAAACAGCAAATCTGGGCTGGGCCTCCGGTTAATAGGTTAGTCCCAAAAATAATATAAAAGTGGATAATAAAGCCCAATATTACCTAAAACAGTAGATAAAGTAGCATGGAGCAATCAAAAATTATAGATACGTTGGAGACGTATTAGTGATCAGTCTCCCGGGGACAAAGGCACTCTGATTCTCTGAAATAATCTCTGGCGGTATGAGTTTTAACCGGTTTGCTAGCACTTTGGAGATGATCTTGTACAACACGTTGCAAAGGCTGATAGGCCGAAGATCTTTAACTCTGGATGGATTCTTTACCTTAGGGATGAGCACTATGTTGGTATCATTCCAGCCGGGTGGGATCTCTCCTCCCTTGAGCACCTGCATCACCTCATGTATAATATTCTGCCTCATAAGGTGCCAGTACTTCTTGAAAACCAGGGCCGGCATGCCATCTGGACTCAGAGCTTTAAGATCCCCGATTTGGTCTAGAGCTGCCTTGATTTCCATCTCAGTGAAGTCGGCAGTCAGGCTCTCGTTCATGGCATTGGAGACCTTGTTGGGGACTGTACGTAGGATTTCTTCAAACTCATTATTTTCATTGGTAGTGAAAAGCTCATGAAAATAAGAAAGAATATAGTTAGTAAGCCCCTCTCGCTCCTCCACCTCCGTCCCGTCCGCCCGCTTCAACCTCCGGATTCTATTAGCTCTTCTTCGGGCGGATGCATATCTGAAGAAAAATTTAGTGTTCCCATCTCCTTCCTTCAGCCACCAAGCATGTGCTCTTTGCCGCCACTTTATATCCAAAGCTTCCTCCAGGTGGTCGACTAGGCAGCGGAGCCGTACCTCCTCGGCCACCTTCTCCGGCGATATCTCCCTCTTCATGCACTCCTCCAGCTCCTTCTTCGCCCCCCGCAACTTCTTGTCTAGATCGCCCACCACTTCCCCACTCCATTTTGTAAGATCTCTGGCCACACCCCGTAGCGCCCCTGCTATGTCACTTTCCCCCTCCTCCCGCACCCTCCTCCAAGCTTCTTCAATCACCTCACCACACCCATCCTCCCTGAGCCACCGAGCCTCAAAACGAAAACCACTCCCCCCTCCTTTCCTCCTATCACCCGTGTCCATCGTGTCTACCACCACTGGACGGTGGTCAGAGTGCCTTGGCAGCTCATTTCTTACTCTGTATTCAGGAAACTTCGCGCACCATTCCAGATTTGCAGTGGCACGATCAAGCCGGCCGCAAATATATCCCTCCACATCGGTGCAATTATTCTTCCATGTAAAACGATCTCCCTCGTAGCCAATATCACTTTGCTTTCCTTCCTCCAAAGCATTACGAAACAGATCCATACACGACTGAGCCCGCTCAACCCCTCCTTCCTTCTCCTCATTCACCAAAATTTCGTTAAAGTCTCCCAAGCATAACCATGGTCTTCCCTCTTGGTGTTGTTGACTCAACAAGTGTAATGTACGCCATGTCTCCTTCTTCCTGTAGCTTGTGATTCCCCATATATGGCCGTCATTCTCCACACAGACCCATCCTCCTCCGTTATATCAGCATCTATATGTCTTCTTCCCACAGACTCAACAATAAATTCACTTCTCGTCTCCGAAAGATAGCCAGCCCTCTACTTCTTCCATCCGGATTCTTGACACACATATTCGGTAAGCCCAGCTTCCATCTATACCCAGATCATCACTTTGAGTGAGCTTTGGTTCTTTTTATAACACAAAGGATGAATTTTATTAACTTAAAAATGAAGTGTCAAGTGGATATGAAGTTACAAACACAATAAGCATGGGCACAGGTCTGACCTCCGCATTAGATGCACACTGGAGACACCAATGCGCACACACAAAAAAACTACCATTAGATGTACCACCCTCACCTGCATTGACATGCCTCGACTATTATACATGTACTGAATATGAAATACCATCTCATATCCCATAGAATTCATACCGAAATACGGAGCACAAAACATTTTCTTCACGAGAACAGCCGGTAGAACCAAAATTAAGGAAAGAATTTTCCTTTTTTAACACACCTGCTCTACAACTGATGCTGGCTTACAAGTTACTACCCGAGATTATAAACCTGCAATGCCAAGCGTCACGCACGCACGAGGCTCTAAAGCACTTATCTAAAACTGTACATACACCTTACATCCACGAGCAATCAACCCAAATAATTTACACGAACATCACACAAAATCGCTGCTAGCAACATACAAGTGCACACCACTCAAGTGTCACCCGCGCGCACACAGAGAAAACCCTATTCCTTCTCTTTTCACAAGGATCAAACGGGCGACAGCAAAAAAACATGGAACGGAATCGAATCACCTGGCTGGTAAGGACGATGACATTCCCAGTAAAAAAACGTTCACGAGAAGCCGTCTGTTTACCCCAGCGTGAACCTGAATACGGTGATGCCGGCCTTGTTGTTCTCCAGGTATGTCACTGCAACAGCGTTTTTCATCAGCCCCAAGAACATCTCATGGAAATTCAATGAAACTTACGATTGCTGTTGATGATTTACACGTACCTAGTGCCTGCCTCTTCTCGAAGGAGATCACATGTGTGTGAGGCTGGAGGAACTTGGTGTTCTCCAGCATGTCCTCGCTGCCGGTCTCGCGGTCGCTCTCGTCCTCGGGGTACTCTTCCAGCATGGAGTTCTGGTTGGATCCCGGATCTATCTCGTCGTCCAGGACCGGCTCGGTGGTGCAGCAGGCGTGCCACTTGGTGGTCTGGCCAGCGAGGGCCCGTGCCTGGTGAGTGATCTTGGCGGCGCTGCTCAGGATTATGATGAGCCCGGACATGAGCACAACTGAACATAGCTGCGGAATTCAACATTAAGATAAATTAGGATCAGTATCTGAAAATATTGCTGAGTCTGCATGGCTGACACAATGTAACAACTGTCTAAAAACTCTTACTTATTTGGCAACTTTTCAGTTCGAAATGCCGAAAGTTTACTGCATATATTTGTTTTGAGTTAAGCTGCTCGTAAGTAGTAGCTTGTCCTAGCATTAAGTGGATACAAGCACGTGCACATATCTGACCTCTGCATAGTTAGGACGCCCACAAACAAGACCAACGCACACCCACAAAAAAGCACTATTAGATGTACCACCCTCACTTGCATTGAAATGTTTCGACTATTATACTTGTACAATATGAAATACCACCATATCCCATAGAATTCATACCGATATATGGAGCACAAACCATTTTCTTGAGGATAAAAGAAGGCCGGTAGAACCAAAATAAACAAAAGTGTTTTCTTTTTTTTTGACACACCTGCTCTACAACTGATGTTGGCTTACAAGTTACAACCGGAGATTATAAACCTGCAATGCCAAGCGCACGAGGCTCTAGAGCACTCATCTAACAACTGTACATCGACCTTACATCCACGATCAATCAACCCATAATACTAATTTACATGATCATCAAGACACCGAATCGCTGCTAGCATACACACACGAACAAGTGCACACCACTCACGTGCCGGCCAGCGTGCACACAAAAACCCTACTCCTTCTCTTTTCACACAAGGATCAAGCGGGCACAACAGCAAAAAACATGGAGCAGAATAGAACCTTCGTGCATACGGTCCCTCGTCTTCACAAGAAACCGATTGTTTTTCCCAGCAGCCACAAGAAGAGCGTCCACTCGAGCATGAATATCGTGTGGAGGTACGACCGTCCAGCGTGAACCCGAACATGGTGATGCCGGCCTTGTTGTTCTCGTGTACGTCATTTGTATGCAAGAGCGTTTTCATCAGCCCCAAGATCATCTCATGGAAATTGACGAAATGTATGATAGCGTCGATGATCATACGTACCTAGTGCACGCCTCTTACGGAAGGAGATCACGTGCGTGTGAGGTGGAGGAACTTGGTGTTCTCCGGCATGTCCTCGCCCCGGTCTCCTCATTTGGACTCGCAATTGCTCTCGTCCTCGGGTACTCTTCGATCGCTCTGGTTGGATCCGGATCTATCTCGTCGTCCGAGGATCAGCTCGATGGTGCAGCGAGCGTGCCACTTGGTGGTCGGCTCGCTGTCGAGGGCTGCGCTGGTGAGTGATCTTGGCGGCGCTGCTCAGATTACGATGAGCCCAAACATGAGCACAACTGAACATAACTACAGAATTCAACATGAAGATGCATTAGAACCAGTACCTGAAATGGTGTCAAGTCTGCACGGCTGAGACAATGTAAGTAGTAAGATCTATCCGAAAACTCTTAATGCTTTCACCCTTTTTCAGTTCAAAGATGGAGGAAAATTGCTCAGCATGTCTGAGTACTACAATCGCTTGAATCAAGTGGGAGTTAATCTTCCAGTTAAGATAGTGATTGACAGAGTTCTCTAGTCACCATCACCAAGTTACTGGAAATTCGTGATGACCTATAGTATGCAAGGGATGACGAAAATGATTCCCGAGCTCTTCGTGATGCTGAAATCGATGAAGGTAAAAATCAAGAAAGAGCATCAAGTGTTGATGATTGACAAGACCACTAGTTTAAAGAAAAGGGCAAAGGGAAAGAAAGGAAACTTCAAGTAGAATGGCAAGCAAGTTGTCACTCCCGTGAAGAAGCCCAAAGATGGACCTAAGCCTGAAACTGAGTGCTTCTACTGCAAAGGAAATGATCACTAGAAGTGGGACTGCCCCAAATATTTGACGGATAAGAAGGATGGCAAAGTGAACAAAGGTATATTTGTTATACATATTATTGATGTGTACCTTACTAGTGCTCGTAGTAACCCCTGGGTATTTGATACTTGTTCGGTTGCTAAGATTAGTAACTCGAAACAGGAGTTGCAGAATAAATAGACTAGTTGAGGATGAAGTGGCGATGTGTGTTGGAAGTGGTTCCAAGATTGTATGATCATCATCGCACACTCCCTATACTTTCGGGATTAGTGTTGAACCTAAATAAATGTTATTTGGTGTTTGCGTTGAGCATGAATATGATTCGATCATGTTTATTGCAATATGGTTATTCATTTAAGACAGAGAATAATTGTTATTCTGTTTACATGAATAAAACCTTCTATGGTCATACACCCAATGTTGATGGTTTATTGAATATCGATCGTGGTAATACACATATTCATAATATTGATTCAAAGGATGCAAAGTTGATAATGATAGTCCAACTTATTTGTGGCACTGCCGTTTGGGTCATATCAATGTAAAGCATGAAGAAACTCCATAAAGATGGACATTTGGAATCACTTGATTATGAATCATTTGATACTTGCGAACCATGCCTTATGGGAAAGATGACTAAAACTCCATTCTCCAGAACAATGGTACGAGCTAGTGACTTATTGGAAATAATACATACCGATGTATGCGGTCCAATGAGTGTTGATGCTCATGACAGGTATCATTATTTTCTGACCTTCACAGATGATTTAAGCAGATATCGGTATATCTACTAAATGAAACACAAGTCTGAAACATTTGAAAAGTTTAAAGAATTCCAGAGTGAAGTGGAGAATCATCGTAACAAGAAAATAAAAGTTTCTACGATCTGATCGTGGAGGAGAATATTTGAGTTACGAGTTTGGCCTTCATTTAAAATAGTGTGGAATAGTTTCACAGCTCACACCACCTGGAACACCACGGCGTAATGGTGTGTCCAAATGTTGTAACCACACTTTATTGGATATGGTTTGATCTATGATGTCTCTTACCGATTTACCATTATGGTTTTGGAGTTATGCATTAGAGACAGCTGCATTCACTTTTAAACAGGGCACTGTCAAAATCCGTTGAGATGACACTGTATGAACTATGGTTTGGCAAAAACCTAAGTTGTCGTTTCTTAAAGTTTGGGGCTGCGATGCTTATGTGAAGACGCTTCAACTTGATAAGCTCGAACCCAAGTCGGAGAAACGCGTCTTCATAGGATACCCAAAATAAACTATTGGGTACACCTTCTATCACAGATTTGAAGGCAAGATATTCATAGCTAAGAATGGATCCTTTCTAAAGAAGGAGTTTCTCTCGAAAGAAGTGAGTGGGAGGAAAATAGAACTTGTTGAGGTAATTATACCTTCTCCTGAATTGGAAAGTATTTCATCACAGAAATCAGTTCCAGTGATTCCTACACCAATTAATGAGGAAGCTAATAATGATGATCATGAAACTTAAGATCAAGTTACTACCGAACCTCATAGGTCAACAGAGTACGGTCCGCACCAAAGTGGTATGGTAATCCTATACTGGAAGTCATGTTACTAGACCATGATGAACCTACGAACTATGAGGAAGCAATGATGAGCCTAGATTCCGCGGAATGGCTTGAGGCCATGAAATCTGAGATAGGATCCATGTATGAGAACAAAGTGTGGACTTTGATGGACTTGCCCGATGATCGGCAAGCCATTAAGAATAAATGGATCTTCAAGAGGAAGACAGACGCTAATGGTAGTGTTACTATCTATAAAGCTCGACGAGTCGCAAAAGGGTTTTCGACAAGTTCAATATGTTGACTACAATGAGATTTTATCAACCGTAGCGGTGCTTAAAGTTCGTCCGAATCATGTTAGCAATTGCCATATTTTATGAAATCTGGCAAATGGATGTCAAAAACTACATTCCTTAAATGGATATCTCTAAGGAGAGTTGTATATGATGCAACCAGAAGGTTTTGTCAATCCTAAAGGTGCTAATAAAGTGTGCGAGCTCCAGCGATCCATCTATGGACTGGTACAAGCATCTCGGAGTTGGAATATACGCTTTGTTGAGGTGATCAAAGAATATACTTTTATACAGACTTGCGATGAAGCCTGTTTTTACAAGAAAGTGAGTGGGAACACTACAGCCTTTCTCATAAGTATATGTGAATGACATATTGTTGATCGGAAATGATGTAGAATTTTCTGGAAAGCATAAAGGAGAATCTGAAAGGAGATTTTCAAAGAAATGCCTCGGTGAAGCTGCTTACATATTGGGCATCAAGATCTATAGAGATAGATCAAGACACTTGATAAGATTTTTCAATGAGTACATACCTTGACAAGATTTTGACGTAGTTCAAAATGGAACAGTCTAAGAAGGAGTTCTTGCCTGTATTGCAAGGTGTAAAGTTGAGTAAGACTCAAAAACCGACCACAGCAGAAAATAGAAAGAGAATGAAAGTCATTCCCTATGCCTCAGCCATAGGTTCTATAAAGTATGCTTTGCTGTGTACCAGACCTATTGTTCACCTTATCATGAGTTTGGCACGAGGGTATGATAGTGATCCAGGAGTGGATCACTGGACAGCGGTCAAAGTTATCCTTAGTTACCTAAGAAGACTAAGGAAATATTTCTCGGTTATGGAGGTGATAAAAAGAGTTCGTCATAACGAGTTATGTCAATGCAAGCTTTTACATCACTCCAGATGACTCTAAGTCTCAGTCTGGATACATATTGAAAGTGGGAGCAATTAGCTAGAGTAGCTCATGCAGAGCATTGTAGACATAGAAATTTGCAAAATACATACGGATCTGAATGTGACAGACCCGTTGACTAAACTTCTCTCACAAGAAAAACATGATCACGCCTTAGTAATATTTGGGTGTTAATCACATAGCGATGTGAACTAGATTATTGACTCTAGCTAGTAAACCCTTTGAGTGTTGGTCACATGGCGATGTGAATGGGTGTAATCACATAACAATGTGATCTATTGGTGTTGAATCACATGGTGATGTGAACTAGATTATTGACTCTAGTGCAAGTGGGAGACTGAAGGAAATATGCCCTAGAGGCAATATAAAGTTGTTATTTTATATTTCCTTACTTCATGACAAATGTTTATTATTCATGCTAGAATTTTATTAACCGAAACTTAATACATGTGTGAATACATAGACAAAACAACGTGTCCCTAGTATGCCTCTACTAGACTAGCTCGTTGATCAAAGATGACTAAGTTTCCTAGCCATGGACATGAGTTGTAATTTGATAACGGGATCGCATCATTAGTGGAATGATGTGATGGACAAGACCCATCCGTTAGCTTAGCATAATGATCCTTAAGTTTTATTGCTATTGCTTTCTTCATGACTTATACATGTTCCTCTGACTATGAGATTATGCAACTCCCGATTACCGGAGGAACACCTTGTGTGCTATCAAACGTCACAACGTAACTGGGTGATTATAAAGATGCTCTATAGGTCTCCGAAGGTGTTTGTTGGGTTGGCATAGATCGAGATTAGGGTTTGTCACTCTGTGTATCGGAGAGATATCTCTGGGCCCTCTCGGTAATGCTCTTCACTATAAGCCTTGCAAGCAATGTGACTAATGAGTTAGTTGCAGGATGAAGCATTATGGAATGAGTAAAGAGACTTGCTAATAACGAGATTGAACTAGGTATGATGATACCGATGATCGAATCTCGGGCAAGTAACATACTGATGACAAAGGGAACAACATATGTGAAGGAAATATGCCCTAGAGGCAATAATAAAGTTATTATTTATTTCCTTATTTCATGATAAATGTTTATCATTCATGCTAGAATTGTATTAACCGGAAACATGATACATGTGTGAATGCATAGACAAACAACATGTCACTAGTATGCCTCTACTAGACTAGCTTGTTAATCAAAGATGGTTATGTTTCCTGACCATGAACAAAGAGTTGTATTTGATTAACAAGGTCACATCATTAGTAGAATGATCTGATTGACATGACCCATTCCATTAGCTTAGCACACGATCGTTTAGTATGTTGCTCTGCTTTTATCCATGACTTATACATGTTCCCGTAACTATGAGATTATGCAACTCCGTTTACGGAGGAACACTTTGGTGCTACCAAACGTCACAACGTAATCGGGTGATTATAAAGGAGTACTACAGTGTCTCCAAAGGCGGATGTTGGGTTGGCATATTTGAGATTAGGTTTTGTCACTCCGATTGTCGGAGAGGTATCTCTGGGCCCTCTCGGTAATGCACATCATGAAGCCTTGCAAGCACTACAACTAATGAGTTAGTTGTGAGATGATGTATTACGGAACGAGTAAAGAGACTTGCCGTAACGAGATTGAACTAGGTATTGGATACCGACGATCGAATCTCGGGCAAGTAACATACCGATGACAAAGGGAACAACGTATGTTGTTATGCGGTCCGACCGACAAAGATCTTCGTAGAATATGTAGGAACCAATATGGGCATCCAGGTCCCGCTATTGGTTATTGACCGAGAATAGTTCTAGGTCATGTCTACATTGTTCTCGAACCGTAGGGTCCGCACGCTTAAGGTTTCGATGGCGGTTATTATGAGTTTATGTATTTTGATGTACCAAGAAGTTCGAGTCCGGATGTGATCACGGACATGACGAGGAGTCTCGAAATGGTCGAGACATAAAGATTGATATATTGGAAGCCTATGTTTGGAGTTGGAATGGTTCCGGTGAAAACAGGAATTTACCGAGTACCGGAGGTTACGGAACCCCGGGGTAAATGGGCCTCGGTGGGCCTCGAGGAGAAGAGGAAGGGCCGGCCAGGGTGGCCACGCCCTCCCCCAGTCCGAATAGGACAAGGAGGCGGCGCCCCCTTTCTCTTTCCCTCCCCAATCCTATTCCAACTAGGAAGGGGAGTCCTACTCGGTGGGAGTAGGACTCCTCTGGGCGCCTCCTCTGGGCCGGCCGGCCTCCCCCTCCCTCCTTTATATACGGGGCAGGGGGCACCCTAGGACACACAAGTTTGATCTACGGATCGTTCCTTAGCCATGTGCGGTGCCCCCTCCACCATATTCCACCTCGATCATACCGTCATGAAGCTTAAGCGAAGCCTGCGCGGTGAAACATCAAGATCGTCACCACACCGTCGTCTTGTGGAACTCTCCTCGACACTCGGCTGGATCGAGTACGAGGGCGTCATCGAGCTGTCGTGTGTCAAGAACTCGGGCGCCGAGTGCTTGGCGCCGGGATCGGTCGGATCGCGAGAAGAACGTCGACTACTTCCTCTACGTTGTGATCGCTTCGCCGGGTCTACGAGGGTGCGTAGACAACACTCTCCCTCTCGTTGCTATTCATCACCATGATCTTGCGTGTGCGTAGGAAATTTTTGAAATTACTCGTTCCCCAACAATGGTATCGAGCCTAGGTTTTTATGGTTTGATGTTTTGCACGAGTAGAACACAAGTGAGTTGTGGGCGATACAAGTCATACTACCTACCAGCATGTCATACTTTGGTTCAGCGGTATTGTGAGATGAAGCGCCCGGACCGACATTACGCCAGACGCTTACGCGAGACTGGTTTCACCGCCACGAGCACTCGTTGCTTAAAGGTGATTGGTGGGTGCTGTCTCTCTCACTTTAGTTGAACCGAGTGTGGCTACGCCCGGTCCTTGAGAAGGTTAAAGCGGAGTCTATTTGACGTGAAGTATCGTTGTGGTTTTGATGCGTAGGTGAGACTGGTTCTTGCTTAAGCCCGTAGCAGCCACGTAAAATTTGCAACAACAAAGTAGAGGACGTCTAACTTGTTTTTGCAGGGCATGTTGTGATGTGATATGGTCAAGGCGTGATGCTATATTTTATTGTATGAGATGATCATGTTTTGTAACCGAAGTTATCGGCAATCGCTGGAGCCATATGGTTGTCGCTTTATTGTATGCAATGCATCGCATACTGTAATGCTTTACTTTATCACTAAGCGGTAGAGATAGTCGAGAAGCATAAGATTGGCGAGACGACAACGATGCTACGATGGAGATCAAGGTGTCGCTACCGGTGACGATGGTGATCATGGTGGTGCTGCAAGATGGAGATCATGAAGCACAAGATGATGATGACCATATCATATCACTTATATTGATTTGCATGTGATGTTTATCCTTTTATGCATCTTATCTTGCTTTGATTGACGGTAGCATTATAAGATGATCTCTCACTAAATTATCAAGAAGTGTTCTCCCAGTATGCACCGTTGCCAAAGTTCGTCGTGCCCAGACACCACGTGATGATCGGGTGTGATAAGCTCTACGTCCATCTACAACGGGTGCAAGCCAGTTTTGCACATGAGAATACTCGGGTTATACTTGACGAGCCTAGCATATGCAGATATGGCCTCGGAACACGGAGACCGAAAGGTCGGCGTGAATCATATAGTAGATATGATCAACATAAGATGTTCACCATTGAAAACTACTCCATTTCACGTGATGATCGGTTATGGTTTAGTTGATTTGGATCACGTGATCACTTGGATGACTAGAGATGTCTTTCTAAGTGGGAGTTCTTAAGTAATATGATTAATTGAACTTAAATTTATCATGAACTTAGTACTGATAGTATCTTGCTTGTTTATGTTTGATTGTAGATAGATGGCTCGTCTTTGTTGTTCCGTTGAATTTTAATCGTTCCTTGAGAAAGCAAAGTTGAAAGATGATGGTAGCAATTACGGATCGGGTCCGTAACTCGAGGATTATCCTCATTGCTGCCTGAAGAGTTACGTCTGGATGCACCGCTAGGTGCCGAACTCTTCTTGATGCAACCGGCGGCGTTAAGAACGTCTGGCGAGCAAAGCTGATGACTACTCTATAGTTCAGTGTGCCATGCTACGGCTTAGAACCGGGACTTCAACGACGTTTTGAGCGTCATGGAGCATATGAGATGTTCCAGAGTTGAAGTTGATATTCCAAGAATGCCCGGATTGAGAGATATGAAGTCTCCAATAAGTTCTATAGCTGCAAGATGGAGGAGAATAGTTACATTAGTGAGCACATACTCGGGATGTCCGGGTACTACAATCACTTGACACAATTGGGAGTTAATCTTCCGGATGATTGTGTCATTGATGTAATTCTTCAATCACGCCACCAAGCTACAAAGGCTTCGTGATGAACTATAATATGCAAGGGTTAGTAAAGACTATACCGAGCTCTTCGCAATGCTAAAGGCTGCGGAGGTAGAAATCAAGAAGGAGCATCAAGTGTTGATGGTCAATAAGACCACTAGTTTCAAGAAGAAAGGCAAAGGGAAGAAGAAGGAACTTCAAGAAGAACAGCAAGCAAGTTCTGCTCGGGAGAAGAAACCCAAGTCGGACCTAAGCCTGGCCCGAGTGCTTCTACCGCAAGCGGATAGTCTTTGAAGCGGAACTGCCCCAAGTATTTGGCGGATAAGAAGGATGGCAAGGTGAACAAAGGTATATGTGATATACATGTTATTGATGTGTACCTTACTAGAGCTCGCAGTAGCACTGGTATTTGATCTTGGTTACATTGCTAATATTTGCAACTCGAAGCAGGACTACGGATTGCGAACAACGGCAAAGGACGAGGTGACGATGCGCGTGGGAAATGGTTCCAAAGTCGATGTGATCGCGGTCGGCACGCTACCTCTACATCTACCTTGGGATTAGTTTTAGACCTAAATAATTGTTATTTGGTGCTGCGTTGAGCATGAACATTATATCTGGATCTTGTTTGATGCGAGACGGTTATTCATTTAAATCGAGAGAATAATGGTTGTTCTATTTATATGAGTAATATCTTTTATGGTCATGCACCCTTGAGGAGTGGTCTATTTTGATGAATCTCGATAGTAGTGATACACATATTCATAATGTTGAAACCAAAAGATGCAGAGTTGATAATGATAGTGCAACTTATTTGTGGCACCGCCGTTTAGGTCATATCGGTGTAAAGCGCATGAAGAAACTCCATTCGATGGACTTTTGGAGTCACTTGATTATGAATCACTTGGCACTTATGAACCGTGCCTTATGGGCAAGATGACTAGAACCCGTTCTCGGTACTATGGAGAGAGCAACAGATTTGTTGGAAATCATACATACTGAGATGTATGTGGTCCGATGAATGTTGAGGCTCGTGGCGGATATCGTTATTTTCTCACCTTCACAGATGACTTAAGCGGATATGGGTATATCTACTTAATGAAACATAAGTCTGAAACATTTGAAAAGTTCAAAGAATTTCAGAGTGAAGTTGAAAATCATCGTAATAAGAAAATTAAATTTCTACGATCGATCGTGGAGGTGAATATTTGAGTTCGAGTTTGGTCTACATTGGAAACAATGCGAATAGTTTAGCAACTCACGCCACCGGAACACCACAACGTAATGGTGTGTCCGAACGTCGAATCGTACTTTACTAGATATGGTGCGATCTATGATGTCTCTTACTGATTTACCGCTATCATTTTGGGGTTATGCTCTAGAGGCGGCCGCATTCACCTGAATAGAACACCGTCGAAATCCGTTGAGGCGACACCTTATGAACTGTGGTTTGGCAAGAAACCAAAGTTGTCGTTTCTTAAAGTTTGGGGATGCGATGCTTATGTGAAAAAGCTTCAACCTCGATAAGCTCGAACCCAAATCGAAATGTGTATTCATAGGATACCCAAAGGAGACATTGGGTACACCTTCTATCACAGATCCGAAGGCAAGACATTCGTTGCTAAGAATGGATCCTTTCTAGAGAAGGAGTTTCTCTCGAAAGAAGTGAGTGGGAGGAAAGTGGAACTTGATGAGGTAATAGTACCTTCTCCTTACTTGAAAATAGTTAAATCGCAGAAACCGGTTTCGAGACATCTACACCAAGTAGTGAGGAAGTTGATGATGTTGATCATGAAACTTGAGATCAAGTTACTCTGAACCTCGTAGATCAACCGAGTAAGATCCGCACAGAGTGGTACGGTAATCCTGTTCGAAATCATGCTACTAGATCATGATGAACCTCACGAACTATGAAGAAGCGATGGTGAGCCCAGATTCCATAAAATGGCTTGAGGCCATGAAATCGAGATGGGATCCATGTATGAAAACAAAGTATGGACTTTGGTTGACTTGCCGAGGGTAGGCAAGCAATAGAAAACAAGTGGATCTTCAAGAAGAAGACCGACGACGGTAATATTATTGTCTATAAAGCTCGACTTGTCGCAAAAGGTTTCGACAAGTTCAAGGGATTGACTACGATGAGACCTTCTCACCCGTAGCGATGCTTAAGTCCGTCCGAATCATGTTAGCAATTGCGCATTTTATGATTATGAAATTTGGCAAATGGATGTAAAGCGCATTCTGAATGGATTTACGGAAGAAGAGTTGTATATGATGCAACGAGAAGGTTTTATCGATCCAAAGGGAGCTAACAAAGTGTGCAAGCTCCGGCGATCCATCTATGGACTGGTGCAAGCATCTCGGAGTTGGAATAAACGCTTTGATAGTGTGATCAAAGCATTTGGGTTTATCTGCACTTTTGGAGAAGCCTGTATTTACAAGAAAGTGAGTGGGAGCTCAGTAGCATTTTCGATATTATATGTAGATGACATATTGCTGATCGGAAATGATATAGAATTCTGGATAGCATAAAGGGATACTTGAATAAGAGTTTTTCAATGAAAGACCTCGGTGAAGCTGCTTACATATTAGGCATTAAGATCTATAGAGATAGATCAAGGCGCTTGATTGGACTTTCACAAAGCACATACCTTGACAAAATTTTGAAGAAGTTCAAAATGGATCAAGCAAAGAAAGGGTTCTTGCACGTGTTACAAGGTGTGAAGTTGAGTAAGACTCAATGCCCGACCACTGCAGAAGATAGAGAGAAAATGAAAGATGTTCCTATGCTTCAGCCATAGGCTCTATCATGTATGCAATGTTGTGTACGGACTGATGTGTGCCTTGCTATAAGCCTAGCAGGAGGTACCAAAGTAATCCAGAGTGGATCATTGGACAGCGGTCAAGAACATCTGAAATACCGAAAAGGACTAAGGATATGTTTCTCGTATATGGAGGTGACAAAGAGCTCATAAATGGCAGTTACGTTGATGCAAGCTTTGACATCGATCCGGACGATTCTAAATCGCAGACCGGATCGATTTACACTAAAGCGGAGGAGCTGTCGGTTGGTGCAGTTCTAAACAAAGCGTCGAGCAAGATCTACATGTGAAGCGGAGTACATAGCAGCTTCGGAAGCAGCTAATGAAGGAGTGCGGATGAAGGAGTTCATATCCGATCTAGGTGTCATACCTAGTGCATCGGGTCCAATGAAAATCTTTCGTGACAATACTGGAGCAATTGTCTTAGCAAAGGAATCCAGATTTCACAAGAGGACCAAGCACATCAAGAGACGCTTCAATTCCATCCGGGACTTAGTCCGTGGGAGACATAGAGATTTGCAAGATACATACGGATCTGAATGTTGCGAACCGTTGACTAAGCCTCTTCCACGAGCAAAACATGATCAGCACCAAGACTCCATGGGTGTTAGAATCATTACTATGTAATCTAGATTATTGACTCTAGTGCAAGTGGGAGATCAAGGAAATATGCCCTAGAGGCAATAATAAAGTTATTATTTATTTCCTTATTTCATGATAAATGTTTATCATTCATGCTAGAATTGTATTAACCGGAAACATGATACATGTGTGAATGCATAGACAAACAACATGTCACTAGTATGCCTCTACTAGACTAGCTTGTTAATCAAAGATGGTTATGTTTCCCGACCATGAACAAAGAGTTGTTATTTGATTAACAAGGTCACATCATTAGTAGAATGATCGATTGACATGACCCATTCCATTAGCTTAGCACACGATCGTTTAGTATGTTGCTCTGCTTTTATCCATGACTTATACATGTTCCCGTAACTATGAGATTATGCAACTCCGTTTACGGAGGAACACTTTGGTGCTACCAAAGCGTCACAACGAATCGGGTGATTATAAAGGAGTACTACAGGTGTCTCCAAAGGCGGATGTTGGGTTGGCATATTTGAGATTAGGTTTTGTCACTCTGATTGTCGGAGAGGTATCTCTGGGCCCTCTCGGTAATGCACATCACTGAAGCCTTGCAAGCACTACAACTAATGAGTTAGTTGTGAGATGATGTATTACGGAACGAGTAAAGAGACTTGCCAGTAACGAGATTGAACTAGGTATTGGATACCGACGATCGAATCTCGGGCAAGTAACATACCGATGACAAAGGAACAACGTATGTTGTTATGCGGTCTCGACCGACAAAGATCTTCGTAGAATATGTAGGAACCAATATGGGCATCCAGGTCCCGCTATTGGTTATTGACCGAGAATAGTTCTAGGTCATGTCTACATTGTTCTCGAACCGTAGGGTCCGCACGCTTAAGGTTTCGATGACAGTTATTATGAGTTTATGTATTTTGATGTACCGAAGAAGTTGAGTCCCGGATGTGATCACGGACATGACGAGGAGTCTCGAAATGGTCGAGACATAAAGATTGATATATTGAAGCCTATGTTTGGAGTTGAATGGTTCGGGTGAAAACAGAATTTACCGGAGTACCGGAGGTTACTGGAACCCCGGGGTAAATGGGCCTCGGTGGGCCTCGAGGGAGAAGAGGAAGGGCCGGCCGGGGGTGGCGCGCCCCCCCCAGTCCGAATAGGACAAGGAGGAGGCGGCGCCCCTTTCCTCTTTCCCTCCCCAATCCTATTCCAACTAGGAAGGGGAGTCCTACTCCGGTGGGAGTAGGACTCCTCTGGGCGCCTCCTCTGGGCCGGCCGGCCTCCCCCTCCCTCCTTTATATACGGGGCAGGGGGCACCCTAGACACACAAGTTTGATCTACGGATCGTTCCTTAGCCGCAGCGGTGCCCCCTCCACCATATTCCACCTCGGTCATACCGTGAAGCTTAAGCGAAGCCTGCGCCGGTGAAACATCAAGATCGTCACCACGCCGTCGTCTTGTGGAACTCTCCCTCGACACTCGGCTGGATCGAGTCGAGGGACGTCATCGAGCTGTACGTGTGTCAAGAACTCGGGGCGCCGAGTGCTTGGCGCCGGATCGGTCGGATCGCGAGGAGAACGTACGACTACTTCCTCTACATTGTGATCGCTTCCGCTTCGGGTCTACGAGGGTACGTAGACAACACTCTCCCCTCTCATTGCTATTCATCACCATGATCTTGCGTGTGCGTAGGAAATTTTTTGAAATTACTACGTTCCCCAACAATATGTTGTTGTGCGGTTTGACCGATAAAGATCTTCGTAGAATATGTAGGAGCCAATATGAGCATCCAAGTTCTGCTATTGGCTATTGACTGGATATGTGTCTCGATCATGTCTACATAGTTCTCGAACCCGTAGGGTCCGCACGCTTAACGTTCGATGATGATTTGTATTATGAGTTATGTGTTTTAGTGACCAAAGTTTGTTCGGAGTCCCGGATGAGATCACGGACATGACAAGGAGTCTCGAAATGGTCGAGGGGTAAAGATTGATATAATATAAGGTGGTATTCAGACACCGGAAGGGTTCCGAAGTGTATCGGGTACAAACCGGAGTACCAAAGGGGTTATCGGAACCCCCCGGTGGAAGATATGGGCCATATGGGCCATGGGAGCGTGGTAACCAGCACACAAGGGGCTGGTGCACCCCCCACAAGGGAGGATGCCGAATTGGACTAGGGAAAGGGGACGCCACCCCCTTTCCTTCTCCTACTCCCTCTCCTTCCCCCTTTCCACCTCCGTAAGAAGGAAAAAAGAGGGGGGGGCAAATCCTACCAAGAGTGGAGTCCTAGTAGGACTCCCCCCTCCCTTGGCGCGCCCTGGTGGCCGGCCTCCTCCTCCCTCCTTTATATATGGGGGCCTGGGGCACCCCAAAGGCACAACATTGTCTTATCCGTGTGCGGTGCCCCCCTCCACCGTTTACTCCTCCGATAGTATCTCGTAGTGCTTAGGCAAAGCCCTGTGTGAATTACATCATCATCACCGTCATCATGCCGTCGTGCTGACGAAACTCTCCCTCGACCCTCTGCTAGATCAAGAGTTCGAGGGACGTCATCAAGTTGAACGTGTGCTGAACTCGGAGGTGCCGTACTTTTGGTGCTAGATCGGTTGGATCATGAAGACGTTCGACTACATCAACCGTGTTAACATAATGCTTCCGCTTTCGGTCTATGAGGGTACGTGGACACACTCTCCCCCTCTCGTTGCTATGCATCTCGTCGATAGATCTAGCATGATCGTAGGAATATTTCTGAAATTGCATGCTACGTTCCCAACATCGGGTGGGAGAGCGATGACTCTGACTCCGGCAGATCACTGCCCGCACCATCTTCATCAGGTGGGGGCACCAACATCTGCATCGCCCCCGGGCAACATGCCCTGCCGGGGGTCGTGCCCTACTGGCCTTGGTGTCGGTGGTCGATGGGTCACCTCCGCCATGCTCTCCATCGACGCGTCCCCCCGCGTCTCCCTTTTGTCTCCTTTGCCTTCACCTGCCGTGCCTGGGAGGAGAGGGATGAGAAAGGGGATTACGGGGCACTTATCTTTTTTCAATCTTAAACTTGTAGGCACTTGCCAAATCCTAATTCAAATAATGTAATCCCTCAAGTCCATGTTTGTGTTCTGTAATGCTTATACTTGCATCAGCATGTCAATGAAAAAGATGATCCTTGCCGGCAACCCATGCATGTATACGTCCATGCAGTGGTGAAATGCCTCTTTAATGTAAATAAACGAGTTTTTCCGACAGGCTAACTTGCCGGCACCCTTTTTGCCTGCCGGAGAATCACATCTGTTGGGTTACATACAAAGGGTCTAGCTCCCTGCCAACCTCTTTTTACCAAAGGCTACTGCGACCATTCTGACCAAAGCAACGTTCGAGTCAGGGATGGGAGCACCTAAGTCTAAAAATAGTGGCAAGGTTTTCTAATGCACAAGTTATAGGTTACAGACATGAATGGACAAGAGGTAAACTTTATGTGTTTGGCTTGCCGGGGATCATGATGTTGGGCAGTCTGCTCAACCTCTTGTTGAAGCCAAGTCCATGATAAGAACAAAGAGAACCGAGCTTCATCTTTGTGGCTGGAAAGAAGAGAAGATAGGAGCATGGAACCTTGGCGGTTCATCAGTACTTGCCGGAACACAAGGGTAGTACAATATCTTGGACAAGCATGCATATATATACATAAGCATGGAAATCAATAAGAACTGTACATACTGAAAATTATTCAAGCAAGCATGGGGCTGCTACCGCTCAGACATTGAGGTTACATGCCTTGCCGGCAAGGCTAGTACAAAAGGGGGGTTGTCGGGGGTCCCGGCACTCATGGGTAAAACTTGCGAAGATGTTCGATATTTCAGGAGTTGATCACTGGAATACCATCCTCAGTCTCCAGGCGGACTGCGCCGGGCCTGGTGACTCGTATTACCCGGTAAGGGCCTTCCCACTTTGGCGTCAACTTGTTGGAATTCTTGGTGGATTGAACACGCCAAAGAACAAGGTCGCCTTCCTCAAGGCTTCAGGCATGAACCTTGTGGCTATGGTAGCGGCGCAAGGCTTGCTGGTAGCGCGCGACTCGCACAGCAGCCTGAAGACGATCTTCCTCAAGGAGCGTAGCATCATCTTGGTGCAACTGTTCTTGCTCAAGCTCATCATAAGCTAGCACTCGGGGTGACCCTGATACGTCCATTTTGCATCATGCTTTTATGTCAATATTTATTGCATTATGGGCTCTTATTACACATTATATCTCAATACTTATGGCTATTCTCTCTTATTTTACAAGGTTTACCATGAAGAGTGTAACACCCCAAAAATTTAGCCATGATTTACTGATTAAAATTTTGCCTTGGTAAATTAAATTTTTATTTGCTGGATTTATCTTTTGATTTCAGAACCTCTCTTTTCTTTGATATTATGGAGTTTTTACCCTAAGTGAAAACTTCCCAAAAATATTGTTGGACTTGTATACCCTCTCAAGAAAACATTTCTTTTATCAATGGATTTATTTGCATAATTGTTTTTCCTGAGCTTTATTCTTTTAAAAATGATTTTTCATAAGCTTTAGAGCCTCTTTTGCACTACAACCCTTTGATAAATTTATTTAAAAATCTCACAAAAATTTGGGGATGACATGTGATGTTCCTAAATCACATTTATGCAAAAATATCTTTTAGCATTTGGAGATTTTGAGCTTTACCCCAAATTTTCAAATCTGGTCCAGTTTGCACTTTTGCACTACAACCTATTTAAATATTCCTTCAAAACTTCCACCAAAATTAGGGGATGTCAGTAGGAGTATATTATTCAACTTTGTGTAAAAAAACCACTGGTGTTCTTTGAAAAATTTGAGCAAACCATCCTCTTTTGCTCTCTGGTCCAGTTTGGCATTTTCTACTGCAACCCTATTTTATTTTGCTCTAGTGCCCATGATCTTTCTCCTGCTTATAAACCACCCTACAAAACCCTTAAGTCCAGGATATTGGACCCATTGAAGTATTTTTGGTCCATGCAATGATGTCCTTTACTTTCTGTCCAGAATTGGTTTTCTCAAAAACTTGCACTAACAAGTTTCTGGTTTTGTCAAACTAACCTTGCCACCCTCTTTATCATCTAAAGAGACTATGATCTGGAGTTTTTGGCCACCCCAAGAGTTGCCTAGATGCCCTTGGCATTTTGTCAAACACCTTGTGTGCATGGCCAGTTTTGGCTTGGTTTTTAGTTTGCATTGTGGACTTGATCCCCTGACCAAACCACCATGCCCACCGATCTCCTTGCAAACCCTAGCCTAGACCTGTTAATCCCCAGCCCCACCCAAGCCTCCTGGCATGCCTTCTAAATTGTTGAACATTTTCTAAAGTCAAGAATATTATTTAATTCATGAACATTTTATACTATTTGCAAACATTTTTTAAAACATGAACATTTTGTTTGTTATTTTTGGTAGACTATTACTACTCAAATTTCAACCATATATGCCACTCAAAATTCCCCTCTCCCAAAAAGTTCACGGCTATTTAGTTGACCATTAGCTCTCTGTCAAGAGATAGTTGAAAAGATGATTTTATCCATGGCCATCAGGGGCATTGCCATCGATTGTTCATGGCCACCGAGAACTTTTTTGTTAAACAATTTTCAGGAGGTGGCACACTATCTGAAATCTTCCTAGCCAAACGTGCATGTAAACAAAAAATAAAAAACAAAAAAGAACCCACCCGACTCAGATGACTCTAAGTCTCGATCTAGATACATATTGAAAGTGGGAGCAATTAGCTAGAGTAGCTCCATGCAGAGCATTGTAGACATGAATTTTGCAAAATACATACGGATTTGAATGTGACAGACCCGTTGACTAAACTTCTCTCACAAGCAAAACATGATCACACCTTAGTACTCTTTGGATGTTAATCACATGGTGATGTGAACTAGATTATTGACTCTAGTAAACTCTTTGGGTGTTGGTCACATGGCAATGTGAACTATGGGTGTTAATCACATGACGATGTGAACTAGATTATTGACTCTAGTGCAAGTGGGAGATTAATGAAAATATGCCCTAGAGGCAATAATAAAATGGTTATTATTATATTTCCTAAATCATGATATTGGTTTATTATTCATGCTAGGATTTTATTGACTGGAAACTTAAATAAATGTGTGGATACATAAACAAATATCGTGTCCCCAGTGAGCCTCTACTAGACTAGCTCGTTGATCAAAGATGGTCAAGGTTTCCCAACCATAGACATGAGTTGTCATTTGATAACGGGATCACATCATTAGGAGAATGATGTGATGGACAAGACCCATCTGTTAGCTTAGCATATTGATCGTTCAGTTTATTGCTATTGCTTTCTTGATGACAAATACATATTCCTTCGACTATGAGATTATGCAACTCCCGGATACCGGAGGAATACCTTGTGTGCTATCAAACATCACAACGTAACTGGGTGATCATAAAGATGCTCTACAGGTATGTCTGAAGGTGTTTGTTGAGTTGGCATCGATCGAGATTAGGATTTGTCACTCCGAGTATCAGAGAGGTATCTGTAGCCCCTCTCGGTAATACACATCATAAGAAGCCTTGCAAGAAAAGTGACTAAGGAGTTAGTTGCAAGATGATGTATTACGGAACGAGTAAAGAGACTTGCCGGTAACGAGATTGAACTAGGTATGAAGATACCGATGATCGAATCTTGGGCAAGTAACATACTGATGGACAAAGGGAACGATAAAGATCTTCGTAGAATATGTAGGAACCAATATGGGCATCTAGGTTCCGCTATTGATTATTGACTGGAGAGGTGTCTCGGTCATGTCTACATAGTTCTCAAACCCGTAGGGTCCGCACGCTTAACGTTCGTTGACAATATAGTGTTATATGAGTTATATGATTTGGTGACCGAATGTTGTTCGAAGTCCCCGATGAGATCACGGACATGACAAGGAGTCTCTAAATGGTCGAGATGTAAAGATTGCTATACAGGACGACGGTATCCGGACACCAGAATAGTTTCGGAGTGCACCGGGTAGTCATCGGTCACCGAAGGGTTTGGACACCCCGGCAAGTGTATGGGCCTTATGGGCCATAGGAGGGGACAGACCAGCCCACTAGGGACTGGTGCGCCCCTCTACATGGCTGCCTGCCCTAGGGGAAGGAAAGGGGAGGGGTGGCCCCTCCTGCCTTTCCCTCCTCAGGAGAGAAAGGAAAAGGGGGGGGGGGGGCGCCAACTCCTCCTTCCTTACTCCCGCAATCCAATAAGGAAAGGGGGGCGCCACTTGGGGAGGACCCCAAGTAGGATTCGGCCTACATGGGGCGCCCTCCTGGGTGCTCCCTCCTTCCCCACCTATATATATGTGGGAGGGGGCGCCTAGCACAACCAGGACAATTGCTTAGCCGTGTGCTGCGCCCCCCCTCCACCGTTTACACCCAGGTCATATTTTCATAGTGCTTAGGCGAAGCCCTGCGGAGATAACTTCACCATCGCCGTCACCACACCATCGTGCTGCCAGAACTCATCACTACCTCGTCGTCTTGCTAGATCAAGAAGGCGGAGGACGTCACCGAGCAGAACATGTGCTGAAAGCGGAGGTGTCGTACGTTCGGTACTTGATCGGTTGAAGCACGAAGAAGTTTGACTACATAAACCGCGTTACTAAACGCTTCCGCTTACGGTCTACGAGGGTACGTAGACACACTCTCCCCCTCTCGTTGCTATGCATCTCCATGGATCGATCTTACATGTGCATAGAATTTTTTTGTTTTCCATGCAACGTTTCCCAACAGGAGATGGAAGCACAGCCCAGAGATAAACAAAGCATTATTAGTTTGTGAATGAACTTGTGGTGGAAATAATGTTTTCATGTTCATATGCCACGTTTTCTTATTGTTTCTACTAAGGTGAGGTGCCTTCTATCTCATCATTTGTTGATCATTTTTTTGATAAGGGGAATATACTAATATCGCCAAGATACCAATACACCTAGCCTCTGCAACAAAAAGGTGTCCATAGGCATCAAGGATGCACACAGCCAAGGAAAAAAACCAAAAAAGTGTGGCATATGGAAAACAAAGACCCCGTCACGATGATTAAAACTCGCGGCAGTGGCACTCTAACCACCACCGAAGACAACACCCAAACCACAAAAGAGATTCTCCAAAATCAACGCCTTCAAGAAGGAAACGATGCACATGCATTGTCATCGCCCGATCGAAGATCTTGGGTTTTCACTTCGAGAGAGTCCGAGTTCACAAAAACAATGCCTACAACAAGGCCATTGCCAGGTACAACCAATGAAGGCCAAACCTTGAGATTTCACCTTGGAAATTAAGGCTCGACACTCAAGGAGCACCACCAAAAATGTAGACCACATATGTTGCCACCCCCTCTTGCAAGGTTGCGGCTGCAAGTCACCAAACACCTGACACACATGAAGAACCTGTGCCGCCATTCATCGGCATCAAAACACCTCTACACCATTGCGAACCTCCGATCACAACAACCATGACTTTATCCACCTCTGTTAGTGCCATGGAAATCTATATTTAGAAATGTCCCCTGGTCCAGTCAATAAAGTGAATCTTCGCACCACACCCTTACGAAGCCTTATTGGCTGAAGATAAGGGAGCGCACGGCTGGATCGATTCCGATCTGGATATCCAGTGGTGCCATGCGCCAATCAGCGGAATCACCAAGAGGAAGACTGGAACTCATCGGCGTCTTGATCGAGGAGGCCCACATTAAGGTGATCGATGACTTGACGGTTGAAGAAAAGCAGGGCCAAACCACCTTTATTTAGGCCGAACCAGCAGCCCCCACGCCGCTGACTGGCTCCCTGCGATAGGACCGAGCAGCCGACCCCTTCTTGCCCAGATCGAGCCCAAGGTTGGCCCCAGATCGGGCTTGCGCGCAAGCAACGTCAGGAGGTCTGTCGCGCACCCACAGCTCCTAGGCAGCCGACCACTGCTCAGATGCAGCGCCGCCACCTCCAGGACCTTGGCCGAGCCGCATCCTCCGGCCGCGCCAAGACGCGCCGTCTCGCCTCCTCCGCGCCTCCTCACGACGGGCGATGGCGCCGCCACAAGATCCCTAGAGACGACCCTCCCCTCCCTCCCCACGCGTGAAGGGAGCCCGTCGGGGCACGCTGACTCTGCCCGCTGCCTTCAACGGCCAGGCGTGGCCGCCATCGCCGACGTAGGCGACGGCGGGCGGTGAGGGTGGTTGCCTCTAGGTTTTCTGGGGGGGGGGGGCTTTGGAACTGCTCCCGCGCGAGCATCCCGGGAGGAAAACGTGGTTAGGAGCAGCTTTGGACCATATGATTTGTTGATCATGTTCCACGTTGCACGACATACGTGGTAGAGTGAGAGAACAAAACAATGACATAGAAGCCAGAATCAAGGGGTAGTAGATTGAGAAGATGGTTGATGTATGGACAAAGAAGGCTAGGGAGAACAAGTTCAACAGAAAAGAGAGGCTAGATGGGGTGCATATGACGTTTGTTGGAATAGAGAGAAGATACTTGCATTTGTGTTTTGATTGAACATTGCGTGCAATATCTTTATTCGGGGAGAGTAACATGAGCATTGTTTACATATTTATTCGCTGGCCCGTGGCAATGCACGGCAGTCTACTAGTTATACATGAAGAACCATATGCAGATACTTACTGGAAAGTGGGCCAACCCAAGCATCACTTTGAGTGAGCTTTGATTCTTTTTTTTTAACAAAGGATGAATTTTATTAACTTAAAAATGAAGCATTAAGTGGATACAAGCACGAGCACACATCTGACCTCTGCATAGTTAGGACGCCCACAAACAACACCAACGCATACCCACAAAAAAGCACTATTAGATGTACCACCCTCACTTGCATTGAAATGTGTCGACTATTATACTTGTACAATATGAAATACCACCATATCCCATAGAATTCATACCGATATATGGAGCACAAACCATTTTCTTGAGGATAACAGAAGGCCGGTAGAACCAAAATAAACAAAAGTGTTTTTTTTTTTTGACACACCTGCTCTACAACTGATGCTGGCTTACAAGTTACAACCGGAGATTATAAACCTGCAATGCCAAGCGGCACGAGGCTCTAGAGCACTCATCTAACAACTGTACATCGACCTTACATCCACGATCAATCAACCCATAATACTAATTTACATGATCATCAGCACACCGAATCGCTGCTAGCATACACACACGAACAAGTGCACACCACTCACGTGCCAGCCGCGCGCGCACACAAAAAAACCCTACTTCTCTTTTCACACAAGGATCAAACGGGGCACAACAGCAAAAAAACATGGAACAGAATAGAACCTTCGTGCATACAGTCCCTCGTCTTCACGAGAAACCGACTGTTTTCCCCAGCAGCCACAGGAAGAGCGTCCACTCGAGCATGAATATCGTGTGGAGGTACGGCCGGTTCAGCGTGAACCCGAACACGGTGATGCCGGCCTTGTTGTTCTCCAGGTACGTCACTGTATGCAAGAGCGTTTTTCATCAGCCCCAAGATCATCTCATGGAAATTCGACGAAATGTATGATAACTGTCGATGATCATACGTACCTAGTGCCTGCCTCTTCTGGAAGGAGATCACGTGCGTGTGAGGCTGGAGGAACTTGGTGTTCTCCAGCATGTCCTCGTCCCCGGTCTCCTCGCTGGACTCGCAGTTGCTCTCGTCCTCGGGGTACTCTTCCAGTCGCTCTGGTTGGATCCCGGATCTATCTCGTCGTCCAGGATCAGCTCGATGGTGCAGCAGGCGTGCCACTTGGTGGTCTGGCCTGTCAGGGCCTGCGCCTGGTGAGTGATCTTGGCGGCGCTGCTCAGGATTACGATGAGCCCAAACATGAGCACAACTGAACATAACTGCAGAATTCAACATGAAGATGCATTAGAACCAGTACCTGAAATGGTGTCAAGTCTGCACGGCTGAGACAATGTAAGTAGTAAGATCTATCCGAAAACTCTTAATGCTTTCACCCTTTTTCAGTTCAAAATGCCATAAATTTATCGCATACATCTACTTTAAGTTTAGCTGCACCTAAGTAGCAGCTTATCCTAGCATAAATACAGTAGTACTGCCAAATAGCTGAAGTAAAATTCAGCACTTAAACGATTTGACCCAATTCCTAATCCCCTCGTATAGATCAGTTGATCGATTCTAGGTAGTTCCGACTTGCTTATAATTTCTAAACATCACATTCACATAAGATAATGTCAAGTTGATTGCGATCCCCAATTTTGCCTATAGCTGAACACACACATCACATTCAGAATTGAGCCTAAGAGAGTGGAGAAATCAGGCAATCGAAGCTTACCGCGAGCTCGCCGATATGGAGGAGGTCGTCGATGGTGTCGTGGCGCGTGGTGAGGAGCACGGAGGCGAACCGGCTGGCGGGGGCTGGGGTGCCGGATCGGGGACATCGGCGTCGACTTCCGTGTTGTCGTAGAAGGAGCGAACGGCGGCCTCGAGGGCCCAGTTGTGGCCCTCGAGGAAGAAGGCCGCCTTGTCGGGGGTCGCCGAGGTGACGGCGCAGAACGACTCCACCAGAGACTGCGCCTCCGCGGCCGGCGGCGCGTGGGTGGCATCTCCGGCGGCCATCTCGGCTGCGGCGGCCGTGTGCCTGGCTTCGAAGGCTTTGGGAGGAAGCCTTCTCTTCCCGGCCGTGTGTCGTTTGGGCCGTCGCGCCGCGAGATTCTTTATTTGGGCCGTTTGAGTTTGGAGAAGCTGTATGCTGTTGTTTGTTTAGCCCGTTAGTACCTTGAATTTGTTGGCAGACACAACTTTTAGTCCCACCTCGCCTTATTTAGTGCGCATACACGGGAATAAAAGGACTGCTCTTGCAACACTGTCGCTGGGCTTTGTCGCGTTAGCCTGTCACCCAAGCTCATTTGTGGGGGAGCAAAAGTTAGTCACAGATCTTGCTGGGCCTTGTGGCTCGGGGGCCTGTTACCCAAGAACATTTGTGGGGGAGCAAGAATCAATCTGTGCCCTAACTTTTTAATATTCTATACTAGACATTTTAATGTCATTTTTTTAGGGAAAGACTACAATAGAAGGGAAAGACTACAATAGAAGCTAGGCAAAGGATAGAAGAATAGAAAAATGAAGTTGGAGCCGTTGGATCCTTAATGGAGACTTCAGATTTGAAATGTTAGGCTGGTGATTTCTCTGTACTTTTGCGGAAAGCTCCCTGAGTAATTGCTATATACAATAAAGACCCTCCCAGCAGCTCCCATGTGCCTGATCTGAAGCGCCCATTGGACATCCGATGCTCCAGATTTGTTTTTCTATTCTTCTATCCTATGGTCAGCTTCTATTAAAGCACATCAAGATTTGCCCTAGGTATTGCACATTTGAGTCCTACGTCACTGCTTTTTTCCTTTTTCCATTGGTTGTTTTTCTTTGTCCGTTTTTCTTTGTTTCTTTCTTGGTTTTTTATGTTTCCATTATTTTTCATTGGTTTTCTTTTTTTTTTTGTTTTATTTTCTTGTTTTTCGGGTTCCATTTGTTTTCCTTAATTTTCATTGTTTCTCTCTCGGTGTTTATTGGTTATTTGTTTGTTCAACATGTGTCTAATTTTTTCCAGTACACAATGTACATTTTTAGAGCAGACCCGATTCTTTTGTTGATACAGGTTGAACATTTTTGAATACACGATGTGTGTTTTTTTGAATATAAGTTTTACTTTTTGAATACATGGTCAACATTTTTAAAATAACGACTAAAAAAATTAGTGGCAACAAATATTTTTTCACACATAGTGTACGTTTGCATATACCTCAGGAACATTTTTATATACATGTTTAACATTTTGTAAAGACACAATTGAAATTTTATTAAATATAGGGTGTTGATGTCTACTTTTATTTCATACCCGTTGAACATTTTTATTGTACATCAGAAACATTTTTAATACACACTTAATTTTTTTTGAATACATGATAAAACATTTTCTCATACACACAGTTTTTTAATACATTCTCATTACATGGCAAAAAAAAATTATATACACATGTAACATTTTTTCAATGCTTGATTTACGTGTTTGAAATACTTTATTAATATTTTTTAAATGCTTGATTAACAATTTTTAGTACATGATCCACTTTTTAAATACGTATTGTATATTACTAGCAAAAGGGCCCGTGCGTTGCAATGGAAGAAAAAAAAAATCTCCAATGGCATGACCATATTTTGCTGCATCACCGAGATAGACTATCACTCTCAATTTTTTCCTGAAATCATGAAAAATAGAGATCATGAACATTTTTTTGAACTCATGCACATATGTGAAATCATGAATTCTTTTTTGAAATTCATGAACACTTCTACAAATTTTTGAACATTTTCTAAAGTCAAGAATATATTTTAATTCGTGAACATTTTATACTATTTGCAAACATTTTTTAAAACATGAACATTCTGTTTGTTATTTTTTGTAGAGTATTATACTCAAATTTCAACCATATATGCCACTCAAAATTCCCCTCTCCCAAAAAGTTCACGGCTATTTAGTTGACCATTAGCTGTCTGTCAAGAGATAGTTGAAAAAATGATTTTATCCATGCCCATCAGGGGCATTGCCATCGGTTGTTCATGGCCACCGAGAACTTTTTGTTAAACAATTTTCAGGAGGTGGCATACTATCTGAAATCTTCCTAGCCAATCGTGCATGTAAACAAACAACAAAAAAGAACCCACAGGACCCCGTCCTTCCCAAATCCTCCCGCTGTCACCGCCAACTGCTCAGCGTGCCGCCACCGCCATCCCTCGCTGCCGAGACCCAGCGCGCTGCAACCGCAATCTGCACCAGCGCGCCGCCACGGCGGACTTCTCCAACGTGCCGCCGCCGCGAACTTCCGGGTCTCCAGCCCCAGGCCCTCGTCCTCCGACCTCCAAACCCCTGCCTACCCATTGCCCTTCCCGACACGCTGCCCCACCCTCCCGCACCCTACATCCACCATCCCGTCGCCGGCCACGGATCCCTTCGGCGGGACCCATCCCCCGCCCCTCCGGCCTTCTTCCATAGACCTGGCGGCGTCCTTCTTCGACAGAGCCGACCTTCTCCCCATCCCGTCGCCCCGCTTGTCGCCCGAGCAGCATTACGTCGCTGTATGAGCCCTCGTGCACGACCACTGCTTTCCCTGGTACCGTGCCCCGCCCCAACCCGCCGTCCCCGACGACCGCCTCAAACTCACGGTCACCCTGCCCGAGCCCCATCGCCGTGTGCACCATGCACCTCGCTGCCCCTTCTACTCGCGCCGCCAATGTCCTTCCGCTGCTGCTGCCGCTAGATGAGGAACTCCAAACATTGCTGGATCCAGGATAGCGCGAGCCCGTGGTGAGGAGCTGCTGCATGCGCGTGATGCTCGGTTGCCTCCACCCTATATCATACCCAGCAGCCGTCGAGCTTGCCGTTCGGCCATATCTTTGGTCTGGACACGGCCTGGACCTGGAGCATGGCCTGGAGCAATGGTGCCGCTGTCCGAGGCCCGCGGTTTCAATCCCTTCTCCCGCTGGCAATTGAACTGCAGTTCACGGGGCAGTAGAACCGCATGTGGGGCTCGTGTCCATTATCTCGTGTGCTCTTGCTTGCTGCCTCCACCACAAGATGATGAACAGATCCGCGCGCCATCCAGAGTTAGGATGATCGGCCGAGGCCTCGAGCTACTGGATAAAATATAACAAAGGAGCGGGGGCGAATCGTTTTCTCATATATATAGGACATCCCCAAATTAGTACCACCTCGTTTATATTACTACTGGGCGGAAGCATATTGTGACGATGAACCCACGGAGTCAATCCGTGCTTTATTATTAGGGAAAGATTTGTGTACATGATAACCATTTTTCTATATGTATTTAACATTTTTCAAATGCTTGATTAACATTTTCAATTTTTTGATGTAAATTTTTTGTTTCTAATATATATTTCTAGAATATTTGGGAGTATAAAAAACATGAGAAGGGGGTTATGGCCTGGCGCGCGCCTAAGACGGCCCATCTCGCGGTCGACTTCGGGTGAGGCTGCACTATGTCTCTCTATAAGCGAGAACTCGATGCCTAAAGACAATTCAACAAACCGGCACACACCCCCTTGCTTCCCGGGCTTGGCCCATTTTTTTAACCTTTAAAAATGTTACAGGTAGAATAACCAACACGGACATAGCAAGTCCAAAAATTTTAGGACAGTTTCGGCCTATAAGCCTTTGCAATGTGATATACAAAATCGCGTCGAAAGTCTTAGTTAACAGGTTGAAGATTATTCTCCCAGAGGTCATTTCTGAAGAGCAGTCAGCATTCGTCCCTGGTCGTCTTATCACGGATAATTTTATAACTGCATATGAATGCCTACACTACATGAAGTCAAGAAGAATCAAGAGCAATCGGTTTTGTGCCCTAAAGTTAGATATGATGAAGGCTTATGACCGGCTAGAGTGGCCTTATTTGAAGGCAGTAATGCTTAAGGTAGGAATCAGCCCTCGGTTCACAAAGACCGTCATGATGTGTGTCTCGTCCGTTTCTTTTTTGGTTCTATTTAATGGTGGCATCATGGATGATTTCAGGCCCTCGAGGGGACTACCACAGGCAGATCCTATCTCTCCCTACTTGTTTATTTTGGCAGCAGAAGGTCTTTCTTGTTTGCTAAAAGCAGAAAATCTTGGAGTACAGGGACTGTCCGTTGCGCCGACGACTCCAGCGATCAATCATCTATTGTTTGCCAATGATAGCCTTCTGTTCTTCGAAGCCACAAGTGCTAGTGCAGGAAAGGTGCGTGATCTTCTAAAGTTGTATTGCGATGCACCCGGCCAACGAATCAACACCGACAAGTCATCTATTTATTTCATCAAATTAGTTCACGCGACACAACACACTGAGATAAAGAATATGCTAGATGTTCAGAATGAGGCTTTGTCTGAGAAATATCTAGGTCTACCAACTGATGTTGGAAAGGCCAAAGAGGGATGCTTTCGGTACTTGAAGGATAGGATTTGGAAGCACATTCAGGGTTGGATGGAAAAGTGTTTGTCGGCAGGAGGGAAGGAGGTTTTAATCAAGTTGGTTGCCCAATCTATACCGACATACTCCATGGCATGTTTTAAACTCCCTCGTGGTTTACATATCAATGGCCGTCTTTAGAAGTTTTGACGGGGAAGTAAGCAAGGCCAAAGGAAACTGGCATGTGTATCATGGAGAACTATGTGTAAACCAAAGTTCATGGGAGGAATGGGCTTTCGAGATATTTAACTTTTCAACCTTGCTTTGTTATCTAGACAGGTCTGGCGCTTGCTTCAAGAACCTAATACATTAAGTGCTCGTGTGTTGAAAGCACGATACTACCCAAATGATAATATTATGGAAGTAGTTCTGGGTCGTCACCCATCCTAGGTTTGGCGTTCATTACTTGAGGGGAGGGATATCCTTGCACTTGGTCTCATTAAGAGGATTGGTTCAGGAGCAGATACACGTATCTAGGAGGAAAATTGGTTGCCTCATGATTACAAACTTAGGCCAATTTGTCCTATTTCGACGAACCCACCTCAACTAGTTTCAGAGCTTATCGATCCTGGAAATAGGACCTGGAATAAACAGGTGATTAATGAGCATTTTCTTGCGCATGATGCTGATGTAATTTTGAATATTCTTTGAGCTCTAGGGTGCAGCCAGATTTCTGGGCTTGGCACTATGATAGAAAGGGGTTCTTCTTTGTCCGATCGGCTTACAGAATGATCGATGGGATCAAGTTCCAGAGAGAGGATTGGCTCGAACACAGGGCATGCCACTCGAACCAAGAACAAGAGAAGAAGTCATGGTCTTTGTTGTGGAAGGTTAAAGTACCCGCAAAGTCAGGGTTTTTGTGTGGAGGTTATCTCATATGTCCCCGCCTACAGGAACTACACGACATGACAGGAAAATGGCAGACATGTCGGCATGCTCAATATGTGGTGCAGAGAGGTATACCTAGAGGCACTCTCTCTTTGATTGCCGTATGGCGCAATGTGTGTGGGCCTTGGGCGATGAGGAGACTCTTGGACATTTGATGGCCAACCGAACTGAAGATCCTAGATTGTGGCTATTTAGGCTCTTCAACTCCATGAACTAGCAGGAACTAGCAAGGGTCTTGGTCACTATGTGGGCTATCTGGTGGGCAAGAAGGAGGGCGATACATAATGATGAATTTCAGAGTCCCTGTCCATGATGTGCTTTCTAAATCGTTACTTGGAGGACCTTTACATTGTTTTTGTCAGGAAACCTGCAGCCAATATACGTCTGCCTCAACCGCGATTGCAGAGATGGATTGCACCAGGAGAGGAAGCCGCAAAGATTAATGTTGACGGAGCGGTCTCGCGGAATGGCAGATCAGGTGCGGCAACGGCGATCTGCAGGGACAAGGACGACAAATATTTGGGTTCTTCAGCAGTCAATTTTGACAGTCTGGTTGACGTCGCAAGCCTCGAAGCACATGCATGCTGCGAGGCCCTGGCTCTCGCCAAGGACCTCAATATCTCACATGTGATCATAGCTTCTGACTGCATGCAAGTAGTTTCAGATATTAATGGATGGGTGCTATCATCTTATGCTCTACTCTTAGATGAGATTAAAGAGTCTATGAAAGATTTTGTAAGAGTTAGTTATAGATATGAATGTAGGGAGGCAAATTTTGAAGCTCATGACATAGCTAAGGCTGCTTCATCGCTCCCTCTAGGTCGCCACTTGTGGCTAGGGATCCTACCAGACATCACTTGTATTCCTTTTTCGTTGCATTATGAATAAAATCCCTAGTTCACCAAGAAAACCTAGTGTCCCTACTAATACTTATTTTGCAGATTCACAAACTTTTTTTAATTCACTAACTTTTTTTAGTTCACAAACTTTTTCCAGATTCACTACTTTTTCAAAATTATTGAACTTTTTAAAAATTCGGCACTTTATAAAATAAGTGAACTTTTCCAAATTCGCTTACATTTTTTCAAAATCTATGAATTTTATCAATAATTATGAAAATTTCTAAATGTCATGAACTTTTTTGAAATTCATGTTTATTTTAAATTTCCTGATTTTCTCAAATTCATAAACTTTTTTTAAAAAAATGAATTTTTCCCCGATTCCATAATGTTTTTCTCGACTTCGTGAAGTTTTATTCATAAAAATTTAAAAGATTTCATAGATTTTGAAAACCACTGGCCATGTGGTAAAGTAGATAAAAATCGTTGGCCCTGTGGTAGACTGTAGTTTTTTTCTTTTCGTTTTGAGATAAGTACTCTCTCCGTTCTGACTTGCTTGTCGCAGAAATGGCTACAACAAGTAATTTGGGATAGAGGGAGTAGTGCACTAGATCATGTTGTAAGTTTCGTTTAGGGAAAGATAGTATTGTAGGTAATAATGAAATTAAATCCAGCGAACTTGATGAAGCGAGCAGGCGCGAGAGGGAGGTGGCTTTATTGCGTTGTGGCCTCCGAAGGAAGCTAGCGAGCGTAAGCTATCCTTTTTGGCGCCTAAAGCGCCGCATAGGAGCTCTCAAACAGGATATGGGCACGTCCATCAATCGCCACGAGGACACATCTCTGCTCCTAATGGAGCAGTTGGTAGGATTGCGTCCACGGTTTATTTTCGTCCGGTTTATTTTCGCCTCACGTCCCACCACCCTTCTTATTAAAAACCAAATCAATTCCCACAACCCACCCTTTGGTTTTTCCATCTTGGCACTGGTATTTCACCATTACGTACGATTCTTTCCTTCTCGCGATAAAAATTCCCACATACCCCCTAAATCACAAAACAACTATGGCAAAAATCTTAACTTCCCTAGCTTAGGTCCCCACTTCCCAAATCACAAAATATTCTAAAATCTTTCTGATTTTCTAAAAGTCAAGCATGAATGTGGCCCACACTTCTCAAATCACAAATCAAGCATGGCCCACACTTCTCAAATCACAAATCAAGCATGAATGTTGCCCACACTTCTCAAATCACAAAACAATTCTGACAAAAATCTTAACTTTTTCCATGCTTAGGTCCACACTTCCCAAATCACAAAACAGTCTAAAATCTTTCCTTGCAGCCTGGGCTAGCAGACTCATAGATTGCAAGCAGCCACTCGACGCCTCTTGTCGTTTGTCCCGCTCATCGTCGACCCCTACCTGCTCCTCTCCTCCACAACCGAGAAGGTTGTGGCCGCTTGGCCCGGGATAGTGGATTCGACTACAGTGAGCCTGGCAGCGACCAAATTGTCCGGGCAGGCAAGTCAACGTTAGGTGGCCCGATCCCAAGATGAAGGTATGCTTGCTTGTTGATGTGTGTTTGTTTGCTGTGCTTGCTGCCATGGTCGAGATCCATCTGTGTTGACATAAGCTTTCTCCGGACGGTGTAGTCCACGCGCTCGACCATAGTGACAAATACCAAGACGGCGGTGACCTCACCGAGGATGACATACGTGCTCATGCAGGGCGGCCTCTATCGGGCCACGATGTTCTTCCGGGTGGTAGCTGATGTCTACTATGCAACCTTCTTCTTGTAGACGTTGTTGGGCCTCCAAGTCCAGAGGTTTGTAGGACAGTAGCAAATTTCCCTCAAGTGGATGACCTAAGGTTTATCAATCCGTGGGAGGCATAGGATGAAGGTGGTCTCTCTCAAGCAACCCTGCAACCAAATAACAAAGAGTCTCTTGTGTCCCCAACACACCCAATACAATGGTAAATTGTATAGGTGCACTAGTTCGGCGAAGAGATGTTGATACAAGTGCAATACGGATGGTAGATATAGGTTTTTGTAATCTAAAATTATAAAACAGCAAGGTAGCAAGTAACAAAAGTGAATGAAAACGGTATTGCAATGCTAGGAAACAAGGCCTAGGGTTCATACTTTCACTAGTTCAAGTTCTCTCAACAATGATAATGTCGGGGAAACGACACCTATGGGATCACAAGGATCCCTTCTATGGTTGGTAGGGAAGAGGGATTCACAAAGAGCAGGTCCAGCAATCAACACGAAGGATTTTTACCCAGATTCGGGTCGCTGGGAAGCGTAAAACCCTAGTCCTGCTTTGAGTGTATATTTAGTGTTCTTGAACCTTGACTAGTTGCTATGCGTGTCCGGTCCAAAAGTTCGAATCCTCCTCAGTATGCCTTGGGCCTCCTTTTATACGTTCAAGGGGTCGCCACAGTGGCACACAGGAGGTGTAAAGTAGCTACAACGTATATGCTTATCACTGACATTGTAGGACAAATGCATTAAATGCGCTGCTTACGTGCCCTCTAACTTTATCATGGACGGGAATGGAGCCCGTCCCGTTTGTCGCCGCCTCATCCTATCTTGACACACATCCAGGCTAGCGAGGCATGCATCGCCAAGCTGACTGGCTAGCCGCTGCGCTAGAGCGATAGCAGGATCTTCACGAAGATCTTCATGCCACCACGCAGGTGCTTGCCTAGTTGGCAGGCTGGTCGCTGTGCTGGAATGGTCGCATGGCGATGGAACCTTGTTGCGCGAGCCTTGCTGTGGCTTGCAGTCGTCCCCGGCAAGAGTCTTGCCGGGGTCTCGAGGTCGTCCCCGGCAAGAGCCTTGCCGGGGACTTCGTCCTCTGGTCTCCACGAAGATATGCATGCCACCAGTCTTCACAAAGATCTGCATGCTACTACGCATGTGCCCCCGAGTCTTGGGCTTGTCAATGGTGTCAGAGCTCTCAGCCTCAAGGGTGGTGGCCTTGCTGGTGCTTCGCAAACTACCCTGGCAAGGATCTTGCCAGGGCTTCACGAGCCATCCCGACAAGGGTCTCGCCGGGGGGCCAGCTTGTCTTCTGTTCTCTGTTTACTGGCTTGGATGCCTTGGGCGTCTTGTATCATGCCTCTTACTACCCCGTGAAGCCTCGCCACAAGTGCGGCTACAACTGCCCATGCACAAGTAAGGGGTACAAAAGGCCCAGACTTATGTATACCGACAGGAGCCCCTGGGCCCGGGCCACACACGAGTGCGAAGCGTCGTTGGGCCAGGCCCAAAACAGTGTGTGTGCACGCGCGGCAGGGATTAACTGCTGTAATCTTCTCGTCTGTTGTGCTCCCCATGGTCCGCATTGAGTGCGCGACGTGGGGGTCATGCGTGGAACGGTCGCAACATGTCTGCGACGCCTCACATCAAACAGTAAAGAGGCAACCTGCGCCTTCCCCATGAAAAGAGGAATCCACAGGGGTGCTGCTCATTTACGCAGAAAGCTCGGATCGTGGCCTGCATGGCGCTTGCACCCCATGATCACGGGGGAACGGCCGTCCCACTTGCTTTTGCACTTCTAGCTCATCCACCACGTGTCCTTCATGCCTCAGGAAGGGTAGGTGGTGGATGCGGAGGGCATGGTCGTTAGTGCCGCGGCGGGAAATCACGCGTCGCTAGTTGGAGAAGCGGGTCGGTCCTGATTCCCTGCGCCTCTGGAGGCCGTATTGGTTGAGCAGGGAAGCCTCCCTTAGGGTGAGAGCACAGCCCCCAGCCCTGCCCTTCTATAAAAAGGGGAGGGATGGTGTCTTTCCGCACGCGCATCCTTTTTCTTCTTCCTTCTTTCTGATCTTCCTCCGCTTGTCGTGGTGAAAGGGCGTGCTGGCCCTCCAACGGCAGCAACGAGAGCTTCTGCTCGACAGTGCGTCCCTCCTCCTTTAGAGTTCACGGGGGCGGAGCCCGCTATGAGAGGGGGAGGGAGGGGCGAGGCCGAGGTTGCCGCGGCGCTCAAGGGAGAGGAGGATGGGGCAGTGCATTAGCCGCGTCTCCATCGGCGGCCCCTCCTCCAATGGAAGGCCATGTCAGAGACCAGCCCCATGAGTTCTTCATCAGGCTGTACAAGCCCTTGTGCGGTCATCTCTGCCTCCCTAGTCCATTTGCTTGGGTAATGGAGCTTGAGCCGCCGCACGCCTTGAGGCTGCATATGAGGGGTTGTGGGAACGGCGGTATGTGGGTTGACGTTGACTTCCCCGCTCCTCACGTTATGTATTTTCGCCATGGTTGGAAAACCTTTGCCCGTGCCCATAGCTTGTCGGAGGGGCACGTTCTCTAGTTCAAATTAATGGAGAGCGGCCAGCTTTTCGTCAAGTTCTTCGGGTGCTCGGGAATTCGCTTAGGATGCTGCGCGGAGAGCTCCACCGACGATGGAAGCTCCTCCTCGAGCGACAGCGACGAGGAGGGCCGTGACGGCAATGACGACGGTAGCGGGTGAAGGAAATATGCCCTAGAGGCAATAATAAAGTTGTTATTTTATATTTCCTTACTTCATGATAAATGTTTATTATTCATGCTAGAATTGTATTATCCAAAAACTTAATACATGTGTGAATACATAGACAAAACAATGTGTCACTACTATGCCTCTAATAGAATAGCTCCTTGATAAAACATGGCTAAGTTTCCTAGCCAGGGACATGAGTTGTCATTTGATAACAGTATCACATCATTAGTGGAATGATGTGGACAAGACCCATTCGTTAGCTTAGCATAATGATCATTAAGTTCTATTGCTATTGCTTTATTCATGACTTATACATGTTCCTCTGACTATGAGATTATGCAACTCCAGAATACTAGAGGAACACTTTATGTGCTATCAAACGTCACAACGTAGCTGGGTGATTATAAAGATGCTCTACAGGTGTCTCCGAAGGTGTTTGTTGGGTTGGCATAGATCGAGATTAGGATTTGTCACTCCTTGTATCGGAGAGGTATCTCAGGGCCCTCTCGGTAATGCTCATCACTATAAGCCTTGCAAGCAATGTGACTAATGAGTTAGTTGTGGGATGAAGCATTACGGAACGAGTAAAGAGAGTTGCCGGTAATGAGATTGAACTAGGTATGATGATAATGATGATTGAATCTCGGGCAAGTAACATACCGATGACAAAGGGAACAACGTATGTTGTTGTGCGGTTTGACCGATAAAGATCTTCGTAGAATATGTAGGAGATATGAGCATCCAGGTTCCGCTATTGGTTATTGATCGGAGATGTGTCTCGATCATGTCTACATAGTTCTCGAACCCGTAGGGTCCGCACGCTTATCATTTGATGACGATTTGTATTATGAGTTATATGTTTTGGTGACCGAAGTTTGTTCGGAGTCCCGGATGAGATCACAGACATGACGAGGAGTCTTGAAATGGTCGAGAGGTAAATATTGATATATTGGAAGGTGGTATTCGGACACCGGAAGGGTTCTGGAGTGTGTCGGGTACAAACCGGAGTACCGGAGGGGTTACCGGAACCCCTCGGTGGAAGATATGGGCCACGGGAGGGAGGCTAACCAGCCCACGAGGGGCTGGTGCGCCCCCCACAAGGGAGGAGGCCGAATTGGACTAGGAAAAGGGGGCGCCACCCCTCTTTCCTTCTCCTACTCCCTCTCCTTCCCCCTTTCCACCTTCGTAAGAAGGAAAAAAAGAGGGGGGCCGAATCCTACTAGGAGTGGAGTCCTAGTAGGACTCCCCCCTCGCCCCTGGTGGCCGGCCTCCTCCTAGCCGTGTGCGGTGCCCTCTCCACTATTTACTCCTCCGATAGTATCATTGTAGTGCTTAGGTGAAGCCCTGCGCGGATCACATCATCATCACCGTCATCATGCCGTCATGCTGACGAAACTCTCCCTCGACCCTCTGCTGGATCAAGAGTTCGAGGGACGTCATCGAGCTAAACATGTGCTGAACTTGGAGGTGTCATATGTTCGGTGCTAGATCGGTTTGATCGCGAAGACGTTCGACTACATCAACCGCGTTAACATAATGCTTCCGCTTTTGGTCTACGAGGGTACGTGGACACACTCTCCCCCTCTCGTTGCTATGCATATCCTAGATAGATCTTGCGTGATCGTAGGGAATTTTTTGAAATTGCATGCTACGTTCCCAACAGTGGCATCCGAGCCAGATCTATGCGTAGATGATATGCACAAGTAGAACACAAAGAGTTGCGGGCGATAATAGTCATACTGCTTACCACCAATGTCTTACTTTGATTCGGCGGTATTGTTGGATGAAGCGGCCCGGACCGACATTACAAGACCGCGTTCATGAGACTGGTTCTACCGACGTGCTTTGCACATAGGTGGCTGACGGGTGTCTGTTTCTCCAACTTTAGTTGAATCGAGTTTGACTATGGCCGATCCTTGTTGAAGGTTAAAACAACACACTTGACGAAAAATCGTTGTGGTTTTGATGCGTAGGTAAGAACAGTTCTTGCTAGAAGCCCGTAGCAGCCACGTAAAACTTGCAACAACAAAGTAGAGGATGTCTAACTTGTTTTTGCAGGGCTTGTTGTGATGTGATATGGTCAAGACATGATGTGATATAAATTGTTGTATGAGATGATCATGTTTTGTAACAGAGTTATTAGCAACTGGCAGGAGCCATATGGTTGTCGCTTTATTGTATGAAATGCAATCACCATGTAATTTCTTTACTTTATCACTAAGCGGTAGCGATAGTCGTAGAAGCAATAGTTGGCGAGACGACAATGATGCTATGATGGAGATCAAGGTGTCAAGCCGGTGACGATGGAGATCATGACAGTGCTTTGGAGATGGTGATCAAAGGCACAAGATGATGATGGCCATATCATGTCACATATTTTGATTGCATGTGATGTTTATCTTTTATGCATCTTATTTTGCTTAGTACGGCGGTAGCATTATAAGATGATCCATCACTAAATTTCAAGGTATAAGTGTTCTCCCTGAGTATGCACCATTGCTATAGTTCGTTGTGCCGAGACACCACATGATGATCGGGTGTGATAAGCTCTACGTTCACATACAACGGGTGCAAGCCAGTTTTGCATGTGCAGAATACTCGGGTTAAACTTGACGAGCCTAGCATATGCAGATATGGCCTCGGAACACTGAGCCCGAAAGGTCAACGTGAATCATATAATAGATATGATCAACATAGAGATGTTCACCATTGAAAACTACTCCATCTCACGTGATGATCGGACATGGTTTAGTAGGTATAGGTCTGTAATGATGTGGACTAGGTCTGTAATCTGAGGTTTATCCTCATTGCTGCACAGAAGAATTATGTTCTTGATACACCGCTAGGTGACAGACCTATTGCAGGAGCAGATGCAGACGTTATGAACATTTGACTAGCTCAATATGATGGCTACTTGATAGTTTAGTGCACCATACTTTACGACTTAGAACCGAGACTTCAAAAAACGTTTTGAATTCCACAGAGCATATGAGATGTTCCAAGAGCTGAAATTGGTATTTCAGGCTCATGCCCGTGCCGAGAGGTATGAGACCTCTGACAAGTACTTCGCCTAAAATATGGAGGAAAATTGCTCAGCAAGTGAGCATGTTCTCAGAATGTCTGGGTACTACAATCGCTTGAATCAAGTGGGAGTTAATCTTCCAGTTAAGTTAGTGATTGACAGAGTTCTCTAGTCACCATCACCAAGTTACTGGAAATTCGTGATGAACTATAGTATGCAAGGGATGACGAAAACGATTCCCGAGCTCTTCGTGATGCTGAAATCGATGAAGGTAGAAATCAAGAAAGAGCATCAAGTGTTGATGATTGACAAGACCACTAGTTTAAAGAAAAGGGCAAAGGGAAAGAAAGGAAACTTCAAGTAGAATGGCAAGCAAGTTGTCACTCCCGTGAAGAAGCCCAAAGATGGACCTAAGCCTGAAACTGAGTGTTTCTATTGCAAAGGAAATGATCACTAGAAGCGGGACTGCCCCAAATATTTGGCGGATAAGAAGGATGGCAAAGTGAACAAAGGTATATTTGTTATACATATTATTGATGTGTACCTTACTAGTGCTCGTAGTAACCCCTGGGTATTTGATATTGATATGTCTCCAACGTATCTATAATTTTTGATTGCTCCATGCTACTTTATCTACTGTTTTGGACTATATTGGGCTTTATTTTCCACTTTTATATTATTTTTGGGACTAACCTATTAACCGGAGGCCCAGCCCAGAATTGCTGTTTTTTGCCTATTTCAGTATTTCGAGGAAACAAAATATCAAACGGAGTCCAAACGGAATGAAACCTTCGGGAACGTGATCTTCTCACCAAACGTGATCCAGGAGACTTGGAACCTACTCCAAGAAGCTTCCGGGGAGGTCACGAGGGTGGAGGGCGCGCCCCCCTGGGCGCACCCCCCTATCTCGTGGGCCCCTCGGAGCTCCATCGACGTACTCCTTCCTCCTATATATACCTACGTATCCCCAAACGATCAGAACAGGAGCCAAAAAACCTAATTCCACCGCCGCAACCTTCTGTATCCACGAGATCCCATCTTGGGGCCTGTTCCGGAGCTCCACCGGAGAGGGCATCCACCACGGAGGGCTTCTACATCAACACCATAGCCCCTCCGATGAAGTGTGAGTAGTTTACTTCAGACCTTCGGGTCCATAGCTAGTAGCCAGATGGCTTCTTTTCTCTTTTTGGATCTCAATACAATGTTCTCCCCCTCTCTCGTGGAGATCTATTCGATGTAATCTTCTTTTTGCGGTGTATTTGTTGAGACCGATGAATTGTGGGTTTATGATCCAGCTTATCTATGAATAATATTTGAATCTTCTCTGAATTCTTTTATGTATAATTGAGTTATCTTTGCAAGTCTCTTCGAATTATCCGTTTGGTTTGGCCAACTAGATTGGTAGTTCTTGCAATGGGAGAAGTGCTTAGCTTTGGGTTCAATCTTGCGGTGTCCTTACTCAGTGACAGAAAGAGTTGCAAGGCACGTATTGTATTGTTGCCATCGAGGATAACAAGATGGGGTATTTATTTTATTGCATGAATTTATTCCTCTACATCATGTCATCTTGCTTAAGGCGTTACTCTGTTTTTAACTTAATACTCTAGATGCATGCTGGATAGCGGTCGATGAGTGGAGTAATAGTAGTAGATGCAGAATCGTTTCGATCTACTTGTCTCAGACGTGATTCCTATATACATGATCATACCTAGATAACCTCATAACTATGATCAATTCTATCAATTGCTCAACAGTAATTTGTTCACCCACCGTAGAATACTTATGATCTTGAGAGAAGCCACTAGTGAAACCTATGGCCCCGGGTCTATTCTCTTCATATAAATCTCGATCACTTTATTTACTTGCTTTGCCTTTTACTTTTTACTTTGCATCTTTATACCAAAAATACCAAAAATATTATCTCTATCAGATCTCACTCTCGTAAGTGACCGTGAAGGGATTGACAACCCCTAAGCGTTGGTTGTGAGTTGCTATCGTTTTGTGCAGGTACGAGGGACTTGCGCGTGACCTCCTACTGGATTGATACCTTGGTTCTCAAAAACTGAGGGAAATACTTACGCTCTCAGGCTGCATCACCCCTCCTCTTCGGGGAAAACCAACGCAAGCTCGAGACGTAGCAAGAAGGATTTCTAGCGCCGTTGCCGGGGAGGCTTACGCAAAAGTCAACATACCAAGTACCCATCACAATCCCTATCTCTCGCATTACATTATTTGCCATTTGCCTCTCGTTTTCCTCTCCCCCACTTCACCCTTGCCGTTTTATTCGCCCTCTCTTTCCCAATCTCCTCCTCTCTTTCCCGTTGCCTTTTCTCGTTGCCTTTATGTTTGCTTGTGCCTTCTTTTTTCTTGCATCTTTGCTTGCTAAAAGTCTATGGATCCTGATCCGCTTGCCAATCTTTTTAAGAGATACAATTATGATGAACCAATTCCTAGTGATTTGGATGCACTAGATTATCTTTATAAGCTTTTGCCTAAAACCCGTAGATCTGAAAATTGTGATGAAGTGCTTCATGATAGATCTTTAAATAAAAAGCATGATTGGAATGATTTTATGATAAAATATTTTAATGTAAATTATGCTAATAATATTCAAAACCCTAAGCTTTGGGATGCTAGTTTTGCTATGACTACTACTTGTTGCAATGATCATGATTGGGGTGATTCTTCTTTTGATCTTGAAAATTTATTTAACCCCCATGACGAATATGAGATTGATAATAGCGTTTGCAATACTATTGAAGTGGGTTTGGAAGAGTGTCAACTTTAGATCCCAGATATTTGGAGAATGTTCAATCTTATAGTATTTTTGATAAAAGTGGGTTTGGAGAGGTCATGACTTTAGTTAATGTTAATCCCACTATCTTGGAAGAGTGTCAACTTTGCATGCATGTGGATCGTGTTGAGAATATGTTATGTGATAGATATTTTGTTGGATTTGCTTATGATCCTACATATAATTATTATGAGAGAGGAAAATATGGTTGTAGAAATTTTCATGTTACTAAATTACCTCTCGTCATGTTGAGATTGCTATCGTCTCTTTCTTATTCCTTGCATATGTTAGTTTTTGTTTGCCTTGCAAATTTGTTTGCTTATAATATGCCTATGCATAGGAAGTATGTTAGACTTAGATGTGTTTGTCACGTGTTTCATGATGCTCTATTTGCGCTTCAATTCTTGTCTTTCTTGTGAGCATCATTAAAATTATCAATGCCTAGCTAAGGGCGTTAAACGATAGCGCTTGTTGGGAGGCAACCCAATTTTATTTTGTGTTTTTTGTTTTTGCTTATGTTTAGGAATAAATAATCCATCTACCTTCTGTTTGGATGTGGTTTTATGTTTTAATTAGTGTTTGTGCCAAGTAGGACCTATAGGATAACCTACGATGATAGTTGATTTGTTTCTGCTGAAAAACAGAAACCTTAGCGCTCACGAGATTAGCTGCCATTTTTTACTGGAGAGTGCTTTTGCGTTGATTCTTTTTGCTACTGATCAAAAAACAAATTGTCCAGGACTTACTATTTTGGTAGAGTTTTTAGAGTTCCAGAAGTTTGCGTTAGTTACAGATTACTACAGACTGTTCTGTTTTTGACAGATTCTGTTTTCGTGTGTTGTTTGCTTATTTTGATGAATCTATGGCTAGTAAATTAGTTTATAAACCATAGAGAAGTTTGAATACAGTAGGTTTAACACCAATATAAATAAAGAATGAGTTCATTACAGTACCTTGAAGTGGTCTTTTGTTTTCTTTCCCTAACGGAGCTCACGAGATTTCTGTTGAGTTTTGTGTTGTGAAGTTTTCAAGTTTTGGGTGAATTCTTTTGATGGATTATGGAACAAGGAGTGGCAAGAGCCTAAGCTTGGGGATGCCCATGGCACCCCCAAGATAATCCAAGGACACCAAAAAGCCAAAGCTTGGGGATGACCCGGAAGGCATCCCCTCTTTCGTCCACTTCCATTGGCAATTTACTTGGAGCTATATTTTTATTCACCAACATGATATGTGTTTTACTTGGAGCGTCTTGTATTATTTGCGTCTGTGCTTGTTAGTCTACCACAATCATCCTTGCTGTACACACCTTTTGATAGAACCATATATGAATTGAAATTTGTTAGAATACTCTATGTGCTTCACTTATATCTTTTGAGCTTGATAGTTTTGCTCTATGTGCTTCACTTATATCTTTTGAGTGTGATAATTTTTGCTCTAGTGCTTCACTTAGATATTTTAGAGCATGGTGGTGGATTTGTTTTAAAGAAACTTGATCTCTCATGCTTCACTTAGATTATTTTGAGAGTCGCTAATAGCATGGTAATTTGCTTAAATGTTAATATACTTGGTGTTCAAGATATGTGAAACTTTCTTTTTGAGTGAATTAAATTAAGTTTGATGCTTGATAATTGTTTTGAGATATGGAGGTGATAATATCAAAGTCGTGCTAATTGAATAGTTGTGAATTTGAGAAATACTTTTGTTGAAGTTAGCAAGTCCCGTAGCATGCACGTATGGTTAAAGTTGTGTAACAAATTTGAAACATGAAGTGTACCTGGCTTGTGCATCCTTATGAGTGGCGGTCGGGGACGAGCGATGGTCTTTTCCTACCAATCTATCCCCCTAGGAGCATGCACATAGTACTTGATTTTTGATGACTTCTAAATTTTTGCAATAAGTGTATGAGTTCTTTTGACTAATGTTGAGTTCGTGGATTATACGCACTTTTACCTTTCCACCATTGCTAGCCTCTTCGGTACCGTGCATTGCCTTTCTCACATTGAGAGTTGGTGCAAACTTTGCCGGTGCGTCCAAACCCCGTGATATGATACGCTCTTTCACACATTAACCTCCTTATATCTTCCTCAAAACAGCCACCATACCTACCTATTATGGCACTTCCATAGCCATTCCGAGATATATTGCCATGCAACTTTCCACCGTTCCATTCATCATGACATACTTTACTTTTGTCATATTGCCATTGCATGATCATGTAGTTGACATCGTATTTGTGGCAAAGCCACCATGCATTATTTTTCATACATGTCACTCTTGATTCATTGCACCATCCCGGTACACCGCCGGAGGCATTCATATAGAGTCATATCTTTGTTCTAGATATCGAGTTGTAATATCAAGTTGTAAGAATAATAAAAGTGTGATGATCATCATTATTAGAGCATTGCCCTAGTGAGGAAAAGGATGATGGAGACTATGATTCCCCCACAAGTTGGGATGAGATTCCGGACGAAAAAAAGAGAGAGAAAGGCCAATAAAAAAAGAGAAGGCCCCAAAAAATGAGAGAAAAAGAGAGAAGGGGCAATGTTACTATCCTTTTACCACACTTGTGCTTCAAAGTAGCACCTTGTTCTTCATGTAGTGAGTCTCATATACTTGTGCTTCAAAGTAGCACCACGTTTTTCATATAGTGAGTCTCATAAATTGTCTTGTTTATACTAGTGGGAATTTTTCATTATAGAACTTGGCTTGTATATTCCAATGATGGGCTTCCTCAAAATGCCCTAGGTCTTTGTGAGCAAGCGAGTTGGATGCACACCCACTAGTTTTCTTTTGTTGAGCATTCATAGCTCTAGTGCATCCGTTGCATGGCAATCCCTACTCCTTGCATTAACATCAATCGATGGGCATCTCCATAGCTCATTGATTAGCCTCGTTGATGTGAGACTTTCTCCTTTTTTGTCTTCTCCACACAATCCCCATCATCATATTCTATTCCACCCATAGTGCTATATCCATGGCTCGCGCTCATGTATTGCGTGAAGGTTGAAAGAGTTTGACATTATTTGAGTATGAAACAATTGCTTGGCTTGTCATCGGGGGTATAGAAGTTGGGAACATCTTTGTGTGACGAAAATGAAGCATAGCCTAACTATATGATTTTGTAGGGATGAACTTTCTTTGGCTATGTTATTTTGAGATGACATAATTGTTTGATTAGTATGCTTGAAGTATTATTATTTTTATATCAATATGAACTTTTATCTTGAATCTTTCGGATCTGAACATTCATGCCATGATTAAGAAGATTTACATTGAAATTATGCCAAAATATCACTCCGCATCAAAAATTCTTCTTTTTATCATTTACCTACTCGAGGACGAGTAGGAATTAAGCTTGGGGATGCCTGATACGTCTCCAACGTATCTATAATTTTTGATTGCTCCATGCTACTTTATCTACTCTTTTGGACTATATTGGGCTTTATTTTCCCCTTTTATATTATTTTTGGGACTAACCTATTAACCGGAGGCCCAGCCCAGAATTGCTGTTTTTTTGCCTATTTCAGTATTTCGAGGAAACAGAATATCAAACGGAGTCCAAACGGAATGAAACCTTCGGGAACATGATCTTCTCACCGAACGCGATCCAGGAGACTTGGACCCTACTCCAAGAAGCTTCCGGGGAGGTCACGAGGGTGGAGGGTGCCCCCCTGGGCGCGCCTCCCTGCCTCGTGGGCCCCTCGGAGCTCCACCGACGTACTTCTTCCTCCTATATATACCTACGTATCCCCAAACGATCAGAACAGGAGCCAAAAAACCTAATTCCACCGCCGCAACCTTCTGTATCCACGAGATCCCATCTTGGGGCCTGTTCCGGAGCTCCGCCGGAGAGGGCATCCACCATGGAGGGCTTCTACATCAACACCATAGCCCCTCCGATGAAGTGTGAGTAGTTTACTTCAGACCTTCGGGTCCATAGCTAGTATCTAGATGGCTTCTTCTCTCTTTTTGGATCTCAATACAATGTTCTCCCCCTCTCTCGTGGAGATCTATTCGATGTAATCTTCTTTTTGCGGCGTGTTTGTTGAGACCGATGAATTGTGGGTTTATGATCCAGCTTATCTATGAAAAATATTTGAATCTTCTCTGAATTCTTTTATGTATGATTGAGTTATCTTTGCAAGTCTCTTCGAATTATCCGTTTGGTTTGGCCAACTAGATTGGTAGTTCTTGCAACGGGAGAAGTGCTTAGCTTTGGGTTCAATCTTGCGGTGTCCTTACTCAGTGACAGAAAGAGTTGCAAGGCACGTATTGTATTGTTGCCATCGAGGATAACAAGATGGGTAATTTATCATATTGCATGAATTTATTCCTCTACATCATGTCATCTTGCTTAAGGCGTTACTCTATTTTTAACTTAATACTCTAGATGCATGCTGGATAGCGGTCGATGAGTGGAGTAATAGTAGTAGATGCAGAATCGTTTCGATCTACTTGTCTCGGATGTGATGCCTATATACATGATCATACCTAGATAACCTCATAACTATGCTCAATTCTATCAATTGCTCAACAGTAATTTGTTCACCCACCGTAGAATACTTATGATCTTGAGAGAAGCCACTAGTGAAACCTATGACCCCCGGGTATATTCACTTCATATCAATCTCCATCACTTTATTTACTTGCTTTGCCTTTTACTTTTTACTTTGCATCTTTATACCAAAATACCAAAAAATATTATCTCTATCAGATCATAAGTGACCGTGAAGGGATTGACAACCCCTAAGCGTTGGTTGCGAGTTGCTATCGTTTTGTGCAGGTACGAGGGACTTGCGCGTGACCTCCTACTGGATTGATACCTTGGTTCTCAAAAACTGAGGGAGATTCTTACGCTACTGTGCTGCATCACCCCCTCCTCTTCGGGGAAAACCAACGCAAGCTCGAGACATAGCAGATACCTGTTCGGTTGCTAAGATTAGTAACTCGAAACAGGAGTTGCAGAATAAATAGACTAGTTGAGGATGAAGTGGCGATTTGTGTTGGAAGTGGTTCCAAGATTGTATGATCATCATCGCACACTCCCTATACTTTCGGGATTAGTGTTGAACCTAAATAAATGTTATTTGGTGTTTGCGTTGATTATGAATATGATTCGATCATGTTTATTGCAATATGGTTATTCATTTAAGATAGAGAATAATTGTTATTCTGTTTACATGAATGAAACCTTCTATGGTCATACACCCAATGTTGATGGTTTATTGAATCTCGATCGTGGTAATACACATATTCATAATATTGATGCCAAAGGATGCAAAGTTGATAATGATAGTGCAACTTATTTGTGGCACTACCGTTTGGGTCATATCAGTGTAAAGCATGAAGAAACTCCATAAAGATGGACATTTGGAATCACTTGATTATGAATCATTTGATACTTGCGAACCGTGCCTTATGGGAAAGATGACTAAAACTCCGTTCTCCAGAACAATGGAATGAGCTAGTGACTTATTGGAAATAATACATACCGATGTATGCGGTCCAATGAGTGTTGATGCTCATGACAGGTATCGTTATTTTCTGACCTTCACAGATGATTTAAGCAGATATGGGTATATCTACTTAATGAAACACAAGTCTGAAACATTTGAAAAGTTTAAAGAATTCCAGAGTGAAGTGGAGAATCATCGTAACAAGAAAATACAAGTTTCTACGATCTGATCGTGGAGGAGAATATTTGAGTTACAAGTTTGGCCTTCATTTAAAATAGTGTGGAATAGTTTCACAGCTCACACCACCTAGAACACCACAGCGTAATGGTGTGCCCGAATGTTGTAACCACACTTTATTGGATATGGTTCGATCTATGATGTCTCTTACCGATTTACCATTATGGTTTTGGAGTTATGCATTAGAGACAGCTGCATTCACTTTTAAATAGGGCACCGTCAACATCCGTTGAGACGACACCGTATGAACTATGGTTTGGCAAAAACCTAAGCTGTCGTTTCTTAAAGTTTGGGGCTGCGATGCTTATGTGAAAACGCTTCAACTTGATAAACTTGAACCCAAGTCGGAGAAACGTGTCTTCATAGGATAACCCAAAGAAACTATTGGGTACACCTTCTATCACAGATTCGAAGGCAAGATATTCGTAGCTAAGAATGGATCCTTTCTAAAGAAGGAGTTTCTCTCGAAAGAAGTGAGTGGGAGGAAAATAGAACTTGTTGAGGTAATTATACCTTCTCCTGAATCGGAAAGTATTTCATCACAGAAATCAGTTCCAGTGATTCCTACACCAATTAATGAGGAAGCTAATAATGATGATCATGAAACTTAAGATCAAGTTACTACCGAACCTCATAGGTCAACAGAGTACGGTCCGCACCAGAGTGGTATGGTAATCCTATACTGGAAGTCATGTTACTAGACCATGATGAACCTACGAACTATGAGGAAGCGATGATGAGCCTAGATTCCGCAGAATGGCTTGAGGCCATGAAATCTGAGATAGGATCCATGTATGAGAACAAAGTGTGGACTTTGATGGACTTGCCCGATGATCGGCAAGCCATTAAAAATAAATGGATCTTCAAGAGGAAGACGGACGCTAATGGTAGTGTTACTATCTATAAAGCTCGACGAGTTGCAAAAGGGTTTTCGACAATTTCAAGATGTTGACTACAATGAGATTTTATCAACCGTAGCGGTGCTTAAAGTTCGTCCGAATCATGTTAGCAATTGCCATATTTTATGAAATCTGGCAAATGGATGTCAAAAACTGCATTCCTTAAGTGGATATCTCTAAGGAGAGTTGTATATGATGCAACCAGAAGGTTTTGTCAATCCTAAAGGTGCTAACAAAGTGTGCGAGCTCCAGCGATCCATCTATGGACTGGTGCAAGCATCTCGAAGTTGGAATATACGCTTTGTTGAGGTGATCAAAGAATATAGTTTTATACAGACTTGCGATGAAGCCTGTTTTTACAAGAAAGTGAGTGGGAGCACTACAGCCTTTCTCATAAGTATATGAGAATGACATATTGTTGATCGGAAATGATGTAGAATTTTCTGGAAAGCATAAAGGAGAATCTGAAAGGAGATTTTCAAAGAAATGCCTCGGTGAAGCTGCTTACATATTGGGCATCAAGATCTATAGAGATAGATCAAGACGCTTGATAAGATTTTTCAATGAGTACATACCTTGACAAGATTTTGAAGTAGTTCAAAATGGAACAGTCAAAGAAGGAGTTCTTGCCTGTATTGCAAGGTGTAAAGTTGAGTAAGACTCAAAAACCGACCACAGCAGAAAATAGAAAGAGAATGAAAGTTATTCCCTATGCCTCAACCATAGGTTCTATAAAGTATGCTTTGTTGTGTACCAGACCTATTGTTCACCTTATCATGAGTTTGGCACGAGGGTATGATAGTGATCCAGGAGTGGATCACTGGACAACGGTCAAAGTTATCCTTAGTTACCTAAGAAGATATGGAAATATTTCTCGGTTATGGAGGTGATAAAAAGAGTTCGTCGTAAAGAGTTATGTCGATGCAAGCTTTTACATCAATCCAGATGACTCTAAGTCTCAATCTGGATACATATTGAAAGTGTGAGCAATTAGCTAGAGTAGCTCATGCAGAGCATTGTAGACATAGAAATTTGCAAAATACATACGGATCTGAATGTGACAGACCCATTGACTAAACTTCTCTCACAAGAAAAACATGATCACGCCTTAGTAATCTTTGGGTGTTAATCACATAGCGATGTGAACTAGCTAGTAAACCCTTTGAGTGTTGGTCACATGGCGATGTGAATGGGTGTAATCACATAACAATGTGATCTATTGGTGTTGAATCTTAGATTATTGACTCTAGTGCAAGTGGGAGACTGAAGGAAATATGCCCTAGAGGCAATATAAAGTTGTTATTTTATATTTCCTTACTTCATGACAAATGTTTATTATTCATGCTAGAATTTTATTAACCGAAACTTAATACATGTGTGAATACATAGACAAAACAACGTGTCCCTAGTATGCCTCTACTAGACTAGCTCGTTGATCAAAGATGACTAAGTTTCCTAGCCATGGACATGAGTTGTAATTTGATAATGGGATCACATCATTAGTGGAATGATGTGATGGACAAGACCCATCCGTTAGCTTAGCATAATGATCGTTAAGTTTTATTGCTATTGCTTTCTTCATGACTTATACATGTTCCTCTGACTATGAGATTATGCAACTCCCGATTACCGGAGGAACACCTTGTGTGCTATCAAACATCACAACGTAACTGGGTGATTATAAAGATGCTCTATAGGTCTCCGAACGTGTTTGTTGGGTTGGAATAGATCGAGATTAGGGTTTGTTGCTCTGTGTATCGGAGAGGTATCTCTGGGCCCTCTCGGTAATGCTCTTCACTATAAGCCTTGCAAGCAATGTGACTAATGAGTTAGTTGCAGGATGAAGCATTATGGAATGAGTAAAGAGACTTGCCGATAATGAGATTGAACTAGGTATGATGATACCGATGATCGAATCTCGGGCAAGTAACATACTGATGACAAAGGAAACAACATATGTTGTTGTGCGGTTTGACCGATAAAGATCTTCATAGAATATGTAGGAGCCAATATGAGCATCCAGGTTCTGCTATTGGCTATTGATTGGATATGTGTCTCGATCATGTCTACATAGTTCTCGAACCCGTAGGGTCCGCACGCTTAACGTTCGATGATGATTTGTATTATGAGTTATGTGTTTTAGTGACAAAAGTTTGTTCGGAGTCCCGGATGAGATCAGGGACATGACAAGGAGTCCCGAAATGGTCGAGGGGTAAAGATTGATATAATATAAGGTGGTATTCGGACACCGGAAGGGTTCCGAAGTGTATCGGGTACAAACCGGAGTACCAGAGGGGTTATCGGAACCCCCCGGTGGAAGATATGGGCCATATGGGCCATGGGAGCGAGGTAACCAGCACACAAGGGGCTGGTGCACCCCCCACAAGGGAGGATGCCGAATTGGACTAGGGAAAGGGGACGCCACCCCCTTTCCTTCTCCTACTCCCTCTCCTTCCCCCTTTCCACCTCCGTAAGAAGGAAAAAAGAGGGGGGGGGGGAAATCCTACCAGGAGTGGAGTCCTAGTAGGACTCCCCCTCCCTTGGCGCGCCCTGGTGGCCGGCCTCCTCCTCCCTCCTTTAAATATGGGGGCCTGGGGCACCCCAAAGGCACAACATTGTCTTAGCCGTGTGCGGTGCCCCCCTCCACTGTTTACTCCTCCGATAGTATCTCGTAGTGCTTAGGCAAAGCCCTGTGTGAATTACATCATCATCACCGTCATCACGCCGTCGTGCTGACGAAACTCTCCCTCGACCCTCTGCTAGATCAAGAGTTCGAGGGACGTCATCGAGCTGAACATGTGCTGAACTCGGAGGTGCCGTACTTTTGGTGCTAGATCGGTTGGATCGTGAAGACGTTCGACTACATCAACCGTGTTAACATAATGCTTCCGCTTTTGGTCTATGAGGGTACGTGGACACACTCTCCCCCTCTCGTTGCTATGCATCTCGTCGATAGATCTTGCATGATCGTAGGAATATTTCTGAAATTGCATGCTACGTTCCCAACATCGGGTGGGAGAGCGATGACTCTGACTCCGGCGGATCACTGCCCGCACCATCTTCATCAGGTGGGGGCACCATCACCTGCATCGCCCCCGGGCAACATGCCCTGCCGGGGGTCGTGCCCTACTGGCCTTGGTGTCGGTGGTCAACGGGTCACCTCCGCCATGCTCTCCATCAGTGCGTCCCCCCGCGTCTCCCTTTTGTCTCCTTTGCCTTCACCTGCTGTGCCTGGGAGGAGAGGGATGAGAAAGGGGATTACGAGGCACTTATCTTTTTTCAATCTTAAACTTGTAGGCACTTGCCAAATCCTAATTCAAATAATGTAATCCCTCGAGTCCATGTTTGTGTTCTGTAATGCTTGTACTTGCATCAGCATGTCAATGAAAAAGATGAGCCTTGCCGGGAACCCATGCATGTATACGTCCATGCAGTGGTGAAATGCCTCTTTAATGTAAATAAACGAGTTTTTCTGACAGGCTAACTTGCCGGCACCCTTTTTGCCTGCCAGAGAATCACATCTGTCGGGTTACATACAAAGGGTCTAGCTCCCTGCCAACCTCTTTTTACCAAAGGCTACTGCGACCATTCTGACCAAAGCAGCGTTCGAGTCAGGGATGGGAGCACCTAAGTCTAAAAATAGTGGCAAGGTTTTCTAATGCACAAGTTATAGGTTACAGACATGAATGGACAAGAGGTAAACTTTATGTGTTTGGCTTGCCGGGGATCGCAGTGCCGGGCAGTCTTCTCAACCTCTTGTTGAAGCCAAGTCCATGATAAGAACAGCAGAACCGAGCTTCATCACTGTGGCTGGAAAGAAGAGAAGATAGGAGCATGGAACCTTGGCGGTTCATCAGTACTTGCCGGAACACAAGGGTAGTACAATATCTTGGACAAGCATGCATATATATACATAAGCATGGAAATCAACAAGAACTGTACATACTGAAAATTATTCAACTGCGCACAAGGCCTGCGCCTGGCTCTGTACACAGGGTTACATGCCTTGCCGGCAAGGCTAGTACAAAAGGGGGGTTGCCGGGGGTCCCGGCAACCGCGCCTCATGGGTAAAACTTGCGAAGATGTTCGATATTCCAGGAGCTGATCACTGGAATACCATCCTCAGTCTCCAGGCAGACTGCATTGGGCCTGGTGACTCGTATTACCCGGTAAGGGCCTTCCCACTTTGGCGTCAACTTGTTGGAATTCTTGGCGGATTGAACACGCCAAAGAACAAGGTCGCCTTCCTCAAGGCTTCAGGCATGAACCTTGCGGCTATGGTAGCGGCGCAAGGCTGGCTGGTAGCGCGCGGCTCGCACAGCAGCCTGAAGACGATCTTCCTCAAGGAGCGTAGCATCATCTTGGTGCAACTGTTCTTGCTCAAGCTCATCATAAGCTAGCACTCAGGGTGACCCTGATACGTCCATTTTGCATCATGCTTTTATGTCAATATTTATTGCATTATGGGCTGTTATTACACATTATATCTCAATACTTATGGCTATTCTCTCTTATTTTACAAGGTTTACCATGAAGAGTGTAACACCCCAAAAATTTAGCCATGATTTATTGATTAAAATTTTGCCTTGGTAAATTAAATTTTTATTTGCTGGATTTATCTTTTGATTTCAGAACCTCTCTTTTCTTTGATATTATGGAGTTTTTACCCTAAGTGAAAACTTCCCAAAAATATTGTTGGACTTGTATACCCTCTCAAGAAAACATTTCTTTTATCAGTGGATTTATTTGCATAATTGTTTTTCCTGAGCTTTATTCTTTTAAAAATGATTTTCCATAAGCTTTAGAGCCTCTTTTGCACTACAACCCTTTGATAAATTTATTTAAAAATCTCACAAAAATTTGGGGATGACATGTGATGTTCCTAAATCACATTTATGCAAAAATATCTTTTAGCATTTGGAGATTTTGAGCTTTACCCCAAATTTTCAAATCTGGTCCAGTTTGCACTTTTGCACTACAACCTTTTTAAATATTCCTACAAAACTTCCACCAAAATTAGGGGATGTCTGTAGGAGTATATGTTGGGGAACGTAGTAATTTAAAAAAATTTCCTACACACACGCAAGATCATGGTGATGGCATAGCAACGAGAGGGGAGAGTATTGTCCACGTACCCTCATAGACCGTAAGAGGAAGCGTTAGCACAACGCGGTTGATGTAGTCGTACGTCTTCACGATCCGACCTATCCAAGCACCGAACGTACGGCACCTCCAAGTTCAACACACGTTCAGCTCGATGACGATCCCCGGGCTCCGAGCCAGCAAAGCTTCAGGGATGAGTTCCGTTAGCACGACGGCGTGGTGATGATGATGATGTTCTACCGGCGCAGGGCTTCGTCTAAACTCCGCGACGATATGACCGAGGTGGAATATGGTGGAGGGGGGCACCACACACGGCTAAGGAACGATTCGTAGATCAACTTGTGTGTCTATGGGGTGCCCCCGGCCCCGTATATAAAGGAGCAAGGGGAGGCCGGCCGGCCCAAGGGGGGCGCGCCAGGAGGAGGAGTCCTCCTCCTAGTAGGAGTAGGACTCCCCCTTTCCTACTCCTACTAGGAGGGGGAAGGAAGGGGGAGAGGGGGAAGGAAAGAGGGGGGCGCCCCCTCCTAGTCCAATTCTGACCAGAGGGAGAGGGGGCGCACGGCCCACCCTGGCCGCCCCTCTCTCTTCCCACTAAGGCCCATGTGGCCCATTAACTCTCCCGGGGGGGTTCCGGTAACCCTCCGGCACTCCGGTATTCTCCGAAAACGTCCGGAACACTTCTGGTGTCCAAATATAGTCGTCCAATATATCAATCTTTATGTCTCGACCATTTCGAGACTCCTCGTCATGTCCGTGATCACATCCGGGACTCCGAACAAACTTCGGTACATCAAAACTTATAAACTCATAATAAAACTGTCATCGTAATGTTAAGCGTGCGGACCCTATGGGTTCGAGAACTATGTAGACATGACCTAGAACTATTCTCGGTCAATAACCAATAGCGGAACCTGGATTCCCATATTGGTTCCTACATATTCTACGAAGATCTTTATCGGTCAAACCGCATAACAACATACGTCGTTCCCTTTGTCATCGGTATGTTACTTGCCCGAGATTCGATCGTCGGTATCCAATACCTAGTTTAATCTCGTTACCGGTAAGTCTCTTTACTCATTACGTAATGCATCATCCCGTAACCAACTCATTGGTCACATTGCTTGCAAGGCTTATAGTGATGTGCTTTACCGAGAGGGCCCAGAGATACCTCTCTGTCGGTGTACTAAAGTAGGGGTACCTTAGTATCCCGAACTTGTGCACGGCAATCAGTAGTCTCTGCAAAGCAAGGCTTGCGGGCGTCCGCCAAGATCCTTCGCTATTCCTATTACTGCCATTCAAGAACAAAGTGTTTAACTGAGAAGACAAGGCCCCGGCAAGAGGAGCTTGCCCGGAAGGACAAGACCCAGGCAAGAGGAGCTTGCCGGAAAGGCCAACCAAGGCATTTCAAGAGACTTGCCGCGACGCGCCGCGCATCCCGGCAAGACCCGGCGAGCGACAAGCTTGCGGGTGCGACAAGACAACGACCGCGGCAAGGCGCTTGCCGCGGCGAAGCCACCATTCTACGCCCACGCTTCAGCGCATCCAACGACATGTCGCCGCAGGATCGTTCCTAGCGCACGTGGCGGATAGCTGTGCAGCCAAGCGGTGCGAGATGGCAAGTGGAGATGACGAGGAGGCCATCGTGGCGATCGGTGGCGCCCCTAACGGACGTTTCCTGCACTGTTTGGGCGACCAGACGGGCATTAAATGCCCTTGTCCCCTGCCGTCAGAGTTAGGTAGGGGGCACTGTTGATAGCGGTTGTACCAACCCCTGTTTTTACTTTTTTACCCCTCTCTGCGTTGCCACCTGTCGGTGACCCCTTTAGCCTATAAAAGGAGGCCCATGCGCACGTAGAAGGGGTTCGACTCTTTCGAAACTACAACACACCTACGCTCTCGAGCAAGAACAGAATAGAAACACAAAGCAGCAGTACGATCTGCTCTTTGTGCACCCTCCGCTCCCTGCCGGACCGAAAAGGGGCCCTGCCCCATAGGTGCTCGTTTCCCACGACATCTGTGGCGCGCCAGGTAGGGGGCGTCGAGGTTGTGCGGACCTGATCCGGCGTCTGCGCACGCTACATCATCGTCTTCATCGACATGCCACCGAAGAAGAAGGCTTCGGAGGTGGCCGCTCCGTCCATGTCGATCCCACCGCCGCCGGAGCAAACGGGCGGTGGGGACGGGCGCTGACGGGGGGACTCACATCGTCACCAGATCTAAGGACAAGGCCCCGCAGACCTCGGCGTCCGTACATGCGTCGCACCCCTCTCAGGAAGCGCGGGATCGACAACGCCATGGTGCTCCTGGCACCGTGCTCGCGTTGGAGCAAGGTCAAGCCGGCGGATCGCGGGACGCTCAAGGCCAACATGCATGCCAACACGTTGGTGCAAGCGCGGCACGGTCGCCTGGACGAGATGTTGCTCCTTCTAACACTGTTATAAGTTTGAGCATATCCCGCTCCTCGCGTCGTTCGCCCCCGCCGCCGAAAACCCCAGAAGAAGCGTTGGCTCGAGCCCAACTGCTACTAGACTATCCTCCAGCGCCGGACAAGATCGATGACTGGAGGATCACCATCTAGAGCCTCATCGGTTTCGCCAACGGCAACAAGCCCCGGCAACCAAGCTCGTCGAAGCCGCGGCAAGACGCCCAGGCGCAAGCCGGTGGCGACAAGAGTGGCGGGGGTGCCACCACCGTGCACTCCCCGCCCCGAAGGCCAAGATCGCCGACTCGCCGGGCTAACCTCGACACCGACTCCACCGCGTCGTCGGACCCGCGAGCTCGTCGTGATCAACGGCAAGTTCTCCAAGAACGACGACAAGAAGACGCTCGTACCCGCATCGAGCGACGAAGAGAAGCGCGGCGTCAGTCAGACCAACGCGCTGGGCCCACTGTCGATATGCATGCGCCAGGGGAACCAGGTGACTTGCCGTACGCGGTAGGTTGCCCTGCGTTCACTCGTGAGTTGCGGCAGGTCCAGTGGCCCAGTACCAAGAACTTCAAACCAGATGTACCCGAGAAGTACGATGGCAGGATACATCCGTCGGAGTTCCTCAGCATCCACACCATCGCGGTGCAGGCTGCCGAGGGACGCGACGAGAAGATCCTCGCCAACTACTTCCCGCTGGTGCTCAAGCCCAACGTCAGATCTTGGCTCATGCACTTGCCGGACAACTCCATCTCCTCATGGGCGGATCTGTGCCATCAGTTTGTCGGCGCCTTCACAGGCGACCACAAGCCTCATGACCAGGAAAGCGATCTTCATCTGCTCGCCCAGAAGGAAGGAGAACCCCTGCGCAAGTTCATACAGAGATTCAGCCAGGTGCAACGCAACATCCCAGACGTCCACCCCGCCGCGGTTATCAGTGCGTTCCATCAGAACATGCGTAACCGCAGGATGAGGGAGGAGATGGCGATGTGCAAAATCAGAGATGTCAGCGAGCTCTATGCTCTGGCCGACAAGTGCGCACGTGCTGAGGAGGGGAGGAAACTCCCCGGAGAGAACGCAGGAGCAGAAGGATCTGACAGTGAGGATGCCGCCCCGGCAAAGAAGAATCAGAGGCGGAATAACAGAAAGAGGAAGGCCAAGGATGTGCTAGTCGTCGAGCAGTCCGGCAACGGAGGCGGCACCGAGAAGGCCAAAGTTGGTGACTCCGGCGAGGCTGTGGTGGCCGCCGACAAGCAGGACGGCTCCGGCAAGCAATACTGCAAAATCCACCGCACCAAGGGCCATGACCTCCAGGTTGCAAAAAAGTTGAGCAGCTCGTTGAGCTGCAGAAAGCTGAATACGAGCGCCGCGACAAGGAGAAGGCCCAGGAAGGCGGAGGAGGATCCGGCAAGAAGCGTCCCGCCCGGGGAGGGCGCTGCGGCAAGGCCAAGCAGCGGCAAGGAGACAGGCCTCCCCGCAGCCGCGACAAGGATTAGGACGAGGACGAAGATGATGAGATGGATGAGGATGAGACCGACGAGCAGGAGTTCCAGAAGGCGACAGAGGTTTTGTGCATTGACGGCGGTGCTTCTCTGCACACCTCGCACCGCCAGCTCAGACAGTGGGTGCGGGAAGTGAACGCAGCAGAACCGTCCGTTGAGTCGCGCAAGCCCCTGAAGTGGTCCAGCACGCCCATCATCTTTGACGTTGAGGATCACCCTGATCGCATAACTGCGGTCGGGTGCTTGCCGATGTTGGTTTCGCCAACAATCCGCAACCTCAAGGTCACGAAGATGCTGGTTGACGGCGGGGCCGGCTTGAATCTGATCTCTTCCGCGGTGCTCAAGAAGCTCCAGATCCCCGACAGCGAGCTCGAAGAGACCGGTACCTTTCAAGGAATCAACCCGGGAAGGAGCAAGCCGAAGGGGAAGATTACACTACCAGTGACATTTGGCAGCGAGCTGAACTTCGGGACAGAGAAGGTCACATTTGACGTTGCTGATTTCCCATTGCCCTACAATGGGATACTTGGCCGTCCAGCGCTCGCCAAGTTCATGGCAGCCTCTCACTACGCCTACAACGTGCTCAAGATGCCCGGTCCGATAAGTGTCATTTCTGTCCCTGGCGACAAGAAAGATGCACTTATCTGTACCGACAAGATCTACCGGGAAATAGCAGCCGCAGCAGAACGCAAACCACTTGCCACTGAAGCTCCCGGGGGGAAGAAGAAGACCAAGTCCGGCAAGAGTAGCTCTGATGCCCACTCCGGCAAGCGCACCTCTTCGGAGTGCTGCGCTATCGTTGAGGACGCACCATCGAGCTCCACCGGCAAGTGCAAGAAGGCGAAGACAGCTTCACCAGAAACCAAGAAAGTGGCCGCCAAGGAGGACGGCACTGGTGGTACCTTCACCATCAGTGCCACGCTTGACCCTAAATAGGAAAGCGCGCTTGTTGCTTTCCTGCGGGCAAATGTCGATGTGTTTGCATGGCAACCATCTGACATCCCCGGTGTTCCCAGGAAAGTAATTGAGCACCACCTTGCCGTCTGTCCTCACGCGCGGCCCATCAAGCAGAGAGTTAGGAAGCAAGCGGTGGAACGCCAAGAATTCATTGCTGAAGAGATCAAGAAGTTGGAAGCAGCAGGCCTGGTCCGAGGGGTACTCCACCCAACGTGGTTAGCCAATCCAGTAGTCATGCGCAAGGCGAACGGGAAGTGGAGGCTTTGTATTGACTTCACCGATGTTAATAAAGCTTGTCCCAAAGATCCATTTCCTCTGCCGCACATTGACCAGATTGTCGACTCCACGGAAGGATGTGATCTGCTTTCGTTTCTTGATGCATACTCAGGATACCATTAGATCTTCATGGCAGAAGAGGATGAAGAGAAGACCGCATTCATTACTCCATGTGGCACGTACTGCTTTTACAGATGCCTTTCAGATTAAAGAATGCTGGTTCAACGTTTGCAAGAGTAGTCAGTCATGCTTTTGAGCCACAGTTGCACAGAAATGTAGAAGCTTACATGGATGACATAGTGGTCAAGAGCAAGGACAAAGCAACTTTGATCCAAGATTTAGATGAGACCTTCACAAATCTACGCAAGATCAATCTCAAATTGAACCCCGAGAAATGCGTGTTTGGAGTTCCTTCCGGCAAGCTTCTCGGGTTCTTTGTATCTCAGCGGGGGATCGAAGCCAATCCCGACAAGATTAAGGCCATTGAGAAGATCGAAGCACCGAAGCGCGTCAAGGATGTGCGAAGGCTTGCCGGCTGCGTTGCTGCTCTCAGTAGGTTCATCTCTAAGTCTGCTGAGCGCGCCCTGCCATTTTTCAAAATTTTGAAAAAAGGCAGGTCCAATGAAATGGACTCCGGAGGCGGAGGCTGCGCTACAGGACTTGAAGAGATACCTATCCTCCACTCCAATACTTGTCGCACCTAAGCCACAAGAGAAGTTGCTGCTATATTTAGCGGCAACCAATCAAGTGGTTAGTGCTGCGTTAGTAGCGGAGAGGATGCGATGATGAGCCAAAGAATCATGCAAGCGAGTCCAGCGACAAGCAGGGGGCTTCCCTGTCAGGCTCTGGTACCAACAAGGATGGGTCTGTGCAACCACAGGAAGAGAAACAAAAGAAGATGGTGCAGCGCCCAGTTTATTTTGTTAGTTCCCTTCTGCAGGGGGCTAGATCAAGGTACTCTGGTGTGCAGAAGTTGCTCTTCAGCCTTCTCATGGCCTCGAGGAAGCTGCGCCATTATTTTCAAGCACACGAGATCACAGTTGTCACTCGCTTTCCGTTGAAGAGGATATTGCAGAATCCAGAAGCAACAGGCAGGATTGTCGAGTGGGCTTTGGAACTATCGAGCTTTGGCCTCAAGTTTGAGAGTACTTCAACTATCGAGCCGAGCATTGGCGAATTCATAGCGAGTGGACGCCAACACCGATGAAGAAACTCCGAGACGAGGATCCCCGTCAAGGAAGCAAACAAAGAATGGATCATGTACTTTGATGGTGCCTTCTCGCTGCAAGGCACTGGTGCAGGTGTGTTACTTGTCGCACCCACTGGAGAGCACCTCAAGTACGTGATCCAAATGCACTTTCCCAAGGAGCAAGCAACAAACAATACTGCAGAGTATGAAGGCTTGCTTGCCGGACTCAGGATCGCGGCAGACCTTGGGATCAAGAAGCTTATTGTCAGGGGTGACTCACAGCTTGTCGTCCGTCAAGTGAACAAAGATTATCAGAGTCCGTTGATGGAAGCCTACATTGATGAAGTGAGGAAGTTGGAAGAGCATTTTGACGGCCTGCAAATGGAACATGTTCCAAGAGCTCAAAATGACATTGCAGATGGCCTGTCAAAATGCGCCGCACTTAAGTTGCCTGTGGAACCAGGGATCTTTGTGCTCAAACTGACTCAACCATCTGTAACACCATCAACTGGACAGAGCAAGAAGAGGAAGTTAATTTCTGGTGACTACTTTCCGGCAGAGCTCCCCGAAGCCGCCGCCAAGAAGATCCCCAAGATCAACACAAAGAGTGCTGAGGAGCAGTCTGCTCCGACAAGCCCGAGGGTTTGTTTCGTTGAAGCAGACGCTCCTGACAAGTTGTGTCCCGACACGCTTGCCGGGGAGCATCACGCTCCGGCTGAATCACAGATTCTTGCCATGGAAGCAGATGTTCCCGCAGCAGCATTTGCGCCTTTAGTCCTCGTCGTTGAGCCACAAGCTCCGGCATGGGCACAGCAGATCGTCCATTTCCTTCAAACAGGAGAACTTCCCGAAGAGCAAGAAGAAGCAGAGAGAGTAGCCCGGCAATCAAGTATGTACCAGTTTGTCGATGACATACTGTACAGAAGAAGATTCAACGGAGTGAAATTGAAGTGCATTTCCCGGGAAGAAGGACAGGAGTTGTTGGCGGAGATACATGGAGGCATATGTGGTCATCACATTGGCGCAAGAGCACTTGCCGGCAAAGCCTTCCGGCAAGGTTTCTTTTGGCCAACAGCCCTCTAGGATGCAACTGCACAAGTAACCAAGTGTGAAGCGTGCGGCCCACTCCAAGCAGATACATCAACCAGCTCAAGCTCTCCAGACGATCCCTTTGTCCCGCCATTTTCGTCAGGGGCTCGACATCCTCGGCCCCTTTCCCGAGCTGTCGGGGCTTTGAATACTTGTGCGTGGCAATCGACAAGTTCACAAAGTGGCCGGAAGTGGAAGCGATGAGGAAGGTGATAGCACGATCGGCGATCAAGTTCTTCAGTCGATTGTTTGCCGTTTCGGAGTCCCTAACAGGATCATCACCGACAATGGCACACAGTTCATGAGCCGCACCTTCATGCAGTACGTCCAAGATCTTGGCGCCAAGATCTGCTTCGCTTTTGTTGCTCACCCGAGAAGCAACGGTCAAGCGGAGAGGGCGAACGCTGAAGTGCTGCGCGGGCTCAAGACCAGAACTTTCGACAGGCTACACAAGTGCGGAAGAAATTGGATCGAGGAGCTGCCAGTGGTTCTTTGGTCGATCAGGATGACACCAAATCGAGCCACTGGCCAGACACCTTTTGCTCTTGTCTACGGAGCAGAGGCAGTTCTCCCCACGGAACTCGTATACGGATCGCCTCGAGTGCTCGCTTATGATGAGCTTGAGCAAGAGCAGCTGCGGCAAGATGACGCGCTGCTCCTTGAGGAAGATCGTCTTCAGCTCTTCAGACGAGCTGCTCGCACACCAGCAAGCTTTGCGCCGCTACCATAGCCGCAGTTAATGCCGAAGCTTCGAGGAAGGCGACCTTGTTCTTGGTAGCGCTCAATCCGCCAAGAATTCCAACAAGTTGACGCTTGAAGTGGGAAGGCCCTTATCGGGTAAAACAAGTCACTAGGCCTGGTGCTGTCCGCCTTGAGACCGAAGATGGCTTTCCGATGAGCAACTCCTGGAACATAGAGCATCTTCGTAAGTTTTATCCATAAGGCGCGGTTGCCGGAACCTGCTGCCGCTGTTGCATGTAACCCTTTGTACAAAGCCGGGCGCAGACCCCGTGCATAAATAAAGATCATATGCTATGCAAAAGTTGTCAAATTTCATGCCTTTTTCTTTTTTCGCATGTATAAACTGACATCTTGTGCAGCACTAGCCCCCGGTAAGCAATAACGAGCCTTAAGGCTCCATATCTTTATTTTCTCTTCTTTCTTTCTCTCAAAGAGAAGATTCCTCCGCCCACAAGTTCACCGGGGGGGGGGAGGAGAAGATAATGACGTGGACTAGGCGTCGTTCAAAGAAGTATAGCCTTGCCGGGACGCGGACGACCGAAAAGCTAAGTTACCAAAGTTTGAGCACAATCAGTTTTAAAATTCTTAAGTTATATTTCTTGAACGACCGTGCTTTGTATGGAAAACCTGTGCGCGGAGAAACCGGCTTGTGGCTAGTTGCGCCCTTACTTTGTTTCGAGTCCGCTCAACAATGAAAGTGTGCTGCGACTAGTCCCGACAAGGTTTCTTGCCGGAGGCAACACCGCCAGCAGGCTGCTGATGTTCCGCACTCAACGCTCACGGAAAGGGTGCATGCGCCGACAAGTTCCCTAAAAGCGTAGGGTAAAAACATACAAAGAAAGGAACCAAGTAAAGGAGATAACATAGCAAGCATTGCCCAGAATAAAGTTATATTACAAAAGTAACTTGTTGCGGCACTGACTAAATTGTTCTCATAACTTAAATAACAACGACAAGGAAGGGAGAAGAAGGGTGGCCTAATCCACGCGCTCGCCATCGATCCTCCTGACTTCATTCACCTTGTCCACAATGGGTGCGACAATGGCTTTGAGCTCTTCAAGATCAGCACCCGCCGGCAGCTTCTTGAGGACGCGGGTGAGGTTGAGGCCCGGGTTGCGGAAGAGTATCTTCACCAACACCTTCTCCAAGACCTTGGCGCAGATTGCGCGCGACTCATCAGCCAACTTCTTTGGGATCCTTTCCCGGAGCTGCTGGAGAGCCGTCGCCACACCCTTGAAGAAAAGAGTAAGCTTGGCGCTGGGCTGGAGGTTCTCGTCGGAGGAGTACCCGAAGCCCGCCAAGTCCAGTTGAGCCAGCTCCTCGTCGATGGTTGCAGCAATGTTGATGAGGCCCTCTGTTCAGAGCTCCACCATGGCCCTGAAGGTGTTTTGAGTCTCGGCGGCCCTCGTTAGCAGCTCCTCGTTGCCCTTGATCTCTTGCTTCAAGTCTTCCTCCCTCTTCTTGGCGCCGTCTAGCGTCTCCGTCAAGGTGGCCAGCTTCAGCTCCAAGTCAGCATTTGAGTCCTTGACGGCGTTCAGTTCCTTGCCCTTGTCGGCGAGTTGGACTTGCAGATCGCCATGAGCAAGGGCATCCTTCTCGCGTTCGCGCTGGAGTGCGGCAAGCTCTTCACTCTTCCCTTTCAGATCAGCCTCCAGCTGCGTCACCTTCACCTCTAATTCCTTCTTGGCGGCCTCGGCAGCTGCGGCAGCGTCCTTCGCCTCCTTGAGCGCGCCGCCAAGTGATTGCTCGCGTGCGGCGAGCTCCTCCTCGTAGCTGTCCAGATTGACTTTCCACTGCGTCAGTTCACCTTCTCGGATGGACACCTCCTCAGCGGCAAGCCTCTGTTGCTCCTCAGCTTCGCCTTCTCAAGGATAAAAGCCTTCCGCGCCTCGACAAGCTGCGCCCTCTCCTCCGCAATGGACCGGAGGGCCTCTTGGTTTCGGCTCTGGAGCTCCTCCGCATGCTTCTCTATGTCAACTCCCGCCCGTGCGACAAGCGCTTCCGGGACTCGGTTTAAGCTTGCGGGCGCGGTAGAGCGACACCAGCTTCCGGAGCAGTTGCTCCTCCTCGGACTCGCTGCTGCTGCTGCTTGGTGCGTCAACCACTGACAGCCCGGCGGAGGCGAGCACCTCTCCGTCAAAAGACTCTCCCTCGATCGGCGCCCTGGAGCTCGACACCCAGGGAAGATGGATGAAAACACCCTCACCGACCTTCAAGTAGGCGCTGGCTGGGGCTCCTCGGAGCCAGTGCTGCGTCGATGGCGAGAGGGTCGGCGGTCTGTGTAGCGCCTTGCGCTCCTGCGCCCTCCGGGTCGTCAGTACGATCACCGGACCCCTCTCCAGCTCCTGCGCCAGCAGCCTTGGCGGCCTCTTCACCGGCGGGATCGTCAGCGCCGGCCTCTTCATCGGCGGCGGCGGCATTTTCAGTGTTGCCGCGTGCGTCCTCCTCGCCGGTGGCCTCAGTCTCCATCGGGTCGGTGGGAGGGGGATCTGAAGATAGGAAGAGGAAGAAAAAGTCAAGCAAATATCCAAAAAGAAGAACAGAAGAAGAACCCAAGGGAAAATTTCCGACAAGGAGGGTTACTGTCTTTGGCTCAGGACCATGGGCTCCACCACTGAAGGCTCACTGGTTCCGTCCCTTGCCGGGGACCTCTCCCTTGCCGGAGAGCGCCCCCTTGTCGGAGAATCGCCCCTTGGCGGCGTAGTCGAAGCAGACAGCACCTCTGGAGCGGCTTCTGGTTGCCCCTGATGGGCCTGCTCTGCTCCTATACAAGCAAGTCAGCAATCAAGATATCAGCAAAGAAAGAGCACCCAGGCACGCCCCACAATAGGAAGTGAACAAATACTTACGCTGGGGGCTGTGCTGGGGGCTGCTTCGAGGAGATGGTACCGGGTCCGTCAAGGTGTTCTCGGACGTGTCCTCTGCCATCACAGTAGGATCGTCCTCGATGACAACTACGGGGACCTTGGCCCAATTCGCCGCTCTCTCGGCCAGAGTCCTGAAATGGAACAAGGATTCAGAGGGAAGCAGATCAGATGCAAGATAAGAAACAGCAGAGATCGAAGAAATACAAGTACAACAAGGAGAAAGTCTTACTCCTCCTCCTCTTCTTCCTCCTCGTCGGATCTCAACACGGAGAGGTCAAAGTCTGGTACCCTTTCTGCGCAGTGAGGCGGAGGAGTAGGCTCCCTTGGGCGCTTGCCGGATGCTGCGACAGGATCAGGCGTGGCGGCTCGAGAAGACCCAACCCCAGTTGCCGGCGCAGCATGAGATGCTCCCGCGGCAACGGTACTTGCCGCGGTGGAGCGTGCCTCGCGGCACTGCGGCTATTGGCCCGTCTGCCGCCCTGTTGTGTCTCTGGCCCTGCGAAGACGCCTCCTTGTTTGAGCTGGGGGCTGTGCTGAGGGCCCCGTCTGCGGCAAGCTGCTTGAAGATGGTTGGCCACTTGCGCCCCCGGCAGGCTCGCTTGCCTCAGTTTCGGGCTCCTCCTCGCCGGCGACCTCCCCGCAAAGGTCCTCTCGGTCGGCAAGGTTTGCCGCCTCGGCCGCCTCTGCCTCCTCGAACGTGAAGCCAAACTCACCCGCGGCAGTGACTGCTGCCGCCTCTTCGGCCCTGGTGGCGATGTACCGCATCTCGTCGTCGGTGGTGTCGCGGGTGAGGAGCCTCTGCTCGTCGGCATGGACTGCTACCTCCACCAAGCTGTCGAAGAATTGCCGCGACCACGCCGCCGGCGGGCTCCTTCCAAGTTGGGATAATCCCATGCGAGTCGCACTCCGGCATCATTGCACGGATGCGATCAAGCTGGGAGTTGTTGCACAGTGGGATGACGCCCTGTGGCAGCCTGAACCACTCCGGATGGTTGGCGTCGTGCTTGAATAGCTCCTTGAGCATCCGTCAAGCTCCAGAACTATGAAGTTGAAGTTGAGGCCTGGACGCAGCCTCATGATATCCGCCGGGCCGCCAAACAGCCAGGCAGGCCTCCTCCTCTCCTGCAGAGGGGCGATGCGACGGCGAAGGAAATCCGCGTCAACGGCCCCTACTATGAGCCCGGCAAGCCTGAGCCGCAGGATTCGGGTGGTGGCGATCTTCAGCTTGGCATCGTCCGGCGACAGAGCGCTCCAGTCGCCGCCGCGCACTACCTGGGTCTGGCACAAGTTGGTGAATGGCTGCGGATTGGCGTCAGCAATCCAACACCACTCCGCCCTCCACTCGTCCCATTTGCTGCGGAGCTCCCCCTCCAGATACACCTCCTTCATGCCGACTCGTGAGATCCAGTCGATCCCGCCAGCTAAGGGCTCTCCTTTCTCGGCTCGGGGGATGAAATAGTGGAGAAAAAGAGCAACATTTGGGTGGATACCAACGAAGTTCTCGCAGAGATGTGCGAAAACCGCCATTGTCAGAACGGCGTTGGGAGTGAAGTCAAGGAGATGAAACCCGTAGGTATTCATGATATCACAGAAGAAATCAAAAAAAGGTGGGCAGAGCCCGCAGTAGAAGAACAGAGGAAAGAAGTAGTACCCTTTTGGGCACCGCTTCGAAGTAGAAGCCTCGGCGGAGAGAACCGGCATGCGCGGATGCGCCCGCGTCTCCGTCGACCAGAAGAGGTAGAACTCCTCCCGCAGCGCCTTTGGGGTGAGCTCGGGGGGGAAAGCGCTCGCTCCTTGCGCAGCGCCTCAAGCCGCAATGCCTCGGCCGACTTCGTGCTCTTGCCGGTCTTCGGAGCCATGGCGGAGGCGGCGGGGCAGCGCGGAAGCGTTGGGGGCGACGGCGGCGGCGACAGAGCGCTGCTCTCTTTCCGCTTGGGAAGCGGAGGGGAGCGGTGGAGCTTTCTGAGGAAGAAACCGCAAGTGGCGAAGGTGGGGGAACGGCCCCTGTTTCCTCTGCTTATAAAGGGGAGAGGCGAACGTTACGCCTTTTCTTGATTTAAGAATTGCCCACGATCTCTCCCACGATGCCGCGTTTTGACGTGCCGTTCTACGGAGGGCGCGGTAGATCTGAGTTAGATTTGGTATAGACCCAGGCAGCGTGCCCGTGCCTGCTTTTGGGCCTCGCCCAACAGCCGGCACCGTGTATGGCCCAGCCGGGGCTCTGTCGGTGTACTAAAGTAGGGTACCTTAGTATCCCGAACTTGTGCACGGCAATGCAGCGGCGTCCACGGCAAGGCTTCCAAGCGCCCGCCAAGATCCTTCGCTATTCCTATTACTGCCATTCAAGAACAAATTGTTTAAGCGAGAAGACAAGGCCCGGCAAGAGGAGCTTGCCGGAAGGATAAGACCCGGCAAGGGAGCTTGCGGGAAGGCCAACCAAGGCATTTCAAGAGACTTGCGACGACGCCGCGCGTCCCGGCAAGACCCGGCGAGCGACAAGCTTGCGGGTGCGACAAGACAACGACCGTGGCAAGGCGCTTGCCGCGGCGAAGCCACAATTCTATGCCCACGCTCCAGCGCATCCAACGACGTGTCACCGCAGGATCGTTCCTAGCGCACGTGGCGGATAGCTGTGCAGCCAAGCGGTGCGAGGTGGCAAGTGGAGATGACAAGGAGGCCATCGTGGCGATCGGTGGCGCCCCTAACGGTTGTTTCCTGCACTGTTTGGGCGACCAGACGGGCATTAAATGCCCTTGTCCCCTGCCGTCAGAGTTAGGTAGGGGGCACTGTTGATAGCGGTTGTACCAACCCCTGTTTTTACTTTTTTACCCCTCTCTGCGTTGCCACCTGTCGGTGACCCCTTTAGCCTATAAAAGGAGGCCCATGCGCACGTAGAAGGGGTTCGACTCTTTCGAAACTACAACACACCTACGCTCTCGAGCAAGAACATAATAGAAACACAAAGCAGCAGTAGGAGTTTTATCTCTCCGTAGAGCTCCGAAGCTGGGTAAAAACCCTCGCATGCTTCGCCTCGATCTGCTTGTCGTGCACCCTCCGCTCCCTGCCGAACCGAAAAGGGGCCCTGCCCCATAGGTGTTCGTTTCCCACGACACTCTCCGACAATCGGAGTGACAAAACCTAATCTCGAAATACGCCAACCCAACATGTACCTTTGGAGACACCTGTAGTACTCCTTTATAATCACCCGATTCACGTTGACGCGTTTGGTAGTACCCAAAGTGTTCCTCCGGTAAACGGGAGTTGCATAATCTCATAGTTACAGGAACATGTATAAGTCATGAAGAAAGCAATAGCAATATACTAAACGATCAAGTGCTAGGCTAACGGAATGGGTCATGTCAATCACATCATTCTCCTAATGATGTGATCCCGTTAATCAAATGACAACTCTTTTTGTCCATGGCTAGGAAACATAACCATCTTTGATAAACGAGCTAGTCAAGTAGGCATACTAGTGACACTATGTTTGTCTATGTATTCACACATGTATTATGTTTCCGGTTAATACAATTCTAGCATGAATAATAAACATTTATCATGAAATAAGGAAATAAACAATAACTTTATTATTGCCTCTAGGGCATATTTCCTTCAGTCTCCCACTTGCACTAGAGTCAATAATCTAGTTCACATCGCCATGTGATTTAACACCAATATTCATATCTGTATATGATTAACACCCATAGTTCACATCGTCATGTGACCAACACCCAAAGGGTACTAAGGTATGATCATGTTTTGCTCGTGAGAGAAGTTTAGTCAACGGGTCTGTCACATTCAGAGCCGTATGTATTTTGCAAATATTCTATGTCTACAATGCTCTGCACGGAGCTACTCTAGCTAATTGCTCCCACTTTCAATATGTATCCAGATTGAGACTTAGAGTCATCTGGATTGGTGTAAAAGCTTGCACCGATGTAACTCTTTACGACGGGCTCTTTTATCACCTCCATAATCGAGAAATATTTCCTTAGTCCTTACTAAGGATATTCTTGACCAATGTCCAAGTGATCTACTCTTAGATCAAAATTGTATTCCTTGTCAAACTTCGAGCAAGGTATACAATAGGTGCAGTTCACAAGATAGCATACTTTATAGAACCTATGGTGAGGCATAGGGAATGACTTTTCATTCTCTTTCTATTTTCTGCCATGGTCGGGTCTTGAGTCTTACTCAACTTCACACCTTTGCATCAAGGCAAGAACTCCTTCTTTGACTGTTCTATTTTGAACTATTTCAAAAAATTTATCAAGGTATGTACTCATTGAAAAAATCTTATCAAGCGTCTTGATCTATCTATATAGATCTTGATGCTCAATGTGTAAGTAGCTTCACCGAGGTCTTTCATTGAAAAACTTTTATTCAAGTATCCCTTTATGCTATCCAGAAATTCTATATCATTTCCAATCAACTATATGTCTTGCACATATAATATCAGAAATGCTACAGAGCTCCCACTCACTTTCTTGTAAATACAGGCCTTTCCAAAAGTCTCAGATAAAACCATATGCTTTGATCAACTCATCAAAGCGTATATTCCAACTCCAAGATGCTTGCACCAATCCATTGATGGATCGCTGGAGCTTGCACATTTTGTTAGCACCTTTAGGATTGACAAAACCTTCTGGTTGCATCATATACAACTCTTCTTTAAAGAATCCATTGAGGAATACAGTTTTGACATCCATTTGCCAGATTTCACAAAATGTGGCAATTGCTAACATGATTCGGACAGACTTATGCATCGATACGAGTGAGAAAAATCTCTTCGTTTTCAACATCTTGAACTTGTCGAAAACCTTTCGCAACAAGTCGAGCTTAGTAGATAGTAGCACTACTATCAGTGTTTGTCTTCCTCTTGAAGATCCATTTATTTAACATGGCTTGCTGATCATCGAGCAAGTCAATCAAAGTCCATACTTTGTTCTCATACATGGATCATATCTCAGATCTTATGGCCTCAAGCCATTTCGCGGAATCTGGGCTCATCATCGCTTCCTCATAGTTCGTAGGTTCATCATGGTCTAGTAACATGATTTCTAGAATAGGATTACCATACCACTCTGGTGCGAATCTTAATCTGGAAGATCTACAATGTTTGGTAGTAACTTGATCTGAAGCTTCATGATCATTATCATTAGCCTCCTCACTAATTGGTGTAGGAATCACTAGCCTCCTCGCGTTGGAGCAAGGTCAAGCCGGCGGATTGCGGGACGCTCAAGGCCAACATGCATGCCAACACGTTGGCGCGAGCGCGGCACGGTCGCCTGGACGAGATGTTGCTCCTTCTAACACTATTAGAAGTTTGAGCATATCCTGCTCCTCGCGTCGTTCGCCCCCGCCGCCGAAAAACCTGTAAGCGTTGGCTCGAGCCCAATCTGCATTAGACTATCCTCGGCGCGACAAGATCGACGGCGGAGGATCACCATCCGAGCCTCATCGGTTTCGCTTAACGGCACAAGCCGCTGCAACTAAGCTCATCGGCCGCTGCAAGACGCCCAGCGCAAGCCGGTGGCGACAAGTGGCGAGGTGCCACCACCGCACTCCCGCCAAGGCCAAGATCGCCGACTTCGCCGGGCTAACCTCGACACCGACTCCACCGCGTTGCCGGACCGCGAGCTTCGCCGCGATCAACGCCAAGTTCTCCAAGAACGACGACAAGAAGACGCCGTACCCGATCGAGCGACGAAGAGAAGCGCGTCGGTCGGACCAACGCCGGGCCCACTGTCGATATGCATGCGCCGGAGAACCAGCGACTTGCCGACGCGTAGGTTGCCTGCGCTCACTCGTGAGCTGCGGCAGGTCCAGTGGCCCTGTACCAAGAACTTCAAACCAGACGTACCCGAGAAGTACGATGGCAGGATACATCCGTCGGAGTTCCTCAGCATCTACACCATCGCGGTGCAGGCTGCCGGGGGACGCGACGAGAAGATCCTCGCCAACTACTTCCCGCTGGTGCTCAAGCCCAACGTCAGATCTTGGCTCATGCACTTGCCGGACAACTCCATCTCCTCATGGGCGGATCTGTGCCATCAGTTTGTCGGCGCCTTCACAGGCGGCCACAAGCCTCATGGCCAGGAAAGCGATCTTCATCTGCTCGCCCAGAAGGAAGGAGAACCCCTGCGCAAGTTCATACAGAGATTCAGCCAGGTGCAGCGCAACATCGAGCGTCCACCCGCGCGGTTATCAGCGCGCTCCATCGAACGTCGCGAAACGCAGGATGAGGGAGGAGATGGCGATGTGCAAAATCAGAGATGTCAGTGAGCTCTATGCTCTGGCCAACAAGTGCGCACGTGCTGAGGAGGGGAGGAAACTCCCCGGAGAGAACGCAAGAGCAGAAGGATCTGACAGTGAGGATGCCGCCCCGGCAAAGAAGAATCGGAGGCGGAATAACAGAAAGAGGAAGGCTAAGGATGTGCTAGTCGTCGAGCAGTCCGGCAACGGAGGCGGCGCCGAGAAGGCCAAAGCTGGTGACTCCGGCGAGGCTGTGGTGGCCCCCGACAAGCAGGACAGCTCCGGCAAGCAATACTGCAAAATCCACCGCACCAAGGGCCATGACCTCCAGGCTTGCAAAAAAGTTGAGCAGCTCGTTGAGCTGCAGAAAGCTGAATACGAGCGCCGCGACAAGGTGAAGGCCCAGGAAGGTGGAGGAGGATCCGGCAAGAAGCGTCCCGCCCGGGGAGGGCGCTGCGGCAAGGCCAAGCAGCGGCAAGGAGACAGGCCTCCCCGCGGCCGCGACAAGGACGAGGACGAGGACGAAGACGATGAGATGGATGAGGATGAGACCGACGAAAGGGGAGTTCCGTATATGCATGAGGTTTTGTGCATTGACGGCGGTGCTTCTCTGCACACCTCGCACCGCCAGCTCAAACAGTGGGTGCCGGAAGTGAACGCAGCAGAACCGTCCGTTGAGTCGCGCAAGCCCCTGAAGTGGTCCAGCATGCCCATCATCTTTGACGTTGAGGATCACCCTGATCGCATAACTGCGGTCGGGTGCTTGCCGATGTTGGCTTCGCCAACAATTCGCAACCTCAAGGTCACGAAGATGCTGGTTGACGGCGGGGCCGACTTGAATCTGATCTCTTCCGCGGTGCTCAAGAAGCTCCAGATCCCCGACAATGAGCTCAAGAGACTGGTACCTTTCAAGGAATCAACCCGGGAAGGAGCAAGTCAAGGGAAGATTACACTACCAGTGACATTTGGCAGCGAGCTGAACTTCAGGACAGAGAAGGTCACATTTGACGTTGCTAATTTCCCATTGCCCTACAATGGGATACTTGGCCGTCCAGCGCTCGCCAAGTTCATGGCAACCTCTCACTACGCCTACAACGTGCTCAAGATGCCCGGTCCGATATGTGTCATTTCTGTCCCTGGCGACAAGAAAGATGCACTTATCTGTACTGACAAGATCTACCGGGAAGCAGCAGCCGCAGTAGAATGCAAACCACTTGCCACTGAAGCTCCCGGGGGGGAGAAGAAGACCAAGTCCGGCAAGAGTAGCTCGGATGCCCACTCCGGCAAGCGCACCTCTTCGGAGTGCTGCGCTACCGTTGAGGACGCACCATCGAGCTCCACCGGCAAGTGCAAGAAGGCGAAGACAGCTTCACCGAAACCAAGAAAGTGGTCGCCAAGGAGGACGGCCTGGTGGTACCTTCACCATCGATTGCCACGCTTGACCCTAAATAGGAAAGCGCGCTTGTTGCTTTCCTGCGGGCGAATGTCGATGTGTTTGCATGGCAACCATCTGACATCCCCGATGTTCCCAGGAAAGTAATTGAGCACCACCTTGCCGTCTGTCCTCATGCGCGGCCCGTCAAGCAGAGAGTCAGGAAGCAAGCGGTGGAACGCCAAGAATTAATTGCGGAAGAGATCAAGAAGTTGGAAGCAGCAGGCCTGGTCCGAGGGGTACTCCACCCAACGTGGTTAGCCAATCCAGTAGTCGTGCGCAAGGCGAACGGGAAGTGGAGGCTTTGTATTGACTTCACCGATGTTAATAAAGCTTGTCCCAAAGATCCATTTCCTCTGCCGCGCATTGACCAGATTGTCGACTCCACGACAGGATGTGATCTGCTTTCGTTTCTTGATGCATACTCAGGATACCATCAGATCTTCATGGCAGAAGAGGATGAAGAGAAGACCGCATTCATTACTCCATGTGGCACGTACTGCTTTGTACAGATGCCTTTCGGATTAAAGAATGCTGGTTCAACGCTTGCAAGAGTAGTCACCATGCTTTTGAGCCACAGGTTACGTAAATGTAGAAGCTTACATGGATGACCTAGTGGTCAAGAGCAAGGACAAAGCAACTTTGATCCAAGATTTAGATGAGACCTTCACAAATCTACGCAAGATCAATCTCAAATTGAACCCCGAGAAGTGCGTGTTTGGAGTTCCTTCCGGCAAGCTTCTCGGGTTCTTTGTATCTCAGCGGGGATCGAAGCCAATCCCGACAAGATTAAGGCCATTGAGCAGATCGAAGCACCGAAGCGCGTCAAGGATGTGCGAAGGCTTGCCGGCTGCGTTGCTGCTCTCAGTAGGTTCATCTCTAAGTCTGCTGAGCGCGCCCTGCCATTTTTCAAAATTTTGAAAAAGGAAGGTCCAATGAAATGGACTCCGGAGGCGAAGGCTGCGCTACAGGACTTGAAGAGATACCTATCCTCCACTCCAATACTTGTCGCACCTAAGCCACAAGAGAAGTTGCTGCTATATTTAGGGGCAACCAATCAAGTGGTTAGTGCTGCGTTAGTAGCGGAGAGGGATGCAGATGATGAGCCAGCAACCGCGGCAAGCGAGTCCAGCGACAAGCAGGGGGCTTCCCCGTCAGGCTTTGGTCCCGACAAGGATGGGCCTGTGCAACCACAGGAAGAGAAACAAAACAAGATGGTGCAGCGCCCAGTTTATTTTGTTAGTTCCCTTCTGCAGGGGGCTAGATCAAGGTACTCTGGTGTGCAGAAGTTGCTCTTCGGCCTTCTCATGGCCTCGAGGAAGCTGCGCCATTATTTTCAAGCACACGAGATCACAGTTGTCACTCGCTTTCCGTTGAAGAGGATATTGCAGAATCCAGAAGCAACAGGCAGGATTGTCGAGTGGGCACTGGAACTGTCGAGCTTTGGCCTCAAGTTTGAGAGTACTTCAACTATCCAGAGCCGAGCACTGGCAGAATTCATAGCAGAGTGGACGCCAACACCTGATGAAGAAACTCCGGAGACGAGGATCCCCGTCAAGGAAGCAAACAAAGAATGGATCATGTACTTGGATGGTGCCTTCTCGCTGCAAGGCGCCGGTGCAGGTGTGTTACTTGTCGCACCCACTGGAGAGCACCTCAAGTACGTGATCCAAATGCACTTTCCCAAGGAGCAAGCAACAAACAATACTGCAGAGTATGAAGGTTTGCTTGCCGGACTCAGGATCACGGCAGACCTTGGGATCAAGAAGCTTATTGTCAGGGGTGACTCACAGCTTGTCGTCCGTCAAGTGAACAAAGATTATCAGAGTCCGTTGATGGAAGCCTACATTGATGAAGTGAGGAAGTTGGAAGAGCATTTTGACGGCCTGCAAATGGAACATGTTCCAAGAGCTCAAAATGACATTGCAGATGGCCTGTCAAAATGCGCCGCACTTAAGTTGCCTGTGGAACCAGGGATCTTTGTGCTCAAACTGACTCAACCATCTGTAACACCATCAACTGGACAGAGCAAGAAGAGGAAGTTAATTTCTGGTGACTACTTTCCGCAGAGCCCCCAAGCCGCCAAGAAGATCCCCAAGATCAACACAAAGAGGCCGAGGAGCAGATCTGCCCGACAAGCCCGAGGGTTTGTTTCGTTGAAGCAGACGCTCCTGACAAGTTGTGTCCCGACACGCTTGCCGGGGAGCAACACGCTCCGGCTGAATCACAGATTCTTGCCGTGGAAGCAGATGTTCCCGCAGCAGCATTTGCGCCTTTAGTCCTCGTCGTTAAGCCACAAGCTCCGGCATGGGCACAGCAGATCGTCCATTTCCTTCAAACAGGAGAACTTCCCGAAGAGCAAGAAGAAGCAGAGAGAGTAGCCCGGCAATCAAGTATGTACCAGTTTGTCGATGACATACTGTAGAAAAGAAGATTCAATGGAGTGAAATTGAAGTGCATTTCCCGGGAAGAAGGACAGGAGCTGTTGGCGGAGATACATGGAGGCATATGTGGTCATCACATTGGCGCAAGAGCACTTGCCGGCAAAGCCTTCCGGCAAGGTTTCTTTTGGCCAACAGCCCTCTAGGATGCAACTGCACAAGTAACCAAGTGTGAAGCGTGCCAGTTCCACTCCAAGCAGATACATCAACCAGCTCAAGCTCTCCAGACGATCCCTTTGTCCTAGCCATTTTCGGTCTGGGGGCTCGACATCCTCGGCCCCTTTCCCCGAGCTGTCGGGGGCTTTGAATACTTGTACGTGGCAATCGACAAGTTCACAAAGTGGCCGGAAGTGGAAGCAGTGAGGAAGGTGACAGCACAGTCAGCAGTCAAGTTCTTCAGGTCGATTGTTTGCCGTTTCGGAGCCCCTAACAGGATAATCACCGACAATGGCAGACAGTTCACGAGCCGCACCTTCATGCAGTACGTCCAAGATCTTGGCGCCAAGATCTGCTTCGCTTTTGTTGCTCACCCGAGAAGCAACGGTCAAGCGGAGAGGGCGAACGCTGAAGTGTTGCGCGGGCTCAAGACCAGAACTTTCGACAGGCTACACAAGTGCGGAAGAAATTGGATCGAGGAGCTGCCAGTGGTTCTTTGGTCGATCAGGATGACACCAAATCGAGCCACTGGCCAGACACCTTTTGCTCTTGTCTACGGAGCGGAGGCAGTTCTCCCCACGGAACTCGTATACGGATCGCCTCGAGTGCTCGCTTATGATGAGCTTGAGCAAGAGCAGCTGCGGCAAGATGACGCGCTGCTCCTCGAGGAAGATCGTCTTTAGGCTGTCAGACGAGCTGCTCGCTACAGCAAGCTTTGCGCCGCTACCATAGCCGCAGTTAATGCCGTAAGCTTCGAGGAAGGCGACCTTGTTCTTTCGCGCTCAATCCGCCAAGAATTCCAACAAGTTGACGCCGAAGTGGGAAGGCCCTTATCGGGTAAAACGAGTCACTAGGCCTGGCGCTGTCCGCCTTGAGACCGAAGATGGCTTTCCGATGAGCAACTCCTGGAACATAGAGCATCTTCGTAAGTTTTATCCATAAGGCGCGGTTGCCGGAACCTGCTGCCACTGTTGCATGTAACCCTTTGTACAAAGTCGGGCGCAGATCCCGTGCATAAATAAAGATCATATGCTATGCAAAAGTTGTCAAATTTCATGCCTTTTTCTTTTTTCGCATGTATAAACTGACATCTTGTGCAGCACTAGCCCCCAGTAAGCAATAACGAGCCTTAAGGCTCCATATCTTTATTTTCTCTTCTTTCTTTCTCTCAAAGAGAAGATTCCTCCGCCCACAAGTTCACCGGGGAAGGAGAAGATAATGACGTGGACTAGGCGTCGTTCAAAGAAGTATAGCCTTGCCGGGACGCGGACGACAGAAAAGCTAAGTTACCAAAGTTTGAGCACAATCAGTTTTAAAATTCTTAAGTTATATTCCTTGAACGACCGTGCTTTGTATGGAAAACCTGTGCGCGGAGGAACCGGCTCGTGGCTAGTTGTGCCCTTACTTTGTTTCGTGTCCGCTCAACAATGAAAGTGTGCTGCGACTAGTCCCGACAAGGTTTCTTGCCGGAGGCAACACCGCCAGCAGGCTGCTGATGTTCCACACTCAACGCTCGCGGCAAGGGTGCATGCGCCGGCAAGTTCCCTAAAAGCGTAGGGTAAAAACATACAAAGAAAGGAACCAAGTAAAGGAGATAACATAGCAAGCATTGCCCAGAATAAAGTTATATTACAAAAGTAACTTGTTGCGGCACTAACTAAATTGTTCTCATAACTTAAATAACAACGACATGGAAGGGAGAAGAAGGGTGGCCTAATCCACGCGCTCGCCATCGATCCTCCTGACTTCATTCACCTTGTCCACAATGGGTGCGACAATGGCTTTGAGCTCTTCAAGATCAGCACCCGCCGGCAGCTTATTGAGGACGCGGGTGAGGTCGAGGCCTGGGTTGCGGAAGAGTATCTTCACCAACACCTTCTCCAAGACCTTGGCGCAGATTGCGCGCGACTCGTCAGCCAACTTCTTTGGGATCCTTTCCCGGAGCTGCTGGAGAGGCGTCGCCACACCCTTGAAGAAAAGAGTAAGCTTGGCGCTGGGCTGGAGGTTCTCGTCGGAGGAGTACCCGAAGCCCGCCAAGTCCAGTTGAGCCAGCTCCTCGTCGATGGTTGCAGCAATGTTGAGGAGGCCCTCCGTCCAGAGCTCCACCGTGGCCCTGAAGGTGTTTTGAGTCTCGGCGGCCCTCGTTAGCAGCTCCTCGTTGCCCTTGATCTCTTGCTTCAAGTCTTCCTCCCTCTTCTTGGCGCCGTCTAGCGTCTCCGTCAAGGTGGCCAGCTTCAGCTCCAAGTCAGCATTTGAGTCCTTGACGGCGTTCAGTTCCTTGCCCTTGTCGGCGAGTTGGACTTGCAGATCGCCATGAGCAAGGGCATCCTTCTCGCGTTCGCGCTGGAGTGCGGCAAGCTCTTCATTCTTCCCTTTCAGATCAGCCTCCAGCTGCGTCACCTTCACCTCTAATTCCTTCTTGGCGGCCTCGGCAGCTGCGGCAGCGTCCTTCACCTCCTTGAGCGCCCGCCAAGTGATTGCTCACAGGCGGCGAGCTCCTCCTCGTAGCTGTCCAGATTGACTTTCCACTGCGTCGATTCACCTTCTCTGATGGACACCTCCTCGGCGGCAAGCCTCTGTTGCTCCTCGGCCGCCTTCTCAAGGATAAAAGCCTTCGCGCCTCGACAAGCTCGCCCTCTCCTCCGCAATGGACCGGAGGGCCTCTTGGTTTCGGCTCTGGAGCTCCTCCGCATGCTTCTATGTCAACTCCCGCCCGGCGACAAGCGCTTCAGACTGGGCCAGCTTGCGGGCGCGGTAGAGCGACACCAGCTTCGGAGCGATTGCTCCTCCTCGGACTCGCCGCTGCTGCTGCTTGGTGCGTCAACCACTGACAGCCCGGCGGAGGCGAGCACCTCTCCGTAAAAGACTCTCCTCTCGTCGGCGCCTGAGCTCGACACCTGTGGAAGATGGATGAAAACACCCTCACCGACCTTCAAGTAGGCGCCGGGCTGGAGCTCCTTGGAGCCCGGTGCTGCGTCAGCGGCAGAGGGGTCGGCGGTCGGTGTAGCGCCTTGCGCTCCTGCACCCTCCGGGTCGTCAGTACGATCACCGGACCCCTCTCCAGCTCCTGCGCCAGCAGCCTTGGCGGCCTCTTCGCCGGCGGGATCGTCGCGCCTGCCCTCTTCATCGGCGGCGGCATTTTCAAGTGTTGCGCATCGTCCTCCTCGCCGGTGGCCTCAGTCTCCATCGGGTCGGTGGGAGGGGGATCTGAAGATAGGAAGAGGAAGAAAAAGTCAAGCAAATATCCAAAAAGAAGACCAGAAGAAGAACCCAAGGGAAAATTTCCGACAAGGAGGGTTACCTGTGCTGGGCTCTGTGACCATGGGCTCCACCACCGAGGGCTCACTGGTTCCGTCCCTTGCCGGGGACCTCTCCCTTGCCGGAGAGCGCCCCCTTGTCGGAGAATCGCCCCTTGGCGGCGAGTCAGCATAAAGCACCTCCGAGCGGCTTCTCGTTGCCTCGATGGGCCTGCTCGCTCCTATACAAGCAAGTCAGCAATCAAGATATCAAGAAGAAAGAGCACCTGTGCACGCCCCACAATAGGAAGTGAACAAATACTTACACTGGGGGCTGTGCTGGGGGCTGCTTCGAGGAGATGGTACCGGGTCCGTCAAGGTGGTCTCGGACGTGTCCTCTGCCATCACAGCAGGATCGTCCTCAATGACAACTACGGGGACCTTGGCCCTATTCGCCGCTCTCTCGGCCAGAGTCCTGAAATGGAACAAGGATTCAGAGGGAAGCAGATCAGATGCAAGATAAGAAACAGTAGAGATCGAAGAAATACAAGTACAACAAGGAGAAAGTCTTACTCCTCCTCCTCTTCTTCCTCCTCGTCGGAGCTCAGCGGAGAGGTCAAGTCTGCACCCTTTCTGCGGTGAGGCAGAGGAGTAGGCTCCTTGGGCGCTTGCGGATCTCTGCGGCAGATCAGCGTGGCGGCTCGAGAAGACCCAACCCCAGCTTGCGGCAAGCAGCATGAGATGCTCCTGCTGCAACGGTATTTTGCCGCTGTGGAGCGTGCCTCGTGGCATCGCGGTTGTTGGCCCGTCTGCCGCCCTGTTGTGTCTCCGGCCCTGCGAAGACGCCTCCTTGTTTGAGCTGGGGGCTGCGCTGAGGGCCCCGTCTGCGGCAAGCTGCTTGAAGATGGTTGGCCACTTGCGCCCCCGGCAGGCTCGCTTGCCTCAGCTTCGGGCTCCTCCTCGCCAGCGACCTCCCCGCCAAGGTCCTCTCGGTCGGCAAGGTTTGCGGCCTCGGCTGCCTCTGCCTCCTCCAACGTGAAGCCAAACTCACCCGTGGCGGCGACTGCTGCCGCCTCTTCGGCCCTGGTGGCGATGTACCACATCTCGTCGTCGGTGGTGTCGCGGGTGAGGAGCCTCTACTCGTCGGCACAGACTGCTACCTCCACCAAGCTGTCGAAGAATTGCAAGACCACGTCGTCGGGCGGCTCCTTCCAAGTTGGGATAATCCCATGCGAGTCGCACCGCATCATTGCACGGATGCGATCAAGCTGGGAGTTGTTACCTGACATGGGATGACGCCCTGCGGCAGCCTGAACCACTCCGGATGGTTGGCGTCGTGCTTGAATAGCTCCTTGAGCATCCCGTCAAGCTCCAGAACTATGAAGTTGAAGTTGAGGCCTGGACGCAGCCTCATGATATCCGCCGGGCCACCAAACAGCCAGGCAGGCCTCCTCCTCTCTTGCAGAGGGGCGATGCAACGGCAAAGGAAATCCGCGCCAACGGCCCCTACTGTGAGCCCGGCAAGCCTGAGCCGCAGGATTCGGGTGGTGGCGACCTTCAGCTTGGCATCGTCCGGCGACAGAGCGCTCCAGTCGCCGCCGTGCACTACCCGGGTCTGGCGCAAGTTGGTGAATGGCTGCGGATTGGCATCAGCAATCCAACACCACTCCACCCTCCACTCGTCCCATTTGCTGCGGAGCTCCCCCTCCAGATACACCTCCTTCATGCCGACTCGTGAGATCCAGGCGATCCCGCCAGCTAAGGGCTCTCCTTTCTCGGCTCGGGGGATGAAATAGTGGCGAAAATGAGCAACATTTGGGTGGATACCAACGAAGTTCTCGCAGAGATATGCGAAAACCGCCATTGTCAGAACGGCGTTGGGAGTGAAGTCAAGGAGATGAAACCCGTAGGTATTCATGATATCACAGAAGAAATCAGAAAAAGGTGGGCAGAGCCCGCAGTAGAAGAACAGAGGAAAGAAGTAGTACCCTTTTGGGCACCGCTTCGAAGTAGAAGCCTCGGCGGAGAGAACCGGCGTGCGCGGATGCGCCTGCGTCTCCGTCGACCCGAAGAGGTAGAACTCCTCCCGCAGCGCCTTCGGGGTGAGCTCGGGGGGGAAAGCGCTCGCTCCTTGCACAATGCCTTAAGCCGCAATGCCTCGGCCGACTTCGTGCTCTTGCCGGTCTTCGGAGCCATGGCGGAGGCAGCGGGGGAGCGCGGAAGCGTTGGGGGGCGACGGCGGCGACGGGTGACAGAGCGCTGCTCTCTTTTGGCTTGGGAAGCGGAGGGGAGCGGCGGAGCTTTCTGAGGAAGAAACCGCAAGTGGCGAAGGTGGGGGAACGGCCCCTGTTTCCTCTGCTTATAAAGGGGAGAGGCGAACGTTACGCCCTTTCTTGATTTAAGAATTGCCCATGATCTCTCCCACGACGCCGCGTTTGACGCGTGCAATTACGGGAGGGCGCGGTAGATACGGAGTTAGATTTGGTATAGACCCAGGCCGCGCGTGCCCGCGCCTTGTTTTGGGCCTGGCCCAACAGCGCTCGGCACCGTGTATGGCCCAGGCCCGGGGGCTCCTGTCGGTGTACTAAAGTAGGGGTACCTTAGTATCCCGAACTTGTGCACGGGCAGTCGCAGCGTCCCGCGGCAAGGCTTGCCTGGCGTCCGCCAAGATCCTTCGCTATTCCTATTACTGCCATTCAAGAACAAAGTGTTTAACTGAGAAGACAAGGCCCCGGCAAGAGGAGCTTGCCGGGAAGGACAAGACCCCGGCAAGAGGAGCTTGCCGGGAAGGCCAACCAAGGCATTTCAAGAGACTTGCCGCGACGCGCCGCGCGTCCCGGCAAGACCCGGCGAGCGACAAGCTTGCGGGTGCGACAAGACAACGACCGCGGCAAGGCGCTTGCCGCGGCGAAGCCACCATTCTACGCCCACGCTCCAGCGCATCCAACGACGTGTCGCCGCAGGATCGTTCCTAGCGCACGTGGCGGATAGCTGTGCAGCCAAGCGGTGCGAGGTGGCAAGTGGAGATGACGAGGAGGCCATCATGGCGATCGGTGGCGCCCCTAACGGTTGTTTCCTGCACTGTTTGGGCGACCAGACGGGCATTAAATGCCCTTGTCCCCTGCCGTCAGAGTTAGGTAGGGAGCACTGTTGATAGCGGTTGTACCAACCCCTGTTTTTACTTTTTTACCCCTCTCTGCGTTGCCACCTGACGGTGACCCCTTTAGCCTATAAAAGGAGGCCCATGCGCACGTAGAAGGGGTTCGACTCTTTCGAAACTACAACACACCTACGCTCTCGAGCAAGAACAGAATAGAAACACAAAGCAGCAGTAGGAGTTTTATCTCTCCGGAGAGCTCCGAAGCTGGGTAAAAACCCTCGCGTGCTTCGCCTCGATCTGCTCTTCGTGCACCCTCCGCTCCCTGCCGGACCGAAAAGGGGCCCTGCCCCATAGGTGTTCGTTTCCCACGACACTCTCCGACAATCAGAGTGACAAAACCTAATCTCGAAATACGCCAACCCAACATGTACCTTTGGAGACACCTGTAGTACTCCTTTATAATCACCCAGTTACGTTGTGACGTTTGGTAGTACCCAAAGTGTTCCTCCGGTAAACGGGAGTTGCATAATCTCATAGTTACAGGAACATGTATAAGTCATGAAGAAATCAATAGCAATATACTAAACGATCAAGTGCTAGGCTAACGGAATGGGTCATGTCAATCACATCATTCTCCTAATGATGTGATCCCGTTAATCAAATGACAACTCTTTTTGTCCATGGCTAGGAAACATAACCATCTTTGATAAACGAGCTAGTCAAGTAGAGGCATACTAGTGAACTATGTTTGTCTATGTATTCACACATGTATTATGTTTCCGGTTAAAACAATTCTAGCATGAATAATAAACATTTATCATGAAATAAGGAAATAAACAATAACTTTATTATTGCCTCTAGGGCATATTTCCTTCAGTCTCCCACTTGCACTAGAGTCAATAATCTAGTTCACATCGCCATGTGATTTAACACCAATATTCATATCTATATATGATTAACACCCATAGTTCACATCGTCATGTGACCAACACCCAAAGGGTACTAAGGTATGATCATGTTTTGCTCGTGAGAGAAGTTTAGTCAACGGGTCTATCACATTCAGAGCCGTATGTATTTTGCAAATATTCTATGTCTACAATGCTCTGCACGGAGCTACTCTAGCTAATTGCTCCCACTTTCAATATGTATCCAGATTGAGACTAGTCATCTGGATTGGTGTAAAAGCTTGCACCAATGTAACTCTTTACGACGGGCTCTTTTATCACCTCCATAATCGAGAAATATTTCCTTAGTCCTTACTAAGGATATTCTTGACCAATGTCCAGTGATCTACTTTTAGATCAAAATTGTATTCCTTTGTCAAACTCAGAGCAAGGTATACAATAGGTCTGGTTCACAGCATAGCATACTTCATAGAACCTATGACTGAGGCATATTCTCTTTCTATTTTCTGCCATGGTCGGGTCTTGAGTCTTACTCAACTTCACACCTTTGCATCACAGGCAAGAACTCCTTCTTTGACTGTTCTATTTTGAACTATTTCAAAAAAATTATCAAGGTATGTACTCATTGAAAAAATCTTATCAAGCGTCTTGATCTATCTATATAGATCCTGATGCTCAATGTGTAAGTAGCTTCACCGAGGTCTTTCATTGAAAAACTTTTATTCAAGTATCCCTTTATGCTATCCAGAAATTCTATATCATTTCCAATCAACTATATGTCTTGCACATATAATATCAGAAATGCTACAGAGCTCCCACTCACTTTCTTGTAAATACAGGCCTTTCCAAAAGTCTGCATAAAACCATATGCTTTGATCAACTCATCAAAGCGTATATTCCAACTCCAAGATGCTTGCACCAGTCCATTGATGGATCGCTGGAGCTTGCACATTTTGTTAGCACCTTTAGGATTGACAAAACCTTCTGGTTGCATCATATACAACTCTTCTTTAAAGAATCCATTGAGGAATACAGTTTTGACATCCATTTGCCAGATTTCATAAAATGTGGCAATTGCTAACATGATTCGGACAGACTTATGCATCGATACGAGTGAGAAAAATCTCTTCGTTTTCAACATCTTGAACTTGTCGAAAACCTTTCGCAACAAGTCGAGCTTAGTAGATAGTAGCACTACTATCAGTGTCTGTCTTCCTCTTGAAGATCCATTTATTTAACATGGCTTGCTGATCATCGAGCAAGTCAATCAAAGTCCATACTTTGTTCTCATACATGGATCATATCTCAGATCTTATGGCCTCAAGCCATTTCGCGGAATCTGGGCTCATCATCGCTTCCTCATAGTTCGTAGGTTCATCATGGTCTAGTAACATGATTTCCAGAATAGGATTACCGTACCACTCTGGTGCGGATCTTAATCTGGAAGATCTACAATGTTCGGTAGTAACTTGATCTGAAGCTTCATGATCATTATCATTAGCCTCCTCACTAATTGGTGTAGGAATCACTAGAACTGATTTCTGTGATGAACTACTTTCCAATTCGGGAGAAGGTACAAATTACCTTATCAAGTTCTACTTTCCTCCCACTCACTTCTTTCGAGAGAAACTCCTTCTCTAAAAAGGATCCATTCTTAGCAACAAATGTTTTTTTCTTCGGATCTGTGATAGAAGGTGTACCCAACAATTTTCTTTGGGTATTCTATGAAGACGCACTTCTCCGATTTGGGTTTGAGCTTATCAGGATGAAACTTTTTCACATAAGCATCATAGCCCCAAACTTTAAGAAACGACAGCTTAGGTTTACTGCTAAACCATAGTTCATACGGTGTCGTCTCAACGGATTTAGATGGTGCCCTATTAAACGTGAATGCAGCTGTCTCTAATGCATAAACCCAAAACGATAGTGGTAAACTGATAAGAGACATCATAGATCGCACCATATCTAGTAAAGTACGATTACGACGTTTGGACACACCATTACATTGTGGTGTTCCAGGTGGCGTGAGCTGTGAAACTATTCCACATTGTTTTATATGAAGACCAAACTCGTAACTCAAATATTCGTCTCCGTGATCAGATCGCAGAAACTTTATTTTCTTGTTACGATGATTTTTCCACTTCACTCTGAAATTCTTTGAACCTTTCAACTATTTCAGACTTATGTTTCATCAAGTAGATATACCCATATCTGCTCAAATCATCTTGTGAAGGTCAGAAAATAACGATACTTGCCACGAGCATCAACACTCATTGGATCGCATACATCGGTATGTATTATTTCCAATAAGTTAGTAGCTTGTTCCATTGTTTCGGAGAATGGAGTTTTAGTCATCTTGCCCAAAAGGCACGATTCGCAAGCATCAAATGATTCATCACCAAGTGATTCCGAAAATCCATCTTTATGGAGTTTCTTCATGCGCTTTACACCGATATGACCCAAACGGCAGTGCCACAAATAAATTGCACTATCATTATTAACTTTGCATCTTTTGGAATCAATATTATGAATATGTGTATCACTATGATCGAGATCCAATAAACTATTTTCATTTGGTGTATGACCATTGAAGGTTTTATTCATGTAAACAGAACAACAATTATTCTCTGACTTTAAATGAATAACCGTATTGCAATAAACATGATCAAATCATATTCATGCTCAACGCAAAAGCTAAATAACATTTATTTAGGTTTAACACTAATCCGAAAGTATAGGGAGTGTGTGATGATGATCATATCAATCTTGGAACTACTTCCAACACTCATCGTCACTTCCCCTTCAACTAGTCTCTGTTTATTCTATAACTTCCTGTTTCGAGTTACTAAATTTTTAGCAACCGAACAAGTATCAAATACTCAGGGGCTACTATAAACACTAGTAAGGTACACATCAATAACCTGTACATCAAAATATACCCTTGTTTACTTTGCCATCCTTCTTATCCACCAAATATTTGGAGTAGTTCCACTTCCAGTGACCATTTCCTTTGCAGTAGAAGCACTCTGTTTCAGGCTTAGGTCCAGCTTTGGGCTTCTTCACGAGTGACAACTTGTTTGCCATTCTACTTGAAGTTTCCCTTTCTTTCCCTTTGCCCTTTTCTTGAAACTAGTGGTCTTGTCAATCATCAACACTTGATACTCTTTCTTGATTTCTACCTTTGTCGATTTCAACATCACGAAGAGCTTGGGAATCACTTTTGTCATCCCTTGCATATTATAGTTCATCACGAAGTTCTACTAACTTGGTGATGGTGACTAGAGAATTCTGTCAATCACTATCTTATCTGGAAGATTAACTCCCACTTGATTCAAGCGATTGAAGTACCCAGACAATCTGAGCACATGCTCACTAGTTGAGCGATTCTCCTCCATCTTTTAGCCATAGAACTTGTTGGAGACTTCATATCTCTCAACTCGGGTATTTTCTTAAAATATTAACTTCAACTCCTGGAACATCTCATATGGTCCATGACATTCAAAACGTCTTTGAAGTCCCGATTCTAAGCCGTTAAGCATGGTGCACTAAACTATCAAGTAGTCATCATATTGAGCTAGCCAAACGTTCATAATGTCTCGTGATCCGCTCCTGCAATAGGTCTCACCTAGCGGTGCATTAAGGACATAATTCTTCAGGCAACAATGAGGATAAACCTCGGATCACGGATCCAATCCGCATCATTGCTACTAACATTTTTCAACACAATTTTCTAGGAACATATCAAAATAAACATATGAAAGCAACAACGCAAGCTATTGATCTACAACATAATTTGCAAAATACTACGGGACTAAGTTCATGATAAATTTAAGTTCAATTAATCATATTACTAAAGAACTCCCACTTAGACAGACATCTCTCTAGTCATCTAAGTGATCACGTGATCCAAATCAACTAAACCATGTCCGATCATCACGTGAGATGGAGTAGTTTCAATGGTGAACATCACTATGTTGATCATATCTACTATATGATTCACGTTCGACCTTTCGGTCTCCGTGTTCCGAGGCCATATCTGTATATGCTAGGCTCGTCAAGTATGACCTGAGTATTCCGCGTGTGCAACTGTTTTGCACCCGTTGTATTTGAACGTAGAGCCTATCACACCCGATCATCACGTGGTGTCTCAAAGCACGAAGAACTTTCAACGGTGCATACTCAGGGAGAACACTTCTTGATTATTAGTGAGAGATCATCTTAAAATGCTACCATCAATCAAAGCAAGATAAGATGCATAAAGGATAAACATCACATGCAATCAATATAAGTGATATGATATGGCCATCATCATCTTGTGCTTGTGATCTCCATCTTCGAAGCACCGTCGTGATCACCATCGTCACCGGGCGCGACACCTTGATCTCCATCGTAGCATCGTTGTCGCCACGCCATCTATTGCTTCTACGACTATCGCTACCGCTTAGTGATAAAGTAAAGCAATTATGTATGCGTTGCATTTCATATAATAAATAGACAACCATATGGCTCCGCGCCGATTGCCAATAACCGGTTACAAAACATGATCATCTCATACAATAAAATATAGCATCACGCCTTGACCATATCACATCACAACATGCCTGCAAAAACAAGTTAGACGTCCTCTACTTTGTTGTTGCAAATTTTACGTGGCTGCTATAGGCTTAGCAAGAACCGTTCTTACCTACGCATCAAAACCACAACGATAGTTCGTCAAGTTAGTGCTGTTTTAACCTTCGCAAGGACCGGGCGTAGCTACACTCGATTCAGCTAAAGTGAGAGAGCAGACACCCGCCAGCCACCTTTAAGCACGAGTGCTCGTAACAGTGAAACCAGTCTCGCGTAAGCGTCTGGCGTAATGTCGGTCGGCCGCTTCATCTCACAATACCGCCAAACCAAAGTATGACATCTGGTAAGCAAGATGACTTGTATCGCCCACAACTCACTTGTGTTCTACTCATGCATATGACATCTACGATAAAACCTAGGCTCGGATGCCATTGTTGGGGAACGAGTAATTTCAAAAAATTCCTACGCACACGCAAGATCATGGTGATGGCATAGCAACGAGAGGGAGAGTATTGTCCACGCCCTCGTGAGACCGTAAGCGAAGCGTTAGCACAACGCGGTTGATGTAGTCGTACGTCTTCACGATCCGACCAATCCAAGCACCGAACGTACGACACCTCCGAGTTAAGCACACGTTCAGCTCGATGACGATCCCCGGGCTCCGATCCAGCAAAGCTTCGGGGATGAGTTCCGTCAGGACGACGGCGTGGTGATGATGATGATGTTCTATCGGTAGCGAGGCTTCGCCTAAACTCCGCGACGATATGACCGAGGTGGAATATGGTGGAGGGGGGCACCGCACACGGCTAAGGAACGATCCGTAGATCAACTTGTGTGTCTATGGGGTGCCCCCCGCCCCCGTATATAAAGGAGCAAGGGGGAGGCCGGCCGGCCCAAGGGGGGTGCGCCAGGAGGAGGAGTCCTCCTCCTAGTAGGAGTAGGACTCCCCCTTTCCTACTCCTACTAGGAGGGGGAAGGAAGGGGGAGAGAGGGAAGGAAAGAGGGGGGCGCCCCCCCTCCTAGTCCAATTCGGACCAGAGGGAGAGGGGGCACGCGGTCCACCCTGGCCGCCCCTCTCTCTTCCCACTAAGGCCCATGTGGCCCATTAACTCTCCCGGGGGTGGTTCCGGTAACCCTCCCGCACTCCGGTTTTCTCCGAAAACGTCCGGAACACTTCTGGTGTCCGAATATAGTCGTCCAATATATCAATCTTTATGTCTCGACCATTTAGAGACTCCTCATCATGTCCGTGATCACATCCGGGACTCTGAACAAACTTTGGTACATCAAAACTTATAAACTCATAATAAAACTGTCATCGTAACGTTAAGCGTGCAGACCCTACGGGTTCAAGAACTATGTAGACATGACCTAGAACTATTCTCGGTCAATAACCAATAGCGGAACCTGGATGCCCATATTGGTTCCTACATATTCTACAAAGATCTTTATCGGTCAAACCGCATAACAACATACGTTGTTCCTTTGTCATCGGTATGTTACTTGCGAGATTCGATCGTCGGTATCAATACCTAGTTCAATCTCGTTACAGTAAGTCTCTTTACTGTTCGTAATGCATCATCCTGTAACCAACTCATTGGTCACATTGCTTGCAAGGCTTATAGTGATGTGCATTACCGAGAGGGCCCAGAGATACTTCTCCGACAATCGGAGTGACAAAACCTAATCTCGAAATACGCCAACCCAACATGTACCTTTGTGAAGGAAATATGCCCTAGAGGCAATAATAAAGTTATTATTTATTTCCTCATATCATGATAAATGTTTATTATTCATGCTAGAATTGTATTAACCGGAAACATGATACATGTGTGAATACATAGACAAACATATAGTCACTAGTATGCCTCTACTTGACTAGCTCATTAATCAAAGATGGTTATGTTTCCTAACCATAGACATGTGTTGTCATTTGATTAATGGGATCACATCATTAGGAGAATGATGTGATTGACATGACCCATCCCGTTAGCTTAGCACTTGGTCGTTTAGTATTCTGCTATTGCTTTCTTCATGACTTATACATGTTCCTGTAACTATGAGAATTATGCAACTCCGTTTACGGAGGAACACTTTGGTACTACCAAACGTCACAACGAATCGGGTGATTATAAAGGAGTACTACAGGTGTCTCCAAAGGTACATGTTGAGTTGGCGTATTTCGAGATTAGGTTTTGTCACTCCGATTGTCGGAGAGGTATCTCTGGCCCTCTCGTAATACTCATCACTTAAGCCTTGCAAGCATTATAACTAATGAGTTAGTTATGAGATGACGAATTACGAGCGAGTAAAGAGACTTGCCGGTAATGAGATTGAACTAGGTATTGATACCGACGATCAAATCTCTCGCAAGTAACATACCGATGACAAAGGAACAACGATGTTGTTATGCGGTTTGACCAATAAAGATCTTCAGAGAATATGTAGGAACCAATATGGGCATCCGTGTCCCGCTATTGGTTATCAATCGAGAACAGTTTTAGGTCATGTCTACATAGTTCTTGAACCCGTAGGGTCCGTGACGCTTAACGCTTTTGTTGACGATATAGTATTATATGAGTTATGCATGTTGGTAACGAATGTTGTTCGAGTCCCTAAGAGATCATGGACATGACGAGGAACTCCGGAATGGTCCGGAAATAAAGTTTGATATATGGAATAATAGTGTTTGATCTCGGAAGGGGTTGGATGTTGCTCAAATGTTTGGGTACGAGAACACGTTATTTGGGCCAAAGGGAAAGCCCACAAGGTTTTGGAAAGCGCAAAGGAAGTTTTATGAGTCCAGGGGCGACGCCGAGGTCCTGGCGTGCGGGTCGCACGCTGGAACCCTGGTTTCGCCCCGAGTCCGAGAAGGACTCTTGCCTTTCGGGTGAAACCGACTTTGTGGAGGCTTTTACTCCAAGTTTCACCCCAAGGCTCAACATATAAATAGAGGGGTAGGGCTAGCACCAAAGACACATCAAGAAACACCAAGCCGTGTGCCGCAACCCGTCCCCTCTAGTTTATCCTCCGTCATAGTTTTCAGTAGTGCTTAGGCGAAGCCTGCGGAAATTGTTCTTCACCAACACCGCCACCACGCCGTCGTGCTGCGGAACTCATCTACTACTTCGCCCGTCTTCTTTGGATCGAGAAGGCGAGGACGTCATCGAGCTGAACGTGTGCAGAACTCGGAGGTGCCGTACGTTCGGTACTTGGATCGGTCGGATCGTGAAGACGTACGACTACATCAACCGCGTTGATAAACGCTTCCGCTTAGCGATCTTCAAGGGTATGAAGATACACTCCCCCTCTTGTTGCTATACCATCACCATGATCTTGCGTGTGCGTAGGAATTTTTTTGAAATTACTACGTTCCCCAACACTTTGGAGACACCTATAGTACTCCTTTATAATCACCCAGTTACGTTGTGACATTTGGTAGTACCCAAAGTGTTCCTCCGGCAAACGGGAGTTGCATAATCTCATAGTTACAGGAACATGTATAAGTCATGAAGAAAGCAATAGCAATATACTAAACGATCAAGTGCTAGGCTAATGGAATGGGTCATGTCAATCACATCATTCTCCTAATGATGTGATCCCGTTAATCAAATGACAACTCTTTTTTTCCATGGCTAGGAAACATAACCATCTTTGATAAACGAGCTAGTCAAGTAGAGGCATACTAGTGACACTATGTTTGTCTATGTATTCACACATGTATTATGTTTCCGGTTAATACAATTCTAGCATGAATAATAAACATTTATCATGAAATAAGGAAATAAACAATAACTTTATTATTGCCTCTAGGGCATATTTCCTTCAGTATATTATTCAACTTTGTGCAAAAAAACCACTGGTGTTCTTTAAAAAATTTGAGCAAACCATCCTCTTTTGCTCTCTGGTCCAGTTTGGCATTTTCTACTGCAACCCTATTTTATTTTGCTCTAGTGCCCATGATCTTTCTCCTGCTTATAAACCACCCTACAAAACCCTTAAGTCCAGGATATTGGACCCACTGGAGTATTTTTGGTCCATGCAATGATGTCCTTTACTTTGTGTCCAGAATTGGTTTTCTCAAAAATTTGCACTAACAAGTTTCTGGTTTTGCCAAACTAACCTTGCCACCCTCTTTATCATCTAAAGAGACTATGATCTGGAGTTTTTGGCCACCCCAAGAGTTGCCTAGATGCCCTTGGCATTTTGTCAAACACCTTGTGTGCATGGCCAGTTTTGGCTTGGTTTTTAGTTTGCATTGTGGACTTGATCCCCTGACCAAACCACCATGACCACTGATCTCCTTGCAAACCCTAGCCTAGACCTATTAATCCCCAGCCCCACCCAAGCCTCTTGGCATGCCTTCTAAATTGTTGAACATTTTCTAAAGTCAAGAATATTATTTAATTCATGAACATTTTATACTATTTGCAAACATTTTTTAAAACATGAACATTTTGTTTGTTATTTTTTGTAGAGTATTACTACTCAAATTTCAACTATATATGCCACTCAAAATTTACCTCTCCCAAAAAGTTCACGGCTATTTAGTTGACCATTATCTCTCTGTCAAGAGATAGTTGAAAAGATGATTTTATCCATGGCCATCAGGGGCATTGCCATCGGTTGTTCATGGCAACCGAGAACTTTTTTGTTAAACAATTTTCAGGAGGTGGCACACTATCTGAAATCTTCCTAGCCAAACGTGCATGTAAACAAGATCACAAGCAAAACTTCTCTCACAAGCAAAACATGATCACACCTTAGTACTGTTTGGATGTTAATCACATGGTGATGTGAACTAGATTATTGACTCTAGTAAACTCTTTGGGTGTTGGTCACATGGCAATGTGAACTATGGGTGTTAATCACATGACGATGTGAACTAGATTATTGACTCTAGTGCAAGTGGGAGATTAATGCAAATATGCCCTAGAGGCAATAATAAAATGGTTATTATTATATTTCCTAAATCATGATAAACAGGTTTATTATTCATGCTAGAATTTTATTGACTGGAAACTTAAATAAATGTGTGGGTACATAAACAAATACCGTGTCCCCAGTGAGCCTCTACTAGACTAGCTCGTTGATCAAAGATGGTTAAGGTTTCCCAACCATAGACATGAGTTGTCATTTGATAACGGGATCACATCATTAGGAGAATGATGTGATGGACAAGACCCATCCGTTAGCTTAGCATATTGATCGTTCAGTTTATTGCTATTGCTTTCTTGATGACAAATACATATTCCTTCGACTATGAGATTATGCAACTCCCGGGTACCGGAGGAATACCTTGTGTGCTATCAAACATCACAGCGTAACTTGGTGATCATAAACATGCTCTACAGGTATGTCTGAAGGTGTTTGTTGAGTTGGCATCGATCGATTAGGATTTGTCACTCCGAGTATCAGAGAGGTATCTGTGGCCCCTCTCGGTAATACACATCATAAGAAGCCTTGCAAGAAAAGTGACTAAGGAGTTAGTTGCAAGATGATGTATTACGGAACGAGTAAAGAGACTTGCCGGTAACGAGATTGAACTAGGTATGAAGATACCGATGATCGAATCTTGGGCAAGTAACATACCGATGGACAAAGGGAACGATAAAGATCTTCGTAGAATATGTAGGAACCAATATGGGCATCCAGGTTCCGCTATTGATTATTGACTGGAGAGGTGTCTCGGTCATGTCTACATAGTTCTCGAACCCGTAGGGTCCGCACGCTTAACGTTCGTTGACAATATAGTGTTATATGAGTTATATGATTTGGTGACCGAATGTTGTTCGAAGTCCCCGATGAGATCATGGACATGACGAGGAGTCTCTAAATGGTCGAGATGTAAAGATTGCTATACAGGACGACAGTATCCGGACACCAGAATAGTTTCGGAGTGCACCGGGTAGTCATCGGGTCACCAGAAGGGGTTTCGGACACCCCCGGCAAGTGTATGGGCCTTATGGGCCATAGGAGGGGACAGACCAGCCAACTAGGGACTGGTGCACCCCTCTACATGGCTGCCTGCCCTAGGGGAAGGAAAGGGGAGGGGTGGCCCCTCCTGCCTTTCCCTCCTCAGGAGAGAAAGGAAAGGGGGGCGCCAACTCCTCCTTCCTTATGTTGGAAATATGCCCTAGAGGCAATAATAAATTAGTTATTATTATTATATTTCCTTGTTCATGATAATCGTTTATTATCCATGCTATAATTGTATTGATAGGAAACTCAGATACATGTGTAGATACATAGACAACACCATGTCCCTAGTAAGCCTTGTTGGAAATATGCCCTAGAGGCAATAATAAAAGTATTATTATATTTCAATGTTCATGATAATTGTCTTTTGTTCATGCTATAACTGTGTTATCCGGAAATCATAATACACGTGTGAACACTTAGACCCCAATATGTCCCTAGTGAGCCTCTAGTTGACTAGCCCACAGATCAATAGATGGTCATGGTTTTCGACTATGGACATTGGATGTCGTTGATAACGGGATCACATCATTAGGAGAATGATGTGATGGACAAGACCCAATCATAAGCTTAGCATAAAAGATCGTATAGTTCGCTTGCTAGAAGCTTTGCCAATGTCAAGTATCTATTCCTTCGACCATGAGATCGTGTAACTCCGGTTGCCGAGGAGTGCCTTGGGTGTATCAAACGTCACAACGAATCGGGTGACTATAAAGGTGCATTACGGTATCTCCGAAAGTATCTGTTGGGTTGACATGGATCGAGCGGGATTTGTCACTCCGCATGACGGAGAGGTATCTCTGGGCCCACTTGGTAATGCATCATCATAATGAGCTCAATGTGACCAAGGTGTTGGCCACGGATCATGCATTACTGATGCGAGTAAAGTGACTTGCGGTAACGAGACCGAACGAGGTATTGGGATACCGACGATCGAGTCTCGGGCAAGTAACGCATCGATTGACAAAGGGAATTGCATACAGTTTTGATAGAATCCTCGACATCGTGGTTCAACCGATGAAATCATCGAGGAGCATGTAGGAGCCAACATGGGTATCCAGATCCGCTGTTGGTTATTGCCCGAGAGTCGTCTCGGTCATGTCTGGTGTCTCCCAACCCGTAGGGTCTACACACTTAAGGTTCGGTGGACGCTAGGGTTAGTAGGAAGACTAGTATGTGAATACGAATGTTGTTCGAGTCCCGGATGAGATCCCGGACGTCACGAGGAGTTCGGAAGGGTCCGGAGGTAAAGAATAATATATAGGAAGTGGTGTTTCGCCATCGGAAAGTTTCGGGGTTACGGCAAAGTCTGGGACCACGGAAGGGTCCCGGGGTCCACCGGTGGGGCCACCCATCCCGGAGGGCCCCATGGGCCATAGGGGAAGGAACCAGCCCACAGGGGCTGGTGCGCCTCAGGCCCCCCCGCGCCTAGGGTTGAAACCCTAGGGGTGGGGCGCCCACCGGCTTGGGGGCACTCCACCCCCTGGCCGCCCCCTTGAGATTGGATCTCTAGGGGCCGCCACTGGGGCCTATAAAGGGGGGGGGGCTGCTGTACACATCTCCCAAGGCGCAGCCCTCCCTCCCCAACACATCTCCTCCTCCCAGAGCTCGGCGAAGCCCCTGCTTGAGTATCGCTTCACCACCATCACCACGCCGTCGTCTGCCGGTGGTGCTGTCTTCCTCAACCTCTCCTTCCCCTTGCTGGATCAAGAAGGAGGAGACGCCGCCGTCCGTGACGCGTGTGTTGAACGCGGAGGTGCTGTCCGCTCAGACTTGGCATCGGTGATCTGAATCACGCTCGAGTACGACTCCATCATCACCAAGCAAGCTTCCGCACGCGATCTACAAGTGGTATGTAGATGCAAACTCTCTCCCGTTACTCGTTGCTTAGATGAACTCATAGATGGATCTTGGTGAAACCGTAGGAAAAATTTTAATTTTCTCGCAACGCTCCCCAACAAGTGGCATCATGAGCTAGGTCTATGCGTAGTTCTCTATTGCACGAGTAGAACACAAATTTGTTGTGGGCGCTGATCTTGTCATCTTACTTGCCCCTACTAGTCTTTTCTTGCTCAACGGTATTGTGGGATGAAGCGGCCGGACCAACCTTACGTGACGCTTACGTGAGACCGGTTCCACCGATCGACATGCACTAGTTGCATAAGGTGGCTGGCGGGTGTCTGCTCTCCCACTTTAGTTGCAGCGGATTCGATGAACAGGGCCCTTATGAAGGGTAAATAGAAGTTGACAAAATCACGTTGTGGTGATTCGTAGGTAAGAAAACGTTTTGCTAGAACCCAATCGCAGCCACGTAAAAGATGCAACAACAACTAGAGGACGCCTAACTTGTTTTTGCAGCGATTGATCATGTGATGTGATATGGCCGAAGTTGTGATGAATGATGAATTGTGATGTATGAGATCATGTTCTTGTAATAGGATTCACGACTTGCATGTCGATGAGTATGACAACCGCAGGAGCCATAGGAGTTGTCTTTATTTTTGTATGACCTGCGTGTCATTGAAGAACGCCATGTAAACTACTTTACTTCATTACTAAACGCGTTAGTCATAGAAGTAGAAGTAGTCGTTAGCGTGACAACTTCATGAAGACACGATGATGGAGATCATGATGATGGAGATCATGGTGTCAAGCCGGTGACAAGATGATCATGGAGCCCCAAGATGGAGATCAATGGAGCTTGATGATATTGGCCATATCATGTCACAACTATATAATTGCATGTGATGTTTATTATGCTTTTACATCTTGTTTACTTAGGACGACGGTAGTAAATAAGATGATCCCTTATAAAATTTCAAGAAGTGTTCCCCCTAGCGTGCACCGTTGCTACAGTTCGTCGCTTCTAAGCACCACGTGATGATCGGGTGTGATGGATCCTTACGCTCACATACAACGGTGTAAGACAGTTTTACACAGCGAAAACACTTAGGGATAACTTGACGAGCCTAGCATGTGCAGACATGGCCTCGGAACACGGAGACCGAAAGGTCGAGCACGAGTCGTATGAAAGATACGATCAACATGAAGATGTTCACCGATGATGACTAGTCCGTCTCACGTGATGATCGGACACGGGCTAGTCGACTCGGATCGTGTAACACTTAGATGACTAGAGGGATGTCTAATCTAAGTGGGAGTTCGTAATTTTGATTAAGAACTTTATTATCATGAACTTAGTCTAAAACCTTTGCAAATATGTCTTGTAGATCAATGGCCAACGCTAATGTCAACATGAACTTCAACACGTTCCTAGAGAAAATCAAGCTGAAAGATGATGGCAGCAACTATACGGATCGGGTCCGAACACGAGGATCATCCTCATAGCTGCCAAGAAACAAGATGTCCCGAAGCACCGTTAGGTGACCCACTGTTCTCCCAAAGCCTGCAAGACGATTTGAACGTCTGGCGGACTCGCTCGATGATTACTCCCTCGTTCAAGGCGGCATGCTCTACAGCTTAGAACCGGGCTCCAAAAGCGTTTTGAGCATCACGGAGCATATGAGATGTTCAAGAGCTGAAACTAGTTTTCCAAGCTCATGCCCGGTCGAGAGATATGATGTCTCCGACAAGTTCTACAGCTTGTAAGATGGAGGAAAACAGTTACATCGGTGAGCACATCCTAAGATGCAGGTTGCACAACCGTATGACCCGGTGAACATAAACCTCCAGATGAGGCGGTCATTGACAGAATCCTCGATCGCCCCACCAAGCTACAAGAGCTTTGTGATGAACTACAACATGCGAGGGATGGTAAAGACCATTCTGAAGTGTTCTCGATCTTTGAGGTCAGCAGAGGCTGAAATCAAAAAGGAACATCAAGTGTTGATGGTCAATAAGACCACTAAGTTCAAGAAAGGCAAGGGTAAGAAGAACTTCAAGAAGGACGGCAAGGATGTTGCCGCGCCCGTAAGTCTGCTGTCGGAAGAAGTCAAAGAATGGACCCAAGCCCGAGACCGAGTGCTTTTATTGCAAGGGAAGGGTCTTCGAAGCGGAACTGCCCCAAATACTTAGCGGATAAGAAGGCCGGCAACACCAAAGGTATATTTGATATACATGTAATTGATGTGTACCTTACCAAGACTCGTAGTAACTCCCGGTATTTGATACGGTGCCGTTGCTCATATTTGTAACTCACAGCAGAGCTGCGGAATAAACGGAGATCGGCGAAGGACGAGGTGACGGCGCGCGTCGGGAATGGTTCCAGAGTCGATGTGATCGCCGTCCGCACGCTGCCTCTACATTTACCTACGGGATTAGTTTTAAACCTCAATAATTGTTATTTAGTGCCAAGTTTGAGCATGAACATTGTATCCGGATCTCGTTTGATACGAGATGGCTACTCATTTAAGTCCGAGAATAATGGTTGTTCGATTTATATGAGAGATATGTTTTATGGTCATGCTCCGATGGTCAATGGTTTATTCTTAATGAATCTCGAGCGTATTATTACACATGTTCATAGTGTGGATGCCAAAAGATGTAAAGTTGATAACGATAGTCCCACATACTTGTGGCATCGCCGCCTTGGTCACATTGGTGTCAAGCGCATGAAGAAGCTCCATCTTGATGGACTTTTAGAGTCTCTTGATTATGAATCGTTTGACACATGTGAACCATGCCTCTTAGGCAAGATGACCAAGACTCCGTTCTCGGAACAATGGAGCGAGCAACCAACTTGTTGGAAATCATACATACAGATGTGTGCGGTCCAATGAGCGTTGAGGCTCGCGGAGGATATCGTTATGTTCTCACTCTCACTGACGACTTGAGTAGATATGGGTATGTCTACTTAATGAAACACAAGTCTGAGACCTTTGAAAGGTTCAAGGAATTTCAGAGTGAGGTGGAGAATCAACGTGACCGAAAGATAAAGTTCCTACGATCAGATCGTGGAGGAGAATATTTAAGTCACGAATTTGGCACACACTTAAGAAAATGTGGAATCGTTTCACAACTCACGCCTACTGGAACACCTCAAATAAACGGTGTGTCCGAACGTCGAATCGCACTCTATTGGATATGGTGCGGTCTATGATGTCTCTTACCGATTTACCACTTATCATTTTGGGGATACGCTCTAGAGACAGCTACATTCACTTTAAATAGGGCACCGTCTAAATCCGTTGAGACGACACCGTATGAATTATGGTTTGGGAAGAAACCTAAGTATCGTTTCGAAAGTTTGGGGATGCGATGCTTATGTCAAGAAACTTCAACCTGAAAAGCTCGAACCCAAGTCGGAAAAATGCGTATTCATAGGATACCCTAAGGAAACTGTCGGGTATACCTTCTACTTAAGATCCGAAGGCAAAGTCTTTGTTGCCAAGAATGGATGCTTTCTAGAGAAAGAGTTTCTCTCGAAAGAAGTAAGTGGGAGGAAAGTAGAACTCGATGAAGTACTACCTCTCGAACGGGAAGGTGGTGCAGCGCAGGAAACCATTCCTGTGATGCCCACACCAACTGAAGAGGAAATCATTGATGATGATCAAGATACTTTGGATCAAGTTACTACTGAACTTCGAAGGTCCACAAGGACACGTTCCGCACTGCAGTGGTACGGCAACCTGTCATGGAAATCATGTTGCTAGACAACAATGAACCTTGAACTATGAAGAAGCAATGGCGGCCCAGATTCCAACAAATGGCTTGAGGCCATGAAACCGAGATAGAATCCATGTATGAAAACAAAGTATGGACTTTGACAGACTTGCCCGATGATCGGCGAGCGATAGAAAATAAATGGATTTTTAAGAAGAAGACGGACGCGGATGGTAATGTCACCATTTATAAAGCTCGACTTGTCGCTAAGGGTTATCGACAAGTTCAAGGGATTGACTACGACGAGACATTCTCTCCGTAGCGAAGCTTAAGTCCGTCTCAATCATGTTAGCAATTGCCGCATACTATGATTATGAGATATGGCGATGGACGCCAAAACGGCATTCCTTAACGGACATCTTAAGGAAGAGCTGTATATGATGCAGCCGGAAGGTTTTGTCGATCCTCGTAACGCTAACAAAGTATGCAAGCTCCAATGATCCATTTATGGTGGTGCAAGCATCTCGAGTTGGAACATTCGCTTTGATGAGATGATCAAAGCGTTTAGTTTACGCAGACTTATGGAGAAGCTGCGTTTACAAGAAAGTGAGTGGGAGCTCAGAGCATTTCTCCTATTATATGTAGATGACATACTCTTGATGGGAAATGATACAAAACTTCGGACAGCATTAAGGCCTACTTGAACAAGTGTTTTTCAATGAAGGACCTTGGAGAAGCTGCTTATATATTAGGCATCAAGATCTATAGGGATAGATCGAGACGCCTCATAGGTCTTTCACAAAGCACATACCTTGATAAGATTTTGAAGAGGTTCAAAATGGATCAGTCCAAGAAGGGTTCTTGCCTATGTTACAAGGTGTGAAATTGAGCTCAGCTCGACCACCCACCCGGCAAAAGATAAAGAAGAGATGAGTGTCATCCCTATGCTTCAGCCATAGGATCTATTATGTATGCCATGCTGTGTACTGACCGATGTAAACCTTGCCGTAAGTTTGGTTGCAAGATACCAAAGTAATCCCAGCAAGGAACTTTGGACAGCGGTCAAGAATATCTGAAGCACCGAAAAGGACAAAGGACATGTTTCGTTTATGGAGGAGACGAAGAGCTCGTCAGAAGGGTTACGCCGACGCTAGCTTCGACTCGGATCTGGATGACTCTAAGTCACAAACCGGATACGTGTATATGTTGAATGGTGGAGCGAAGCTGGTGCAGCTGCAAGCGAGCGTCGTGGCGGGATCTACGTGTGAAGCGGAGTACATGGCAGCCTCGGAGGCAGCGCGCATGAAGCAATTTGGGTGAAGGAGTTCATCACCGACCTAGGAGTCATACCCAATGCGTCGGGGCCGATCAAACTCTTCCGGACAACACTGGAGCTATTGCCCTTGCAAAGGAGCCTGTGTTTCACAAGAAGACCAGCACATCAAGCGTCGCTTCAACTCCATCCGTGAAAATGTTCAAGATGGAGACATAGAGATTTGCAAAGTGCACACGGATCTGAATGTCGCAGATCCGCTGACTAAACCTCTCTCGCGTGCAAAACATGATCAACACCGTAACTCTATGGGTGTTCGATTCATCACAATGTAACTAGATTAGTGACTCTAGTGCAAGTGGGAGACTGTTGGAAATATGCCCTAGAGGCAATAATAAAAGTATTATTATATTTCAATGTTCATGATAATTGTCTTTTGTTCATGCTATAACCGTGTTATCCGAAATCATAATACACGTGTGAACACTTAGACCCCAATATGTCCCTAGTGAGCCTCTAGTCGACTAGCCCGTTGTGATCAATAGATGGTCATGGTTTCGACTATGGACATTGGATGTCGTTGATAACGGGATCACATCATTAGGAGAATGATGTGATGGACAAGACCCAATCATAAGCTTAGCATAAAAGATCGTATAGTTCGTTTGCTAGAAGCTTTGCCAATGTCAAGTATCTATTCCTTCGACCATGAGATCGTGTAACTCCGGTTGCCGAGGAGTGCCTTGGGTGTATCAAACGTCACAACGAATCGGGTGACTATAAAGGTACATTACGGTATCTCCGAAAGTATCTTGGGTTGACATGGATCGAGCGGGATTTGTCACTCCGTATGACGGAGAGGTATCTCTGGGCCCACTCGGTAATGCATCATCATAATGAGCTCAATGTGACCAAGGTGTTGGCCACGGATCATGCATTCTGATGCGAGTAAAGTGACTTGCGTAACGAGACTGAACGAGGTATTGGGATACCGACGATCGAGTCTCGCAAGTAACGCACCGATTGACAAAGGAATTGCATACAGGTTTTGATAGAATCCTCGACATCGTGGTTCAACCGATGAAATCATCGAGGAGCATGTGGGAGCCAACATGGGTATCCAGATCCCTGTTGGTTATTGCCCGAGAGTCGTCTCGGTCATGTCTGCGTGTCTCCGAACCCGTAGGGTCTACACACTTAAGGTTCGGTGGCGCTAGGGTTAGTAGGAAGACTAGTATGTGAATACGAATGTTGTTCGAGTCCGGATGAGATCCGGACGTCACGAGGAGTTCGGAAGGGTCCGGAGGTAAAGAATAATATATAGGAAGTGGTGTTTCGCCATCGGAAAGTTTGGGGTTCTGGCAAAATCTGGGACCACCGGAAGGGTCCCTGGGTCCACCGGTGGGGCCACCCATCCGGAGGGCCCCATGGGCCATAGGGGAAGGAACCAGCCCACAGGGGCTGGTGCGCCCCTAGGCCCACCCCGCGCCTAGGGTTGAAACCCTAGGGGGGGGGCGCCCACCGGCAGGGGCACTCCACCCCTTGGCCGCCGCCCCTTGAGATTGGATCTCTAGGGGCCGCCACAGGGGCCTATATAAAGGGGGGAGGGGGCTGCTGTACACATCTCCCAAGGCGCAGCCCTCCCTCCCAACACATCTCCTCCTCCGTAGAGCTCGTGAAGCCCAGCTTGAGTCTTGCTTCACCACCATCACCACGCCGTCGTCTTTGCCGGTGGTGTTGTCTTCCTCAACCTCTCCTTCCCCTTGCTGGATCAAGAAGGAGGAGACGTCGCGTCGTCCGTGACGTGTGTTGAACGCGGAGGTGCTGTCCGTTCAGCACTTGGCATCGGTGATCTGAATCACGTTCGAGTACGACTCCATCATCACCAAGCAAGCTTCCGCACGCGATCTACAAGTGGTATGTAGATGCAAACTCTCTCCCGTTACTCGTTGCTTAGATGAACTCATAGATGGATCTTGGTGAAACCGTAGGAAAAATTTTAATTTTCTGCAACGTTCCCCAACAAGCCTCTAGTAGACTAGCTTGTTGATCAATAGATTGTTACGGTTTCCTGACCATGGACATTAGATGTCGTTGATAATGGGATCACATCATTAGGAGAATGATGTGATGGACAAGACCCAATCCTAAGCCTAGCACAAAGATCGTGTAGTTTGTATGCTAAAGCTTTTCTAATGTCAAGTATCATTTCCTTAGACCATGAGATTGTGCAACTCCCGGATGCCGTAGGAATGCTTTGGGTGTACCAAACGTCACAACGTAACTGGGTGGCTATAAAGGTACACTACGGGTATCTCCGAAAGTGTCTATTGGGTTGGCACGAATCGAGACTGGGATTTGTCACTCCGTGTGACGGAGAGGTATCTCCGGGCCCACTCGGTAGGACATCATCATAATGTGCACAATGTGACCAAGGGGTTGATCACGGGATGATGTCTTACGGAACGAGTAAAGAGACTTGCCGATAACGAGATTGAACAAGGTATCAGGATACCGACGATCGAATCTCGGGCAAGTACTATACCGCTAGACAAAGGGAATTGAATACGGGATTGATTGAATCCTCGACATCGTGGTTCATCCGGTGAGATCATTGTGGAACATGTGGGAGCCAACATGGGTATCTAGATCCCGCTATTGGTTATTGGCCAGAGAGTTGTCTCGGTCATGTCTGCATGATTCCCGAACTCGTAGAGTCTACACACTTAAGGTTCGGTGACGCTAGAGTTGTTATGGGAAATAGTATGTGGTTATCGGAGGTTGTTCGGAGTCCCGGATGTGATCCCGTACGTCACGAGGAGTTCCGGAATGGTCCAGCGGTGAAGATCGATTTATTGGACGAAGGGTATTGGAGTCCGGAAGTGTTCGGGGTACCAGGCTATGGCAAGATGACCGAAGGTGTTTTGGAGCCCGGCAAGTGTTGGAGGGCCTCATGGGCCAAGGGAAGGGGCAAACCAGCCCACTAAGGGGTGGTGCGCCTCCCAACCCTCTCACGTAACCGGGAGAGGTGGGGCGCCCCCTAGGGCAGCCCCTTCCCGGCTTGGGGGCAAGTTTCCTAGGGGTGGGGCGCCCAAACCCATCTAGGGTTTCCCTGTGGCCGCCGCCTCCCTAGGGAACCCTAGGCGCCTCCTCCACCCCTTACCCCTATATATAGTGAGGGAGAGAGAGGGCAGCCGCACACCCTTCCCTTGGTGCAGCCCTCTCCCTCCTCCAACACCTCCTCCTCCTCAGTAGTGCTTGGCGAAGCCCTGCTGGAGAACCACGAGCTCCACCACCACCACTGTGACGCCCGGGTAGTTACGCTACAGTAACCCTCCGCTAATGATGCCACGTCATAACGATTACTGTTGATAGTCTTGCGATGATTCAAATCCCGTTCAAAATTCAAAATTGAAATAAAGTCAAACAATAAAAGTTTTTCAAAATTTAAAACAAAAATGTTGGGGAGATGCCATATTTTACATAAGTCAATATGGTGTAATAAATACAATTTTATAAAATGCCTAAGTATTTTAAAATAAGTAAAAACAGAAAAGGAAAAGAAATAAAAGAAAGGAAAATGCAAAAAAAAAGAAAAACTAAAACTAAAACTAGAAAAAAGAGAGAAACCCCCGGGGCTTCGGCCCAGCTGACCAAAGGCCCAACTGGGCCACCACCAGGCCCCGACCGGCCCACCCCACACCCCACTCCCTTAACCCCCCACTCCCCCTCGGTCCAACCCACCGCCACCGACACTTCAAAATATCTCACCTCCCTCTCTCTCCCGATTGATCGGGATCGAGGAGGAGGACCGACATCGCGCCTGTCATTTGTCAGACAGGCGGGCGCCGGCCCCCCCCCCTCGCCGGACTGCCTCGCCTCCCTCACGGACTGCCTCCCGCTCCACCGTGTCGTCCCGTCGGCCTCCCCGAACCTCCCCGCGCCCACCGCCCAGACCCACGACCCATGGTGAGGCCTCCCCTCTCTTCCCGCAGATCGCCGCACCACGCCGGCCACACGTGCCCTCGACGCTCTCTGCCGCCGCCCCTATTCGGCCTCAAGACGCGCCCGGCCAGCGCTCACGGTGGCTCGCGCTCACCGCGCCAGCGCCACTGTGGCCTCACTCCGTGGGTTCCTCTCCCTTTGTCCCAGCGTGAGCACCACCGCTGCTCGCCGCTTCGCCCGACGGCGCCCTCGCCTCAATCCCTCGCTTCTTCCCTGGCGCCACCCTTGCGCCGCCTCCTTCAGACACGGGGCTGCCACGGCCGACGGCGCTGCCCCCAGCTGCTCCTCCTCCCATGCCGCCTCCACAGCCACGCCGGCGCGCCCGCCCGGCCATGACCTCGCCGTGGCTCCATCTGCTGCTCAGCGGCTCGCTGAGCCCTCCGCCATGGCTGCTGGCAGAAGATCAAGGCCGGGTCCAAACGACTCGACAGCACAAGAATCTGCTCTCGTCGAGGCGACGACCATCGCCCGGCCGGCCGTGTTAAGTTAGGCCCCTATGGCCCTATGACACATGGGCCCCCAGATAACTTTTAAATAAAAAAGATTTAAACAAATAAAAATAAAAATAAATAAATAAAATATTAATTAGTTAATTAGTTAAAGATTTAATTAACTTAATTAATCCTGATTAGATTAACCTAATCATCTAGTTTAGTTAATTAATCTATTAGGTTAGTTAACGAATAATGACATGCGGGACCCACGTCGTTGACGATCAACACCTCATTGATCGCCGACGTCATATGCCGACGTCATGATGACGTCAGCATACACTATTCTGGATAATGTTAGAATTAAATAATTAAATAAATAATTAAAATTAGAAAATGATTTAAATCTTTAGAAAATCATATCTTTTAATCCGTAACTCGGATGAAAATACTTTCTACATGAAAGTTGCTCAGAACGACGAGACGAATACGGATACGCAGCCCGTCCGTCCGCCACACATCCCTAGCATAGTGAACACGCAACTTTCCCCCTTCGGTTCACCTGTCCGAAAACGCGAAACACCGGGGATACTTTCCCGGATGTTTCCCCCTTTCGTCGGTATCACCTACTACCGCGTTAGGGCACACCGAACACCGTGTATTGTCTTGTTACGCTTTGTGATGCTTTGATTGCTCTGTTATTTATTGTGTTCCCTCTCCATTACTATTTTCCGATAGACCCCGAGACTGCCGGCGACCCCCAGTTCGACTACGGTGTTGACGACTCGTCCTTCTTGCCAGAGCAACCAGCCAAGCCCCCCTTGATCACCAGATATCGCCTATTCTCCTCTATACTGCTTGCATTAGAGTAGTGTAGCATGTTGCCGCTGATTGATCCTATTACGATGCATAGCCCGACATTGTTGCTACATCTGTTGATACCTTACCCGCAATCCTAAATGCTTAGTATAGGATGCTAGTTTATCATCATTGGCCCTACATTCTTGTCACCGCCTTGCTATACTATCGGGCCGTGATCACTTGGCGGTGATCACGGTATATACTATACATACATACATACTATACGAGATGGTGACTAAAGTCGGGTCACCGAGGAGTACGCAAGTGATTCTCGATGAGGGGCTGAAAGGACGGTGGCTCCATCCGGTAGAGGTGGGCACGGGTTCCCGATGGCCCCGATTGTTACTTTTGGCGGGCGGCAGGCAGGTTGAGACCACCTAGGAGACAGTGAGCTCGGCCTGTTTGACGCTCGCGGATACTTAACACGCTTAACGAGATCTTGGTATTTGATCCGAGTCGGAAATTTGGTCTATACGCACTAACCATCTACGGGAGTAGTTATGGGTATCCCGATGTCGTGGTATCACGAAGCCTTCTTGACGTCGGCCGACGGGCGGCGGCGCCGGTTGGACTGCGTTAACGCAACTTCCTTTGTAATGGAGGTTGCTAGGTACGCTCACCGTCAGCGACGCAACGCGTGCGGTGTGCAATGGGCGATGGGCCCGCACCCTGCGCGCATAGGATTTAGACCGACGTGTTGACCTCTCTGCTGTGCCTAGGTGGGGCTGCGGCGTGTTGATCTTCCGAGGCGGGCATGACCCAGAAAGTGTGTCCGCCAAATGGGATCGGCGTGTTGGGTTATGTGGTGCACCCTGCAGGAAGTTTATCTATTCGAATAGCCGTGTCCCTCGGTAAAAGGGCGACCGGAGTTGTACCTTGACCTTATGACAACTAGAATCGGATAATTAATAAAACACACCCTTCCAAGTGCGGATACAACCCGGTGATCGCTCTCTAACAGGCGACGAGGAGAGGATTGCGGGTAGGATTATGCTATGCGATGCTCTTGGAGATGCTACTTGGCGATGCTACTTGGAGGACTTGATCTACTCTCTTCTACATGCTGCAAGACGGAGGCTGCTGAAGCGTAGTCTTCGACAAAGATTAGCTATCCCCTCTTATTCGGCATTCTGCAGATTCCAATCGATATGGCCCTTTACACATATACCCATGCATATGTAGTGTAGCTCCTTGCTTGTAGTACTTAGGATGAGTACTCACGGTTGCTTTCTCCCCTTTTCCCCTTTCCTTTCTTTACGGTTGTCGCAACCAGATCTTTGGAGTCCAGAGCGACGCCACCGTCGATGGCGACTACTACACCGGAGGTGCTTACTACTACGTGCGTGCTCGATTTACGACTGTGAGTAGTTTAGGAGGATCGTGCGGGAGGCTGCGCCTCTTCGATCAGATCCCAGTTTGTGCTAGCCTTCTTAAGGCAAACTTGTTTAACTTATGTCGTACTCAGATATTGTTGCTTCCGTGACTTCGTCTATGATCGAGCACTTGTATTCGAGCCCTCGAGGCCCCGGCTTGTATTATGATGCTTGTATGACTTATTTATGTTTTAGAGTTGTGTTGTGATATCTTCCCGTGAGTCCCTGATCTTGATCGTACACGTTTGCGTGCATGATTAGTGTACGATTGAATCGGGGGCGTCACAAGTTGGTATGAGAGCCGACTACCTGTAGGAATCCCCTTTCCAACTCCTTGGCCGAAGTCGAGTCTAGACATTGCAAAACGTTTTACTAACTTGGCTGTGTGCCTTACGGGCCCACGTCGCCATTGGGTGGTATTAGGATCTTTTATTCCCCGACCTATACTCTGGGACTCTAACATCTCTTCTATTCGGGTTAAACGATTTTACTAACTTGGACTCTAGGTTCTCGATAATACTTTCTCCCGGAGAGCCCCTTATTCAGATGATCGTCTGCTGCACTAGAAGGATCCGAAGATACTCTTCGATGTTATCTTGAGACTTTATGGCGTCGCTTTTGAAATTCCCCTCCATTGATAAACCCCTATGGATAACCACGTATACTCACCATTCATACAATGCTTCCTAGTTGATCTTGTTATTACAAGATACACCGAAATTCTCTCTATTGTTTCAAGAATACTCTATGCCTACTGCCTTGTAGTTCTTTGCCACATGAATACCCCTACGCATAATTCCTCGCTCTTACCGAGTATCGGCTTATCCCTAGTTGTTCATGTGTTTCATAAAATTCTTCAAATACTATCCGATCTTTCGAGAAGCCTCATTAGCCTATGGCTCTTGAAATGCTTGTCTGCCTGCATTTTGGTTAATTCAAAATGACTAGCAATATTCATGGATGTCCTTGCCTTTATCATCTTGGGTCCCTTGATACAATATGTTGTGAATGTTGCAATCCTTAATCAGATCCTAGAATTCATCCTTTCGGCTCAGACGTCATTTTAAACATGAGTTGGATCTCGACCAATCAAATTGCCATCCATTGTACCCCTAAGCCTACTCGACTTATCCATCCTTAATCAGAGTGTTTGCCTCTGATGCCTTGATTTGGAAACCATATTTCTTTTGCTTTTGAGCTTTGAATTAGTCAGTTGTTTCTGCAATCTGATGCCTTGGCATTCCTTCTTCCTCTGATTGAGTATCGATACTCACATCAGCCCCGTTGTGGACCGCCATACCCATTACCGGGTTATTATCCGACAGTGTCCTTCACAACCAAAATTCTTATGAGTTCCTTACTCGATACATAATACCTTTGGTAAAATGTATCCTCTACTTTTGTCAACCATGCTCTACTTTTGAGCTTGTGTTATTTACTCCTGAAGTTCATGGTATATGTTCTAAGAAGCCCCGATGGGTTGAACCTATGCCTTCCTTAATCTGTGTGAACTCGAAAGTTTTCACGGGTCATACTCCTCTGGCAATCCACCAGGTAGGTTTTGACACCGAAATCATTTTTATCTAGAGCAGTGAATGAAAGGTTATGTATTGAAGAAGTGGGAGTCGACCTTGAACTTTGTGTTCATGCCCATGGACACGATGTAGATCCTATCATGGAAGCTACTCTTAAATTAATTAATTATTCCCTTGGTATAAGTTCATCTTCTATCTGGGATCTAGTCTTCTGCAATCTTGGTTCCGGCCATATTGATATTCTTTGATTCCTTTTCTCGGACAAGTTGAAGTACTTGTCTTCTGCAGATCATTACACCTATCCAACCTCTATTCTGCTCTACCTTTGAGTATACCCTCTGGTATCTCGAGAATATCACGGAACTACATAACTTCTTATGAGTTCTTTGTCAACTATTATTCTCGTCGATTCCAATTTCCCCCCGGGTTTTGAGTTGTTAGTCACTCGAGAACACCGATAAGTGAATCGATTCCGCACTCCGAATTCAATACTCTAAGTAATTTTTGTTGCTTATGAGTTTAATCATCCTTCAAGTCATTCCTAGCCCGATCGGCTATATCCTTATCGTGCAACTTTTTAACTGTGCTACTTGGTCCTTATTCCCGGAGCACCACTTTCGACGATGAGCTAAGCTTACGTCGATTTTCCTCGTCATATCATTTCGCCTTGAAAAGCAAGCTTGATTTTCAGTTTGTGTCGTACTCGTGGTTCCAATAACCTTTCGCTTCAACATTTCTTTGACTTGATGTCATCGCCAATCGATTACACCTGCATAAACCTCTCGACAATTGTGTCGTGATCATCATCAACATTTTGAGCTCTTACAGGATATCAATTGAATTCATGATGAGAAATACCATCCTTGCCCTCGATGATTGTGTATCATCGACCACTTTATTGCCTTCCGTTCAACACAAACTTGTTCGGGTTTTGCGTTATACCTTGAGATCCCTGCTATCCAGCATTTGTTCTTCTTTACATTGGAACATTACCATCTCTTATGTCATCAATGTTGTGAGAATTTCACCATCTCTTAAGGATTTGTGGTATAGTGATGCTTCTCGCCATCACCATTCTTTTCTTGGTCCCCGTGTTGAGTGAACTCTGTTGTGCAAATTTAATATCTCTAGCAACCCTATTGCTTCAGAGTTATTGGATAATAATTCCAATTTAGTGTGTTGGTTGCTCAATCACCATTCTGACGTTGGTTGTGCAACCCATCCCATATTTCGGGTGCACCTTTCAACCAATGTTTGATTGTGTATGTTTCCCTCGAGCATACATCATAAAACCATTTGATCTGACAAATGTTATCTCCATGTTCACATAATTGTGGAAATCCATCTTTTGTTAATCTCGATGAATTGTCGTTGATTCCATCAGCCACATCCTCGTCCTCTCCCTGGTTTGATGATGAACTCTTGTTTCGAAACTCGCTTCGATAGTTCAATTCCCGAGAACCTTACAATGTCATCTCGACAATTTGTGTTGCACCTTTTCTTCTCAGACATCCTGAGTCTGAGGTATCCTGACATCAATCATATCTGAATCTTGGTCAGATATGATGTTTGGAACATATTTCCAGGAGTTATAACATCTTTACATGACCCGGTAAGGTGATGTCATGCCTAGCACACCTGGCCGGAGGCCCTATTATTATAGTTTCCTTTTCAACAAGGTTATCCATTCTTCCATGAGGAAACTGTAAGACTTGTTCTATAAGTTTTTTTTGATGGATCCTTTGTATCCAAAGTCTGATCTTTGCTTGAAGACCATGCCAATGCTATCTCTAAGCATGTCTGTGGTACCCCGATTTTCAACAAGAACATTTGAAGCCCAATGCTAAATGTTTCCTTCTCAATTATCCAAACACCACTGTATGGGTAATGTCATGAAATTTCTCTCCCCTTACCTAAAGAGTTTTCTACATTAGATCCTATCATGGATATCATGCTCTGCTTGTCCTTGGGAAGGATATACCCTTGAAATATGTGTTTCAACACATTTTTCCTTTCCATTGATCTGGTTAAATCTGATAATCATATCTTCCTTTCCATTGTTTGGTTGACCCTTTCTTGTGATATATAAGATCTCAGCAGTAATATTCTCCTGCTTTTGTAAACACCTCGGTGTACAATTACATCGAAAAAGACCACGTTATTTTTGGTGATGACATTCCGGTAACCACCGATGGACGAGAACTTTGCCTATTGGTCCGCCTCGTTCAACGAGCAAGAAGATGGTTCTCTTTGTCCCTCGCCCTGGCTACCGACGTTGTTACCGACATAACTGACAGGTTATTCTCTGGCATGCCTTGCTATCATAACCGTGCAAGATGTCACCGCTCTTTCAACGTTTAACCCACATGGTGGGCCCATAACCCACAGTTCCATAGGATCGAGACCTGACTCTCCTGCACCCCCTGTTCCCAAGGTTGTTCCTCGCGTGTGGCCTCGTATGTAATTCACGAGCCATCTTCCGAGGGATCATCAAATCTGTTGCCGGACGCAATACTTATTCCCGTTGCTCTGAACCCCTTTCACACTCTGCATCAGGCAATGAACGATTGCCTATCCGCTTGAAACTTCTTATTGCACCGTCTTACTTTGCTCTCGATGTGTGTCATTTGATCAACTCGAGAGATACTCATATGTTCATTCTTGGGATACCCCCAAATGAATTTTCCTTATAACCTCCTATCATTGTAGAACTGCCCCTTACCTATTCGTAAGTATGATGGAGTTCCCGAAGAAAAGACGACAACTTCATCATGATGACCTGAAACAGCAGAATGAAGGCATCAACTTAATGGATCGACCTCTTCGATAAGGGCAGCCAAGACCGAGAAGATCCGTTAGAAATATCGTAACCAGACCTTTCCCCCTTACTCTGCCTCTTAAATCTCGGGACGAGATTTCTTGTAGTGGAGGAGAATTGTGACGCCCGGGTAGTTACGCTATAGTAACCCTCCGCTAATGATGCCACGTCATAACGATTACTGTTGATAGTCTTGCGATGATTCAAATCCCGTTCAAAATTCAAAATTGAAATAAAGTCAAACAATAAAAGTTTTTCAAAATTTAAAACAAAAATGTTCGGGAGATGCCATATTTTACATAAGTCAATATGGTGTAATAAATACAATTTTATAAAATGCCTAAGTATTTTAAAATAAGTAAAAACAGAAAAGGAAAAGAAATAAAAGAAAGGAAAATGCAAAAAAGAAAAACTAAAACTAAAACTAGAAAAAAGAGAGAAACCCCCGGGGCTTCGGCCCAGCTGACCAAAGGCCCAACTGGGCCACCACCAGGCCCCGACCGGCCCACCCCACACCCCACTCCCTTAACCCCCACTCCCCTCGGTCCAACCCACCGCCACCGACACTTCAAAATATCTCACCTCCCTCTCCCCCGATTGGATCGGGATCGAGAGGAGGAGGACCCCGACACTTCGCCCCCGTCGCCGTCAGGACCGCGCCGGCGCCCGGAGCTTCCTCCCCCCCCCCTGTCGGACTGCCTCGCCCTCCCTCGCCGGACTGCCTCCCGCTCCGCCGTGTCGTCCCCGTCGGCCTCCCTGAACCTCCCCGCGCCCACTGCCTAGACCCCACGACCCATGGTGAGGCCTCCCCTCTCTTCCCCGATCGCCGCACCACGCCGCCACACTGTGCCCTCGACGCCTCCGCCGCGCGCCTGCCCGTTCGGCCTCAAGACGCGCCCGGCAGCGCTCACGGTGGCTCGCGCTCACATGGCCAGCGCCACTGTGGCCTCACTCCGTGCGGTTCCTCTCCCTCTGTCCCAAGACGAGCACCACCGCTTGTCGCTTCGCCCGCCGACGGCGCCCTCGCCTCCGTCCCCCTGCTTTCCCTGGGCCTCCCCCGCGCCCTGCCTCCTCTGACACGGCTGCGCGGCCACGCCGACGGCGCTGCCCCAGCGCTCCTCCCATGCCGCCCTCCACAGCCACGGCCGGCGCGCCCGGCCCGGCTATGACCTCGCCGTGGCTCCATCCGCCGCTGCTCGGCGGCTCGCTGAGCCCTCCGCCATGGCTGCCGAGAAGAAGGCAAGCGGCCGGGTCCAAATGACTCGGCAAGAGCAGTGCCCGTTCGGGCGATTTATCACGCCTGGCCTTGCCGATGTGCAAG